>CM055121.1:289353329-289953329 GCA_029206835.1 Rana muscosa
GCGTTCACAAGGCCCCGATGCGCGTGCCCGGCGGCCGCGATTGCCGCCGGGCACCCGCGATTGCCCGGGAAACGAGCAGGAAAGTGGATCTCTGTGTGTAAACACAGAGATCCACGTCCTGGGAGGGAGAGGGGACCGATGGTGTGTCCCTTGTACATAGGGACAACCATCGGTCACCTCCCCCAGTCAGTCCCCTCCCCCCACAGTTAGAACACATTGAGGGAACATATTTAACCCCTTCCCGCCCCCTAGTGGTTAACCCCTTCCCTGCCAATCACATTTATACAGTAATCAATGCATTTTTATAGCAGGGATCGCTGTATAAATGTGAATGGTCCCAAAAATGTGTCAAAAGTGTCCGATGTGTCTGCCGCAATATCACAGTCACAATAAAAATCGCAGATCGCCGCCATTACTAATAAAAAATAAAAAATAAATTAAAATGCTATAAATCTATCCCCTATTTTGTAGACGCTATAACTTTTGCGCAAACCAATCAATACGCGCTTATTGCGATTTTTTTTTTTTTTTACCAAAAATATGTAGAAGAATACGTATCGGCCTAAACTGAGGAAAATTTTATTTAAAAAAAAATGGGTATTTATTATAGCAAAAAGTAAAAAATAGTGTTTTTTTTCCAAACTTGTCACTCTTCTTTTGTTTATAGCGCAAAAAATAAAAACCGCAGAGGTGATCAAATACCACCAAAAGAAAGCTCTATTTGTGGGAAAAAAAGGACGCAAATTTCGTTTGGGAGCCACGTCGCACGACCGCGCAATTGTCATTCAAAATGTGACAGCGCTGAAAGCTGAAAAATGGCCTGGGCAGGAAGGGGGTTTTCGTGCCCGGTAGGGAAGTGGTTACTGTGCAGGAGTGTGGGGTGTAGCAAGATGGCGGCGACGAACGTCACTTCCGGAGCAATCTGTGATGGGGAGTCGACATTATCTGACGTTTTCATTGTCGTAAATCGTTTGGAACGCATGGCGCAAGTGTTTGGAACGCATTGCGCATGCGCAGTGTGAAATTTCTGGCCGCAACGTCACTTCCGGAGCATTCTATGATAGGGAGCGGAATATGACAATACACCAGGTGCCTCGGTGTGTGGGCGGGCACTCTCTGACTCTCACTCGCTGCCGAGCCGCCCGCCCACACACCGAGGCACCCGGCAGACCACGATGTCACCCACCCGTGGAGCCGCCCGCTCTGTCACTCGCACGCGGAGACTCTCAGGCGCCGCAAGTTCTGCAACTAAACCTATTTTCTCGGGGGTGGCAATTGCCCCGTTGCCCCCCCCCCCCCTGGATCTGCCCCTGCAATGAACCAACATATGGCCGGCTCTTTTATTCTACGGACGCCCTTTTACTATGGATGCTGTTTTTATTCCTGCTAACTGTAAGTGCACATCCTTGTTTAAATAAATATTTGTGCATTACTGTGTTACACTATTGAGTGTTCTTGCGTTTTTGGGTACACGGTTGAAACAACACCCCCCCCCCCCTCGAGTGTCTGAAGTGCATCCAGTCTTCATATATCCCACCTGATTGATGGAGTGCGGCTGATACCTGCAATATCATCATAAAGGCTGGTCTGTAGCTTGCCTCTGGTGAGCAGGAATTTTATGTGGTGGTGGATCACGATTGTCTCTGTGGTGATTGTTTCCTTCTTGCTGGCACCCCCAAGTGTGTGACCCATCTCATCTTTGGACCCCCTATATGGACTCTCCCATTTTTCTTCAGAGAATTAATTAATATATGTTTGAGCGCATTTTATATATATTTTTATATATTATCTATATGGTGCAAGGATCACGCTTATGTTGATCACCAGTTTTTCATTTAAATTGTGGTTTATCATTAGGGATGAGCTCCAGCGTGTTTGCATACTCCTCGTGCCGAGCCCGCCAGGAAGTCGGCACGGCGCTGCGCTAATCATAGGGAGGGAGACATGTCCCGATGCGCGGCTGCAGAGATCGGGACATGTCTCCCTCCCTGTGATTAGCGCAGCGCCATGCTGACTTCCTGGCGGGCTCGGCACGTGGAGTATGCGAATACATCGGAGCTCATCCCTATTTATCATACATACATATATTTTTAACTTTCAAAATATTTTATTTTCATAAGATAAATAATACAGAACATTACATCGTGTTATATAAAAATAAAATAAAATAAAGAAAAAAGATTATGTTTAGGAATAAACAAACATTAGTCAATAAATGGATAAAATAATAAAAACATCCTAGAAAAAAGGATAGATTCATGTAAGCAATCAAAAGTTTGTCAGGGGGAGATCTCTTCATCTTTATAATATAATGGAAGGGAGAAGGGAAACCCTCTCTCCTTGGTAACCTGGAGCCCCTTATCGGGAACTAACTGCTCCAGGCATAGAGACCTCCTTCTGACTATTAAGCCTTGTAAACACGATCGGATATTCTATGGATTCTAATCCGATGGTTTTGTCCATCGGAAATCCGATGAAGCTGACTTCCATCAGTCTTGCCTACAAACCATCAGTCAAAAAACCGAGCGTTACAAACGCGGTGACGTAAAACACTCCGATGAGCCGAGAAAAATGAAGTTCAATGCTTCTGAGCATGCGTTGACTTGATTCTGAGCATGCGTGGGTTTTTTATCCGATGGACTTGCCCATAGACGATCTGAGTTTTCGATCGGTTTTTTATCCATGGGAAAAAATTTAAACATGTTCTATTTTTTAAAACCGATGGAAAAAAGATCGATGGGTCCCATACACGATCGGTTTGTCTGATGAAAACAATCCATCGGACGGTTTTCATCGGTTAAACCGATCGTGTGTACAGGGCTTTAGGCCCCGAGAAGATTATCAGGGCCAACAGATCGGGAAGGCCGAAACAAGGCTGAACATTTGACAGACATTTGACGGTATCCCATTAAATCGAAATAAAAGAGACATAACATGTAATGGGAAACTAGAATTCCCAGAAAAAGAGTTTCCATAAATCCTTTTTAGAAGGAAGAAAAGAAGAGGAAAATAAAGACAGCGGTTAAAAATACAGCTTTTTTAGTCTGCACAGAGTCCTGACCTCAACCCAATAGAACAGAGGACACTGAGAGCCAGGCTTTCTCGTCCAACATCAGTACCTGGTCAAACTTTCCCATAGACACACTCCTAAACCTTGTGGACAGCCTTTCCAGAAGAGTTGAAGCTGTTATAGCTGCAAAGGGCGGGGCCAACTCAATATTGAACCCTACGGACTAAGACTGGGATGCCATTAAAGTTCATGTGTGTGTAAAGGCAGGTGTCCCAATACTTTTGGTAATATAGCGTAAGTAGACACACACACACACACACACACGTGTGTTTGAGCTTTAGGGTGCACATGCAATAGGCTAAGCACACCTATGGTCATATAATAATGATTTTAGTGTATTTTTAGCGAAAAAATCATTTGATATTCTCTGAGGGGGGTTGAGGGGGAGGAGCGGGGCCCTGTCAGGTAGGCAGTATGGGGCCCTGCGATTTCTAACAGCAGCCCTGGGTGGAGGAGGTGTAGAGTGGGCACGTTGGAGCAGAGTGTGACAACAGATCTGGAGCATGCAGTCAGGGGGTACACCCTCTCGACCACTGTGCCCCGGGCGGCTGCCCCTCTTGCCCACCCTTTGCCCCGGCCCTTCCCCTGGGTCTGCAGTTAGTGAACCGCTGTGCGCCCCGGTGCTCTTTTCTAGGTGGCAGATTCCACCAGAAAACGTCTTGGCAACTCGTCTGTCCCCAGTTGCCGGGCCTCACTATGTCTTCGCTCTGACAAGTTTCAAATTGTTGCCAAACCCCGGATCAGACAGGTCCTGGGCTCTCATGTTAGAAAATCATTTAAGAATCATTACAAGGAAACCCTGAGGATTTATGCTCTCCGAAGCCTCCATTATATGCATTGCAAATTAGGATTCCTGAGTGATGATGGGCAACGATTCCAGACCGCAGACCGATCGCAGACATAAATCCGCACGGCCCGGAGATTCTGCCACGTCTTGAAGGAACAATGCGCCAATAATACTGATTATGTCACCATGAAAGGCGCATAATGACGATTTCACCTTCTTGACTCCTTGCGATGAATGGAACAGACGCACAAAAATAATTGAAGGTTAAGAGTGCAGATAATAGACTTCGGTTGTGGTATCTAAAATGAAATAATATTTTCTTTCTTCGGCAGAAGCCAATTTAGAACCAAGCACTCTGGGTAACATTTACTTGACTTGCTGACCTCTAGCCTTCACTTCAGTTTTGCAGTATCACTCCATCTTTAAAGTGGGCCCCACCTAGTTGTAGGTGGATGTAGTTTAGCCTCCCTGCAAGGGTGGCACTGTTAGGCAGCCGTTGTGTGGGGAGGGTGGAGGACAAGGGGGAGACCAGGTTCCTCCGAGGCATCCATAGGTATCTTCAGGGGAGCAGCTCTCTGATTGGACACTGCTACCCTGACTGATCTGGTGGCCATCTTTGATGTGGGCAGTGCTTAGAAAAAGCATTGTCCCCTTTGGGTTGGAACGCATTCTGCATAGTGGGTAGGTCAGAGACTAATCTCCAGCTGGCTAGGCACAGTCGGATTAGCATAGGGTCAGCTTCTGGTGGAGGAGGGACAGAGTAGGGACTGTCACTGCGTCTCGAGGTGTAGACTTCCTGATTAAACACATCAATACCGGGCACTTTTACCCCTTCCTGCCCAGGCCAATTTCCAGCTTTCAGCGCTGTCACACTTTGAATGACAATTGTGTGGTCATGCAACCTCATGAGGGCCATGCAACACTGTACCCATATGAAATTGTTAATACTCTTTTCACACAAATAGAGCTTTCTTTTAAAGTTATTTTATTACCACTGTGTTTTTTTTTGGTAAACAAATTAAAACAAAATCCTGAAAATTTAAAAAACAAACAAAAAAAAAAGTTATTTGTTTCTGTTATAAAATTTTGGAAATACAGTAGGTAAGTTTTCTTCTTCAACGATGTGCGTTGATGACGCTGCACTAATGGGCACCGATTGATGTGCACCGAAGAGCACTGCTTAGGAGGCACTGATGAGGCTGCACTGATAGGCGTCACTAATGGGATCAGAGAGGTGGCATTGATGGGCACTGATATGCGGCACTGATAGGCAAAACTAATGGGCAATGATAGGTGGCATTGATGGGCACTGATAGGCTGCACTGATGGGCACTGATAAGGAGGCATTGATAGGCAGCACTGATGGGCTCTGAGAGGTGGCACTAATGGGCACTGATAGGCAGCAGTGATGGGCACTGATAGGCAGCACTGATGGGTACTGATGAGGCAGCACTGATGGACACTGATGAAGCTGCTCTGATATGCGGCACTGATGGACACGGATAGGCTGCACTGATGGGCACTGCTTAGGAGGCACTGATGAGGCTGCACTGATAGGCGTCACTAATGTGATCTGAGAGGCGGCATTGATGGGCACTGATAGGCTGCACTGATGGGCACTGATGAGGCTGCACTGATATACAGCACTCATGGGCACTCATAGGCACTAATGAGGCAGAGGAGTGGCGGCACTAATGGGCACTGATAGGTGGCATTGATGGACACTGATAGGCTGCACTGATGGGCACTGATAGGCAGCACTAATAGGCTCTGAGAGGCGGCACTGATAGGCTTCACTGATGGGCACTGATGAAGCTGCACTGATATGCGGCACTGATGAGGAGGCACCGATGGGCACTGATGAGGAGGCACTGATGGGCACTGATGAGGCAGCATTGATGGGCACTGATGAGGCTGCACTGATAGGAACTGATGAGGCTGCACTGATAGGCAGCACTGATGTGAAGTTAATTTCATCAAGGAGGTGATCTGAGATTTTGCCCTATTATGGAAGGAGTGCCTCAAGATTCTTCACACTTTTAAACACTGCCCTACAGTGACTGAATTACTAAATCTTACTTGTGAGCACTTGTGCTAGTACACATTTCTTGGCCCATTTCTTCTACTTGCAGATAGATCATCAGTTCTCTGTCTTTTTTCCAATCAGGTCTCACATTAAGCCCAGGTGGCCCCCAAGCCTCGCCTCTGGCCACTTACCTCTCTGAACTAAAAATGTTGTTGTATGTGCCCATAAATGAGACTTCTATCACATTTTATATTGATTTATAGAAAACAGTCACAGATTTTTTTTTTTTAAATGCACATAAAATTAAAATGGCACAATGAAACACGCAGCGGCGTTGGAGGACTGTGTCTTTGTCCTGATTCTTGAATGAATGGAAGCAAGCAAACATTCATTGATGGGCACTGGTAGGCTGCATTAATGGGTATTAGTGAAGCTGCATTTGATGGACCCTGGTGAGGCTGAATTTGATGGGCGCTTCATTAAAAAGGTGGGGTATACATGGGCAGGTAAAAGGGGGTGGAGTCAGGGGTGGAGCTAAGGGGGCGGCAAAATTAGGTTTTGCCTAGGGTGTCAAAAATCCTTGCACCAGCCCTGTATACAGTTAAGATTTCCCCTCCTCGTTGGGTGCCAAGCAGCGGTGGCTGGTCCATAAGGGGCACAAGGACACCATCCCCCTAATCTCTATGCACCGTCCCCCCCTAATCTCTATGCAGGGCGCCGGATGCATAGATTTCTACAAGCTTTTTTTTTTTTTTTGAAGCACATGATTAGAGCCTGAGGCATTAATTAACATTCGCTATCGTCTTCCTGCTTCACCTCCAGGCTAATCAGGACAGGAAGCAGGTCTTAAGACTGGATTGGCAAAGAGGAGAAGCCAGGGAAGCCGCCCGTGACATCGGATGGGGTAGGTGCGGACGTGCCGCTGGTGCCAAGTGTGTCTATATGTGTCACATAGGAGGCCTACCCCAGGCTGGGTTCTTCTGGGCTATGCTAGACACCTTGTATAGGGTCACTTCCACTGCCTTACCTTTACTTGTGTCTTGCTCGCCAATGCCCTGGGACAGAGTGGAGGTTGTTTTTAGGCATAACCTAATTTTAAAAACCCTGCAAAAGACAGGCATAATGAGCTAGTATGCATAGCATACTAGCTCATTATGAATGACTTACCTGAGATCGAAGCCCCCGAACTGCTCCTCGTGCCCTCCGCCGCCATCTTGCCTCGATGTCCCGTCACTGCCGCCAGTGTATCGCCGCTCCGGCGCTGTGATTGGCCGGAGCGGCGATGACGTCACACGCATGCGCGCTCGGGCTGGCAAGATCCCATTTAGAAAACTGGCAATGATGCTAGTGCGCATGCGTGTGATGTCATCGGCGCTGTGTTTACAGCAAATATTTCCTTAACCGTGTAGGTTAAGGAGATATTTCACACCCACAGGTAAGCCTTAATCTAGGCTTACCTGTAGGTGCAAGTTGTCTAAGTGGGTTAACAACCACTTTAAGGTGAATCCCTAACCCCTCCCCCTTCTCTGTAAGCAGCTATAGATTACATGCTGTGACTTGTCTGTGTCTGTTTCCCCATCCAGCATACTGTGTCTGGGCAGAGCCCTCTCCCCTTTTATTAACAGCACAGGGACAGGAGCAGGACTCAGCAGAAAGTGTAGAAAACCAGGTTAACTGTGTCCCTCCTGGCTGGGGAGGCAGCTATCTCAATACCCAGCATTTCTACCTGCTTTTGTACCACCTTTTGATGTTTCCTTCGTTTTGCAAGTGAGTCTAAACATGGTCATGGTGGGGGATGTGTAGTGAGTTTAGAATTGTTTTTTTTTTGTTTGTTTTTTAAAGGAGGGAACCTGGAAATAACAAAAAAGTTCCTGTGTGGTAAGGGATATTTCCATTTGCAATAGTCCAGTCTACGAATAACCCCACCAGTTAAAAAATAAATAGAAAATCAGTTTGAAGCAATTTGTCCACCAATGAAAAAGGGAGGTTTAAACTCTGGATTTTCCAACATGGATTCTAAGGATGAGCATGGGGTGCATGAAAGTAGGATAAGGTAGGACACAGTATAGGTTGCCTTAATATACATGGAATCCACATCAATCAGTGCCGGAGAACAGGAGGTAACCTCCGTCTGGACCCAATGAGGGCAGGAGCCCAATGTAAACATTTCCTAGTGCCTTCCGGTCTTACAGCATTACAGTCAGTCAGGGTGTATTTGCCTCTGAAAGGTCTAATCGTTTTAAAACTCTGAACTAAATAGGCCTATTAGAAACCTTTTTATAGGACAATTTGCAAAGTTGTACTTAGGTTTCACTCACAGAACCTTCTTATAAATTCTTCATAAAAACCTTCATTGTTTCATCCCCATCTCCAATAAGGTCTCTGCTCTCATCTTTAGACGGTATGACAAGAATAGGACCACCGACCATAGATGATGTCTACATCCCATAATATCCATATTCTGGCTACAAATAAGAAAAAGGGTTCAGAAAATGTCTTCTGCCCGTTACCAAAATCCTCTTTTCTTCTACCTTAGATGATGGAATTAGGACCCTATAAAGTATGATTTGGAGCTCTACCTCACTAACTACTGACTCCTGAACTCTGCCTCACTTTCTCCTGACCCCTGAACTCTGTCTCAATTACTCCTGACCCCTGAACTATTCATCATCACTTTTTACTTACTCACTTAGTCCAGACCCCTGAACTCTCCATCACTTACTCCTGAACTCTGCCTCACTTACTCCTGACCCCTTAACTCTCCATCACTTACTCCTGAACTCTCCATCATTTACTCCTGAACTCTGCCTCACTTACTCCTGACCCCTGAACTCTGCCTCAATTACTCCTGACCCCTTAACTCTCCATCACTTACTCCTGAACTCTGCCTCACTTACTCCTGACCCCTGAACTCTGCCTCAATTACTCCTGACCCCTTAACTCTCCATCACTTACTCATGACCTTTGCCTCACTTACTCCTGACCCCTCAACTCTGTCTCACTTACTCCTGACCTCTGCCTCACTTACTCCTGACCCCTGAACTCTGCCTTACTTACTCCTGACCCCTGAACTCTGTGTCACTTGTTACTTACTTTTGATCTCTGACTCGCTTAGTCCAGACCTCTGAATTCCGCCTCAATTACTCCTGACCTCTTAACTCTCCATCACTTACTCCTGGCCCCTGCCTCACTTACTCCTGACCCCTGAACTCTCCATCATTTACTCCTGACCTCTGCCTCACTTACTCCTGACCTCTGAACTCTGCCTCACTTACTCCCGACCTCTTCCTCACTTACTCCTGACCCCTGAACTCTGCCTCACTTACTCCTGGCCTCTGCCTCACTTACTCCTAACCCCTGAACTCTGCCTCAATTACTCATGACCCCTGCCTCACTTACTCCTGACCCCTCAACTCTGTCTCACTTACTCCTGACCTCTTCCTCACTTACTCCTGACCCCTTCCTCACTTACTCCTGACCCCTGAACTCTGCCTCACTTACTCCTGACCCCTGAACTCTGTGTCACTTGTTGCTTACTTTTGATCTCTGACTCACTTAGTCCAGACCTCTGAACTGCGCCTCAATTACTCCTGACCCCTTAACTCTCCATCACTTACTCCTGACCCCTGCCTCACTTACTCCTGACCCCTGAATTCTCCACCATTTACTCCTGACCTCTGCCTCACTTACTCTTTACCCCTGAACTCTGCCTCACTTACTCCGGACCTCTTCCTCACTTACTCCTGACCCCTGAACTCTGCCTCACCTACTCCTGACCTCTGCCTCACTTACTCCTGACCCCTGAACTCTGCATCACTTGTTACTTACTTTTGAACTCTACCTCACTTACTCCTGACCCCTGCCTCACTTATTCCGGACCTCTTCCTCAATCCCTCAACTCTGTCTCACTTACTCCTGACCTCTCCCTCACTTACACCTGACCCCTGAACTCTGCCCCACTTACTCCTGACCTCTGCCTCACTTACTCCTGACCCCTGAACTCTGTGTTACTTGTTACTTGCTTTTGATCTCTGGCTCACTTAGTCCAGACCTCTGAACTCTGCCTCAATTACTCCTGACCCCTGAACTCTCCATCACTAACTCCTGAGCCCTGCCTCACTTACTCCTGACCCCTGAACTCTGTCTCACTTATTTCTGACCCCTGCACTCTGCCTCACTTAATACTGTCTCTTAAACTTTGTGTCACTATTGACCTCTAAACTCTGCATTACCTACTACTGGACCCCTGCACTCTGCATCTCTTTAAGCCACAGTCAGTATTCAGCGCAATGAAAACCACACACAATTTGCACCGTGTTGCGCTGCGTATGCCGCACTCTCTTTCTATCAGGCAGGAGGGCCAAACGTATGTTCTTGCACACAGGCCCGCTGCTTTCAGAACATGGTTAACAATAAAGTACAACAATGCCATATCCCGTACTGATGGTGAGCTGCATCTTATGGTCACCAGAGCTCCCCGTCACAACTCAAAGAGAAAGGTTTATAAAGTGATTTTCTGTTTAAACAATGAGCGTATGTTCTCTTTTTACATTTTAAAAGTAATTTCTTTGGCTTTAATCCTCTTCTACTCTGAAAACCATCGGGACGGCTTTGAAATGTGATCACAGTAGCGAAGTTCTCCCTCATTATCTCTAATACTTTAACCACCGATTCTAAAAGTGATTTTTTTTAGGGGGAAATCGCCTCATCAGAGCGCCAGTTGGGGCCGGCGGATGAAGGATTCCCGCTGATGTTTATTTATGTAATCTCTGTTGTTGCTAAGAGACTGATAAACGACCTGTACACCGCTATATATCAATAAAGTTTTATTTTCTCTTTGAAGATCACGCAAAACGCTTTGAACTTTTTCATGCTTCAAGTTTCAATGGATTCAACTTTACTTCTTTTATGGTTGAGTTCTGATGGTTTTTTGTTGATTTTTTTTTTGTAATGTAGCAGTGACTACCTCAACCCGGGTTCCCGCCAAGCCACACCCCAATGTATTTTGCTTTGTCCCCCGGAGCTTAAACATGGGGACCACTGGATGTGCATGTTAACAGCAACGGCTCTTTTCAGCCCATCACTCAGGTAAACATGCTGAGCAGCTGACATCTGGGATCCTGGCTGTAGGTATTCATGGTATATTTGCCATTCCATGTCCATTTAGAACATATGAAGGAGATCTAAAGCCTGGTTCACACGATAAGCCCAGCGGGCTGAACGAGAAAAAAAAATAGGGAGCTTAGGAGGAGCTTGTTGTACTAATGAGTACACTACCGCACCACAACTGCTTGCATTGTGTTCTATTCAGTTAAATGGGGATAATTTTTGCTGCACTGCATTGCAAAGCCTCATGGCTGCACTCTGCTGTCACATGATTTAACCGTACCTCCCCCAACATAAAAGTGTAAATGATGCCTTTAAGTTTGAAAGACCTGAAACCCCCCCAGGAAAAAAAATATACAGGTATCTAGGGCCCTGGTGTAATGTAGCAAAAATAGTAATTGAAGTGCCCCACCATTGTTAAATGGTCCAGTTACTGTACAACTTTATTCCAATAATTGTGAGGGGGACAATGCAAAGAGTTGCCAATGCATTTCAGGGGTCCAAAAACACCCCCTTCATCAGGGCCAGAAGAAACTTAAGGACTTCTCCATATCAAAACAATATCCATACAATATTCCCTTATCAAGAACTATCACCCTGAGGAAGGGATATTGTATGAATATTGTATTGGTACAGAGATGGCTTTATTTTTTTTTTTCTAGCCCTAATGAAGGGGGCATTTTTGGACCCCCGAAACATTTTGGTTACTTCTTGGATTGTCCCTCTCACTTTTATAGGAATAAAGTTGTATCTGGTCCTTTTAACACTGGTGTAGCGCTTCAATATCCATTTTTGTGACTGGAACTCAGGGCCACCATCCTTAACCTGCAAATGATGCCCTGCTCTGTCATGAGACACAAACTTACACAAGAGTAATCCCCCATTGGTGCAGAATAAACCGACTCCACACTAGGTTTCTTTATAATGGGGGTTCCAACTTTACTACAGAAAGGTAATTGGAAAACAGGTCGGCCACAGACGGTTCGAATCTTGGCCGGTACAGCAGGAACCATCTGAGCATCGAACCATGTATGAGCAGGCTGGATGTACGCAAGTTGATTGGCCGTTCAACTTGGGTACAACAAGCCTGCTGGATTTTACATGCGATTATTGCTAGTGGCTGGTATAGCCGCTAGCAATAATCACTGTCTTATCCCAGCAAGGACAGCTTCCTCAGCCCCCCCCCCCCGGCCAGGAGAATACGATGGCTCGGTGGGAGGGATTTTCCTGTCAACACTGAATGTGGGGAACCATGGTTGCAGGAAAGAAAATAGCTCCGTGTATGGCCTGCCTAAGTGAACAAGCTGCCTTTGAGGCGATAGAGAGAAGTTGATAAGAAAGAGACCTACTCCCAAATAATTGGTCAGGTAATAATCCTCACAATGAGGAATGCTAAGTCTTACCTCACTTCACAGAACAATCTACAGGCTCCCGCCCCAACAGGGGACGCTCAGACGGTGACTCCTGGCTACATTTTCCTTTCTAAAGAAGGCCCGGGAGAAGAACTCAACTAAGTCCAATGGACTGGAGGTTTCCTGAACTCCTTGATCCCCTTATAAGTTTGTAAACAAGTGTAGCGCACCCCCAACTAAGAGAGCCGCTGAATTTGGTCTCAGGCCCCTGCACACAGCACCGCCAACCCCCGGCAATTTACTCGACCCACTCTGGCACAGTTAGTCTAGGGTAATATCTCTTATACTCTATAATAGAATTCAGACACCAATGCAAAGCAATTAAAGAATAACGCGAGTTTACTCTCTCTTGGTATAATAGATCAACAGTTATAACAGATCACACGTGCTTCTTGCAGAGCCCTGCAGCGAATAACATACTACACATTAGTGAAAATTCAGTAATGGCATACCACGTGTAACGGCCGTTAACTAAGCGCCCTGTGACGCAGCAACTAAACTCTAACGCTTGGTCAGGCCTGACCCAGATTTTAAAACTCAGTCTCTAAGAGATGATTTCTTCGCATGCAAGTCTTTAATGGTGGTGCACATTCAGGAACACATTTGTAATCCACAGGTCAAAGTAACAACACGGAACACTTCACTAGGGACCCTTTGACTCAGTTCTGCTATGGATCTCCAGTGGGGTCTCAAATATAAGCGGGTGGGCCTCGGCAGTCTGTAGGCCTAACAACAGTATAAAGTATATGGATTGAGCATGTGCTCGCTCACCCCTCCGGACGCGATCCCAGTCCGGGATTTCCACCTGCTGTGTCTCCACACACAGCGTCTTCAGCGGTCGGGTCTCCGATCCAACGAAGGTTGAAGAATAACAAAGTTAGATGCCACCCAGGCTCACAGTAGGGTGGAAGGCTCTTTGGTAGCTGCGCAAGGCCCCAGGCTTCAGGCCTTGCACACCAGCAGATCTGCACAGGAGGACTTGTTCACCGAAGTCTCGTGTCCCAAAGAGGCCGAGCCCAGCCTCGCCCCCTTCCTTATATAGCTCCACCCATGAGTCTCAGCGGCGGCAACATTGCACCCTGGGTGCCAAATGGGGTTCTGGGTAAGGTAGTCCTGAGAGTCTTAAAGAAGACCCCGCTACACAAGGTTCAGAATGGTGTGGCAGACAGTAAACACAGAGTCCAAGTCAAGAAAGAGCAATATATATTATAGAAAGGTACAACTAGGGTAAGCATGAGCCACTTACAAACTGAAACAACGGTCTGTAGACTTGAAGATTCCGAGAGCGTCTGCAACCAGGAGTGGAATGTGGCCTTGCTGGTCTACACCCAACGTAGTTCCTGCATTGTCTCTCCTCTTCTGGAACCTTTCCCTATTTCTAAGCACTCTCCCTGGCAGACATTGAACCTGTCCGTACACTAGTCACTCGCATAAATCGTGCCAAACCTGGGAGCCAGAGTCTTAAATAGGATCTGCCTGACCCAAGATGGCTGCCGAAGTCAGGCGCCCAATCAGACAGCTGTCTCCCTGTGACCAAGGAAATGATACCAAGTTCCACCCCCTTCAGCATTGCCGCTTCAGTCAAGCGCCACCTATAGTGGGGAATACAGACTGCACCTGTCTACAAGTTTGACTGAGAGTGGCACCCAAAGGGCAATGAGTTGAGTGGTTCAGAAATGGTTCTTCAAATGGCCACAAATCCACAGGATTCTCTCCTTCCCAAGATCGACATCTGTGGATCCCGTTGAGTGAAGCGATCCTGGGCCCACTGGGGAGAGTGATGGTGGCACACCCCTCCAGTGTGATGTGTTTTTAGCAGCTGTATGTCATGTGATCCATTGGGTTGTAAGTTTAGATATAAAGTTAAGGGTCTCTCAATGTATGAGGATTAGTTGTGATGTCTTACCTATTTTTTAGCTGTTTGCATCTTCTCATTTGCCTTGAAGAACAGAATATCTCGAAATGCGTAAAATATGAGAAACTTATACCCAAGTTGTATTGTGATCACTAGATGTTTTAATAGTCTTGCACATTATTTGTAACGTTTTTTTTTGTATTATGTGATAAATAAAATTAGTATTTTATGAATAATTTAACAGATGAAATGCCTGAAGAGTCCCAATCCATCCCATCTCTGTGTGTTTTATATTATAATTTAGGGATGTTGGTCCTTTCGGATGAGGGTGGAGATGCTTATCGATGTCTTGTCTCAACATTTATTTAAAGCTCAATTCGTTCTATAATGGTTGGGATTAGACATGTGCGATTCGTTTTGTTACAAATCGAAATTTGGACAAATTTTTATTATTCAGAGATTCGGATGTATCCGAATTTCCAAATCACAATCGTAACGATTTTCAACATATCCAAAATAAATGATAACAAACAAATTATCCAAATTCAAATTTAAAAATTAACTTCAGTTAAAAAATGTTTTTGAATTCAAATTTGAAAATGAATTTGAATTCAAATTAGAAAATTAATTCAAATTGCACACATATTTCAATAAATACAGTAATGTATAAAAATAAAATAAGATGATGCTAATTAGGTTGCTTTATATAATATAATAGAATAAAACAGAATAAAATAGGAAATAAAAGGATGGAATAGAATTGAATAAAACAGAATACGATAGAAAATAAAATCTAATCAAATAGAATAGAACAGAATAGAAAATAAAGGAGTAGACTAAAACAGAATAGAAAATAAAGTAATATAAAGAAAAGAATAAAACAGAAAGAATATAAAAGATTATAATAAAGCAGAATAGAAAAGAACCCAATAAAACACACTAGAATATAAAATAAATGAAGAGAAGAGAAAGAAATAGAATAATAGAATAGAATAAAATAAAACAAATATAGCCTTTTGAAATTAGAATTTTCAAAACCTGCATCCATTTGAAAATAACGAATATAAAAGAATAGAATATAACAGAATAGAATAGAAAATAAATAAAAATAAAATGATATAGGATGGAGAGGAGAGGAGAGAGAAAAAAAAGGAATAAAATATAAAAGAATAAAACAGAATAGAATAGACAATAATAGAATAAAACAGAATAGAATAGAAAGAGAGGAAAATAGAATAGAATAAAATGAATAAAGCCGTCTTCAGAAATCCGATATTCAAATTGATTTGAAAATAACAAATATAGAAAATTAATTCCAAATAAAGGAAATTAATTTCTGAAAACAAGTCATTCTAACATAATGAATATGATGAAACAAAATAATTAACCTAACAAACGAATCTGAAACAAAACAAATGTCTCCATCGTGCACATCTCTAGTTTGGATACAATTAAGAAAGGTTGGTGCTTCTATCTGTTTATTTTATTTTTTTACAACCTGTATTCCCGTTGAGTAGGATTGGGTGAACAGTTTGGCCCGAGTTGGTTTCATCGAACATTGGCTGTTTGCCCGTCCGATGAACACCCGAATTATCAGGGCGTTCGACCTTTTGTTCGGCCCATCTAACAACCACAATGCACTGCGGCGCTGCACAGTGCATTGGAAGCCCTGATTGGCTGAAGCAATAAAAAGCTTTGCCCAATCAGGGCACAAAGCACTGCCAGAGCCATGATTGGACGCTGTCATGATGACTCTATCCAATCATGGCTCATTGTTCTTAGTCCCACCCCACACTATAAAACTATCATTCACATTGCGGCCATTTGCAGTGTGATATCGGCGTGGAGAGAGATAGAGCAGGGCTCTGTTCAGTGCTACTAGTGTGTTAGTGTGCTATAGTGTGCGATCGTGCTTCTATTGTGAGTATAGAGTGTCAGTTTAGTGTGAATCCAATAATAGTGCAGTGTGAGTGTAGTGCGACCATTCATTTTTACTTTAGTGTAATTTTATTTTGTCAGGGCAGGTTTGCTGCAGTATATTGCAGTGTGTTATTGCATGTTTAATGCAGTATATTTCAGTGCATTGGTGCAAGTTTACCGCAGTATATTGGAGTGAGTTACTGTATGTTTAATTCAGTATATTTCAGTACATTACTGCCCATTTAACGCAGTATATTTCAGTGTGTTGGTGCACGTTTAATGCAGTATATTGCAGTACATTGGTGCACGTGTACGGCAGTATATTGCAGTGCGTTACTGCACGTTTACCGCAATATAATTCAGTGCGTTATTGCAGGTTTACCCTAGTATATTGCCGTGCGTTAGTGAACTTTTAACAGTGTATTTCAGTGTGTTATTAGAGGTTTATTGTAGTATATTGCAGTGTGTTAGTGCACATTTAATGCAGTATTTTTAGTACGTTTGTGCATGCTTACCGCAGTATATTGCAGTGCATTACTGTACATTTAATGCAGTATGTTTCAGTGCCTTATTGTGTGTTTAATGCAGTATATTGCAGTGCATTTTTCCACATTTATCGCAGTATATTGCAGTGCGATACTGCACGTTTAACACAGTATATTGCAGTGTGCTGGTGCAACTTTAACTGCAGTATATTTTAGTGCATCACTGCACGTTTAACACAGTATATTTCAGTGCGTTTCTGCATGTTTACCGCAGTATATTTTAGTGCATCACTGCACGTTTAACACAGTATATTGCAGCAAATTAGTGCATGTTTACCGCAGTATATTGCAGAAAATTAGTGCATGTTTACTGCAATATATTGCAGTAAATTAGTGCATGTTTACCGCAGCATATTGCAGAAAATTAGTGCATGTTTACCGCAGTATATTGCAGTGCGTTCTTGCAGGTGTACCATAATATATTGCAGTGCATTAGTGCACTTTTAACACACTATATTTCTTTTTTTTGTTTACAAACTTTTTATTATGTACAAAACGTGATATCATATATTAAGAGAACTACTAATATGGAAAATTATGTTGACATATACAGTGAATGATATAATTACACAGCTTGGATTGTCCAACATACAATCAAGTTGTTATTGAAATATATAGACATCTTTTATTCCTGAGTGACTTTTAATTGAAAATATTGTTTATTCGGGGTTTAAAAGTTCAGAGTGTGTGAACCATGGGTCCCATTTCTAGTCAAATAGATGTTTTGTATTGTATAAAGTATAAAATATTTTTTCAATGAGGTTGATATTGTTAACTGTTTTTTTCCGTTGGGTTAAAGGTACCGATGGAGATTTCCAGTGGTATGCAATAAGCCAGTGTATAGAAACACAAATTGTGTGGACCAGTCTCATGTGATGGATACTGTAGTTAGTCCTATCATAGGGGTGAATAATAGACAGTTGTGTATTATTTTCTGAAATTTTGGAAGCACATTTTTCAAGTTGCTTCCATATCTGTGATACCTTCTCACATTCCCAAAAAATGTGTGAAAATGATCCTCTAGAAATGCAACCTCTGAAACATGTCTGAGGGACTGAAGGGAAAATGGAGTGATGTTTTGCAAGAGTATAATACAATCTTGTGAACAACTTTATTGCTGTCTCTCTAATTATGAGTGATCTTGTGCATTTAAGTAAATTGTTGATACAATTGACAGTGAGCTATCACATTCTTGTTCCCATTGGTGCATATAAGGAAGTTTATCTTGACCATCAATGTTAATCAGATTTGAATATATCTCAGATATAAATCCTGCACCTCTCGGTGATCTAAAACATATGTTTTCATAAAATGTGGGTGATTTTGTTTCCGTTATTTGAAAATATGAGTTGTAAAAGTTTCTTATTTGGATTAACACAAACATAGTGCGTTATTAGAGGTTTACCGCAGTATATTGCAGTGTGTTATGCCGTGTACACACGATCGGTTTTACAGATGAAAACAGTCTGATGGACTTTTCTCATCGGACAAACCGATCGTGTATGGGCCCCATCGGTCTTTTTTCCATCGGTGAGAAAAAATAGAACATGTTTTAAATTTATCCGATGGGAAAAAAACCGATAGCAAATTCCGATCGTCTGTGTGGAACTCCATCGGACAAAAAACCCACGCATGCTCAGAATCAAGTCAACGCATGCTCAGAAGCATTGAACTTAATTTTTCTCGGCTTGTCGGAGTGTTTTACGTCACGGCGTTTGGGACAGTCAGATTTTTGACTGATGGTGTGTAGACAAGACTGATGGAAGTCAGCTTCATCGGATGTCCGATGGAAAAATCCATCGGATTAGAATCCATAGGAAATCCGATCGTGTGTACAGGGCTTTAGTGTGCATTTAATGCAGTATATTTCAGTATGTTGGTGCACGTTTACTGCAGTATATTGCAGTGCGTCACTGTACATTTAATGCAGCATGTTTCAGTTTGTTACAGTGCGTTTAGCGCAGTATATTGAAGTGCGTTGATGCACGTTTACCGCAGTATACTTTAGTGCATCACTGCACGTTTAATGCAGTATATTGCAGTGTGTTAGTGTGCATTTAACACAGTATATTTCAGTGTGTTGGTGCACGTTTACTGCAGTATATTGCAGTGCGTCACTGTACATTTAATGCAGTATGTTTCACTTTGTTACTGTGCGTTTACCGCAGTATATTGAAGTGCGTTGGTGCACGTATACCGCAGTATATTTCAGTGCGTTACTGCTTGTTTACTGCAGTACATTTCAGTGCGTTACTGCACGTTTAACGCAGTATATTGCCGTGCATTGTTGCACGTTTATCGCACTATATTGCAGTGCATTACTGCACATTTACCAGTATTTTGCAGTGTGTTGTGCACCTTAATAGTGATGAGCCGAACACCCCCGGGTTCGGTTCGCACCAGAACCCGCGAACGGACCGAAAGTTCGTACGAACATTAGAACCCTATTAAATACAATGGATGCGAACGTTCGAATTCTAAAGTGCTAATTATAACAACTATTATGCATGTTATTGTCCTAAAAAGGGTTTGGGAACCCGGGTTCTGCACCAGGGGACATGTATCAATGCAAAAAGAAGTTTTAAAAACGGTCGTTTTTCGGGAGCAGTCATTTTAATGATGCATAAAGTGAAAAAAAAAAAGTCAAATATTCCTTTAAATATCGTACCTGGGGGGTGTCTAAAGTATGCCTGTGAAGTGCCACGTGTTTCCCGTGTTTAGAACTGTCCCTGCACAAAATGACACTTCTAAAGGAAAAAAAAGCCATTTAAAACTGCTTGCGGCTTTAATGTAATGTCTGGTCCCGGTAATATGGATGAAAATCTTTAAGAAAAATGGCATAGCTACCCCATGACCCCCCCCCCCCCCTACCCCAGCCCATTACCAGCCCCTTTGGGTCTTGTATGGATATTAAGGGGAACCCCGCACATAAAATAAAAAAGGCCCTATATACTCTGAACAGCCGTATACAGGCGGTGCATACAAGACAGGGACTGTAGGTTTGTTCTTATGTAGAATCTGTTTGTAATTTTGAACAGGTACATTGTGTGACAGCAGGAAGGTAAAGTCACCTGGTTGCATCCAGGGGGGTAGATATATTTCGCCCAGATTCAGGCTTTACGCCGACTTATACAACTAGGTGGAGAGTTGTATAAGCCCAGCTGAGGCTAGTGGGCTCATGGATGACTCATACCTCTAGGGAGAGTGTGGGGCGTCGTGCAGACAGGGAGTTGATGAGACCAGCTGAAGCTTGTCAGCTCATTTAGGCCTCTATAAGAACTCCCAGATTCATTAGGTGTTTGCTCATGCCTGGAACCAGACCTGTGTGGACTGTCTAGGGAGAGTGAACCCCTGTGCGGTGAGACAAAGCCTGTGTGGCTATTTGCTTGGACATTTAAAACCAGGGACTTAGGGACTAGGACAGCACTAGGCTGATCCCAGTTGTTAGTTAGGAAACCTGTATGTTTACTCAGAGGTCAAGTTGACCAGGATTTATTTTATTTATGTTTCTTTTGCTTTGCTGTGTTTTGTCACTGTAAATAGAAAATAAACCGCACCTTTTTGATTTTGAAAACCACAACCTCCGTTTGCTGGGCCTGTTTTTGTGTGGGGAGCCCATCCCGGGGGTCACACACACCCGCTGCCGAGCTAACCCCCTCACAGTTGGTGGAGAATGCAGGCAGTTTTTTTTTAAGCCAGCATGGAGGAGATACTGAAACAGCTGGCTCTAGCAAATGCCAATCAACAGCAGACAAATGCAGGTTTGCAAAGGAGCCTTGCAGCCCAGCAGCAAGCTCATCAACAGAGCCTTGCAGCCCAGCAGCAAGCTCACCAACAGAGTCTGGAAGCTCAGCAACAAGCCCAGCAGCAATCTGAGGCCCGCTTCATAGACCTGTTACAGAAGCAAGAGCAGAGACTACAACAAATGGAAGCAGTAATGCAGCAACGTCCGCAGACCAGTGAGGAAAGCCGTCCCACTAATACCGCGTCCTTTGGGGTGAGTCGTTTATTGACAAAAATGACTGGAGAGGATGATCCAGAGGTATTTTTGACCACATTTGAAAGGACCGCTGAAAGAGAAAAGTGGCCTGAGGAGCAGTGGGCTGGACTGGTGGCTCCTCTGTTAACTGGTGAATCGCAGAAAGCTTACTATGACCTAGAGCCTAACCAAGCAAAAGACTATGTGATGCTAAAAGCTGAAATTTTGGCAAGGCTGGGTGTCACCCAGGCTGTCCGGGCTCAGCGTGTGCATAACTGGACTTTCCAGCTTGGAAAACCCCCCAGGTCTCAAATGTATGATCTCATTCACCTGAGCAGAAAGTGGCTACAGCCAGAGACTTTGTCCGCACCAAAGATTGTGGAACGTGTTGTAATGGATCGGTTTTTGAGAGCTCTTCCTACTGCCATCCAAAAGTGGGTAAGCCATGGAGACCCAGAGACGGCCGATGGTCTTGTGGATCGTGTGGAGAAATACTTGGCTACAGAGAACCTGACGGCCTCTTCCAGAGACACTCGGACTTTCCACCCTAAGACCAGACCATCCCCAGGGGCGGATAAGAGGATTCCAAGGGGTGAGGGTGGAGAGAGTGAGAGGGTGGGAGCTCTACCCCAAGTTTGGCGAGAACAGCCTGGGAAATCAGCGGCTCAAGAGGCGGCAAGAAGGATCGTTTGCTACCGCTGCCGGCAAGCGGGACATATTGCAGCCAATTGCCCGGTTGTGGAGGAACCCATGCAGTGTGACTTTCTGACGGGCAGACGTCAGTCGCTGTGTGCGACAGTCGCATGCACTGCCATTCGAGGAACTGAGAAACATTTATGCAAAATGTGTGTTAATGGTAGAAATGTTGTGGTATTGCTGGATTCAGGTAGCCTTGTGACCCTGATAAAGGCTGAATTAGTTAAAACAGAGGTCTCTGGGAATAGCAAGGTAGCTGTTATTTGTGTGCATGGGGACACCCGAGAGTATCCAGTGACTACAGTGTGTTTCGAGACCCCCAAAGGTACCCTCTCTCATCCAGTGGGGTTAGTATCTCAATTACCGCATGATGCCATTGTGGGAAGGGATTTTCCGAAGTTCTGGGAACTGTGGGATGATCCTGAGCCCCCCACTGGTGCCCCTATGTACCAGGAATGTGATAGCCAGAACTCCTCTGAGAGTGGTGAGGACTCTCCAGAATTTCCCTTGTCAGTATTGGCAGGGGAGACTCAAGAAACTGGAGAGGAGCCCACCTCCTCAGACGAAAACCTACCGTCTGTGGAGTTTTCTGATCTGGAGGTTCACAGGGAAAATTTTGCCACAGAACAGTTAAAAGACCCCGCCCTAATAAAGGCACGGGAAAACGTAGTGGAAATAGATGGCGAGTTAGTGAACCCAGATAATACCTGCACTTACCCATACTTCAGCGTAGAGAAGGACCTACTGTATCGGGTGGCAAAAAGGGCAGAAGAAACCGTTGAGCAGCTTGTGGTGCCCAAACCTTACAGGAAGTTGGTGTTGGAGTTGGCCCATGGGCACATTCTTGGAGGTCATCTGGGGACAGAGAAAACCCGAGAGAGGGTATTACAGAGATTCTATTGGCCTGGGGTGATGAAGGACATAGAAAATTATTGTTCCTCCTGCCCTGTGTGTCAGAGGTCGGCCCCGATGCCACATTTCCGTAGCCCGCTGGTCCCTCTACCCATCATTGAGGTCCCGTTTGAGAGAATCGCAATGGATTTGGTAGGTCCTATAATCAAGTCCGCTAGGGGGCACCAGTACATATTGGTTATAATGGACTATGCCACCCGTTATCCAGAAGCGATCCCTCTCAGAAATACCTCGGCCAAAACCATAGCCAAAGAGCTATCTCTTGTTTTTAGCCGGGTGGGTATTTGTAAAGAACTGCTTACGGACCAAGGTACACCCTTTATGTCCCGGGTTATGAAAGAGCTATGAAATTGTTCAAAGTGACGCAATTGCGTACATCTGTGTATCACCCCCAAACCGATGGGCTGGTTGAAAGATTCAACAAAACCCTAAAACAAATGTTGAAGAAAGTGGTGGATAGAGATGGAAAGGATTGGGACTGTCTACTTCCTTATTTGATGTTTGCTATTAGGGAGGTGCCCCAATCCTCTACGGGATTCTCCCCCTTTGAGTTACTGTATGGGAGACACCCAAGAGGGCTGTTGGATATTGCCAAGGAAACTTGGGAAAGTGAGAGTTCTCCCCACAGGAGTGTGATTGAGCATGTCGCCCTGATGCAAGACCGAATTGCACAGGTAATGCCCATCGTGAAGGAACATTTGGCCCAAGCGCAGTTAGCACAGCAGAGAGTGTACAACCGTGGAGCCAAGACCCGTACCTTTTCCCCGGGGGATAGGATACTGGTACTTGTCCCTACGGTTGAAAGTAAATTCCTTGCCAAATGGCAAGGCCCCTATGAGATAATGGAAAAAGTGAGCGAAGTGAATTACAAGGTCAGACAACCAGGAAGGTGAAAGCCCGAACAGATCTATCACGTTAATCTGTTGAAAGCCTGGAGGGATAGAGAGTCCCTAGTCGCAGACACTTGGTCACCAGCTCAAACTGGTTGCGTGATTCCTGAGGTTGGAATAGCAGCCACCTTGTCACAACCCCAACAACAGGAGGTTAAGGAGTTTGTGCTTCGCAACAAGGAGGTATTCTCTGAGCTGCCGGGACAAACATCTGGGGTAGAGCATGACATCATTACCCCGCCCGGTGAAAGGGTGAAGTTAAAACCCTATCGGATCCCAGAGGCCCGACGGGAGGCAATACGGGAGGAAGTACAGAAAATGCTGAACTTAGGGGTGATAGAGGAGTCCCAAAGTGATTGGTCTAGTCCCATTGTGTTGGTGCCTAAACCGGATGGGAGCTGGCGATTTTGTAACGATTTTCGTCAGTTGAACAAAGTTACAAAATTTGACACCTACCCCATGCCACGTATAGATGAGTTGATCGACCGGCTGGGAACAGCCCGATACATGACGACTCTTGACCTCACAAAAGGGTATTGGCAAATCCCCCTGGCCAAGTCGGCCAAAGAGAAAACCGCATTTGTAACCCCAGACGGGGCGTTCCAATATAAAAGAATGCCGTTCGGGTTACAGAATGCGCCGGCCACATTCCAGCGGAAAATGGACCAGATGCTGAGGCCCCATCGGAAGTATGCTGCGGCTTACCTGGATGACGTAATTGTCCATAGCACAGATTGGGCCTCACATCTGCCAAAAGTGCAAGCAGTCCTGGACTCTGTTCGGGAAGCGGGGTTTACGGCTAACCCCAAGAAGTGTACCATTGGGCAGGAGGAGGCCAAATATCTTGGGTACACCATTGGGAGGGGAGTAATAAAACCCCAACTCAACAAAGTCGAGGCCATCCAGAGTTGGCCACGTCCCAACAGCAAGAAGCAGGTACGAGCCTTTCTGGGAATCGCTGGGTATTATCGGCGATTCATTCCCCACTTTGCTTCTAAGGCTGTACCCCTAACCAACCTGACGAAGGGGAAAGGGTTGGTCATGATTAAATGGACCCCCGAGGCTGAGGCAGCATTCCAATTCTTGAAACAAGCCTTATGTAGCCAGCCAGTGTTGTACTCACCCGACTTCTCTAAAGACTTTGTCGTACAAAGTGATGCGTCAGATGTGGGGTTAGGAGCAGTATTGTCCCAGGTCTGGAACGGGGAAGAGCACCCAGTCATTTACCTCAGCAGGAAGTTGAAGTCCCATGAGGTAAATTACGCCACCGTTGAAAAGGAGTGTTTAGCGGTGAAGTGGGCTCTAGATTCCCTTCGGTACTACCTGCTAGGTAGGCACTTTGACATGGTTACGGATCACGCTCCGTTAAAGTGGATGGCTCAAAACAAGGAAACAAATAGAAGAGTGAATAGGTGGTTCCTGGCCCTCCAGGAATTCAACTTCACAGTAAAGCATCGCCCTGGCGTTCAAATGGGGAATGTGGATGCTTTGTCTCGAGTACATGAATGCCTGATTGCTGGTGTTCCAACCCCGAGGTTAAAACAAGAGGGGGGGGGTATGTGACAGCAGGAAGGTAAAGTCACCTGGTTGCATCCAGGGGGGTAGATATATTTCGCCCAGATTCAGGCTTTACGCCGACTTATACAACTAGGTGGAGAGTTGTATAAGCCCAGCTGAGGCTAGTTGGCTCATGGATGACTCATACCTCTAGGGAGAGTGTGGGGCGTCGTGCAGACAGGGAGTTGATGAGACCAGCTGAAGCTTGTCAGCTCATTTAGGCCTCTATAAGAACTCCCAGATTCATTAGGTGTTTGCTCATGCCTGGAACCAGACCTGTGTGGACTGTCTAGGGAGAGTGAACCCCTGTGCGGTGAGACAAAGCCTGTGTGGCTATTTGCTTGGACATTTAAAACCAGGGACTTAGGGACTAGGACAGCACTAGGCTGATCCCAGTTGTTAGTTAGGAAACCTGTATGTTTACTCAGAGGTCAAGTTGACCAGGATTTATTTTATTTATGTTTCTTTTGCTTTGCTGTGTTTTGTCACTGTAAATAGAAAATAAACCACACCTTTTTGATTTTGAAAACCACAACCTCCGTTTGCTGGGCCTGTTTTTGTGTGGGGAGCCCATCCCGGGGGTCACACACACCCGCTGCCGAGCTAACCCCCTCACAATTGTTTAAGTGTAGCTCCAGCCCAAAAATCTATTTTTAAACTTTTTGGAAAACATAGGTAAGTGTTATCACCCCTGTAACATTTGTTTTGCTGTCTGTGCCCCTGTTCAGAACATTTCACCTCACTTTCCGTCCCAATGACAACTGTTTTTGAAATGTGGTGTTTTTCTTGAAACAAGGATTGGTGATAAAGCATCAGTACAGAGGAGACACCTTTCTCCCATATTAATTCTTACAGGAGAGAATTTTCCTTCCTAGGGGTAGATTTCCTCTCACTTCCTGTTGTCTTCTTGCGTTTGCAAGTAGGAGTCGTTTGTAAGTTGGATGTTTGAAAGTAGGGACCTGCCGTATATACGCTGCAGAAATAGGCCCCTTAGTTGTTGGTGTTGGCACAACACTGTAAGCACTCACAGTTACTCTTGGTTGGTGCTGGAACGCCCTGCTGTCAACTATTATATCAGGAATTGTAATTACATATAATTGTTGAACAGTGGTAGTAAAAATTGGGCCTTTGATGGTGGTGCTGGTGCCACAACACTGTAAGCCCTGACAGTTACTCTTGGTGGGTGCAGCAATGGGCCCTGCTGTGAATTATTAGATCAAGAATTGTAATTGCATGCCCCTGTTGAACAGGGGCTGAAAAATTGGGCCTTTCGTGGTGGTGGTGGTGGTGTTGCCACAACACTGTAAGCCCTCAGAGTTACTCTTGGTGGGTGCAGGAATGGGCCCTGCTGTGAATTATTAGATCAAGAATTGTAATTACATGCCCCTTTTGAACAGGGGCTGAAAAATTGGGCCTTTCGTGGTGGTGGTGGTGGTGTTGCCACAACACTGTAAGCCCTCAGAGTTACTCTTGGTGGGTGCAGGAATGGGCCCTGCTGTGAATTATTAGATCAAGAATTGTAATTACATGCCCCTGTTGAACAGGGGCTGAAAAATTGGGCCTTAGGCACTGGTGGCACAACACTGCAACCCCTCACAGATACTGTACTTGGAGCACAGCAATGAGCCCTGTTGCAAAGTATTGCTTCAAAAATTGTAATTACACGCCCCTGTTAAACAGGGGCTGAAAAATTGGGCCTTAGGCACTGGTGGCACAACACTGCAACCCCTCACAGATACTGTACTTGGAGCACAGCAATGAGCCCTGTTGCAAAGTATTGCTTCAAAAATTGTAATTACACGCCCCTGTTAAACAGGGGCTGAAAAATTGGGCCTTAGGCACTGGTGGCACAACACTGCAACCCTTCACAGATACTGTACTTGGAGCACAGCAATGAGCCCTGTTGCAAAGTATTGCTTCAAAAATTGTAATTACACGCCCCTGTTAAACAGGGGCTGAAAAATTGGGCGTTAGGCACTGGTGGCGGCACCCATAAACAAAAATGATCTTCCAAGCTATCATCATCAATCGTATCATTGAGGACTCGGAGGAGGAGGATAGCCAGTCAACATAACAGCACAGGCACTCAGCATCAGCATCAGTCTTGAAGGGATGTGACATGTTAAAATCAATTAGTCTGTTATATCAGCATCAGGTGTGTGGTAGCTGGTGGTGATCCAAGACTGGTTCATCTTGATGAAAGTCAGTCGATCAACCGAGTCGGTGGACAGGCGCACCCTGTGATCCGTGACAAATCCTCCAGCAGCACTGAATGTGCGTTCCGAAAGAACGCTGGATGCAGGACAGGCCAGTAGCTCAATTGCATACTGTGCAAGCTCTGGCCAGTGATCCATCCTCAAGACCCAGTAAGCCAGAGGATTTTCGGTGGGGAAGGTGTCCAAGTCTGACCTTGCCCCTAGATATTCCTGCACCATGTTTATCAGACGCTGGCGATGGTTGCTGGAACCGATCATACTTTGGGGCTGCGGACTAAAGAATTGTCTGAACGCATCGGTCAGACGGCCACCTTCCCCACCGCTCCTTCTTTGACTGGCCGAAGCCTCAGCAACTCGTTGTCCAGGACCAGGAGTTTGTAACCTCCCAGTCTCTGGGAACGCGTTGCACAGACCTTTCTGCAAGGCCTCCCGGAGTTGTCTCATCCTCTGCTCCCTCTGCGACGGTAACATAAGGTCCGCAACCTTACCCTTGTACCGTGGATCAAGGAGAGTGGCCAGCCAGTAATGGTCCCTCTCCTTGATCCGAAGAATACGAGGATCCTTCCGCAGAGGTTAGCTGAGGCATTCGGTCCGGAGTCCTCTGGGTCACTAAGGACGACATGATCCGCAGCCACCTCCTCCCAGCCACGTACAAGTCCACTGGTTTCTTGGGACTGTAAATCATCCCTAAAAGACTGCTGCTGATGATGCTGAGTGCCAGCCTCCACCTCCATGCTGACACAATCCTCCTCCTCCTCCTCCTCCTCCTCTTCCTGTGCGATGGGTGGGACAGAAGGAACACTGTCTGGGTAAAGGGGGCCTTGAGAGGCAAGGAAGTCCTCCTCTTCCTGCCTCTGTTCTGCCTCAAGTGCCCTGTCCATTATTCCACGCAGCGTGTGCTCCAACAGGTGGACAAGAGGTACAGTGTCACTGATGCATGCACTGTCACTGCTCACCATCCTCGTGGCCTCCTCAAATGGTGCCAGGACAGTGCATGCATCCCTGATCATGCCCCACTGGCGTGGAGAAAAAAAAACAAGCTCCCCTGACCCTGTCCTGGTGCCGTAGTCGCACAGGTACTCATTGATGGCCCTCTGCTGCGTGTGCAGCCGCTGCAGCATGGCCAACGTTGAGTTCCACCTGGTGGGCATGTCACATATAAGGCGGTTCTTGGGCAGGTTCAACTCCTTTTGCAGCTCAGCCAGGCGAGCACTGGCATTATAAGATCTGCGGAAATGCACACAGACTTTCCTGGCCTGCCTCAGGACATCCTGTAAGCCTGGGTACCTGCCCAAGAACCGCTGCACCACCAGGTTAAGGACGTGAGCCACACAGGGCACATGGGTCAGTTGTCCCTGTCGGAGGGCGGAGAGGAGGTTGGTGCCATTGTCGCAAACCACCATTCCTGGCTTAAGCTGGCGTGGCGTCAACCACCTCTCGGCCTGGCCCTGCAGAGCAGACAGGACCTCTGCCCCAGTGTGGCTTCTGTCCCCCAAACTCACCAGCGCAAGCACGGCATGGCATCTTTTTGCCTGCGTACTTGCGTAGCCCCTTGAACGGCTACGGAGCACCGCTGGTTCAGAGGACAAAGCACAGGAAGTGTGCCAAAAGAGTGACCCAATGGGCCGTGAAAGAAAGGTAACGTCCTTGTCCATGCCTGCTGGACCATGAGTCAGCGGTAATATGCACCTTACCGCTGACCGCCCTGTCCAGCGAGGCCAAGACATTGCCTTCCACATGCCGGTAGAGAGCCGGAATAGCCTTCCGTGAGAAAAAGTGGCGTTTGGGAACCTGCCACTGAGGAACCGCACATTGCACAAACTCACGGAAGGGGGCCGAGTCTACCAACTGAAAAGGCAGCAGTTGAAGCGCTAGCAATTTAGCCAAGCTAGCATTCAACCGCTGGGCATGTGGATGGCGGGGAGTGAACTTCTTTCGACGGTCCAGCAGCTGGGGCAGGGAAATTTGCCTGCTAGAATCGGACGTCGGTGTACTGCTAGCAGAGTGGCCGCAAGTACTTGGCTGTGACACACCTAATTCTACACCTTCATTCCTCTCAGTGCATGTTTCAGAGAGGACTGAAGTTATAGTGGGGTTGGAGATCCCAGCTGATGCGGTGCAAGGAGAGGTCCGCTTTGTTCTTTGGTGTGGGTCTTTGAGGTAGGCTTGCCAACGAGCTGCATGGCAGGTCAACATATGTCTGGTCAGGCATGTGGTACCCAAGCGGCTGATGTTTTGGCCACGCGATATACGCTTGAGACATATGTTGCAAACAGCAGCTGTGCGATCTGATGCACTAGCCTCAAAAAAGGCCCACACCAAAGAACTTTTTGAATGACGGGCAGAGGCAGCGCCCTGCACAGGCGGAGCTCTGCGGTGTGATTCCGTCGGTGTACTGCCCTTACGCTGGCCACCAAAGGGCATCCTGCCTCGTTGGAGATGTGCCTCCTCCTCATCCTCCTCCTCCTCCTCTCTCCTATTAGGCACCCACGTGGAGTCAGTGACCTCATCATCCCCTCCCTCCTCATCACTGGAGCCAATCTGGCAGTATGCTGCAGCTGCTGGAACATGACTGCCAGATTGGTGTCCTTCTTGAGCATCCCCTCTGTCTGCTCTCACGCTACTGCCTTCCTGTAGCTGGGTTTCATCATCAGACCCTTCGAAACGCTGGGCATCCTCCTGGAGCATGTACCCAACACTGTGCTCAAACAGTTCGGGGGACTCCTCAGGAGGAGGACATGGTGGGTCTAGGGAAGGAGTGACTGATGATGAGTCTGACATTGATACCAGGGAAGAGGACGCTTTGGCAGCTGCTTTGCCAGTACCCTGAGCCTGGGTGAGAGAGGATGAAGAGGAGGAGGAGGGCTTGGTCATCCACTCTACCAAGTCTTCGGCATGATGTGGCTCAACATGTCCAGCTGCCGAAAAGAAGGACAAGCGTGTCCCATGGCCATGTGCTGATGACAATGCACCGCGTCCACGACCAGCACTGTTGCCCCCAGACACAGAGCCTGCTTGCCCTCTTTTATTGCCTCCTGACTGTCTGCCTCTCCTTGTTTGCCTTCCAGACATTCTAATGGATGGCCTGCAGGGAGATGGGAAAAAAGCAATAAGGGCTACCTTCAGGTGTCCTTCTCTGTCCCTTTACTTAAGGATTTCTAAATATGGTTGAGGATGATTGCTTTCGCACAGAATAGCACAATGACAATTTCCCTGACTGTCCAAAAAACAAGGATTTCAAAGATAGTTGATGAGGAATGCTTTAGCACAGTATAGCACAAGGAGAATTTCCCTCACTGTCCTTCCCTGTCCCTAGAAACAAGGATTAGCACAGTAAAACACACTGACACTCTCCCTACCTATAGTTTTCTGTCCCTAGAAAAAATGTTTTTTTAAAGATGGTTGATGATCAATGCTTTAGCACAGTATAGCACAAGGAGAATTTCCCTCACTGTCCTTCCCTGTCCCTAGAAACAAGGATTAGCACGGTAAAACACACTGACACTCTCCCTACCTATAGTTTTCTGTCCCTAGAAAAAATGTTTTTTTAAAGATGGTTGATGATCAATGCTTTAGCACAGTATAGCACAAGGAGAATTTCCCTCACTGTCCTTCCCTGTCCCTAGAAACAAGGATTAGCACAGTAAAACACACTGACACTCTCCCTACCTATAGTTTTCTGTCCCTAGAAAAAAAGTTTTTTTAAAGATGGTTGATGATCAATGCTTTAGCACAGTATAGCACAAGGAGAATTTCCCTCACTGTCCTTCCCTGTCCCTAGAAACAAGGATTAGCACAGTAAAACACACTGACACTCTCCCTACCTATAGTTTTCTGTCCCTAGAAAAAATGTTTTTTTAAAGATGGTTGATGATCAATGCTTTAGCACAGTATAGCACAAGGAGAATTTCCCTCACTGTCCTTCCCTGTCCCTAGAAACAAGGATTAGCACAGTGAAACACACTGACACTCTCCCTACCTATAGTTTTCTGTCCCTAGAAAAAATGTTTTTTCAAAGATGGTTGATGATCAATGCTTTAGCACAGTATAGCACAAGGAGAATTTCCCTCACTGTCCTTCCCTGTCCCTAGAAACAAGGATTAGCACAGTAAAACACACTGACACTCTCCCTACCTATAGTTTTCTGTCCCTAGAAAAAATGTTTTTTTAAAGATGGTTGATGATCAATGCTTTAGCACAGTATAGCACAAGGAGAATTTCCCTCACTGTCCTTCCCTGTCCCTAGAAACAAGGATTAGCACAGTAAAACACACTGACACTCTCCCTACCTATAGTTTTCTGTCCCTAGAAAAAAAGTTTTTTCAAAGATAGTTGATGAGGAATGCTTTAGCACAGTATAGCACAAGGAGAATTTCCCTCACTGTCCTTCCCTGTCCCTAGAAACAAGGATTAGCACAGTAAAACACACTGACACTCTCCCTACCTATAGTTTTCTGTCCCTAGAAAAAATGTTTTTTTAAAGATGGTTGATGATCAATGCTTTAGCACAGTATAGCACAAGGAGAATTTCCCTCACTGTCCTTCCCTGTCCCTAGAAACAAGGATTAGCACAGTAAAACACACTGACACTCTCCCTACCTATAGTTTTCTGTCCCTAGAAAAAATGTTTTTTTAAAGATGGTTGATGATCAATGCTTTAGCACAGTATAGCACAAGGAGAATTTCCCTCACTGTCCTTCCCTGTCCCTAGAAACAAGGATTAGCACAGTAAAACACACTGACACTCTCCCTACCTATAGTTTTCTGTCCCTAGAAAAAATGTTTTTTTAAAGATGGTTGATGATCAATGCTTTAGCACAGTATAGCACAAGGAGAATTTCCCTCACTGTCCTTCCCTGTCCCTAGAAACAAGGATTAGCACAGTAAAACACACTGACACTCTCCCTACCTATAGTTTTCTGTCCCTAGAAAAAAAGTTTTTTTAAAGATGGTTGATGATCAATGCTTTAGCACAGTATAGCACAAGGAGAATTTCCCTCACTGTCCTTCCCTGTCCCTAGAAACAAGGATTAGCACAGTAAAACACACTGACACTCTCCCTACCTATAGTTTTCTGTCCCTAGAAAAAATGTTTTTTTAAAGATGGTTGATGATCAATGCTTTAGCACAGTATAGCACAAGGAGAATTTCCCTCACTGTCCTTCCCTGTCCCTAGAAACAAGGATTAGCACAGTGAAACACACTGACACTCTCCCTACCTATAGTTTTCTGTCCCTAGAAAAAATGTTTTTTCAAAGATGGTTGATGATCAATGCTTTAGCACAGTATAGCACAAGGAGAATTTCCCTCACTGTCCTTCCCTGTCCCTAGAAACAAGGATTAGCACAGTAAAACACACTGACACTCTCCCTACCTATAGTTTTCTGTCCCTAGAAAAAATGTTTTTTTAAAGATGGTTGATGATCAATGCTTTAGCACAGTATAGCACAAGGAGAATTTCCCTCACTGTCCTTCCCTGTCCCTAGAAACAAGGATTAGCACAGTAAAACACACTGACACTCTCCCTACCTATAGTTTTCTGTCCCTAGAAAAAAAGTTTTTTCAAAGATAGTTGATGAGGAATGCTTTAGCACAGTATAGCACAAGGAGAATTTCCCTCACTGTCCTTCCCTGTCCCTAGAAACAAGGATTAGCACAGTAAAACACACTGACACTCTCCCTACCTATAGTTTTCTGTCCCTAGAAAAAAAGTTTTTTTAAAGATGGTTGATGATCAATGCTTTAGCACAGTATAGCACAAGGAGAATTTCCCTCACTGTCCTTCCCTGTCCCTAGAAACAAGGATTAGCACAGTAAAACACACTGACACTCTCCCTACCTATAGTTTTCTGTCCCTAGAAAAAAAGTTTTTTTAAAGATGGTTGATGATCAATGCTTTAGCACAGTATAGCACAAGGAGAATTTCCCTCACTGTCCTTCCCTGTCCCTAGAAACAAGGATTAGCACAGTAAAACACACTGACACTCTCCCTACCTATAGTTTTCTGTCCCTAGAAAAAAAGTTTTTTTAAAGATGGTTGATGATCAATGCTTTAGCACAGTATAGCACAAGGAGAATTTCCCTCACTGTCCTTCCCTGTCCCTAGAAACAAGGATTAGCACAGTAAAACACACTGACACTCTCCCTACCTATAGTTTTCTGTCCCTAGAAAAAATGTTTTTTTAAAGATGGTTGATGATCAATGCTTTAGCACAGTATAGCACAAGGAGAATTTCCCTCACTGTCCTTCCCTGTCCCTAGAAACAAGGATTAGCACAGTGAAACACACTGACACTCTCCCTACCTATAGTTTTCTGTCCCTAGAAAAAATGTTTTTTTAAAGATGGTTGATGATCAATGCTTTAGCACAGTATAGCACAAGGAGAATTTCCCTCACTGTCCTTCCCTGTCCCTAGAAACAAGGATTAGCACAGTAAAACACACTGACACTCTCCCTACCTATAGTTTTCTGTCCCTAGAAAAAATGTTTTTTTAAAGATGGTTGATGATCAATGCTTTAGCACAGTATAGCACAAGGAGAATTTCCCTCACTGTCCTTCCCTGTCCCTAGAAACAAGGATTAGCACAGTAAAACACACTGACACTCTCCCTACCTATAGTTTTCTGTCCCTAGAAAAAATGTTTTTTTAAAGATGGTTGATGATCAATGCTTTAGCACAGTATAGCACAAGGAGAATTTCCGTCACTGTCCTTCCCTGTCCCTAGAAACAAGGATTAGCACAGTAAAACACACTGACACTCTCCCTACCTATAGTTTTCTGTCCCTAGAAATTTTTTTTTTTAAAGATGGTTGATGATCAATGCTTTAGCACAGTATAGCACAAGGAGAATTTCCCTCACTGTCCTTCCCTGTCCCTAGAAACAAGGATTAGCACAGTAAAACACACTGACACTCTCCCTACCTATAGTTTTCTGTCCGTAGAAAAAAAGTTTTTTTAAAGATGGTTGATGATCAATGCTTTAGCACAGTATAGCACAAGGAGAATTTCCCTCACTGTCCTTCCCTGTCCCTAGAAACAAGGATTAGCACAGTAAAACACACTGACACTCTCCCTACCTATAGTTTTCTGTCCCTAGAAAAAATGTTTTTTTAAAGATGGTTGATGATCAATGCTTTAGCACAGTATAGCACAAGGAGAATTTCCCTCACTGTCCTTCCCTGTCCCTAGAAACAAGGATTAGCACAGTAAAACACACTGACACTCTCCCTACCTATAGTTTTTTGTCCCTAGAAAAAATGTTTTTTTAAAGATGGTTGATGATCAATGCTTTAGCACAGTATAGCACAAGGAGAATTTCCCTCACTGTCCTTCCCTGTCCCTACAAACAAGGATTAGCACAGTAAAACACACTGACACTCTCCCTACCTATCCTTCTCTTTCCCTAAACTAAAGGAATCCAGGTTAAGCAAGAAAAAAAAATGTCACTGTCCCTGCCTATGCTTCTCTTTCCCTGCTCCGGAACACACTACACTAGGCCGCCGTGCTGGCGGCCTTTTATAGTGTGGGGCGTGTACTAAACACCCTCAGCAATAATTGGCCACAGGCATCCTGCCTGTGGCCAATCATTGCTCTCCTCGCTGCCGGCGCTGTGATTGGCCAAGCATGCGGGGTCACAGTGCATGCTTGGCCAATCACAGCGCCTGGATGACACTGCGATGGCGTAGTGCATTGTGGGCCGTTCGCGTCACTCGAATTAGGCGCGAACGGCCCAAATCGTTCGATCTTCGTCGAACGATCGAACAGCCGATGTTCGAGTCGAACGTATGTTCGACTCGAACACCGAGCTCATCCCTATTGGTGGTACCAGAACACTGTAAGCCCTCACAGTTACTCTTGGTGGACGCTGGAACAGGCCCTGCTGTGAAATATTATATCAAGAATTGTAATTACATGCCCCTGTTAAACAGGGGAGGAAAAATTGGGCCTTAGGCAGTGGTGGTGGTTGTACAACACTGTAAAGCCTCACAGTTACTCTTGGTGGGCGCAGGAACGGGCCCTGCTGTAAAATATTAGATCAAAATTTTTAATTACGCGCCCCTGTTAAACGGGGGCAGAAAAATTGGGCCTTAGGCAGTGTTGGTGGTGCCACAACACTGCAACCCCTCACAGATATTCTAGTTGAGCGCAGGAACAAGCCCTGCTTCGAAATATTACAGCAAAAATTGTAATTACACGCCCCTGTTAAACAGGGGCAGAAAAATTGGGCCTTAGCCACTGGTGGTGGTGCCCAGAAACAAAAATGTTCTTAGAAGCTATCAACATGAACATTGAGGAGGAATAGGATAGTCACTCAGCATAACAGGATAGTCACTCAGCATCAGCATAGGCAGTCTTAAAGGGATCTCACATTCATAGTAAAATTAATCTGTTACATCAGCATCAGGTGCTTGTTAGCTGGTTATCCAAGACTGATTCATTTTTATAAAGGTGAGCCGATCAACTGAGTCTGTGGACAGGCGCAGTCTGTGATCGGTTACAAAGCCTCCAGCAGCACTGAATGTGCATTCAGATAGAACGCTGGATGCAGGACAGGCCAGTAGCTCAATTGCATACTGTGTAAGCTCTGCAAGCTCTGGCCAGTGATCCATCCTCAAGACCCAGTAACCCAGTGGATTTTTGGTTTGAAAGGTCTCCAAGTCTGATCTTGCCCCTAGGTATTCCTGCACCATGTAAATCAGACGCTGGCGATGGTTGCTGGAACCGATCAGACCTTGGGGCTGCGGACTAAAAAATTGTCTGAATGCATCGGACAGATGGCCACCTTCTCCACCGCTCCTTCTGTGACTGACCGAAGCCTCGGCAACACGTTGTCCAGGACCAGGAAATTGTAACTTCCCAGGCTCTGGAAACGCGTTGCACAAGCCTTTCTGCAAGGCCTCCCGAAGACGTTTCATCCTCTGCTCCCTCTGCGAAGGCTGGATAAGTTCAGCAACCTTACCCTTGTAACGTGGATCAAGAAGGGTTGCCAGTCAGTACTGATCCCTCTCCTTGATACCACGAATCCGAGGGTCCTTTCGCAGGCTTTGCAGGATCAGGGAGGCCATGCAGCGTAGGTTTGCTGAGGCATGCGGTCCGGAGTCCTCTGGGTCACTAAGGATGACATGATCCGCAGCCACCTCCTCCCAGCCACGTACAAGTCCATGGGTTTCTGGGGACTGAAAATGATCCCTTGAAGACTGCCGCTGATGCTGAGTGCTAGGCTCCACCTCCAAGCTGACACAATCCTCATCCTCCTCCTCCTCTTCCTGTGTGATAGGCGGGCCTGCAGGAATACTGTCTGGAAAAAGGGGGCCTTGAGAGGTAGGGAAGTCCTCCTCTTCCTCCCTCTGTTCTGCCTCAAGTGCCCTGTCCATTATTCCACGCAGCGTGTCCTCCAACAGGAAGACAAGAAGGACAGTATCACTGATGCATGCACTGTCACGCATCCTTGATCATTAGCCACTGGCGTGGCAAAAAAAAGCCAAGCTCCCCCTGGTGCCATACTCGCACAGGTACTCATTGATGGCCCTCTGCAGCATTGCCAACATTGTGTTCCACCTGTTGGGCATGTCACAGGATGAGGCAGTTCTTGGGCAGGTTGCATTCCTTTTGAAGGTCAGCCAGCCAAGCACTGGCATTATATGACCTGCAGAAATGCCCACAGACTTTCCTGGCCTGCCTCAGGAGATTCTGTAAGCCCAAGTACCTGCATGTCAGGAAAGGTTCCATCCGCTGGTGGCATTTATTATTTATCTTGCAGTACTGTGGTCCACCAGCAGGTGTCTCCTGGCAGTTTGTGACTGTCAGGAGAATCTTTCCCTGCTGGTGTTGTATTATCTTTTGGACGCAGTACTGGTTTCCACCAGCGGATGGATCCTGGCAGTGTGGAGCAGACTGCCCTCCCTCCGATCAGGTGTGACCTGAAGCTAATCAGGCATTCCTATAAATACCCGGCAGGTGTATACACACACTGCCCTGGTATCGTCCTCGTGCCCTGACCTGTAGCCTGTCTGCTTGAACCTTGATCCATATATCCTGATCCCTGTAACCTGAACCTGTAACCTGATCCTGAACCTGTTGTGTCCGTCCTAATCCCTGATCCCTGCTCTGCAGCCTGGTTGCCCCCTGCTTGATCCTGTCTCCCTGTCCTGATCCATCCTTACCCCATCTGCTGATCCCCCTGTGTATGACCTCGGCCTGGCCCTGTTTATGATTCTGGTTCCCCCATTACTTGTACATATTTGTCTGTTACTGTTATTAATTGTGGGTTCTGTTTGGTATTGGTTGTTGTGCACTGTGTGGTATTGGAGGTGGTTATATATGTATTATTTCACTTATCTTTAATAAATCTTTGTGTAGCGGGGTGTTCCCCTTTAATGCAGAGAGACAAGAAGTTCCAGGTGAGAGGTGAGTCGGGAGGAAGTAAAGAGACATTATGGAAGTGAAAGCAGAGGAGAGAGAGACTACATCTCCCAGTACATCTTGCAGCACCCAGGGTGCATTGCTCCAGAACAGAGACTGCTGGGGCAGACTTTATAAAGGGGAGGCAGAGTTTTGGTCGGCCTCTTTGGACCCCCCTCTCCTAGCAAGAGGATGTCTGTGCTGAACTGCTGTGTGCACAAGGCCTGAAGCCCGGGCCGTGTGCTCCTTTCCAAAGAGCCCTCTGCCAGCCTAGCAGAGCCTTAGAGACATCTAATCCTCCTTGCTGCAGTACACCAGAAGGATTGAAGACTTGGATGTCGGTGGATTCCTGTTCCTAGACGAATCGATGGAGGAAAGGGACTTGGACTTGTCCAGGTGGTGAGAGCTGTTTAAAGACAGATACTTTATCTTTACTATTCGTTGGGATTACAAAGTTGTTCTTCAAGTGCACCACCGAGAGATTGCTAGCAAATATTGTTTCACTGAACTTCCATTTAGATCAGTCAGGCCTGACTGCATAGGTAGACATTGCTGGGTGTTAGTCTACCCATGAGGGGAAGTAGCTGTAAAAGGGCAGCGCTAGAGTTGCATAGCAATACTTAATTATTCTGATTACTCTGTTTATCTTTATTACTGTTTATTGCAGGGATCTGCAACTTGTTATACTGTTGTTTATTACTTGCCCATTAGCCTCAGTAAAATATCTGGGTAAAGTACATTTGGTGTCAGTTCCGCTTACTTTAATAGGAGTTTTAAAGTATATTCTGTGTATGTTTGTTATAGGACTGCGTCACCGACAGTTGCGGTCACGCGGTCCTATCCCTCTATCACCAGCTGTGCCACGGGAGGTTAGAGCCGATTGCCAGGGGTTGACAGCAGTGCACTGCAGGGCCCAAATCAATATCAGCGGCTCTTAACTGGGGGTAGCGCTACACGTGGGGGCTCGAGTCCGGGATCCTTGTACGTTGCACGCTGCAATCAAGCCGGTCAGAAGTACCAGCATGGACCCGCTGGCAATGTCACAGTGGTGCGCAGCGATTGGCGCCGATCCAACCGTGGCGGTAGTCATTGTACTCCCGGGGGAAAGATGGAAGGAAGAGGAGATAAAACATCTCGTATTGTTACTGTCTCCGAGCCACAAAGCATGGGTGATGGATTTTAGGCCAGATCCAGTGATCTCGTTTACATACGCACTGGTAGAATGGAAAAACGAAATCCCAGAGCATTTTAAAAGTCATAGTATACAAGCCATAGATAATCAGATCTATCACTTGATACATACGCTGCCAGTGAAGGAAGAATGGTTTCAGACACCAAAGCCATCACTCCCACAATTATCTCCACCACTATCCCCTAAAGCAGAAAAGCTTAAGGAACTATTAAGCCCGGGATCACCGCTGGCCGCTATAGGGCCTGAATTGTTGAATGCTCTAGGAGACCTTGTAATTAAGTGCCAGAAAAGCAGTACGGTGCATGTGGAGGCCGGTTACCAGAAGCTTAGCACCTTCTCAGGGAAGCTCCCCGTCCCTGCGGGGGAGGAAGATTTTGACACTTGGGTGGAACAGGCATTGCAGGCAGTAGAAGCATGGGAGGTGCCTGAGGCACAGAAGAGACAGCGAGTCTTAGAAAGTCTGAAAGGTGCCGCGGCAGAATCGGTGAAGAGCTTCCGGTTTGGAAATGAAAACTGTACAGCTCAAGATTGCCTGGCCATGCTGCAGGAAGAGTTTGGTCAGCTGGAGAAGGTGTCAGAGATGATTTATCAAATTGAACACACTCTCCAGCAGCCGAATGAGAAACTGTCAGAATATGTTAGAAGGCTGAACAGGCAGTTATGCAAGATTGTACTGAAGAAGGGAATGCTGCCCAAAGATGCAGATGAAGCACGCATGAAGCAGATCATGAGGGGAGCGCGGCGCTCAGACCCGGTCTGGCTGCACCTGAAAACCTCAGGAGGAGGAATGTCACTAACCTACTCTGATCTAATAAAAATTATTAGGGACGAAGAGGCGCTGGAGGAAGATCAGCAGGTGGCCAAGGCGAATGTCCCACCTGTACCAGTGTTGGTACATTCGGTCAAGAGCCCAGAAAGAGAAGCGGAGGTTGACACTCTGAAATCGCAAATGGCCCAAGTGTTGGAGATGCTGACCTCTTTGATGGAGAAAGATCAGAGAAGACGAGAGAAACCAAGCCCAAGAAAGGAGTTGTTCCCGAACACCTCAGCACCGGCCTCCCTACAGGACCGAGAAGAGGTGATTTGCTATAACTGCGGAGGGAGTGGCCACTTTGCAAACGTATGCTCCAGCCCAAAGAAGAAGAGAACAGATAATTGCAAGCCGGCGGGAAACTCCAAAGGGCCCCGGTGAAGGAGTCAACCGGGTGCCCATCATCTTCAGTGCGCTCCAAACTAAAAAAAAAGGCCAAGAATGGAGGAGACAAAACTCCTAGGAGGAGGTATAGTACACCCCCACCAAGATGTACCCCAGAGGGAGGGGGCAAGACCCCTCAGTGGAAGTACAGCACCCCAAAGAAGGAACATCCACCTAAAAGGAACAATAACATCCCTCAGCGGGTTTGTGCCCCCATTGAGAGGGAGAAAGTCAATGCATGCCAGGCTCAGGAAAAATTAAAGTCCAAAAGGAGCAGGGCAAGGGTCGAAAGCCAAAAAAAAGAGGTGACCCCAGTCCGGCCATACCCAAAGGAACTGGTGGGCCCGTCTCCTACTGTGCCCATTCAAGTGGAAGGAGTCTATACTAAAGCTCTTTTGGACACCGGAGCACAGGTGACTTTACTATACCGGGACTTCTATGATAGGCACTTGAGTCATCTGCCTATCCAGAAGATAGAAGAGCTGGAGATATGGGGACTTGGAACCCAGAGTTTCCCTTATGATGGGTACCTGCCCATAAAGATGACTTTCGACCCATCCGTGGCTGGGAAGGCTGAAGTGTTTGACACCCTGGCAGTTGTGTGTCCCCGGCCGCCTGGAGCCAGCAAGATTTCCCTGATCATTGGGACAAACACGGATCTAGTCAGGAGACTCCTGACCCCTCTAGTGAAAGAGAGAAACCATTCAGCCACCAAAATCCATCCCATGCTAAAGACGGCCTACCAACGACTGGTCTTAGAGCAGAAGACCCCGGGAGAGGGGATAGGGAAGGTGTGGAGACTTGGCAGAGAAGGAGTAGTGCTACAGCCCGGAGAAGTAACCTGTCTTAGGGCCACTGTGAAGCTTTCGTGGGAACAACCTGGCCCCTTTGTCATGCTGGAATCAGACCCAAGGGAAGAGTCCTCAGGCCTGGAAGTGATACCAGAAGTGATTCCGTTCAAGGCCCTGAAGAAGGCCCATGGCAGAGTTCCGGTGAGTGTTAGGAACACTACGGGAGGACCCATGGAGATCCCTGCCAGAGTGTTGCTTGGTCAGGTGAGCCCTGCTGCCCCGGTCACTTGGTCCGAAGTCAAGGGGACGGGTGACGGAGGAGATGTTTGGGAGAAACTGTCCGTGGAAAACCCGAACCTACCCAGGGCTTAGAAAGAAAGAGCCAAGGCCCAGCTGTCCAGGTGGGAGAAGATCTTTTCCGAAGATGAATTCGATGTGGGGTGTGCAAGAAGTGCCACCCATCGGATCCGCCTCCAAGAAGATAAGCCCTTCCGAGAGAGGGTCAGGCGGGTCCCCCTGGCAGATCTGGAGGATCTGAGGGAACAACTTGTAGAACTAAAGAAGACTGGTGTGATCCGGGAGTCTAGAAGTCCCTATGCCTCCCCAATCGTGGTGGTCAGAAAGAAGAATGGGTCGTTGAGGCTTTGTATCGATTACAGGACTCTCAACAGGAGAACCATCCCTGACCAATACACCACGCCAAGGATAGAAGATGCCCTACAAAGTTTGTCTGGAGCCAAATGGTTCAGTGTGATGGACCTCAAGAGTGGGTACTATCAAATCCCTATGCACCCAGAAGACAGGGAGAAGACAGCCTTCATAACCCCGGTGGGATTCTTCGAATTCAATAGGATGCCTCAGGGTCTGTCTGGAGCTCCTGCTACCTTTCAACGCCTTATGGAGAAGACTGTTGGAGACATGAATCTTATAGAAGTCCTTGTGTACTTGGACGATGTCATTGTCTTTGGAAGAACCTTGGAAGAACATGAAGCCAGGTTGGAGAAAGTATTGAGAAGACTCAGCGAAGAGGGACTTAAGCTTTCCCCCGAGAAGTGTCGGTTCTACCAGTCTTCTGTGAACTATCTGGGGCACATAGTGTCTGAAGAAGGGGTGGCCACAGATCCTGAGAAGTTGGAAGCAGTCACTTCCTGGCCACGACCCACCACAGTAACAGAGCTCAGATCCTTCCTGGGGTTCTGCTCCTATTATAGGAGGTTTGTGGAGGGGTTTGCTCGGATTGCCCGCCCGTTGAATGAATTGCTAAAGGCAGAAGGGGAAGAGGATGACTCAGGGCCCAGGAGGCCTTGTGAGTCAGTTCAAGATCAGTGGAACCCAAGGTGTGAAGAGGCCTTTCATGCTCTGAAGAGGAGCTTAACCAATGCCCCAGTCCTGGCCTACGCCGACCCTACCAGACCTTATGAATTACATGTGGATGCCAGCCATGAGGGTCTAGGTGGTGTACTCTACCAAGAACATGAAGGACAACTGCGACCAGTGGCCTATGTGAGCAGGAGCCTGACCCCCTCAGAAAAGAATTACCCCACTCATAAGCTGGAATTCCTGGCCCTCAAATGGGCGGTAGTAGACAAGCTAAAAGACTACTTGTATGGGGCAGAGTTTACTGTGAAGACAGACAACAACCCCCTGACCTACCTCTTCACCACCGCGAAACTAGATGCCACCGGACACAGGTGGTTGGCCACATTGTCTGGATTCAACTTCAGTCTGAAGTACAGACCAGGAGCCGGAAATAGGGATGCAGATGCCCTGTCCCGGAGGTCTCATGCCACGACAAATGACTGGGAAGATTGGACCCAAGTGGCACCGGACGGGGTGCGGGCCCTTTGTCAAGGGGCTGAATTCCAAGCCAGAGGAGGCTCCAGAGCAGAAGAAATAGGGGTTACCATGGTAGGAGTCCCCAAACACTATTGTGGGGTAACTCAACTGGAGGAAGACAACCTACCGAGACTGTCCAAGAAGGAGTTGAGGTGTGACCAATTGGAAGACCCCATGGGGAGATTGGTCCTCGAAGCCCTGGAGAATCAGGATCCCAACAAATTCCTACATCACCCCTCAAAGGAGGCTCGCCTGTTGAGGAAGGAATTGGACAGGCTACAGGTACATCAGGGAGTGGTCTACCGAAGGGGCCCCTCTGATGACTCAGAAGATAAGTGGCAGTTATTTCTTCCAGAGAAGCACCGAGAGACTGTACTAATTGACCTGCATGACCATCATGGTCACCTAGGGGCAGAAAGGACCTTCCAGCTTGTCAGAAATCGGTTCTATTGGCCCTGCATGAGGGCAGAAGTAGAGGAGTATTGCCATTCCTGTGCACGATGCATTCAGAGAAAGACCCTACCCCATCAAGCTGCCCCAATGGGCCATTTACAGAGTCAAGGCCCAATGGATCTGGTATGCATTGACTTTCTCTGCCTCGAACCCGACCTGAGTGGATTGGGGAATGTTCTGGTAATAACCGACCATTTCACCCGCTATGCTCAAGCTTTCCCAACCAAAGACCAGAAGGCATCCACCGTGGCCAAGATACTTATGGAGAAGTATTTTGTCCATTACGGACTACCACAGAGACTCCACTCAGATCAAGGAAGGGACTTTGAGAGTCGGTTGATCCGAAGACTTTTGGATTCATTAGGAATAAAGAAGACCAGAACCATGCCTTACCACCCACAAGGAGATGCTCAGCCGGAGAGATTTAACCGGACCCTGCTCAACATGTTGGGAACCTTAGAAACAGAGAAGAAGCAACACTGGAGTCAGCACATATCAGCCCTAGTACATGCCTATAACTGTACCACAAGTGACGCCACTGGCTACTCCCCTTATCGACTTATGTTTGGGAGAGAAGCAAGGCTACCTGTGGACCTGGCCTTTGGCACTTCTATAGACAATACCTCAGCTACATCCCACAAGGGATACGTGGACAGACTTAGACGTAGCTTGCAGGTGGCCTATGAACAAGCCCAGGCGGCTTCGGATCAAAGGGGGGCCCGCAACAAGAGAAATTTTGATCTGAAGGTTCGAGTGCAAGATCTGCAGCCCGGGGACCGAGTACTGCTACGCAATCTGGGGGTCCCTGGAAAACACAAGCTTGCCAACAGGTGGAGATCTGAGCCCTATGTTGTCTGTAGGAAGTTGCCCGGTTTGCCTGTCTACAAACTAAAGCCAGAAGGAAAGGTGGGTCCACTGAAGACGTGGCATCGGAACCACCTGCTCCCACTTGCTGAGGCAGTCAGAATACCTCCCGTGAGAGACTCCCCTGAACCGGCCTCTATCCTGGATATTCCTAGGCCGAACACTCGGTCCCAGACCTCTCGAGCCAAAGATGGGGAGGCCTCCCAATTGAGTACAGAAGAAGGTGGAGAACTGGACTGGCTGTGGCCTCCCTCGACTCTGGGAACGTCCGCCATAGATCTCCCAAATGGAGGGGATACCCCAGATGCAACGCTGAATCCGGAGGCTACTGAATTCATACCCTTCAGTCCCTCAGCTGATTACTGGGAAGATGTTCCTGACACTTGCGCAGAGGAGGACTCTAGAGATTCCATACGTCAGTCGACTTCTGAATCAGAGGTTCCAGAACCAGCAATGTTACCTGAACTTACTCCTGAAAAAGAGCCTGTGGTGCCAGAGTCAGAAGCACCAAGAGAGCAGAGGGCTCGCAGAGTCATCAGGCCTCCCAAGAAACTAACTTACCCCCAAATGGGGACGAGCTCAGAGGACTCTGTTGTAACGGCTAGGAGAAGTGTTGAACAACCTGATCCTTCCACCGTCCATTTGGTGGAGGGCAACCCCAGCTCACTCTCTGGCACAGTTAGGCAGGCCACTCATGGTAGTGTGACCTGTGGGCAAGAGAGTTCCATCCCAAAGTTTTGGTGGGAATTCCCTATGCCAACATCATGCTCGACATTGTCCAAAATGGTAAACAGTATTTGTTGAAGTTTATCTTTGGGGACCAAAGAGTTCAAGTGGGGGGAGTGTGTAGCGGGGTGTTCCCCTTTAATGCAGAGAGACAAGAAGTTCCAGGTGAGAGGTGAGTCGGGAGGAAGTAAAGAGACATTATGGAAGTGAAAGCAGAGGAGAGAGAGACTACATCTCCCAGTACATCTTGCAGCACCCAGGGTGCATTGCTCCAGAACAGAGACTGCTGGGGCAGACTTTATAAAGGGGAGGCAGAGTTTTGGTCGGCCTCTTTGGACCCCCCTCTCCTAGCAAGAGGATGTCTGTGCTGAACTGCTGTGTGCACAAGGCCTGAAGCCCGGGCCGTGTGCTCCTTTCCAAAGAGCCCTCTGCCAGCCTAGCAGAGCCTTAGAGACATCTAATCCTCCTTGCTGCAGTACACCAGAAGGATTGAAGACTTGGATGTCGGTGGATTCCTGTTCCTAGACGAATCGATGGAGGAAAGGGACTTGGACTTGTCCAGGTGGTGAGAGCTGTTTAAAGACAGATACTTTATCTTTACTATTCGTTGGGATTACAAAGTTGTTCTTCAAGTGCACCACCGAGAGATTGCTAGCAAATATTGTTTCACTGAACTTCCATTTAGATCAGTCAGGCCTGACTGCATAGGTAGACATTGCTGGGTGTTAGTCTACCCATGAGGGGAAGTAGCTGTAAAAGGGCAGCGCTAGAGTTGCATAGCAATACTTAATTATTCTGATTACTCTGTTTATCTTTATTACTGTTTATTGCAGGGATCTGCAACTTGTTATACTGTTGTTTATTACTTGCCCATTAGCCTCAGTAAAATATCTGGGTAAAGTACATTTGGTGTCAGTTCCGCTTACTTTAATAGGAGTTTTAAAGTATATTCTGTGTATGTTTGTTATAGGACTGCGTCACCGACAGTTGCGGTCACGCGGTCCTATCCCTCTATCACCAGCTGTGCCACGGGAGGTTAGAGCCGATTGCCAGGGGTTGACAGCAGTGCACTGCAGGGCCCAAATCAATATCAGCGGCTCTTAACTGGGGGTAGCGCTACATTTATATTTCACTTATACGTGTTTGGTGTTCCTCTGTTGCTAGCTGCACAGTTCTGGTCACACTTGGTACGTGACACTGCACAAGAACTGCTGCACCACCAAATTAAGGACGTGAGCCAAACAGGGAACATGGGTCAAGTGTCCCTGTTGGAGGGCGGAGAGGAGGTTGGTGCCATTGTCGCAAACCACCATTCCTGGCTGAAGCTGGCATGGCATCAACCACCTCTGAGCCTGCCCCTGCAGAGCTGACAGAATCTCTGCCCCAGTGTGGGTCCTGCCCCCTAAGCAGACAAACTCAAGCACCGCATGGCATCTTTTTGCCTGAGTGCTTGCGTAGCCCCTGGAACGCCTACGGAGAACTGCTGGTTCCGAGGACAAATCTGCACAGGAAGAGTCCATAGAGGAAGAAGAAGAGGAGGGGGTGGAGGAGAGAGGTGTGGCAGAATCACCACTACCAGCATTTTGGAGGCATGGTGGCGGAACAAGCTCCAACATTAATGCATATAGATAAAAATAGAATCGTGCTAGAAAACTCAGCATAATCACAGCTCAGCAGTTCATAAGTAACAAAGTCCAGTGTTCATAACTAAGGGCTTATTCAAAAATCCATCCAACATCTTACGCTTGTGAGATCCACCACCATATGAAATAGATGTCTCCTTACCCGATTGTGATGACCCCCCATTACAGAGGGTCATAAAATGCCCGTAATAGCCTTGATCTCTAACCAGGAACTTGCTCTTTTGTTGTCAGCGCACATATAAACAGCCTGGTGTCTGCAGGTTTTCCACTATATGGAGCCTTTATATTTTCTATGAAACTGTCCATACACTGTCTTGTGTGGGAGACAACGGGATGTGAGCTGACCGGATGTTTAGATGCATGGCTTGTTCCTGGTTAGAGATCAAGGCTATTACGGGCATTTTATGACCCTCTGTAACGGGGGTCGTCACAATCTGGTAAGGAGACATCTATTTCATATGGTGATGGATCTCACAAGCGGTAGATGGTTTTTTGAATAAGCCCTTAGTTATGAACACTGGTGGACTTTGTTACTTATGAACAGCTGAGCTGTGATTATGCTGAGTTTTCTAGCGCGATTCTATTTTTATCTATTTGTACTCCACTGTTTGTCATTTACAGGAGAATTGCTGCTTTTATCATTCTAACATTATTATTTTATTTTTTCAATACTGAGACTGTTATATAAACTTAGCGCGTTTTTCCCCCAACTTTTTTCCAACATTACTGCACCCTGTCCTGCATCCTTCCCAGCTACCAGCAGAGTTACCCAGTGCGCCATGAAAGATAGGTAACGTCCCTGTCCATGCCTGCTGGACCATGAGTCAGCGGTAATATTCACCTTACCGCTGACCGCCCTGTACAACGAGGCCAAGACATTGCCTTCCACATGCCGGTAGAGAGCCGGAATCGCCTTCCGTGAGAAAAAGTGGCGTTTGGGAACCTGCCACTGAGGAACCGCACATTCCACAAACTCACGGAAGGGGGCAGAGTCTACCAACTGAAAAGGCAGCAGTTGAAGGGTTAGCAATTTAGCCAAGCTAGCATTCAACCGCTGGGCATGTGGATGGCTGGGAGCGAACTTCTTTTGGCGGTGCAGCAGCTGGGACAGTGAAATTTGCCTGGTACAATCTGACGTTGGTTTACCAATAGCAGATTGCCCGCAAGTACTTGGCTGTGACACACCTAATTCTACACCTTCATTCTTCTCAGTGCAGGTTTCAGAGAGGACTGAAGGTATAGTGGGGTTGGAGATCCCAGCTGATGAGGAGCAAGGAGAGGTCCGCTTTGTTCTTTGGTGTGGGTCTTTTAGGTGTGCTTGCCAACGAACTGCATGGCAGGTCGACATATGTCTGATCAAGCATGTGGTGCCCAAGCGGATGATGTTTTGGCCACGCTTCAGACATATGTTGCAAACAGCAACGGTGTGATCTGCTGCACACGTCTCAAAAAAGGACATCACCAAAGAACTTTTGAAAAAACGCGCGGAGTCAGCAGCGCCCTGCACATGCGGAGCTCTGCGGTGTGATGCAGTCGGTTGGCTGCCCTTAAGCTGGCCCCTGTAGGGCATCCTGCCTCATTGGAGATGTGCCTCCTATTCCTCCTCCTCTCTTCTATTAGGCACCCACGTATAGTTACATAGTTAGTCAGGTTGAAAAAAGACACAAGTCCATCCAGTTCAATCATAAAAAAAAAAAAAAAAAAACATTTAATAATATCATACAATCCCATATACCCAATCTACACCCACAGTTGATCCGAGGAAGGCGAAAAACCCCAGCAGAGCATGATCCAATTTGCTACAGCAGGGGAAAAAATTCCTTCCTGATCCCCCGAGAGGCTAATCGGATTTTCCCTGGATCAACTTTACCTATAAATGTATAGTTACATAGAGTCAGTGACCTCATCATCCCCTCCCTCCTTGCCACTGGAGCAAACCTGGCAGTATTCTGCAGCTGGGGGAACATGACTGCCAGTTTCTTGTCCTTCTTGGGCACCCCCTTTCTGTGGGCTCACGTTACTGCCTTCATCCTCAACCTGGGTACCATCATCAGAGCCTTCAAAACGCTGCGCATCCTCCTGCAGCATGTACCCGACACTGTGGTCGAACAGTTCAGGGGGAATCCTCCGTGTATGATGGTGGGGCTAGGGAAGGAGTGACTGATGACATTGAGCCGATGGAATAGTCCGCTGCATTGGCAGCCAAAGTACTCTGAGCTGGGCGACAGAGGATGAGAACGGCTTTGTGATCCACGCTACCAACTCTTCTGCATGTTGTGGCTCAACGCGGCCAGCTGATGAAAAAAAGGACAAGCGTGGTCCACGGCCACGTGCTGAGGATGCACCGTGTCCACGACCAGCACTGTTTGCTGTAGACACAGAGCCTGCCCTCTTTTAGTGGCCTGTGAGCGTCTCTCCTTGGTGGCCTTCCAGACATACTGTAAAATTAGATTAGCAAAACACCGCCTGAAGTTTACTAGAAAAAGTACACCAGGAATGGCCTGCAGTCAGGTATAGTCTTGGCTACACTAGAATGCAGTGGATATATATGTAGGAGACAGTATATATATTTTATGCACTGCAGATCACTGAATCACCTGCCTGGCCTGCCTGCCTGAAAGTGTCTTTGAATACGTACACCAGGAATGGCCTGCAGTCAGGTATAGGCTTTGCTACACTAGAATGCAGTGGCTATATACAGTCAGGTCCATAAATATTGGGACATCGACACAATTCTAATCTTTTTGGCTCTATACACCACCACAATGGATTTTAAATGAAACAAACAAGATGTACTTTATCTGCAGACCTTTAGCTTTAATTTGAGGGTATTTACATCCAAATCAGGTGAACGGTGTAGGAATTACAACAGTTTGTATATGTGCCTCCCACTTTTTAAGGGACCAAAAGTAATGGGACAGATTAACAATCATAAATCAAACTTTCACTTTTTAATACTTGGTTGCAAATCCTTTGCAGTCAATTACAGCTTGAAGTCCTGGAACGCACAGACATCACCAGACGCTGGGTTTCATCCCTGGTGATGCTCTGCCAGGCCTCTACTGCAACTGTCTTCAGTTCCTGCTTGTTCTTGGGGCATTTTACCTTCAGTTTTGTCTTCAGCAAGTGAAATGCATGCTCAATCGGATTCAGGTAAGGTGATTAACTTGGCCATTGCATAACATTCCACTTCTTTCCCTTAAAAAACTCTTTGGTTGCTTTCTCAGTATGCTTCGGGTCATTGTCCATCTGCACTGTGAAGCGCCGTCCAATGAGTTCTGAAGCATTTGGCTGAATATGAGCAGATAATAATATTGCCCGAAACACTTCAGAATTCATCCTGCTGATTTTGTCAGCAGTCACATCATCAATAAATACAAGAGAACCAATTCCATTGGCAGCCACACATGCCCACGCCATGACACTACCACCACCATGCTTCACAGATGAGGTGGCATGCTTTGGATCATGAGCAGTTCCTTTCCTTCTCCATACTTTTCTCTTCCCATCACTCTGGTACAAGTTGATCTTGGTCTCATCTGTCCATAGGATGTTGTTCCAGAACTGTGAAGGCTTTTTTAGATGTTGTTTGGCAAACTTTAATCTGGCCTTCCTGTTTTTGAGGCTCACCAATGGTTTACATCTTGTGGTGAACCCTCTGTATTCACTCTGGTGAAGTCTTCTCTTGATTGTTGACTTTGACACACATACACCTACCTCCTAGAGCAGGGGTCTCAAACTGGTGGCCCTCCAGCTGTTGCAGAACTACAATTCCCATGAGGCATTGCAAGGCTAAACAGTTACAAGCATGACTCCCATAGGCAGAGGCATGATGGGACTTGTAGTTCCGCAACAGCTGGAGGGCCGCAGGTTTGAGACCCCTGTCCTAGAGAGTGTTCTTGATCTGGCCAACTGTTGTTTAGGGTGTTTTCTTCACCAGGGAATTAATTATTCGGTCATCCACCACAGTTGTTTTCCGTGGTCTCCCGGGTCTTTTGGTGTTGCTGAGCTCACCGGTGCGTTCTTTATTTTTAACCACTTCAATACCATGCACTTATGCACCTTCCCGCCCAGACCAATTTTCAGCTTTCAGTACTCTCACACTTTGAATGACAATTACTTGGTCATGCTACACTGTATCCAAACAAAATTTTTATCATTTTCTTCTCACAAATAGAGCTTTCTTTTGGTGGTATTTAATCGCCACTGGGTTTTTTATTTTTTGCGATATAAGCAAAAGAACAGCAATTTTTTTAAAAAAAAAACACTTTTTTTTAGTTTCTATTGTAAAATTTTGCAAATTAGTAATTTTTCTTCATAAATTTGTGCCAAAATGTATACTGCTACATATCTTTGGTAAAATGAACCCAAATTAGTGTATATTATTTGGTCTTTGTGAAAGTTATAGAGTCTACAAACTATGGTGGCAATCACTGAAAATTTATCACATCTGATCACGCCTGATGTACTGAAGGGATATCTCATTTCTTGAGACACTAACAAGCGAGGAAAGTACAAATACCCCAAAATTACCCCTTTTTGGAAAGTAGACAGTCCAAGGTATTTACTAAGAGGCGTGGTGAGTTTTTTGAAGTTGTATTTTTTTCCCACAATTCTTGGGAAAATTTAATTTTTTTTTTATTTTTTTTTACACAAACTGGTCATATTAACAGTTTTTTTCTCTCACACAGCATATGCATAATTGCAACTACACCCCAAAATACATTCTGCTGCTCCTCCTGAGTGTAGCAATACCACATGTGTGAGACTTTTACACAGCCTGGCCATATACAGAGGCCCAACATTGAAGTAGCACTTTCAGGCGTTCTACAAGCATAAATCGCACATATCCTTTCTCAACCACCTATTACACTTTTAAAGGCACTGAAGCACCAGGACAATAGAATTTTCCACAAAATGACCCCATTTTGGAAAGCACACACCCCAACGTATAATCTATGAAGCATTATGAGTCTTTTGAACGGTTCATTTTTTTCCAGAAGGTTTTGGAAAATGTGGAGAAAAAATGAAAATGCATTTTTTTTACACAAAGTTGTCCATTTATAAGATATTTCTAACGCATAGCATATACATAGCAAAAATGACACCCCAAAATGCATTCTGCTACTCCTCCTGAGTATAGCGATACCACATGTGTGAGACTTTTACACAGCCTGGCCATATACAGAGGCCCAACATTGAAGTAGCACTTTCAGGCGTTCTACAAGCATAAATCGCACATATCCTTTCTCAACCACCTATTACACTTTTGAAGGCCCTGGAGCACCAGGACAATGGAATTTTCCACAAAATGACCCCATTTTGGAAAGCACACATCCCAACGTATAATCTATGAAGCATTATGAGTCTTTTGAACGGTTCATTTTTTTCCAGAAGGTTTTGGAAAATGTGGAGAAAAAATGAAAATGCATTTTTTTTACACAAAGTTGTCCATTTATAAGATATTTCTAACGCATAGCATATACATAGCAAAAATGACACCCCAAAATGCATTCTGCTACTCCTCCTGAGTATAGCGATACCACATGTGTGAGACTTTTACACAGCCTGGCCATATACAGAGGCCCAACATTGAAGTAGCACTTTCAGGCGTTCTACAAGCATAAATCGCACATATCCTTTCTCAACCACCTATTACAATTTTGAAGGCCCTGGAGCACCAGGACAATAGAATTTTCCACAAAATGACCCCATTTTGGAAAGCACACACCCCAACATATAATCTATGAAGCATTATGAGTCTTTTGAACGGTTCATTTTTTTCCAGAAGGTTTTGGAAAATGTGGAGAAAAAATGAAAATGCATTTTTTTTACACAAAGTTGTCCATTTATAAGATATTTCTAACGCATAGCATATACATAGCAAAAATAACACCCCAAAATACATTCTTCTTCTCCTCCTGAGTATAACGATACCACATGTGTGAGACTTTTACACAGCCTGGCCATATACAGAGGCCCAACATTGAAGTAGCACTTTCAGGCATTCTACAAGCATAAATCGCACATATCCTTTCTCAACCACCTATTACAATTTTGAAGGCCCTGGAGCACCAGGACAATAGAATTTTCCACAAAATGACCCCATTTTGGAAAGCACACACCCCAACGTATAATCTATGAAGCATTATGAGTCTTTTGAACGGTTCATTTTTTTCCAGAAGGTTTTGGAAAATGTGGAGAAAAAATGAAAATGCATTTTTTTTACACAAAGTTGTCCATTTATAAGATATTTCTAACGCATAGCATATACATAGCAAAAATGACACCCCAAAATGCATTCTGCTACTCCTCCTGAGTATAGCGATACCACATGTGTGAGACTTTTACACAGCCTGGCCATATACAGAGGCCCAACATTGAAGTAGCACTTTCAGGCGTTCTACAAGCATAAATCGCACATATCCTTTCTCAACCACCTATTACAATTTTGAAGGCCCTGGAGCACCAGGACAATAGAATTTTCCACAAAATGACCCCATTTTTGAAAGCACACACCCCAACGTATAATCTATGAGGCATTATGAGTCTTTTGAACGGTTCATTTTTTTCCAGAAGGTTTTGGAAAATGTGGAGAAAAAATTAAAATGCATTTTTTTTACACAAAGTTGTCAATTTATAAGATATTTCTAACACATAATATGTACATAGCAAAAATTACACCCCAAAATGCTTTCTGCTACTCCTCCTGAGTATGGCGATACCACATGTTTGAGACTTTTACACAGCCTGGCCACATACAGAGGCCCAACATCCAAGTAGCACCTCCAGGCATTCTAGCAGCATTAATTGCACATATCATTTTCTGACTACCGATCACATTTTTGAAGGCCCTTCATATATCTAACACATAGCAGGTACATACCAAATAACAAAAGATTACCTGTGGTTTTAGAAGTGCAGTGGTCCACAGAGGAGAGCATCGGTCCAGGCAGCAGGCAGGGATGAGGTCAGCGACAGCAAAAGCAATCACCCAGGCAGCAGGCAGGAATACTGTCCATAGTTCACACAGGCAGAGATACTGTCAGCACAGCCAGAGCACAGCCAAAGCACAGGTCCAGGTAGCAGGCAGAGGTGTCCCGGCAGAAATGCTGTCCAAAGTCAGTAGAGGCAGCAGGCAGATATATGGTCAACACAGCCAAAGTATTGGTCCAAGCAGCAGGAAGAAACATGGTCCATAAAGTCATGGGTCATTACAGGCAGTAATATGGTCAGCACAGCCAAATTATTGGTCCAGGCAGCAGGAAGGACCATCAAGCTTAGGGCCAGGGGGACAGGGGTAGAGGCTTCTCCCACCCAAATCGCTTTGAAGCCTCCGGGCAACCAGACCCTGTTCTTGGAGCACAGAAAACGAAAAACTGGTTTTCTCTACTCAGAACGCTATTCTGAAGCCCCTCACATATGTGAGCCCCTGTGTACTAAAAGTAGATGGCCAAAAGATCAGTCCAAGTGGCAGGCAAAAACATGGTCGATTAACAGGCCAAGGTCGGTACACGTGGAAGTCAGAAACGTGGTTTAAATCGGCAGGCAGAGGCATCGTCGGTAAACAGGCCAGGGTCAGTTAATTAACATGGAAGGTAGTTAGTAACATGGTAGCAGGCAAATAGGGAAATGGCAGTCTGTTAATAATAAGGGGAACTAATGGATGTATGATAATTTTTGAAGCAATTTCCGATGCACAGGCCAGGTTGGGAGGGACAATCGGGACAATAATAGCTGGTGTCTCTTCTTACTCCTCCTCTGCTGCATACACGGCATTTCTTTTGGCGTCTTCTTCCAGATTCTGTGGGGGGGATGCTAAAGGGATAGTGTCGCTCGTGAAGCCGACTCACACTATCAGAGCGAATGCTTCCTGGGGCGGGATCTTGTTGGTAAATGAGGGCATCGATGATATCTTCGATATATTGGAGGTAGTGGAGTCGGTGATTTTGAGTTGCTTTTTGGTAGCAGACAAACGAATTAAAAAGGGCCATGTGAAACAGGTGAAACGCAACTTTTTTGTGCCAATAATGGGACTTTCTGGTTGATAAGTAGGGCTGTAGCATCTGGTCGTTTAAATCCACCCCCCCCCCCCATGTACAAATTGTAGTCGTGGACACATTCAGGCTTTACAATGGAGCCGCGTCTTCTTGGGATCTCCACCATGGTGTCATTGTGGATCGTAGAGAGGATGTGGACATCTTTCTTGTCCCTCCACTTCATGGCCAACACCTCCTCGTTCCTCATGGATGCCGATTCTCCAGGTCGCAATTTTTTTGTCAATAAATTTTGTGGGAATCCCTTCCGTTTTTTTTTGAAGGTACCGCAGGCCGGGGTTTGTTTACTGTAAAGGTGGCAAAAAAGGGGCAGGCTGGTATAATAATTATCAACATATAAATGGTAACCTTTTCCGAACAGGGGGTATGCCAACTCCCAGACAATTTTCCCACTGGTTCCAATATATGTGGGGCAATCACGGGGCTGGAGCTGGGAGTCTTTGCCTTCGTAGATCCTGAATTTGCAGACGTATCCAGTGGCTCGATCACATAATTTATTTAATTTTAACCCATACCTGGCTCTCTTGCTTGGTATGTACTGCTTGAACTGCAGTCGGCCGGTGAAATGTACGAGGGACTCGTCCACACAAATTTTTTGGTCTGGGATGAAAACTTCTTCAAATCGCTGGGAAAAGACATTGATTAGGGGGCGTATCTTGTACAATTTTTCGTAGTTGGGATGATCTCGGGGAGGGCACTGTGAATTGTCATTGAAGTGGAGAAAGCGCATAATCATGTCGTATCTTTTCCTGGACATGACAGCGGAATATATGGGCATGTGTTGGATGGGGCATTTGGACCAATATGAATGGACTTCGTTCTTTTTTGTAAGCCCCATATTGAACATAAGGCCCAAAAATAATTTAAATTCCTCCAATGTTAGACGCCGCCACTGGAACATGCGGGCGTAGGAAGAATCGGGGTTGGCAGCAATAAATTGGGATGCATACAGATTCGTTTGATCCACTATATTCTGCAGCAAATCTTGTGGGAAAAATAAACAAAAATAATCAAATTTACAAAAATTTGTAGTGTCGGGCTGCACACCTGGCTGTGCGGTGAAAGGGGGGATGATAGCGGATCCTGAGTTGGCAGGCAACCATAAGGGGTTTGCCAGGGCATCGGGAAGGTAGGATTGGGGCTGGATTCTTCGGGTTGGGCGTGCATTTCCATTGCTTGTACTGGGCTCCTCTTCCTGGGGTATGGCGCTGCTGGTGGTGGGCAGTTCTCCTGATCTTGGTGCTGATCTTGGTGCTGATCTTGGTGCCGATCGCATTCTTTTGGGAGGGACGGTTTCCTCCGGGGACTCGGACTCTGAGCCACTATCCTCCACTGGCTCGTATTCCGAACCAGAATCGGATAATGGGAGCTCCCCGCTGCTCTCATCATCCGACATGGCAAGAATGGCATATGCCTCCTCAGGTGTGTAAACCCTTTGGGACATTATGGCAGTGCTTATTGGTGGGCCTGTGTAATGGTACTGCTGGTGGTAGTGGTGGCGGTCTGTGTGGTAGTACCGATGGAGGTATTAGTGGTGGGCCTGTGTGGTGGTACCGATGGCGGTATGGGTGGTGGTGGTACCAATGGCGGTACAGGTGGTGGTGGTGGTACCGATGGCGGTACGGGTGGTGGTGGTGGCGGCGGTACCGATGGCGGTACAGGTGGCGGTACGGGTGGTGGTGGTAGCGATGGCGGTATGGGTGGTGGTGGTACCGATGGCGGTACAGGTGGTGGTGGTACCAATGGCGGTACGGGTGGTGATGGTACCGATGGCGGTACAGGTGGTGGTACAGGTGGTGGTGGCACTACCGACGGTGGTACGGGTGATGGTACTGGTGGTGGTACCGATGGCGGCACTGGTGGTGATACTGGTAGCGGGCCTGTGTGGCAGTATAGATGCTGGGCCTGGTGGCGGTACTGGTGGTGGTACTGGTACCGATGGCGGTACTGGTAGCCTGTGTGGCGGTGCCAATGGCAGTACCGATGGAGGTGGGCCTGTGACAGATGATTGACAGATGGGCTGATTGATTGACAGATGGGCTGATTGATTGATTGACAGATGGGTTGATTGATTGACAGATGGGGTGATTGATTGACAGGTGGGGTGATTGATTGACAGTTCGGCTGATTGATTGACAGATGGGCTGATTGATTGACAGATGGGCTGATTGATTGACAGATGGGATGATTGACAGATGGGCTGATTGACAGATGGGCTGATTGGCTGGGCTGATTGATGTGCTGGGCTGTGTGACAGGTCCTCTTTATGGGGGGGGGGCGTGTTGTGCACTGTAAACTTATGTAGACAAACTACACTGAGCTAACTTACTGATCTCTTCTCTCTCCTCACAGATCGGTGTGTGAGGAGAGAGCAGGGATCAGGTAGTAACTCCTGCAGTTTGTTTACATTTGTGACCGGCTGTGATTGGACACAGCCGGTCACGTGGTAAACAGCCAATTCATTGGCTGTTTACTCTGATCGGGGACGCGCTGTGTCCAAGGGACACTCGCCTTCCCCAATCCCCGCTCTGCAAGCCTGTGGCGGCGCGCACGGAGCGCGCCGCAGAGTTTGTTTTGACAGGTGATCGGCTGTGACTTTGACACAGCCGATCACATGGTAAACAGCCAATGAAATTGGCTGTTTACCGTGATCGGGGAAGCGCTGTGTCCGAGGGACACATGCCGTCCCCGATCACCGCGCTGCGCGCCCCCGCGGGCGCGCGCAAGGCAATATCCTGCAGGACGTCATATGACGTCCAGTATCGATATTGCAACCACTTCCCGGACGTCAATTCACTATTGACTGGGCGGGAAGTGGTTAAGGATGTTCCAAACAGTTGATTTGGCCACACCTAATGTTTTTGCTATCTCTCTGATGGGTTTGTTTTGTTTTTTCAGCCTAATGATGGCTTGCTTCACTGATAGTGACAGCTCTTTGGATCTCAAATTGAGAGTTGACAGCAACAGATTCCAAATGCAAATAGCACACTTGAAATGAACTCTGGACCTTTTATCCGCTCCTTGTAAGTGGGATAATGAGGAAATAACACACACCTGGCCATGGAATAGCTGAGCAGCCAATTGTCCCATTACTTTTGGTCCCTTAAAAAGTGGGAGACACATATACAAACTGTTGTAATTCCTACACTGTTCCCCTAATTTGGATGTAAATACCCTCAAATTAAAGCTGAAAGTCTGCAGTTAAAGCACATATTGTTTGTTTTATTTCAAATCCATTGTGGTGGTGTATAGAGACAAAAAGATTAGAATTGTGTCGATGTCCCAATATTTATGGACCTGACTGTATGTAGGAGACAGTATATATATTTTTTGCACTGCAGATCACTGAATAACCTGCCTGGCCTGCCTGCCTGAAAGTGTATTTGAATACGTACACCAGGAATGGCCTGCAGTCAGCTCTAGCTACACAGGATACAGTATGTGTATGTATGTATGTATGTGTATATATATATATATATATATATATGTAGCGGCCTTCACTCTCACCTCTTTCTCATCAGCTCGTCTGTCTCTTGTCTAGGGGTACCTTAGAGGAGAGAGTGCGGGGTCACCACGCCAAGCCTTCACCACAGATGTCTGTGTGGTGTAAGTGAAGTTCTTATTTTACCTTCGGGTCGGTGTTCTGCACCTGGAACCTCCAAAGAGAGTTACCTTGAACAATGTCTGCCAGAAAACGAGCCCCACACCATTAAAGTCCAACACTCCTTTATTCTTCTCAATGCAAAAGTGAACACAATCAGTTGGACTCCTTAGAGAACAGAACAGACAAGGAGGTGTGGATGCGAGTAGGCCCAGACACAATGAACTCTCCACTTTCCTTCCTGAAAGTGGGTTGCGGTCTCCCAGCGAAGGGGGATTTCCTTCCAGGCGGTCTCCGATGGAAGGCTCACCTGTCACCGGCAATATGCTGCACCGGGTCTTCAAGCAAGTGTCACCCACCGGTCCATTACGCCCTCCGGATTCAGGTACCCAGGGTCCCCTAGGATCTCCTACACTCGCGGAACTCAGTGTTGGGCACTGAGCTCCAGACCTCCATCCGAATACCTCACCCCAGGCTAAAGGTGCCTGGGATGGAACACGACCTCCGAACGTCCTCTAGGCCTAGGCCGCCTAGAGGACCAACACGAACCACCGCCCACAGGCTGAAGGTGCCTGGGACTCAACCCCGTGACAAAGATGGCCGGCCCCTTTATACCCTCTCCCAGCAAGCACGGCAGGTTCCCCGCCCCACCATACCACTGCCGAGGGAGGACAAAAAGGGAGCACAGCACACAGCAATGGTTCAACCCCAGCCCAAGGCGACAGCGCCACCCGCAGGACTGCAGGGAACTGCACATCACTGGTGTCTCTGCCAGTTTTAAATACACAGAAAAGTGTATACCCGCTACACTCTCCCCCTGGTGATTTTACACTGGTCCCCAGTGTCTGGACCAAACTATGCCCTCAACAGCTGGCATAGCCCAGTCCAGAAACCAACTACAAATTGTACAAAATAAAACTTTTGAAAACTTGGTCAAATGAAGCAATTGTGTCTGAGCCTTACATGAAAGGGAGGGGAAACAACAACATTTTAACCATAACTTTAGAATCACATATTCACATTACACTTTTTCCCCACCCATCCTGACTAAGACCCACCCCATACTCAGTGGTCTTGATGGGATGCTCTCCTGCAGAGGAAAAAAGAAAATGACACACATAAACCCTGACACATGTATTTGTGTAAGAGGAAAGAAACTTCTTCGTGAAGAAATCCCTTTTCTCCAAAGAGTGAGTGTGTGAAAAGTGTTAACGATGCGCAGCACTGCCACCTGGTGACAGCGTCGTGGTAACTGCACTCGTGGAACTTTCCTTCTTCTCTTGAGCCCTATCTACCCCAGAGTCCATGATCTCTTGCTGGAAAATTGAAGAACAAAAACAGGAACAGTCCTTCATTCCTCTGGGTAACAAGGACAACAAACCCCAGAAAGTTCAGCAGCATAAGAAACAGAAACGGAGTCTCTTTCCTCCTACAGATAGAAGCGGGATGCGGCAGAACAAGTGGCTTCAAGTGTTGATCCATGGTCTCCAGATGATACTCAACATCCTCCCCTTCCTTCCGCCGGACCAGCACCTTGTCCGCGTGGATGTGCCTTCCCAACATCCATTCTGCCTTGCAATCTTTAAAACGCTGAGAGGCCTTGGGGGAGCATGCCAGGTACCTGCGGGCGTGTGGAACCTGAAGGTGGGTCCACACAAAGTCATTGTACCAGCGCTCCCGGCACACTTCCACCTCATACAGCAACTCCTTGGACAAGTATGGATACTCCCATCCATACTCAGCAGCAACCTTCTGGCCAAATAGGCATTGTAGTCTCACCAGAGGAGGCATAGTGGCTTTGTCCCCTCGCCAGGTAAAACTATTGAGACCGGGTGGCAAGGGACCTTGATCACATTTGGTCTGGGCATAGGTGCCCGCAACAACAATCTCTTTTCCCCGGCATTAGGTGAAGGTGGCACCGGGAAAGCAAGAGTAGGCTGGGGACGGGACCCCTCCTCAGGCGCTGGTGCCTCCACCCGGGGTGTACAATCCCCTGTAGACATGGGTGCGTCCCTGGTTCCACGGGACGAGGCGAGAGGTACTTTGTCCCAGCCCTTTTGAGCAAACAGTTCGTCTATGGCGACATCGTCTCCCAAATCGGAGAGCGACTCTAGGTCGGAGGTGTCACACTCCTCCGTGGGTATGTAGCCTGTAGTGGAAACGGGACTACCACCCCCCCACGGACACACAGGGTTGTGGATCCCCGACACCTCCGCCCACACACCAAGTCCCTCCGCCTGGCTTACCTCTGCCTTTTCTTGAGGCAGGACGTCCGGAACTCTTCTTACCGGATTCATCCAGGCCGGGCGTAGGCAGGCGAGATGGTCCACCGCAACCGCTGGACGGGGCTACCATACCGGTCTTTCTCTTCGGCGGTGGACGCTGTGAGACAGTGGTGACCGAGTCAGCATCCTCGGATTTCTCCCGTTGAGTAGTCGCGACCTCCTCCGCGGTCGCTGCAGTGCGCGCAGGGATGGCTGTCAAAGCAGTGATTCCTCCTCTCTGAGTGGTGCTGCCTGCAACACGGCCGGGGTAAATGGTTCTCGGCTTCTCAACCGCTGGATCTACTTCAAATAGAAACTTCCCACAGGCCTCGCATCGCCCGAATGGCTTCAGATGACACACCAGTCCCGAGCAGCCGGGACAAATCACACCCAGGGCCTCAACGTCCATGCATGAATACAGGGCGAATCGTCCCTTTGGCTTTAGCCGAATCCCACCATACCGCTGCCGAGGGAGGACAAAAAGGGAGCACAGCACACAGCAATGGTTCAACCCCAGCCCAAGGCGACAGCGCCACCCGTGGGACTGCACATCACTGGTGTCTCTGCCAGTTTTAAATACACAGAAAAGTGTATACCCGCTACATATATATATATATATATATATATATATATATATATATATATAGTAAGATCAGGGGTTATCAGCTCTCCTAGTAGATGCATTTTTCCAGTGATTCAAGCCAGTCAGGAACTCTATTTATGGGCATGGTAGCCCACTTTTATTTAAAAAGCACAAAAAGTTCACAAATACATCAGTTGCCCTCGCAGGGGGGTTCCACCATTACTGTGTCTTGCATACTCAACAGTTTACCTCCTGGCTTCCCCTCTTGCGATCTGGCTGTTCAGGCCTTTAGCCTAGGCCTTAGATCTGCTCCTCATAACAAACAGTTTCCAAGAGATAAGCTCACTCCTCGCTTACTCCCGGTCAGCACCTGGTTGCTTACTTCACCAATGACATCTGCCTCCTGCAGACATGCATACTCTGGCTGCACCCATGCAGCGCCTGACCCCTCTCAAAGGGATGGGAGTCCACCTGACTCCCATGCACAGGCTTCCTGTCTGTTGGGTGGGGCCCTGATCCATAGTCATGTCAGAACTAAATGGCCGAACACACAGCTGTTCAATCAGCATGTCTTTCTCTACCAAATCTGGTGTAAACAAACACACTTTAAGAACGCACAGGATCCCACCGTCACAATATATATACAAAGCCTGGATGTATATATATATATACCGTATTTATCGGCGTATAACACGCACTTTTTTCCCCTGAAAATCAGGGGAAAATCGTGGGTGCGTGTTATACGCCAATACTGACATCCCTGAGCTGTCTCCACTGACTGTGAGCGGAGCGGAGCGAGATACACATAGCCGAATGTCCTCGGCTATACTCGGCTTTTCTCGGCTCCGCTCACAGTCACGCCCAGTCCCGCCATTGGACCTGTGTTATGTCCATCATAGGGCGGGACTCGGCGTGACTGTGAGCGGAGCCGAGAAAAGCCGAGTATAGCCGAGTACACTCGGCTATGTGTATCTCGGCGGCGACTCCGCCCAGTCCCTGCGTCCCCTGCGTCCCCGGCGTCCCCGGCGTTCTCGGCGGCGTCCGCACAGTCTCGGCGCCAATTTTAAAATGATGCACGGCGACACAGGGGCAAGGCTGCACGGCGACTCTGGGGCAAGGCTGCACGGCGACTCTGGGGCAAGGCTGAAATGGACTCTGGGGCAAGGCTGCAATGGACACTGACAAGGCTGCACTGTGACAAGGCTGCAATGGACACTGACAAGGCTGCACTGTGACAAGGCTGCAATGGACACTGACAAGGCTGCACTGTGACAAGGCTGCAATGGACACTGACAAGGCTGCACTGTGACAAGGCTGCAATGGACACTGACAAGGCTGCATTTAAATGTAAGTTATTTTTCCTTAAACTTCCCTGCTAAAAGTTTTTTTCCCTAAAATTTCCTCCTAAACTTGGGGTGCGTGTTAAACGCCGGTGCGTGTTATACGCCGATAAATACGGTATATATATATATATATATATATATATATATATATATACTAAATACACTACAGCTAACTGAATCGCCTGCCTGCTCAAACTAAATGAAATGACACTCTCTCTCTCTCAACGCCAGCAACACACTACACACGGCCGACGTGCAGGTCTTTGACCAATTATGGCTCTCTTTGCTGACGGCGCTGTGATTGGCCAAAGCATGCGGGTCATAGTGCATGCTTGGCCAATCATCAGACCGCAATGCATTGCGATGTCGCAGTGCATTATGGGCCGTGACTCGAATTTGGCACGAACGGCCCATAATGTTCGGATTTTGACGAACGGGCGAACAGCCAATGTTCGAGTCGAACTCATGTTCGACCCGAACAGACAGCTCATCCCTATTTTTGATTGTGATCACTTTTTTTTATTATGTTTGAATAAAATTATTGATTTTACTCTACTGTACCATACTCTTATTACTCTTATTACTGTACTCTTATTACCATACTGCCTTTAAAGTCCCATGGGGGCTCATTTCCTTGTTCCATATTTGTATTTAGGGATGTAGCATACGGTCTTTGGACTGTTTTCAAACACTGAGCTATCTATATTTAAATGACTTGCATATAAGCCTTCAAAATGGACACTTTAGATTTTTTCCACTTCGGGAGGTCGCATAAACTTCAATGGGGTTCGTTATTCGGTTCCAAACTTTTGCGATGTTTGAAAGTTCTGCCGCAAACCAAACAGGGGTGTCGTTAGGCCTATGTCTACTGTTGAGGAGATTTCCCAAAAGGATCCTTGTTGGACTAACCTGAAATTGGGGCAACTCAGAAGGATTACGTGATGAGAAACCCCAGAGTGTAAACATTTTTGGATCTTATTGTGGAGAATACAAAACCCAATGTACTGACCTCTTTGATGAGATAATAATAAAATGTGTGTCTAATTCACTAGAGAACCCTTTATATAATGATAAAAGGAGGACAAAAGCTCTTCATGATGGAAAATGAAAAAACATATTTTTTTATTACAAAATGTTCCATGGTTCCCTGACTGTTTCTTCAGGTTTAAAGTGCTTAACCACTTCAGTCCTGGACCATTTGGCTGCCAAATGACCAGGCCACTTTTTGCGATTCGGCACTGCGTTGCTGTAACTGTCAATTACGCGGCCGTGCAACGTGGCTCCCAAACAAAATGGACGTCCTTTTTTTCCCACAAACAGAGCTTTCTTTTGGTGGTATTTGATCACCTCTGCGGTTTTTATTTTTTTGCGCTATAAACAATAATAGAGTGACAATTTTTTTAAAAAAAAGCAATATTTTTTACTTTTTTGCTATAATAAATATCCCCAAAAATCTATAAAAAAACAAGTTTTTTTTCTCAGTTTACATTTATTCGTAAACTTCTACATATTTTTGGTAAAATTAATATATATATATATATATATATATATATATATATATATATATATAATAAGCATTTATTGATTGGTTTGCGCAAAAATTATAGCGGTTAGTTTTATGGCATTTTTATTAATAATTTTTTTTTTTTACTAGTAATGGCGGCGATCAGCGATTTTTATTGTGACTGCGACATTATGGCGGACACATCGGACACTTTTGGCGCTATTTTGGGACCACTCACATTTATACAGCGATCAGTGCTATAAAAATGCACTGGTTACTGTATAAATGTGACTGGCAGTGAAGGGTTTAATCGCTAGGGGGCTAGGAAGGGGTTAAGTGTGTCCTAGGGATGTGTTCTAACTGTTAGGGGGCGTGGCTACGAGTGACACGACACTGATCGCCGCTCCCGATGAGAGGGAGCAGACGAACATTGACATGTCACTAGGCAGAACGGGGAGATGCTGTGTTTACACAGGCATCTCCCCGTTCTTCAGCTCCGTGACACGATCGCAGGCACCCGGCGGACATCGAGTCTGCGGGTCCCGCTGACACGGTCACGGAGCTCGCGGCAGGCGCGCACGCACGGCGGCAAATTTAAAGTGACGTAAATATACGTCGATTTGCCTGTCCGTGACATTCTGCCGACGTATATAGCCGTGAGCCGGTCCTTAAGTGGTTAAAAATAAAAATTGAAAAAAGCTGTCTGGCATTTGAGGCGCCTCCCAACACATGGCTTCAAGCCGCTAATGTTCTCAGAGGGCTTCTAAGTGCTCATTATCTACAAAAATGTAAAAAAAAAAAAAATTAGGTCAAGAACCATGATAGGCATTCTGTATGAGTAATTTTAACTGTATTCATTATTTTACACTAAACTTTGACATCTTTTATTATCAAAACGTTTACCATTTCTAAATATTGCATAGGTGTGTTATTTTCTGCTATGAAAAGAGTTTTTTATCATCACAAAACTTTATTTTTCGGGAAAGGTTTTCTTTTAGTTTCTCAGGAATAATTATTTTTTCTTCATCTCAAAGAAACTCACCAGCTGGCAGCTAGCAATAAGTGAAAACAAACATCATAATGTATGTATGTGTATATATATATATATATATATATATATATATATATATACTGTGAGGCGGTTAGCTCGGCAGCGGGTGTGTGAGACCCCCTGGATGGGTCCACCACACAAAAACAGGCACAGCAGACAAAGTTTGTAGTTGCAAAAACAAAAGGTGCGGTTTATTTAAACTATTTACAGGGGAAAAACAGCAAAACAAAAAGAAGCATAAAAAAGAAATCCTGGTCAGCTTGACGGCTTACTACACACGTAGGTTTCCCTGTCTGACAACTAGGTGCAGCCTTGTGCTGCCCCAGCCCCTATCTCCCTGTTTTTGAAGGTTTTAGCCACACAGGCTTTGTCTCACCGCACAGGACAGAAAAACACTCCCCAGTCTTGCACAACACAGAACTGGTTCCAGGTTGGAGCATCTCCCTTAGCATGCTGGGAGTTCTTGTAGAGGCCTTAATGAGCCACTTGATTCAGCTGGGCTCATTAACTCTTCCCTCGCAAGACTCCCAGCACTCCCCCTAGTGGTATGAATTTGCATAAAGCCTGAATCTAAGGTAAACATACCTACCATCCTGGATGCAACCTGGTGATTTTACCTGCCTGCCGTCACAATATATATATGTAGCGCCCACCCCATTTAGGGGTGCTATATACCCAAATTTAGGGGCTGGTCTGAGATAGTAGTTAGGCTCAGACCATTCTCAATTTATGGGTTGTGCTGTTTGTTTCCAGGATGGTATACTGGTGTGCAGTTCCCTGTGGCCTGTAGGTGGCACTGCCATAATGGGTCAGGGTTGAACCACTGGTATTAATGCTATGCCTTGGGTGTCCTCTCTCGGCAGCGGTACAGTGGGTGTGGTCGACCTGCTGTGCGTGCTGGGAGAGGATACATAAGGGGCAGCCGCCGCCTGGGAGGGGTCTTCATTCCAGAGTCGGAGTCCTGGTGCGTGGCGCATGGCCCTCCAGGCCATGGGGCCACGTGTGCATCAGTTCCAGGCACCTTTAGTCCTGGGGCTGCATCTTCAACACTGGGCCCAGCACCTTTAGCTGGAGCCCACTTCGAGGAGGAGAAGTCCCAGGGTGTCTCTTGCGAGGGAGCCCGCTTCTAAGAAGAGGAGGCCGGGGGGAGGACCTTTCTGACGGAACGGTGAGAGTTCACGGTGAAGGAAGGGGCCCGGTAACTCTCTGGAGGGATTCTTCTATCCACCAAGGGCCTAGTAATGTGCTGCTGCTGGCACCTGTCCTTAAGTATCAGAAGCTGAGAGGTTCAGGGTCTGATAGATTCTGTGGTAGAGAGTCTCCCGATCGCATCTAGGAAAAGAACTTGATCAAACCTCCGAGCATCACTTCGGCTGCTAGGATCCGCTTTACAGGAGACTATCCGGGTGAGCTGCACCTACTCAGGGATAGAGTAGTGATTGTGATATCCATTGTGCCTGGACTTACCTCCCAAAACCTTGCTGTCCTGTCTCTCTTCCACCCTTTACCTGTCTGCTGAACATTGAGAAAATAAACTCAACGTTGGAGTTTAGAGTGGTGTGGACATTGGAATTACTTGGGGGGAAAACAGAGACTTGTCCCTATCCTAGGAGACGAGAACCAACTGATGGAAGAACCTAGCTGTGGGACCCAAATACATAACACCGCTTAACCTCCTCATCCATGAGGGTACGGGCATATAGTACGGTGTGCCTTTTTCCTGCAATTGAGCCAAAGCAAGGGAAAAGGGTCCGTGTGCTACATATATATATATATATATATATATATATATATATATATATATACACAGTTGTGCTCATAAGTTTACATACCCTGGCAGAATTTATGATTTCTTGGCCATTTCTCAGAGAATATGAATGATAACACAAAAACTTTTCTTACACTCATGGTAAGTGTTTGGCTGAATCCATTTATTATCAATCAACAGTGTTTACTCTTTTTAAATCATAATGACAACAGAAACTACCCAAATGACCCTGATCAAAAGTTTACATACCCTGGTGATTTTGGCCTGATAACATGCACACAAGTTGACACAAAGGGGTTTGAATGGCTATTAAAGGTAACCATCCTCACCTGTGATCTGTTTGCTTGTAATAAGTGTGTGTATATAAAAGGTCAATGAGTTTCTGGACTCCTGACAGACCCTTGCATCTTTCATCCAGTGCTGCACTGACGTTTCTGGATTCTGAGTCATGGGGAAAAGCAAAAGAATTGTCAAAGGATCTGCGGGAAAAGGTAGTTGAACTGTATAAAACAGGAAAGGGATATAAAAAGATATCCAAGGAATTGAGAATGCCAATCAGCAGTGTTCAAACTCTAATCAAGAAGTGGAAAATGAGGAGTTCTGTGGAAACCAAACCACGGTCAGGTAGACCAACTAAGATTTCAGCCACAATTGCCAGGAAAATTGTTTGGGATGCAAAGAAAACCCCACAAATAACTTCGGGTGAAATACAGGACTCTCTGAAAACATGTGGTGTGGCTGTACAAGATGCACAATAAGGAGGCACTTGAAGAAAGATGGGCTGCATGGTGCAGTCGCCAGAAGAAAGCCATTACTACGCAAATACCACAAAGTATCCCCCTTACAATACGCCAAACATCTCAGAGACAAGCCTCAAACCTTCTGCCACAAAGTCATTTGGAGTGATGAGACCAAAACTGAGCTTTTTGGCCACAACCATAAACACTACATTTGGAGAGGAGACAACAAGGCCTATGATGAAAGGTCCACCATTCCTACTGTGAAACACGGAGGTGGATCGCTGATGTTTTGGGGATGTGTGAGCAGGGCCGCTTGAAGGAATTTGGGGGCCCCAGGCAGAATTTTGAAGCAAGTTGAGTTGTTGATCGGGGGGGGGGGGGCTGCTACTGAATCTTTTTCACCTGTTGTGAAAAAGATTCAGTAGGGGCCCGATCGCGGGAGGGGGGCTTTGTCTTACCTTCTCCTCCCGTGCTGCCTCCTCTTGCTCCTCTTCCTGCTGTGCGGGAAAACTCACACTATAGCTGGGCTGCTGGGGCCCCAGGCCAGCTCGGGGCCCCAAGCAGTTGCTTGGTTTGCCTGTCCTGTTCCGACGGCCCTGTGTGTGAGCTACAAAGGCGCAGGAAGTTTGGTCAAAAATTTATGGCAAGATGAATGCTGGAGGAACATTTCATTCATCAGCCAGGAAGCTGCGCATGGGACGTACTTGGACATTCCAACAGGACAATGATCCAAAACACAAGGCCAAGTCCACCTGTCATTGGCTACAGCAGAATAAAGCGAAGGTTCTGGAGTGGCCATCTCAGTCTCCTGACCTCAATATCATTGAGCCCCTCTGGGGAGATCTCAAATGTGCCGTTCATGCGAGACAGTCCAAGAATTTACAGGAACTGGAGGCTTCTTGCCAAGAGGAATGGGCAGCTTTACCATCTGAGAAGATAAAGAGCCTCATCCACAAATACCACAAAAGACTTCAAGCTGCTATTGGTGTTAAAGGGGGCAATACACGATATTAAGGACTGGGGTATGTAAACTTTTGATCAGGGTCATTTGGGTAGTTTCTGTTGTCATTATGATTTAAAAAGAGTAAACACCCTTCAGCCAAACACTAACCATGAGTGAAAGAAAAAGTTTTTGTGTTATCATTCATATTCTCTGAAAAATGGCCAAGAAATCATAAATTCTGCCAGGGTATGTAAACTTATGAGCACAACTGTATATTTTGCGCCCCTGGGACAAGAAGTGTATCGCTGTGTCTGCATCAAAATTTCTTTATTAGTCAATCCCAATACCTCTTGAGAATTCAGTTGGTGGGGTTTCTACCTGCTGTGCTGAGTTCCCGGGTCTGTACACCTGCTGTGCCCATTATGAGGGGTTCCCACCATCCCTGTGCTGAGTTCCCGGGTCTGTACACCCGCTGTGCCCATTATGAGGGGTTCCCACCATCCCTGTGCTGAGTTCCCGGGTCTGTACACCCGCTGTGCCCATTATGAGGGGTTCCCACCATCCCTGTGCTGAGTTCCCGGGTCTGTACAACCGCTGTGCCCATTATGAGGGGTTCCCACCATCCCTGTGCTGAGTTCCCGGGTCTGTACACCCACTGTGCCCATTATGAGGGGTTCCCACCATCCCTGTGCTGAGTTCCTGGGTCTGTACACCCGCTGTGCCCATTATGAGGGGTTCCCACCATCCCTGTGCTGAGTTCCCGGGTCTGTACACCCACTGTGCCCATTATGAGGGGTTTCCACCATCCCTGTGCTGAGTTCCCGGGTCTGTACACCTGCTGTGCCCATTATGAGGGGTTCCCACCATCCATGTGCTGAGTTCCCAGGTCTGTACACCTGCTGTGCCCATTATGAGGGGTTCCCACCATCCCTGTGCTGAGTTCCCGGGTCTGTACACCCACTGTGCCCATTATGAGGGGTTCCCACCATCCCTGTGCTGAGTTCCCGGGTCTGTACACCTGCTGTGCCCATTATGAGGGGTTCCCACCATCCCTGTGCTGAGTTCCCGGGTCTGTACACCCGCTGTGCCCATTATGAGGGGTTCCCACCATCCCTGTGCTGAGTTCCCGGGTCTGTACACCTGCTGTGCCCATTATGAGGGGTTCCCACCATCCCTGTGCTGAGTTCCCGGGTCTGTACACCTGCTGTGCCCATTATGAGGGGTTCCCACCATCCCTGTGCTGAGTTCCCGGGTCTGTACACCTGCTGTGCCCATTATGAGGGGTTCCCACCATCCCTGTGCTGAGTTCCCGGGTCTCTACACCTGCTGTGCCCATTATGAGGGGTTCCCACCATCCCTGTGCTGAGTTCCCAGGTCTGTACACCTGCTGTGCCCATTATGAGGGGTTCCCACCATCCCTGTGCTGAGTTCCCGGGTCTGTACACCCACTGTGCCCATTATGAGGGGTTCCCATTATCCCTGTGCTGAGTTCCCGGGTCTGTACACCTGCTGTGCCCATTATGAGGGGTTCCCACCATCCCTGTGCTGAGTTCCCGGGTCTGTACACCTGCTGTGCCCATTATGAGGGGTTCCCACCATCCCTGTGCTGAGTTCCTGGGTCTACCATTGTCCAATCCAATCCACCTCCAAGGACTGTCCCTTATTCCTACCCCTTATCCTCCTCCTAATAACCACCCCCCCTGCCACCAACAATGGATCCCCCAAGCAAGCATAGACCCCCTCAGCAACAATAGATCCTCCACAGCAACAACAGACACCCCCCACAGCAAAAATAGATCCCCTCAGCAACAAAATACACCCTACCAGCAACAATAGATCCCCCCAGCAACCAGCAACAACATACCTTCTCCAAAACAGTAAATATTCCCTCCCCGACCACAGTAGACCCTCTTTAGGAAACAATACACCCCTCCAGCAACAATAGATCCCCCAGAAGCCATTATCAATGGACCCTTCCAATGAAGCCATCATCCATGGCTTCCTCTGACAGCAGCCAGCAACAGCAGACCTCTCTTCAAAACAGTAAATATCTACTCCCAGCAACTGTAGACCTCCCTAGCAACACTAGATCCCCCCAACAGAAACAATACACCCCTCCAGCAACAATAAATCCCCCAGAATTAATCATCAATGGACCCTCCAGCAGCCAGCAACAACAGACCTCCCTTCAAAACAGTAAATATCTACCCCCAGCAACTATGGACTTCCCTAGCAACAATAGATCCCCCCAACAGAAATGATACACCCCTGCAGCAACAAAAGATCCCCCAGAATCCATCATCAATGGACCCTCCAGCAGCCAGCAACAACAGACCTCCCTTCAAAACAGTAAATATCTACCCCCAGCAACTATGGACTTCCCTAGCAACAATAGATCCCCCCAACAGAAACGATACACCCCTCCAGCAACAAAAGATCCCCCAGAATCCATCATCAATGGACCCTCCAGCAGCCAGCAACAACGGACCTCCCTTCAAAACAGTAAATATCTACCCCCAGCAACTCTGGACTTCCCTAGCAACAATAGATCCCCCCAACAGAAATGATACACCCCTGCAGCAACAATAGATCCCCCAGAATCCATCATCAATGGACCCTCCAGCAGCCAGCAACAACAAACCTCCCTTCAAAACAGTAAATATCTACCCCCAGCAACTCTGGACTTCCCTAGCAACAATAGATCCCCCCAACAGAAACAATACACCCCTCCAGCAACAATAGATTCCCCGGAATCCATCATCAATGGACCCTCCAACAGCCAGCAACAACAGACCTCCCTTCAAAACAGTAAATATCTACCCCCAGCAACTATGGACTTCCCTAGCAACAATAGATCCCCCCAACAGAAACAATACACCCCTCCAGCAACAATAGATTCCCCGGAATCCATCATCAATGGACCCTCCAACAGCCAGCAACAACAGACCTCCCTTCAAAACAGTAAATATCTACCCCCAGCAACTATGGAATTCCCTAGCAATAATAGAACCCCCCAACAGAAACAATACACCCCTCCAGCAACATTAGATCCCTAGATCCCCCACCAGCCAGCCACAAGACACCCTCCCTCCCCGTGGCAGCAGATCCACCAGTAACAAAAGACCCCACAAGCAACACTACACCTCCCCTCAACGACAATAGATCCTGCAGCAGTCATCAACAACAGACCTTCCACAAAACAGTAAATGCCCCCCCCGCCAGCAACAGTAGACCCCCCCCATTAGCCAGCAAAAAGAGACCCCCGCAGCAGAAGATCCCCCAGTAACAATCGACCCCTCCATCAACCATACACCTCCCTCAGCAACACAAGTTCTCCCAGCAGTCAGCATGTCCAATCCCCCCGGCCAGTACACACATTCAGTGCTAGAAAAAGCTCTGGCCTTTAATTCAAGGGTAGCCCCCCCGCCCCCCCCCCCCCACCGGTACCTGCCCCCAAAACTGTTCCAAAAAGATAAACATTGTTACAAGCTGTGAAACAGATCGTGTGACTCCGTCTTCTAAATAAACGTTTCGCGTTGTTCCGTTTGAAAAACAAAGCAGATAAATCGCGGAGCAATTAAACCGGGAGAAACGTTTGAGTCTCGTCTGTCAAAGTGTCCCGGTTCAGTCAAGAGATTTGCAGATTAAAAGCTCTTCGATGGCTTCCTCTGACAGGACCTCGCCGAAAAAAAAAAAAAAAAAAAACCCTTCGAGGAGCCCTGTAAATATTTTATGCTAAAAAATAACATGAATAATTGAAGACCAAAAAAAAAAAAAAGGGAGAAATTATAGAAGGCCCATCTTTAAGTTAAACACAATCTTCAGAGGCTGGAGCCAGATCTAACGGTCGCAAAGCAAAGGCGCTTTTTTTTTTTTTTTGAGACATGAATAATTTAATCAGACAAATAAAGCGGCATGTTCTGGGCGTGTGATCAATGAGAGCGAGGAAGATGGAGATTTATTATTGGGCTCCTTGTCCAATACGCTATCTCCGATCCTGCAGACTATACAGCCTAGGGAAAGGTAGACTGAGAGCGAATGGGCGAGAAGTTGACTATTTGGTCTTGTATAATTATACACGTGCGTGCTGACGTATCAAAACCTTATATTAACCCCCATATCAAAGCTTTTCTTGGGGCATTAAAACCGGAAAAAAAAAATACCTGGCCACTAGGGATGAGCTCGGTGTTCGATCGTTCGACGAAGATCGAACGATTTGGGCCGTTCGCGCCTAATTCGAGTGACGCGAACGGCCCACAATGCACTACGCCATCGCAGTGTCATCCAGGCGCTGTGATTGGCCAAGCATGCACTGTGACCCCGCATGCTTGGCCAATCACAGCGCCGGCAGCGAGGAGAGCAATGATTGGCCACAGGCAGGATGCCTGTGGCCAATTATTGCTGAGGGTGTTTAGTACACGCCCCACACTATAAAAGGCCGCCAGCACGGCGGCCTAGTGTAGTGTGTTCCGGAGCAGGGAAAGAGAAGCATAGGCAGGGACAGTGACATTTTTTTTTTCTTGCTTAACCTGGATTCCTTTAGTTTAGGGAAAGAGAAGGATAGGTAGGGAGAGTGTCAGTGTGTTTTACTGTGCTAATCCTTGTTTGTAGGGACAGGGAAGGACAGTGAGGGAAATTCTCCTTGTGCTATACTGTGCTAAAGCATTGATCATCACCCATCTTTAAAAAAAAATTTTTTATAGGGACAGAAAACTATAGGTAGGGAGAGTGTCAGTGTGTTTTACTGTGCTAATCCTTGTTTGTAGGGACAGGGAAGGACAGTGAGGGAAATTCTCCTTGTGCTATAGTGTGCTAAAGCATTGATCATCAACCATCTTTAAAAAAACATTTTTTATAGGGACAGAAAACTATAGGTAGGGAGAGTGTCAGTGTGTTTTACTGTGCTAATCCTTGTTTGTAGGGACAGGGAAGGACAGTGAGGGAAATTCTCCTTGTGCTATACTGTGCTAAAGCATTGATCATCAACCATCTTTAAAAAAACATTTTTTATAGGGACAGAAAACTATAGGTAGGGAGAGTGTCAGTGTGTTTTACTGTGCTAATCCTTGTTTGTAGGGACAGGGAAGGACAGTGAGGGAAATTCTCCTTGTGCTATAGTGTGCTAAAGCATTGATCATCAACCATCTTTAAAAAAACATTTTTTATAGGGACAGAAAACTATAGGTAGGGAGAGTGTCAGTGTGTTTTACTGTGCTAATCCTTGTTTCTAGGGACAGGGAAGGACAGTGAGGGAAATTCTCCTTGTGCTATACTGTGCTAAAGCATTCCTCATCAACCATCTTTGAAATCCTTGTTTTTTGGACAGTCAGGGAAATTGTCATTGTGCTATTCTGTGCGAAAGCAATCATCCTCAACCATATTTAGAAATCCTTAAGTAAAGGGACAGAGAAGGACACCTGAAGGTAGCCCTTATTGCCTTTTTCCCATCTCCCTGCAGGCCATCCATTAGAATGTCTGGAAGGCAAACAAGGAGAGGCAGACAGTCAGGAGGCAATAAAAGAGGGCAAGCAGGCTCTGTGTCTGGGGGCAACAGTGCTGGTCGTGGACGCGGTGCATTGTCATCAGCACATGGCCATGGGACACGCTTGTCCTTCTTTTCGGCAGCTGGACATGTTGAGCCACATCATGCCGAAGACTTGGTAGAGTGGATGACCAAGCCCTCCTTCTCCTCCTCATCCTCTCTCACCCAGGCTCAGGGTACTGGCAAAGCAGCTGCCAAAGCGTCCTCTTCCCTGGTATCAATGTCAGACTCATCATCAGTCACTCCTTCCCTAGACCCACCATGTCCTCCTCCTGAGGAGTCCCCCGAACTGTTTGAGCACAGTGTTGGGTACATGCTCCAGGAGGATGCCCAGCGTTTCGAAGGGTCTGATGATGAAACCCAGCTACAGGAAGGCAGTAGCGTGAGAGCAGACAGAGGGGATGCTCAAGAAGGACACCAATCTGGCAGTCATGTTCCAGCAGCTGCAGCATACTGCCAGATTGGCTCCAGTGATGAGGAGGGAGGGGATGATGAGGTCACTGACTCCACGTGGGTGCCTAATAGGAGAGAGGAGGAGGATGAGGAGGAGGCACATCTCCAACGAGGCAGGATGCCCTTTGGTGGCCAGCGTAAGGGCAGTACACCGACGGAATCACACCGCAGAGCTCCGCCTGTGCAGGGCGCTGCCTCTGCCCGTCATTCAAAAAGTTCTTTGGTGTGGGCCTTTTTTGAGGCTAGTGCATCAGATCGCACAGCTGCTGTTTGCAACATATGTCTCAAGCGTATATCGCGTGGCCAAAACATCAGCCGCTTGGGTACCACATGCCTGACCAGACATATGTTGACCTGCCATGCAGCTCGTTGGCAAGCCTACCTCAAAGACCCACACCAAAGAACAAAGCGGACCTCTCCTTGCACCGCATCAGCTGGGATCTCCAACCCCACTATAACTTCAGTCCTCTCTGAAACATGCACTGAGAGGAATGAAGGTGTAGAATTAGGTGTGTCACAGCCAAGTACTTGCGGCCACTCTGCTAGCAGTACACCGACGTTCGATTCTAGCAGGCAAATTTCCCTGCCCCAGCTGCTGGACCGTCGAAAGAAGTTCACTCCCAGCCATCCACATGCCCAGCGGTTGAATGCTAGCTTGGCTAAATTGCTAGCGCTTCAACTGCTGCCTTTTCAGTTGGTAGACTCGGCCCCCTTCCGTGAGTTTGTGCAATGTGCGGTTCCTCAGTGGCAGGTTCCCAAACGCCACTTTTTCTCACAGAAGGCTATTCCGGCTCTCTACCGGCATGTGGAAGGCAATGTCTTGGCCTCGCTGGACAGGGCGGTCAGCAGTAAGGTGCATATTACCGCTGACTCATGGTCCAGCAGGCATGGACAGGGACGTTACCTTTCTTTCACGGCCCATTGGGTCACTCTTTTGGCAGCTGGGAAGGATGCAGGACAAGGTGCAGTAGTGTTGGAGGTTGTTCCACCGCCACGCCTCCAAAATGCTACTACTGGTTGTGACACACCTCTCTCCTCCACCCCCTCCTCTTCTTCTTCCTCCATGGCCTCTTCCTGTGCTTTGTCCTCTGAACCAGCGGTGCTCCGTAGCCGTTCAAGGGGCTACGCAAGTACGCAGGCAAAAAGATGCCATGCCGTGCTTGCGCTGGTGTGTTTGGGGGACAGAAGCCACACTGGGGCAGAGGTCCTGTCTGCTCTGCAGGGCCAGGCCGAGAGGTGGTTGACGCCACGCCAGCTTAAGCCAGGAATGGTGGTTTGCGACAATGGCACCAACCTCCTCTCCGCCCTCCGACAGGGACAACTGACCCATGTGCCCTGTGTGGCTCACATCCTTAACCTGGTGGTGCAGCGGTTCTTGGGCAGGTACCCGGGCTTACAGGATGTCCTGAGGCAGGCCAGGAAAGTCTGTGTGCATTTCCGCAGATCTTATAATGCCAGTGCTCGCCTGGCTGAGCTGCAAAAGGAGTTGAACCTGCCCAAGAACCGCCTTATATGTGACATGCCCACCAGGTGGAACTCAACGTTGGCCATGCTGCAGCGGCTGCACACGCAGCAGAGGGCCATCAATGAGTACCTGTGCGACTACGGCACCAGGACAGGGTCAGGGGAGCTTGGTTTTTTTTCTCCACGCCAGTGGGGCATGATCAGGGATGCATGCACTGTCCTGGCACCATTTGAGGAGGCCACGAGGATGGTGAGCAGTGACAGTGCATGCATCAGTGACACTGTACCTCTTGTCCACCTGTTGGAGCACACGCTGCGTGGAATAATGGACAGGGCACTTGAGGCAGAACAGAGGCAGGAAGAGGAGGACTTCCTTGCCTCTCAAGGCCCCCTTTACCCAGACAGTGTTCCTTCTGTCCCACCCATCGCACAGGAAGAGGAGGAGGAGGAGGAGGAGGAGGATTGTGTCAGCATGGAGGTGGAGGCTGGCACTCAGCATCATCAGCAGCAGTCTTTTAGGGATGATTTACAGTCCCAAGAAACCAGTGGACTTGTACGTGGCTGGGAGGAGGTGGCTGCGGATCATGTCGTCCTTAGTGACCCAGAGGACTCCGGACCGAATGCCTCAGCTAACCTACGCTGCATGGCCTCCCTGATCCTGCAAAGTCTGCGGAAGGATCCTCGTATTCTTCGGATCAAGGAGAGGGACCATTACTGGCTGGCCACTCTCCTTGATCCACGGTACAAGGGTAAGGTTGCGGACCTTATGTTACCGTCGCAGAGGGAGCAGAGGATGAGACAACTCCGGGAGGCCTTCCAGAAAGGTCTGTGCAACGCGTTCCCAGAGACTGGGAGGTTACAAACTCCTGGTCCTGGACAACGAGTTGCTGAGGCTTCGGGCAGTCAAAGAAGGAGCGGTGGGGAAGGTGGCCGTCTGACCGATGCGTTCAGACAATTCTTTAGTCCGCAGCCCCAAAGTATGATCGGTTCCAGCAACCATCGCCAGCGTCTGATAAACATGGTGCAGGAATATCTAGGGGCAAGGTCAGACTTGGTCACCTTCCCCACCGAAAATCCTCTGGCTTACTGGGTCTTGAGGATGGATCACTGGCCAGAGCTTGCACAGTATGCAATTGAGCTACTGGCCTGTCCTGCATCCAGCGTTCTTTCGGAACGCACATTCAGTGCTGCTGGAGGATTTGTCACGGATCACAGGGTGCGCCTGTCCACCGACTCGGTTGATCGACTGACTTTCATCAAGATGAACCAGTCTTGGATCACCACCAGCTACCACACACCTGATGCTGATATAACAGACTAATTGATTTTAACATGTCACATCCCTTCAAGACTGATGCTGATGCTGAGTGCCTGTGCTGTTATGTTGACTGGCTATCCTCCTCCTCCGAGTCCTCAATGATACGATTGATGATGATAGCTTGGAAGATCATTTTTGTTTATGGGTGCCGCCACCAGTGGCTAAGGCCCAATTTTTCAGCCCCTGTTTAACAGGGGCGTGTAATTACAATTTTTGAAGCAATACTTTGCAACAGGGCTCATTGCTGTGCTCCAAGTACAGTATCTGTGAGGGGTTGGAGTGTTGTGCCACCAGTGCCTAAGGCCCAATTTTTCAGCCCCTGTTTAACAGGGGCGTGTCATTACAATTTTTGAAGCAATACTTTGCAACAGGGCTCATTGCTGTGCTCCAAGTACAGTATCTGTTAGGGGTTGGAGTGTTGTGCCACCAGTGCCTAAGGCCCAATTTTTCAGCCCCTGTTTAACAGGGGCGTGTCATTACAATTTTTGAAGCAATACTTTGCAACAGGGCTCATTGCTGTGCTCCAAGTACAGTATCTGTGAGGGGTTGCAGTGTTGTGCCACCAGTGCCTAAGGCCCAATTTTTCAGCCCCTGTTCAACAGGGGCATGTAATTACAATTCTTGATCTAATAATTCACAGCAGGGCCCATTGCTGCACCCACCAAGAGTAACTCTGAGAGCTTACAGTGTTGTGGCAACGCCACCACCACCACCACCACGAAAGGCCCAATTTTTCAGCCCCTGTTCAAAAGGGGCATGTAATTACAATTCTTGATCTAATAATTCACAGCAGGGCCCATTCCTGCACCCACCAAGAGTAACTCTGAGGGCTTACAGTGTTGTGGCAACACCACCACCACCACGAAAGGCCCAATTTTTCAGCCCCTGTTCAACAGGGGCATGCAATTACAATTCTTGATCTAATAATTCACAGCAGGGCCCATTGCTGCACCCACCAAGAGTAACTGTCAGGGCTTACAGTGTTGTGGCACCATTACCACCATCAAAGGCCCAATTTTTACTACCACTGTTCAACAATTATATGTAATTACAATTCCTGATATAATAGTTGACAGCAGGGCGTTCCAGCACCAACCAAGAGTAACTGTGAGTGCTTACAGTGTTGTGCCAACACCAACAACTAAGGGGCCTATTTCTGCAGAGTATATACGGCAGGTCCCTACTTTCAAACATCCAACTTACAAACGACTCCTACTTGCAAACGCAAGAAGACAACAGGAAGTGAGAGGAAATCTACCCCTTGGAAGGAAAATTCTCTCCTGTAAGAATTATTATGGGAGAAAGGTGTCTCCTCTGTACTGATGCTTTATCACCAATCCTTGTTTCAAGAAAAACACCACATTTCAAAAACAGTTGTCATTGGGACGGAAAGTGAGGTGAAATGTTCTGAACAGGGGCACAGACAGCAAAACAAATGTTACAGGGGTGATAACCCTTCCCTATGTTTTCCAAAAAGTTTAAAAATAGATTTTTGGGCTGGAGCTACACTTAAACAATGTACCTGTTCAAAATTACAAACACATTCTACATAAGAACAAACCTACAGTCCCTGTCTTGTATGCACCGCCTGTATACGGCTGTTCAGAGTATATAGGGCCTTTTTTATTTTGTGTGCGGTGTTCCCCTTAATATCCATACAAGACCCAAAGGGGCTGGTAATGGGCTGGGGTAGGGGGGGGGGGGGTCATGGGGTAGCTATGCCATTTTTCTTAAAGATTTTCATCCATATTACCGGGACCAGACATTACATTAAAGCCGCAAGCAGTTTTAAATGTTTTTTTTTTCCTTTAGAAGTGTCATTTTGTGCAGGGACAGTTCTAAACACGGGAAACACGTGGCACTTCACAGGCATACTTTAGACACCCCCCAGGTACGATATTTAAAGGAATATTTGACTTTTTTTTTTCACTTTATGCATTAAAATGACTGCTCCCGAAAAACGACCGTTTTTAAAACTTCTTTTTGCATTGATACATGTCCCCTGGTGCAGAACCCGGGTTCCCAAACCCTTTTTAGGACAATAACATGCATAATAGTCGTTATAATTAGCACTTTAGAATTCGAACGTTCGCATCCATTGTATTTAATAGGGTTCTAATGTTCGTACGAACGTTCGGTCCGTTCGCGGGTTCTGGTGCGAACCGAACCCGGGGGTGTTCGGCTCATCACTACTGGCCACCGGACATCAACATCCTCTCCTACACTGGTGGAATGGGGCTACTATGGAGCTCCGCCGTAAAAATTTTTTATTAAAAGCCAGCAGCTACAAATACTGCAGCTGCTGACTTTTAATAAATGGACTCTGAGTGAGTAACTTGTATAGCGCTGCAATTGCGAACTAAATCGCCTCAAGGCGCTTTGCATCCAGTGACGTTGAGATCGTTAGAAGAGATGGGTCTTTAGTATTTTCCGGAAGGCCCGATGGTTTTCTTCCATGCGGATATTCGTGGGTAGCGCATTCCATAGCCTTGGTCCTTGGACAGCAAACCTTCGTTCTCCCTTGGCTTTGTAGCGGGTCTTGGGGATGTGGAGGAGGTTTTGGTTAGTTGATCGAAGGTCACGAGTAGTGGTGTAGTGTTTTATTTTCTCGCATAAATATTCAGGAGCGTTTCCTTGTGCGCATTTGTGGGTGAGGCAGAGGGTCTTGAATGTGATCCGATCCTTTACGGCTAGCCAATGGAGGCTTTTCAGGGACGGTGCAATTGATTCTCAGGGTTTTTTCCCTGTTACCAGTCTGGCCGCTGTGTTTTGGACGACTTGTAGACGTGCAACTTGGTATTTGGGTAGTCCTAGGTAAAGTGAGTTAGCGTAGTCAAGCCGTGAATTGATAATGGTTCCGACTACTACTGCTCTGTCTTTTTCCGGGATGAACGGGATGAGTCTTCGTAGCAGGCGGAGAAGGTGGTGGGATCCACTGACTACTGATCCTATTTGTGCGTCCATAGTCATGTCTGAGTCAAAGATAACTCCCAGGCTTTTAACTTTGGTGCCTGGGGTTATGTTTTGTCCCAGGATGGTGGGCGGCGTCCATGTGGTCCTGGCGTTTTTCTTTCGGTTAGCGTGGAAAATGAGCAGTTCTGTTTTGGATCCATTAAGCTTGAGGGAGCTCTCTGTCATCCAATTGTTGATCAATGTAAGGCATTTTTCCAGTCCGTAATATTGATCTTTTTTGTTGTTGATGCAAAAGTATAGTTGAGTGTCATCTGCATAGGAGTGATAACGCATGTCCTGTTCACTAGGGATGAGCTTCGAGTTCGAGTCGAACTCATGTTCGACTCGAACATTGCCTGTTCGCCCGTTCGCCGAACAGCGAACAAATTGGGGTGTTCGCGGCAAATTCGAAAAATCTATGGGAGAAATCTAAAGTGCTAATTATAAAGGCTTATATGCAAGTTATTGTCCTAAAAAGTGTTTGGGGACCCGGGTCCTGCCCCAGGGGACATGTATCAATGCAAAAAAAAGTTTTAAAAACGGCCGTTTTTTCGGGAGCAGTGATTTTAATAATGCTTAAAATGAAAAAATAAAAGTGAAATATTCCTTTAAATTTCGTACCTGGGGGGTGTGTATGATATGCATGTAAAGTGGCGCATGTTTCCCGTGCTTAGAACTGTCCCTGCAAAAAGTGTCATTTTTGAAAGAAAAAAATGCATTTAAAACTGACTCGCGGCTATTAATGAATTGTCGGCTCCCGGCAATACATACAAAAGTCATTGATAAAAAAAAAAAAAAAAGCGTGGGGGTTCCCCAGAATTCAATTACCAGGCCCTTCAGGTCTGGAATGGATATTAAGGGGAACCCCGCCGCAAATAAAAAAAAAATTGACGTGGGGTTCCCCCAAATATCCATTCCAGGCCCTTCAGATCTGGCATGGATTTTAAGGGGAAGTCCACCCCAAATTTAAAAAAAATGGCGTGGAGTCCCCCTAAAAATCCATACCAGACCCCTTATCCGAGCATGCAACCTGGCCGGCCGCAGGGGAAAAGGGGGGGACGAGAGAGCGGCCCCCCCTCCCTCCTGAACCGTACCAAGCCACATGCCCTCAACATGGGGAGGATGTCCCCATGTTGATGGGGACAAGGGCCTCATCCCCACAACCCTTGCCCGGTGGTTGTGGGGGTCTGCGGGCGGGGGGCTTATCGGAATCTGGAAGACCCCTTTAACAAAGAGGACCCCCAGATCCCGGCCCCCCCCCTATGTGAATTGGTAAGGGGTACATTGTACCCCTACCATTTCACGAAGAAAGCGTAAAAAAATGTTTAAAAAAACACACAAACACCTTGAAAAAGTCCTTTATTTAAAAAAACAAAAACAAAACATTCCAGCGGTGAAATCCAGTGTCCCGCGGCGATCCCGATGTCCAGCGCTGTCCTTCATTGGTTGTGCCTGAGCGGACCTGATGGGGAACTCCCTCTCAGTATTTTAAATGTATAGACCCGCCCCTTCTAAAGTTCCCCATCAGGTCCGCTCAGCGGACGAGATGCGGAACATGAGAAGGGGCGGGTCTATACATGTATTACCAAAGTGAGAGCAGTTCCCCATCAGGTCCACCTCCTCGGTATGTCGGACCCGCCTACGTCATTGGCTTGAGCGGGGAACTTCCTTCACTATGTAAATTTAAATTTACATAGTGAAGGAAGTTCCCCGCTCAAGCCAATGACGTAGGCGGGTCTGACATACCGAGGGGGCGGACCTGATGGGGAACTGCTCTCACTTTGGTAATACATGTATAGACCCGCCCCTTCTCATGTTCCGCATCTCGTCCGCTGAGCGGACCTGATGGGGAACTTTAGAAGGGGCGGGTCTATACATTTAAAATACTGAGAGGGAGTTCCCCATCAGGTCCGCTCAGGCACAACCAATGAAGGACAGCGCTGGACATCGGGATCGCCGCGGGACACTGGATTTCACCGCTGGAATGTTTATTTATTTATTTTTTTAAATAAAGGACTTTTTCAAGGTGTTTGTGTGTTTTTTTAAACATTTTTTTTACGCTTTCTTCGTGAAATGGTAGGGGTACAATGTACCCGTTACCAATTCACATAGGGGGGGGCGGGATCTGGGGGTCCCCTTTGTTAAAGGGGTCTTCCAGATTCCGATAAGCCCCCCGCCCGCAGACCCCCACAACCACCGGGCAAGGGTTGTGGGGATGAGGCCCTTGTCCCCATCAACATGGGGACATCCTCCCCATGTTGAGGGCATGTGGCTTGGTACGGTTCAGGAGGGAGGGGGGGCCGCTCTCTCGTCCCCCCCTTTTCCCCTGCGGCCGGCCAGGTTGCGTGCTCGGATAAGGGGTCTGGTATGGATTTTTAGGGGGACTCCACGCCATTTTTTTTTTAAACTTGGGGTGGAGTTCCCCTTAAAATCCATGCCAGATCTGAAGGGCCTGGTAATTGAATTCTGGGGAACCCCCACGCTTTTTTTTTTTTTTTTTATCAATGACTTTTGTATGTATTGCCGGGAGCCGACAATTCATTAATAGCCGCGAGTCAGTTTTAAATGCATTTTTTTTCTTTCAAAAATGACACTTTTTGCAGGGACAGTTCTAAGCACGGGAAACATGCGCCACTTCACATGCATATCATACACACCCCCCAGGTACGAAATTTAAAGGAATATTTCACTTTTATTTTTTCATTTTAAGCATTATTAAAATCACTGCTCCCGAAAAAACGGCCGTTTTTAAAACTTCTTTTTGCATTGATACATGTCCCCTGGGGCAGGACCCAGGTCCCCAAACACTTTTTAGGACAATAACTTGCATATTAGCCTTTATAATTAACACTTTAGATTTCGAACGTTCGAGTCCATTGTATTTAATAGGGTTCTAAAGTTTACACGAACATTTTGTCTGTTCGCAGGTTCTGGTGCGAACCGAACAGGGGGGTGTTCGGCTCATCCCTGCTGTTCACTGATGATTTTGAGGAGTGGCCGAAGGTAGATGTTGAAGAGTACCGGTGACAGGGGTGATCCTTGAGGTACTCCGCATGTATTTGTGCGTGGTGCCGAGGTAAAGGCTCCCAGTTTCACTGTCTGGGATCGGTTTTCTAAGAAGGATGCGACCCATGGTAGGTCCGTGTCTGCGACTCCTGCTACTTCGGTGAGACACGTAAGTAGGATTTTGTGATCTACTGTGTCAAAGGCTGCACTGAGGTCCAGCAGCAGCAGGAGACACGATTCTCCGTCATCTGCTGCTTCTAGTACGTCGTCCCATATTTTGAGAAGTGCCGTTTCCGTCCCATGGCCTGGGCGGAACCCCGATTGAAGTGGGTCCAGGAGATTGTGGGTATCCAAATGAAGTTGTAGCTGTTGTGTTACAACTTTCTCGATAATCTTGGAGATGGTGGTCAGGCTTGTTACCGGTCTTCTAAAATTTGGGCCATTCGGGTCGAGGTTGGGTTTCTTTAATAGGGGTTTGATTATTCCTTGTTTAAGGGAAGTCGGCACAATACCTTCTTTGAACGATTGGTTGATGAAGTGTGTTATGTGGGGTGCCAAGATGTCGGTACATTCTTTCAGCAATTTTGCCGGAATGATGTCGTTCGGTGAAGTGCTATCTCAGAGGCTTCTGATGATGTTTTTTGTAGTGTCGATTGTAACTCTTACCTGTCCTGGAGTCCAGCGACGTCGGCAGCAGAAGACGAGCAATCGATCGTCTCTCGGCTGCCCCCACTGCCATCATCGGTGAGGGAATCAGGAAGTGAAGCGTTGCGGCTTCACTGCCCGGTTTCCTATTGCGCATGCGCGAGTTGTGCAGCGCCGTCTTTACTGGTCCCCACTGTGTTCTGGGAGCCGTGTGGTCCCCACTGTGAATCAGGAAGTAGCGTAATGCCCACAGTTTCCCGCAGAGTCTATGCCCGGAAGTGGCACCGGAGGGGGGGGGAGAATCCGATGAGCCGAAGTTCCACTTTAGGGTGGAGCTCCGCTTTATTAAGAATATCCCAAGCAACCATAGGCGTGCGCACAGGGTGTGTCAGGTGTGCCTGGGCACACCCTAATCACCCTGTGCTTGGCTGCAGAGAAAGGGACTGGGGGATCTTTGTCCTTAGTCCCTTTCTCAGTCTCAGATTTTTTATTATTAAAAAAGTAATAATAAAAAATATATAAAAAGTACTCACACCAATCTCTGCCCTACTGACACCGTCCACTGCTCTACTGACACCGTCCACTGCTCTACTGACACCTTCCACTGCTCTACTGACACCGTCCACTGCTCTACTGACACCGTCCACTGCTCTACTGACACCTTCCACTGCTCTACTGACACCATCCATTGCTTGGTGCGGTAAAACATGGTTTCACCCACCCCCCCTCCATTATAACACCTCACATACTGTATCCTCCTCTGTTACTTATAATTTCCCTGCAGCCCCCCACTTCACTTAAATTTACTCTCCCCCACACAATTATAATTCTCCTGCAGCCCCCCAAATTATTAGTCCCCCCTCTTTTAATAATCGAATTCCCCTGCAAGGGCTTTTTTTCTCAGACAATAGGTGCAGGAACTACCCCGTTCTGAGTCACCCCTTTTCTCCGGCCCTACCCACCTCCCAGTACCGTCCCTTTTAGACAATATAGGACCAAGTATAATTTTGTGGTGCTAGGTAATTTGTATGGAATTTGGTAATGATATCAAGAAAAGCAGTAAAATAGATCACCTGCAGCCAGCAACAATAGATCCCCCTAACAACAATGGACTACCCACAACAAAATTTTCTCACCAGCAACAATAGACTCCCGGCAGCATCAACAGATCTCCGCACAGCCAGAATTAATAGACTCTCTGGCTGCCATCAACAATAGATCCCTCCCCAACAGTAGATCTCTTTCAGCAACAACTGATCCCCCAGCAACATAAGACCCCCCCCCAGCAACAATAGGTCCCCACCAGCAACAATAGACCTCCCCAGCAATAATAGACCCCCAGCAGTGAGCATCAATACCCTGCAGCACACCCCAGCACCCCTTGTCATTACATGCAGTCAGTCCAGGAGGTGCCGGAACTGCGTTCCCCCGCGTTCCCGCTGAAAAAAAGCCCTGCCCCTGCAGCCCCCCCTTTAATTATAATTTCCCCACAGCCCCCCCCATTCAATTATAATTATCCTGCCGCCCCCCTTCAATTATATTTACCCTTCCCCAAAGTTAAAATTCCCCTGTAACCCCCCTTCAATTATAATTACCCTCCCCTACATAATTATAATTCCCCTGCAGCCCCCCCCCCTCCCTTCAATTTTAATTCCCCTGCACTCCACAATCTCACAATTCTTCTGCATCCCCCTCCCCCAGGAGGGTCTCTCACCTCTCCCCCGGCCACCATCACTCCGTCCAGCTAGTAAACAACCACCCGTTACCAGGACAACCGGAAAGCGCACGTCCAGGAGGAGGAGCGAGCCGGACTTGTCCTGCATCAGGGGGAGGAGAAGCGGGGTGGACAGAGAAGTAGCCGGGGCAAAATGGGCAAATGCTGCATTATGCAGCCCTCAAGGACCAGCATTGGCAAGGTAAGAAATATGCCCATGAAGAGTTCCATATCCCCATCTGGTGAAGGTGCGTCTGCATGATCTGTCTGACACAATGTTCTGGGGACCTCCTGGCCGCATAATCCCGGTAGATACTCCGAGCCAGTCAAAGGGTTTGAGGACCCGGCTCTCCTCCATGCTCTGAACGGGAGAAGCAGACAAAATCCCCGGTCTCTTCCATGGGCCATAATCAGTGGGTAGATGGTTAGCCCATAGTCCCTTCCAAAAGCCGATGTCCTGGTTGGGTTTGTCCCACCAATAATATTAAAAAATAAATAAAAAAAGCTGTTGTGGTAGTAGCATTTCTTGTTGAAGTTGAGTTCAAGGGCAGATTTTTAATGATAAAAGTGGGTTCTTTAAAATTATACAGTTGCTGTATATTGTGACATGTCAGCCATGGAGACTTTACTTCACTAAAGATGGCAGATGGTGGTATGGTTGCCTACTGGAAATTGCAAAAGTTGGATAGCAGTTTCCCTCCATAGCCCTCCCCAAGCTACCAGTTGCTCAGGAGGCTATGTTTGGCATTCCAAGTGTGGCGCACCCCCTAAAGTGTTGCTGGTGAACTTGGTTATTTCACGTAGTTACAGCATTTCCTCCATGCTCCTCCATGGCTCAAATGAAAAGTCTAGGGGTGTCCTTTTAGTTTTTTATTGTAACGGTGAACTTGGATAAGGTAGAGGGAGCTTGGGATACTCCAGAGCTAAAGAACTTCACACTCTGAGGACTTTTCTCTATCATGCTGAGCTGTACAAAAATGTCCCACAGAATCTCTAATGCTGACAGGTGACTCGCACTTGGGCACTGACTTCCAGCACCGGGCCATTTACTCATATAGCCACAGGATCATCAGTGGCCTCCTTCTAATATCCAATATTTGAAGTAAGGGAGATATGAACTCACACCATCATAGGACGGATGGACAACTTTCCCCCGACTTCCTCCTGGTACTCTCCAGCGACCCAAACAATCTCCAGGACCAGACACTACAAATAGGCCCACCAGCTGAGACCCCGGCTGGGACCCCAATGTCTTCTAGATAGCATCTCTAGCAATCCTACCCCAGAGGCAGAGCCCCAGCACAGAGGTCTCCTCCACCTGGACTTGCCTGCTGCCTCACGCCTATTTATGGGGTTTCCAACCACCTACCTGGAACACCTCCCCAGGGATTGGCTGGATTAATATTAAACCTGTTTAAAAGAGAAATATGGGATTTTTTTTTTAGTCATACTTACCTAGGTGGATGCAGCTTTGGTGCGATTCAGCATCTGCCCCTAAGGCTGAGAGCCAAGCGATCAAACACCGCTGATCACTTCGTTCTCAAATATCCCTGAGCAGAGAGCTAGTAACTGTCAGTCACAGCTCTCTGCTTTGCCCCCACCCCGCCCCCCCCCCACGCTCACTAGTGCACTGGGCTGCAGAGGGGGCACCAGCCGCTCTCCTGTGATATACAGAAGTACAGCCAAATGAGCTTTCACTGTACTTCTCCTTTAATCTGTTTTTCCTCCCTCGATAGTTCAAGATTCCTATAGAACAGTGGTCCCCAACCCCTGGGACGAGAACTAGTCCTGGTCCATGATCAGCTGCGGGCCACAGGTGGGCAGCAGTCGAGTGAGCTGGCACAACCTGCGCTGCCACCTGCCATTACCTGTTTGCACAAACTATTAAAAATGTTATTTATTTTTTTTCAAAACATTTTTTTTTCTTTCGTTGGTTTAACAAAAAATAAAAACCCCGGTGGTGATTAATAGACTTGTGCACAACGGAAAAATTTGTTTCGTTTAGTTTAGTTTCTTTTCGGTCCTGTTGATTCGTAATCATTCATAATTTTGCTAAATGGGATTTTTCGTGTTCGGACTAATTCGGCTTTTCGCAAGTGACATATTTCGTTGAATCGGAATGATTCGTATTAATGTAAGCCATAGCCACCCCAAATCTCAAACACACACACTATTGATCACGCACAATGTTCACTTAAGCCCTGTACACACGATCGGTTTTACCGATGAAAACAGTCCGATGGACTTTTTTCATCGGACAAACCGATCGTGTATGGGACCCATCAGTCTTTTTTCCATCGGTTTTAAAAAATTGAACATGTTTTAAATTTTTCCGATGGATCAAAAACCGATAGCAAATTCCGATCGTCTATGGGCAAGTCCATCGGATAAAAAACCCATGCATGCTCAGAATCAAGTTGACGCATGCTCAGAAGCATTAAACTTAATTTTTCTCGGCTCATCGGAGTGTTTTACGTCACGGCGTTTGGAACGGTCGGTTTTTTGACTGATGGTGTGTAGGCAAGTCTGATGGAAGTCAGCTTCATCGGATTTCCGATAGAAAAAACCATTGGATTAGAATCCATAGGATATCTGATCGTGTGTACGAGGGTTTAGAAAGAGAAGGGGCCAGTAAATTCCATGTTTACTGGCCCCTTCCCCCTCTCATCCTAAAACATCCCCGCAGAAACAGTCGGCAGGAGAGGAGAGGAGGGAAGCCGGGAGCCCTGCGGGGGGGAAGGGGAGGGAGCCAAGGCAATGGTGGGAAATTGTGCTGCACTGGGTGATTAGGGTGTGCCTGGGCACACCTAGCACACCCTGGGCGCACGCCTATGATGTATGTGTAGCGGGGGTTTAAATTTAGGGGGATACACCTGGGTGGTAGTATGACCCAGGTGTGTATAAATCATGAAAGGATTTGGACCATTGTTAATTCGTGGAGGACTTGGTGGTGTATTGTCCTCTTTGGCCTGTGGGTGGCGGGGTTCCCACAGGCCTAGGGTAGATTCACTGCCGCAGTGCTGGCCTTTTTGTCCCTTTCCGGTGATGGTGCGGCGGGGGCGGGGAACCTGCCGTGACGTCGCGGGAGGAGATAAAGGGGAGAGACGCCCTCGCCACAAGGTCTTTTTCCTGCATCGCGCGCCCAGGCACCTTCGGCCTGGGTGCGGGCGGTTCGGAGTTCCGGTCCAGGCGCCCTAGGCCTCCGGAGGCCTGGGGCCCAGTGACTTCGACTGGATCCCGCGAGGGCGGAGGAGTCCAAGGGTCCCTGAGGTAGATGGGGCCCAAGTCTGAGGTGAGGAGGCCGGGGAGGTCATCCGTCCGGAGAGTCCGGAGCAGCATCAACCCAGTGACGGATGGGCCTCCGGTAACTCCCTTGGAGGGACGTCTCCCCCTGACAGGGGCCACAACGCAGCGAAGGTACTCCTATCTACATTCTATTGAGTCGCTGGTAGAGACTCACAAGTTCTAAGTTCACTCTAGCCAAGGCTATAGTAACCGCTGGTGAAACCACAGTGGTTTAGCGTACAATCAGGATAGTGCCTCGACCTGCTCACCCCACCGTATTGAACTGTTATTGGGTCTCAACCAGTTGGCTGGTAAAGAACTGTTTGATTGTGGGTGTGACAATAAAACAAGAGTTGGACCCTAGTCGGTGTGTGGTACTCTGGTAATGGGAGCAATGGGAAGTGTCAGCACAGCAAGACTTGGTCATTAACTGAAACGCACAGGCCCAAGGAAAATATCTGGTACTGGCCTTCACCTCACCCACTGCCATGGGGAGGACATGGGCCGTAGCGCATCTCACCCTCACATATGAAATACCCCTAGACAAAGAAGATGAGGTGAGGGCGCTACATAAGCCTTATTTTTTAGTTGATTTATAATTCGTACTTTCGGTAGAGTACATTGTTTTTCGTTGCTTCTGGACACAACTCCTACTTTCGTAACTTTTTTTGGGTTAGTTGATTCGTAATTCTCCGTGTCTCTCTCACAATGGCACTGCCTAACGTGCTTGGAAAGGATTTGTACTTTTCTAAATACATTGCGGTTATTTGTAACGATTCCAAGTCTCGTATTTTACTTTTGTTTCTGACATGCGGCTATAGCCTCCGCCCCCTGTACATCATTTTGAGAGGGAGTTCAGCACGGTGAGGGAGGAGCAGAGAGCAGAGCAGAGTGTTATTGTGCTTCGAATGGATTCGTACATTCGTAACTTTTTTCGGAACAAATTATGCCGAAGGTATTCGGGCATTCGCTATTTGCGATATAATTTATTTCGGATTCGGTTTTATTAGTATTTGCTTTGTTCGGAAATTTGAATGCTTCCGAACGCCCGAAAGTTGCTAAATTCGTACGAAACGAATTGCACAAGCCTAGTGATTAAATACCACCAGAAGAAAGCTTGATGTGTTGGAAAGAAATGATAAAGATTTCATATGGGTACGGTCATAGGCGTGCACACAGGGTGTGCCGGGTATGCCCAGGCACACCCTAATCACCCTGTGCAGCACAGATTCCATACTGCCCTGGCTCCCATCTTTCCCTCTCAGCGCTGTCAGCTTCCCTCCTCGCCTATCAGCTGTTGCTGCTGGGATGTTTTAGGAGTGGGGAAGGGGCCAGTAAATATGTAATTTCTGAATGAACATCGTGAGTAATCGGTAGTGTGTGTTTGGGCTTTGGGGTGCACACCCTAATGCAATAGGCTGCACACACCTATGGGTACAGTGCTGCATGACCGCGCAATTGTCATTCAAAGTGCGACAGCGCTGAGAGATGAAAATTGGCCTGGGCAGGAAGGGGGTAAAAGTGCCCAATAGGCAAGTGGTTAATACACATTTTTCTTGCAAACAACCGCAAGGGTCACGAGTCTTCAGCCTGGCGAGTGCTAACAGCCCAGACCCCGACAGGACAATTAGATCCGTAACGTTACCAGAGAACCTGCTGGATTTAAGGTTTGAAATTAGGAGACATTTTCCTTGCGGTGCTGAAAGTTGCTTTGATTTATCTGCGCCCGGGAACATTTGTCGAGGCAGATATTAGTTTCTCAGAAAAGGTTACTGTACGGTTCACTTTATAGAGATCAATACTGGAATCGTACGGCAAAAATACTTACCAGCCACATCCTGCGCTGATCAAACAGCGGGAACACGGAGAAGTAAAAGAGAACGTAAGAAGCAAATCGAGACATAAACTTGTTTTCTATATCCAAGATAAAATAAGATCATAAAGCAAAATAAAAAGAACAGAAATGAAAAAAAAAAAGTAAAAACACACAAAAGTCACATTTATTTTTGTATTCAGACTCCAGCTAGAACAAGGGAAGTAACTTCTCTTCACCAAGTTATGTTGTCTGCTTGCGACCTACAAAGTCTTTTTTTTGTTTGTTTTGTTTTCTATTCTGTTAGTTCTGCTACACTGGAGGAGAGGAGACTGAGGAAATTCCTCTTCCTGCCTACTACATATAGTTACATAGTTATATAGTAGGTGAGGTTGAAGAAAGACATAAATTCATCAGGTCCAACCTATGTGTGTGATTCTATGTCAGTATTACATTGTATATCCCTGTATGTTGTGGTCATTCAGGTGGTTATCTAATAGTTTTTTTTTAATTATCGAGGCCCCCCGCTGAGACCACCGCCTGTGGAAGAGACTTCCACATCCTAACCGCTCTAATGCCGCGTTCACACGACCGTTTTTCAAGACGAGAAAACTGCCATGTTTTTCGTGAAAACCGGTCGTGTGTACGCTCTATAGCAGTTTTCTCAACGAGAAAACTGCCCGCAAAAAAATTAGAACCTGCTCTATTTTTTTTCGTCGTTTTTCCCGTCATTCTTTTTCTCGTCGCGAAAAACGGGCGGGTGTATGTGTGATGTTTGTGCTGGAGCACTGTGTGACCCTTCACCTTTTTCTCCTGATGCATGCTGGGGAAGGGGCTGTACCAGGAAGTAGTGAGAGTGGTGTGTGGAACTGGGAAGCAGCAGCATGATGGACAGAAGGGATTACATCTGGTAATGACAGAATCCTGTTGTATTAGGACTCTATGTAACAAAGTCATCATGTTTCTGAGTGAGTAATAAACCCTTCCATGGTTAAGAAGTTCATCTGGCCTGTGTGTAACTTGCTGAGCAGATACTGGCAGCATTGCTAGCAACACTCTGAGACACCCCGTGTCTAAGGGACATAACAGTATGCTTTTCCAAGGGGAAAAAAAACGCGAATGCTCAAAATCAAGTTATGAGACGGGAGCACTTGTTCTGGTAAAACTAGCATTCATAATGGAGATAACACATTTGTCACGCTGTAACGGACTGAAAAGCCTGAGGCTGAAAAGCGCGAATCGTCGCTCACCAAACTTTTACTAACACGAGATCAGCAAAAGCAGCCCAAAGGGTGGTGCCATTAGAATGGAACTTCCCCTTTATAGTGCCGTCGTACGTGCTGGCGTACGTGTTGTACGTCACTGCGCTTTGCTCAAGCAAGTTTTTTTCATGAATGTGTGTATGCAAGGCAGGCTTGAGAGGAATCACGAGGAATCACGTCGAGAAAAACGTTGTTTTTTTGCATGACAGGAAAAACGATGGTGTGTACGCGGCATTACAGTAAAGAACCCTCTACGCCAGCCTTTCTCAACCTTTTCAACACAGAGGAACCCTTGAAATAGTTCTCCGGTCTCGGGGAACCCCTCCTAAAATTGAGAAATCTACAACTCATGATACATTAGTGTGACGGTCAGGCCTCGTACACACGACCGATTTTCTCGTCGTAAAAAACACGTCGTTTTTTTCGACGAGATTCTTGTTAAGCTTGTCGATTTTCTCGTCAAGCTTTCTATGCGTACACACTGTCATTTTCCAATTTCCTCGTGGTTCTCTGCGCTCACGTCCAGCACGTACGACGGCACTATAAAGGGGAAGATCTTTTTTCTTGGCGCCACCCCTTGGGCTGCTTTTGCTGATCTCGTGTTACCGCGTCTGAAGTAAAAGTTTGGGAAGAGACGATTCGCGCTTTTCAGTCTTCGTACTTTTCAGATCGTTTTCTGCCGTTCAGTTTGTGCTTGTGGGTTCGTATCTTGACTTTCAGGGCGTCTAGGCAGGTCGTATCTGTTTTACAGTGCGTTATTGCCTGTTCGTTTCTGAATTTCAGTTCGTTATTCATAGGCCTTGCTGTTCTAAAGTGCGTTCTGTTCTGTACGTTCTGATTAGACGACCGTTTCCTAGCCATGTCGCCTGGACGTTCTCGTCGTCGAGTTCGTGCTGTGCGTGCGCTTGGTGTTGGTCTGCTTGTTTTGGACCAAGACCAGTCCATGAATGGTGTGAGGAGGAGTTCATGGACCAAGAATTGGTTGCTCCAGCGGGACCAATTCTGCCACATGCCTCTGCTGCGGGAGATCGTCGAGAATAATCCTGAGGACTACAGGAATTTTCTGAGGATGTCTGACCCCGTTTTTCAGGAACTGTTGGCTTTGGTGTCCCCCTATATTACCAGGAAGGACACCGTTATGCGGGAAGCCATCAGTGCTGAGCAGAGGCTCATCGCCACGTTGCGTTACCTGGCGACAGGGAGAAGTCTTCAGGACTTGAAGTTCACCACAGGCATCTCCCCCCAGGCTCTGGGCCTCATAATCCCAGACACCTGTTCTGCTATTATACAAGTCCTGCAGGAGGACTATATTAGGGTAAGTTTTCTCCCTTCACATCACATTTTATGTATTACATGTATGCTAATGTATTGTATTTCTTTCATCCTTTCCTAATTACCATGATTGTAATATGCTGAGAATGTCCCCTTTGTCCCCATGCATGTTGGAAGCTTTAGATTGCCCCTTTTTTATCCTCCCTAAATATTTCCCCTCACTAACTTTTCCAGCAGGGGCGCCTGTTGCTCCAAATGTTGGGGGGTTACAACCCCAATTTCGGAAATAAACTTCCTCCTTTTTTGCTCTGTTGCCTAATAAACGCCCCCAGTTGTCCCCTCCAATGCAGCCATTTAGTCCCCTCTATTGCAGCCAGTTTCCCCCCAGCCCTGCACTTACCTTCTTGTGGTCAGCGCCATCCTTCTTCTGTCCTTGATGTCTTCTCCTTCCCTTCATGTTGCATCAGCCAATCATGTTACCATTAAACAGACTTGGTGAACATGATTGCCAGAGCTGCCTGTCAGTGTTTACACAAGGAATGCCCCCTCCTTGCGTCCCCGATTTTTCTTTGAGGAAGCCAATTACATCCCTCAGGTTGTAATTTGCAAGACTTTTTTAATACCTGTTTCTGCTCTGCAATTTTAACCCCCTAAATGACGCAATTAATCATATGTCGGTCACTTTACAAGAGGCCATCCACCTGAATAGTGTGCGGCATAGACAATACATAGGTTCATGCAACGCATGAACCTATGTATTGTTCTGAGTGATGGGCACAGGAGAGAGGGGACAGTGCTCCAGCGCCCACTCTGGACGCACCGCCACTGCAATGCTATCCTGTGGCCAAACACATCTCCCCCCCCCAAAATAATTTAGTAATGGCCCATCAGAGGGGGTGATGAATATGATAAATGAGCCTTCCATTATACTTTTTTTACACACCTTAATAAACGTATAATTAGATTGATGTTGGTCTCAAATTTTTTGGTCTTGAATTTGCTTGTAATGTATGCCTTTGTTTTTCTAATATTATTTCATCTTGTTTCACTCCACAGCTTCCTTCAACGCCACAGGAATGGCAGACTGTGGCATCGGAGTTTGCCACGCGGTGGGACTTCCCCAACTGCGGTGGTGCCATAGACGGGAAGCACGTCCGCATCGTGCCGCCACCCCGTTCTGGATCCTACTACTACAACTACAAGGGGTTTCATAGCATTGTGCTGATGGCGGTGGTGTCAGCACGGTATGAATTCCTCTATGTTGATGTAGGGAAGAATGGCCGGATGTCCGATGGGGGATCCTTCATCCAGACGGAGTTTGCCCTCCGTCTCCAGAGTGACGACCTTGCATTGCCACCGGATGCAGGGAATATTGAAGGACTCCCCTTTGTTTTCTTGGCTGATGAAGCCTTCGGACTCGGACGGCATCTTATGAGGCCATTTCCACAGAGGACCCTGGCCCCAGAGAAGAGGGTGTTCAATTACCGGCTGGCCAGGGCCCGAAGAGTCGTTGAAAATGCCTTCGGCATAATGGCCAGCCGGTTCCGCCTTTTTATGACTTCCATCCACTTGGCGGACTACAAAATAAACTATGTAGTGTTATGCTGCTGTGTGCTACACAATTTTCTTTGCCGCAAAGCGAATTCATATATGGCCTCAGTTTTGCCAGAGGCTGGACTTTCCCCTGCAAATCCCCTTCCGGGCCTGGAATCTGCCCGTCTTGGCTTGCCCCCCCAAAATGCCCGTGTGGTTCGGGACAAATACATGGAGTATTTCACGGGTAGGGGGGCAATTCCTATGCCAGCCTATGTCTAAGTATCCCAATAAAAATCTTCTTTAAACCTTTAATTATTTGTTCTTTCCTGTCTCCTAGTTTGTCTTTGTGCATTTGTAGTGGCAAGTGTATTTTACTTTAGTAAATAACAACCAATTTCACTATGTTACCTTACAAAAGAACCAAATAAGCTTAGAGTGTATTATAAAAAGAAGCTACACGTTGTTTGTGTTCAAATATTTTACTCTCTGCACATTTTTTTTTGTTTTACTTTGGGGTTGGCCTGACCACAACCCGTCAAATTTTGGCTTATGAAAATACAAAAATACCACTTGCATTTCTAAAATGACAACATTGGATACCTCTGAGCAATCTGAGACATTCAGTTACACAAACTATGTCTCTATGTGCCCGTCCTAATATGGGGTCCTGCCACCCCTTGCCCAGTCAAAAATTCAATATGCACACATTTTTACTTTTTTGCAAATAGGAAGTTTACAATCCTGATCCCTATTGTCAACATGTGCTATCTGCCATCAGGGGTGATCAATGGATGTGTTTTGGGGGTGCATCCCCTTCCTCAGTTCACCGACTTTTGATACGAGGAAGGTGTTGCACCCACAAAAGACGTACATGGATATCCCCTGATGGCAGATAGCACATGTTCACACACTGTGTGCATATTCAATTTTTGGCTGCTTTGTTACTCAAAAAATTAGTAAAAATATAAAAACAAACATGTAAAAACAAATGTGTTTGGATGGCTTATTGAATTCTCCCCAAAACATCGAGAATGTCTTTAAATGTTTGTTCCATCACATGGATTCTTTGTTTAATTAGGTCCAGTTCCGTGCTACATTCCATCACTTGCTGGATGAGGCGGAGGGCACTGTCAGCAGAGAACCGTGTACTATCCTTCACAACATTTCCATCCCCTAAAAACCATAAAAAAAATTAATAAAACTCTGCAGGCCTACCTCGCTTACCTTAAGCTGTGGTGTCAGATACTGACCTGTTGTGGTGACCAGATCCACAACGTCATCCACCTCTCCTTCCTGCACTTCTCCTTCCTCCACCTCAACTTCCTGCACATCTTTCGGTTGTGGATCTTTGGGAGTTTGGGGTTGCTTGGAAGTTGTGGGGTGCATGTGCTCCCTGGAGTGTCCTCCTCCCAGTCTTCTCCCCCCTATGAGAATAAAACCAAAGGTCTATTTATCACACTGTAAATCTCATTGTTAAAATAAAAACAGGCTAAATTGTTTGGAAGTGGGGTACAAGTGTGTGTTTGTGCGGAATTTAAAGAAAAATGCATTCTTTATGACCCCAAATATGTTTATTATTCACATTTGGATGTAATTTTTTGGACATGGAGGCACCACAAATAAACTCTGATGCACCTGTGTGGGACACCCAAAAAAGGCGGGTCTGGTGGCCCACACTATAGTGCTCCAAAGTACAGATGTGGAAGCAGCTGCTGAGTGTCCTCTCCTTTACACTGATTAAAGTTTGCATTTCATTCTCCTTACAAACACATCATCTAGACTTAAAAATTATCCACAATACTTGATCAAAAATGGCAGATGTCTAATTACTTTTGGGGGTCTTAAATAAGCCAAAACCACGGATAGTGGCCGAACGAAGTGTCGGTAACGTAACGAACGATTACTGTGCCCAACCTAGTTCAAAATAATACATTTTGGAAGGGAGTCCAATATGCTTTAAAAAAAAAAAAAGTAAGTTTCTAAAAAGATTAATAGCAGAAAGGTCGTCATTTTACTTACTTTTAGCGAGCATCCTCTTTATGCTCCTCAACTGGTCTGGCTCCCTCAGTTTGAGGTCTGACCACCTCTTTCTGAGCTGCTCATTTGAGCGTTTCACCCCGAACTTCGCCCTCAGACTCTTCACAACTTTAGTGAGGATTTTGGCCTTCCTTCTATTTGGTTTGCTATACGGCCCATGCTTGGCATCATAATCAGCCTTGACCAAGATGTCCACCATCTCCGCCATCTCCGCCAAAGACATATTCGATGCCTTGAATCTCCTCCTTGATCGTGACGTGTCCTCGGTCTCCGGGCTTGTCTCCTCGCTAGTTGCGGAATTATCAGACACCTGCTGTAACTCCGCCATATCTGTCTGCGCGCCGAAAGAGAAGGGGCGGGGAAAAGATGTTAGTTAGAACGTCATGGGCGGGCGACGTGTGCGGAGCGACGTGTTCCAATTTGGACGCATGCGTGGTGTGTATATAGCAAACACACATGTGACTATAGTACGTTCGGTGTGCGGAGAGAGGAGTTCAAGTGACGGACGTGCGAACGAAGGTATGTGATTTTGTGAGACTTGTTAAAATTGTTGGCCTATACTGTCTTGAGATTGTTGGAGGATATATATGGTGACTAGGATGTGAAGGAGGTTAGACTGTTTGCCTCACATTATTTAAATATAATTTATTTTACTTGCAGATACAATATGAATGTATTTATTAGCGACAAAGAGTTCCTGGCGGAATTTATTGACCGGGTAAGGGAGCTGCCGGCTCTGTGGGAGACCAAAAACCCCATCCATAAAAAAAAGGGGTGAGAAAAGCAGCGCTGGATAAGCTGCTCCCATTTGTGCATACCAAGGTGCCCACAGCCACAGCAAAACAAGTGGACACTAAAATTGGGAGCTTGAGAGGTACCTACAGGACTGAACGCTCTAAGGTGCTGGCTTCTCAGAGGTCAGGAGCAGCAGCAGATGATGTTTATGTCCCGGTTTTGTGGTACTACAGCAGGATGTCCTTCCTGGATGACCACATTGAGCCAAGGCCATCACTCTCCACTCTTCCCCCCAGACTTCCCTGCAGCCAACCTGAGCCTTCTCTGGAGCAAGAGGAGGCAGCCATCCTGGATGATCCTGATTTGGCCATCTGGAGCCAGGTATAGTATTAACTGAAAATGTAGTGGGATAAAATTAATGTTTCCCAAATATGTCAGGATGAGAAACATACATTATTTTGTATTCAACAAGTGAAATCATGATCTGTAGACATTATTCTGCACTTAATTGTGTGGTAAATAGTCAAGCTGATGTAGTGGTAAATTTAAAGCAAGGATTTATGCATTTACATTCTAATTGCTTCCATCAGGATTACAAAGTTTGATGCAAAGATTAAACCAACATATTAAACTATGTTTCTTTTTCATACACAGGATGAAATCAGCCAGGAGGAGGGTCTGGAAACTGTCAGGCAGGAGGAGGAAGGGCCCAGTGGCAGCCAGGAGGTGGCAGGGCCCAGTGGCAGCCAGGAGGTGGCAGGGCCCAGTGGCAGCCAGGAGGTGGCAGGGCCCAGTGGCAGCCAGGAGGTGGCAGGGCCCAGTGGCAGACAGGAGGTGGCAGGGCCCAGTGGCAGACAGGAGGTGGCAGGGCAAAGGAGAAGCAACAGATCCCAGGTGCCTCCCATCAGGCTTCACAAAAGAGGCAGGAGGGACAGGACCACCAGTGAGGCAGCAATGGCCCTTATTAAAGAGGCCCATGCCACCCTCAAGGAGCCCACATCCCCTGAAGAGGCCATTGCCGGCCTAGTGGAGGCTAAGTTCAAGGTGATGAGCATGGAGCAACGCCTCCTATGCGAACCCCTGCTCATCACCTTGCTCAACAAGGGGGTGATGGAGCAAATTACCCCCAATACCGCCATATGTGAGGTGGCCCAACTGACCCAACCTCAACCTCCACCTCCACCTTCCTCTTCTGCCCCACCCCCTTCTGCTACCCCTCCACCTTCTGCCCCACCCCCTTCTGCTACCCCTCTACCTTCTGCCCCACCCCCTTCTGCTACCCCTCCACCTTCTGCCCCACCCCCTTCTGCTACCCCTCCACCTTCTGCCCCACCCCCTTCTGCTACCCCTCCACCTTCTGCCCCACCCCCTTCTGCTACCCCTCCACCTTCTGCCCCACCCCCTTCTGCTACACCTCCACCTTCTGCCCCACCCCCTTCTGCTACACCTCCACCTTCTTCTTCTGCCCCACCCCCTTCTGCTACACCTCCACCTCCTCCTCCTGACAGGAGTACCCCTCCAGTGGGCCAGCCTCCAGCTAAACGAAGAAGGAAGGCTTCAGTAAAGGCTGCAGGGAAGGTTGCCAGGAAGAAGAGGAAGTGATGGCCTTGCTTCATTGTGGTCGCACTGGTCGGACAGAAGGCAGCCTGTTGTAGTACCACACACTTGGGACATATATCTCACCTGCTGCTGTTCCTGACCTCTGGGAGGCCAGCATCAGATTGTGTTCTGAAATGTGGGCCTTCTCAAGCTCCCAATTTTAGTGTCCACACAGGGTTGCTGTGTGCTCTGGGGTCCCTGGGATGCACAAATGGCAGCAGCTTCTCCAGCGCTGCCTTCTCTTTATTTAATTTATAAACATGAATAAATGTGTTTTTTGTTTAAGTTCATACTTGACTATGTGTATTTTTAAATTAAAAAAAACAAGCTTTGGAGTAAGCAGATACATTTGACTGACAATAAAAGGCACAGATATCACCCCCCCAAAAGAATAACTAAATCTGATTAGCTCAAAAACATGGTGTGAAATTTTAAAAATATAGATTAGAAAATTAAATGGGAGATCGCTATCAAAACATTGAGAAATTATAATTAACATCATTTTGAAAAATCTAACCATTTAAATTATTCCTAAAAACTTGCACGATATAATACACATAAATCTTATAAAGAGCAGCATGAAAAAGGTTAAAAATAAGGCATAACTCTGTGTGAATATCAGCAGCAAAAGAAGGTCTCTCGTTTTGATTAATGTAACATTCTAACGAAGAATTCAATGCAGAACATTTAAACGATGAAATATTTATGAGCGTGACGAATGTGCTCTCTCCATTATGAAGGCTTGTTTTACCAGAAGATGCGCTCCCGTCTCATAGTTGCTTGTGAGCATGCGCGCTTTTGGAAGAGTCGTAAAAGCATACACACGAACCATTTTCTCGTCACAAAACAGGCCGACGAGAAACACGACGAGGAAATCTGGACTCCTGACGAGAAAATAGAGAGCAGGTTCTCTATTTTCTCGTCGAGATTCTCGTCAAGTTTCTCGTCGTAAAACCATACACACGAACGTTTTTCTAGACAAAAAAACTCTCGCGGCACTTTTTTTGACTGTTTACGACGAGAAAATCGGTCGTGTGTACGAGGCCTTAGTTGGAAGAATGGTCCTTACACTTGTGGCAATTGGGAAGAATTACCTCCTTACAGATAGCTAAAAAGATCAATGGGGTCAGTGTGAACTTATCTGAGAGTCAGAAATTGCCCAATGCTGAAGGAACCCTTAGCAACCTCTGGAGGAACCCTAGGGTTCCACGGAACCCTGGTTGAGAATCACTGCTCTACGCAGTTTAAGGTTAAATCACTTTCTTTTAATTTTAGTGAATGGCCACGTGTCTTGTTAAATTCCCTTTCGTGGAAAACTTTTCTCCCTATTGTGGGGTCACCAGTACGGTATTTGTAAATTGAAATCATATCCCCTCTCAAGCGTCTCTTCTCCAGAGAGAATAAGTTCAGCGCTCGCAACCTTTCCTTGTAACTAATATCCTCCAGACCCTTTATTAGCTTTGTTGCCCTTCTTTGTACTCGCTCCATTTCCAGTACATCCTTCCTGAGGACTTGTGCCCAGAACTGGACAGCATACTCCAGGTGCGGCCGGACCAGAGTCTTGTAGAGCGGGAGAATTATCGTTTTATCTCTGGAGTTGATCCCCTTTTTAACCACTTAACGACCGCCCACCGCCGATTTACGTCGGCAGAATGGCACGGACAGGCAGAAGCACGTAGATCTACGTGATCGCCTTTGTGCAGTTGGGGGGTCCATCCGGACCCCCCTTCACTGCAGTGAGCGGCCGTTAAGTGTTCGGGAGCGATCAGGCATGAGGGGGCGGCCGCTCGATTCCGCCCCCCCCCTCGCGATCGCTCCCGGCCAATGAAAATGCTTCCTCCGCCATGTGATGTAAACACAGGCTGGAGGAAGTGATGTCATCTCCCTCGCCGCGGTCTTTTCGTTCCCGGCGCCGAGCAGAGAAGAAGCAGGTTAGTGCTCCAACAGTCCACTGACACGTAGGTACACATAGGCACACAAATCACCCCCCAGTCACCCCCAGATCACCCCCCAGGTCACCCCAAAGCCCCCAATCACAGTGTCACTGATTGCAGTGATCATTTATTTTACTGATCACTGCATTTAGTGTCATCTGTGATTGTAAAAAGTTGCAGGGCAGTTAGGATTAGGCCCCTTTAGGTCCAGGGTAGCCCCCTAACCCCCCCAATAAAGGTTTAACCCCTTGATCACCCCCCAGGTAACCCTTTCACCCCCTAACTTCAGCGTCACTAAGCGATTGTTTTTCCGATCGCTGTATTCGTGTCGCTGGTGTTTTAGATAGGCAGTTATTTTTTTATAGGTTCGCCGCAGGTTTTTATTAGTGTCAGGTACCCCCATATATTATTTTAACCCCCTGATTGCCCCTAGAGTTAACCCTTTCACCAGTGATCGCCGTATAAGCGTCACTGGTGTCACTGGTTAGCCAGTAAGTTATCTAGTTATTTAGGTAACCCGTCAGGTTTTTATATAGCGTCGGGTACCCCCATATTTAACCTAATAAAGGTTTTAACCCCCTGATTGCCCCTAGTTAACCCTTTCACCAGTGATCACCATATAAAGGTTGCAGGTGACGCTGGTTGATTAGTTTGCTTTTTATAGCATCAGGGCACCCGCCGTATATAACCCAATAAAGGTTTAACCCCCCTGATCGCCCGGTGGGTGAGATCAATTAGGTTTTAGCGCCAGAGAGGGTCTGCGTCGCCCCAGGCAGTGTTAGGTTAGTTCCAGTAACGCTAACACCCACGCGCAAAGCATACACCCCCCTTAGTGGTATAGTATCTGATCAGATCTATACTAGCATCCCCAGCGGTTTAGGGTTCCCAAAAACGCAGTGTTAGCGGGATCAGCCCAGATACCTGCTAGCGCCTGCGTTTAGCCCCTCCGCCCAGCCCAGCCCAGCCCAGCCCACCCAAGTGCAGTATCGATCGATCACTGTCACTTACCAAACACAACACACATAACTGCAGCGTTCGCAGAGACAGGCCTGATCCCTGCGATCGCTAACAGTTTTTTTGTAGCGTTTGATATATTTGCTGACGACAGTCAGGTGCTTTTTTTCCTGTGAATCTTACTAGTGTACCCCTAAATTTAGAGCCCAAAATGGCAAGACGAAGGTACACTAGTAAAGAGGCCTACGAGATTCTGAGCATGACAGATAGTGAAGAGGAGGTCACGTATCTGTCAGATTCAGGCTCAGAATATCTTCCCGTAGAAGACAGTGACGTCAGCGGCCCCACGTCAGATAGCTCTGACGACGAAGTTGAGGTCCCTGCTAAGGTCAGGTGTACCCGATCCCGATCTTCTGAGGTTGTTGAGGAGCAAGAACCGCAGGTCTCTCGTATCATGGAGCAGAGTAGTACTAGCGCCGCTATTCCTTCTGGTGAACTGGCAAGCACCAGCGGCCTAGTACAGCCTGGACGTACATCCAGCACTGCAGTAACACTTGGTGACGTGGCGAGTCCCATAAGTGCAGTTCAAGCTGGCGAGGTGGCAAGCACAAGTAGTGTCCCGCTGCCACCAAGAAGACAAAGGCAGGCCCGTCTTGCCCATACTGCCCTTCCTGCAGAATTCGCCTATCCTGATTGGGTCCCCACCACTTCTGCAGAACCCGTACTTCCCCCATTCACTGCCCAACCCGGTATTCAGGTGGAAACAGCTGATTTTATTCCAATTGATTTTTATTCGCTGTTTTTCACGGAAGATCTCTATAGATCTATTGTGGACCAGAGTAATTTATATGCTGGTCAATTTATCGCCGCTAACCCCCAGTTGCCTAAAATTGCCAGAAATTGGAAACCAATTACGGTTTCCGAATTTAAGACCTTTCTGGGCCTTTCCCTCAACATGGGCACACATAAATTTCCGTCATTGCGTGCTTATTGGTCCACGCACCCAATTGACCACATGCCCGTGTTCTCTGCCTCCATGTCCAGGGCACGATACGAGCAGATTTTGCGGTTCATGCACTTCAACGACAATGAACTTTGTCGTCCACGTGGGGACCCTGAATACGACCGGCTCTATAAAATTCGGCCCCTCATAAACCACTTCAACGAACGTTTTGCAGCCTTGTTTACTCCCGATCAAGTTGTCTGCGTTGATGAGTCCCTGATTAAATTTTCTGGCCGCTTGTCTTTCAAGCAGTACCTTCCCAGCAAGCGTGCCAGATACGGGGTCAAGCTCTACAAGTTCTGTGACAGGGCAACAGGCTATGTAGTGAACTTTACGGTTTATGAGGGAAAAGACAGTCAGATTGAGTCGGTCAACTGCCCGGATTACATAGGGAGCGCTGGCAAGATAGTGTGGAACTTGGTGTCACCCTTATTCGGAAAGGGGTACCACTTGTATGTGGACAATTATTACACGAGCGTGCCACTGTTTAGTCACTTGTTTGATCATAAGATTGGAGCATGTGGCACCGTGCGACCTAATCGCCGGGGCTTTCCCCAGCGGCTTGTAGATGCCCGTCTTAGGCTGGGGGAGAGAGCCTGCTTGAAGTGTAATAACTTGCTCGCTATGAAGTGGAGGGACAATAAGAATGTTTTCCTTCTTACCTCCCTTCATGCAGACACGACAGTCCAAATTCGTACGGCGACTGGTGTTGTGGAGAAACCCCTCTGTGTCCACGAATATAACCAAAATATGGGAGGGGTGGACCTCAACGACCAGTTGATGGCGCCGTATCTAATTGACCGTAAGGCGAGACGCTGGTACAAAAAAGTGTCTCTATCATTATTCCAATTGGCTTTGCTGAACGCTCATGTGCTATACAGAGCTTCAGGCGGGACGTTATCTCTTCTAAAATTCCAGAATGAGATTGTCACAGAACTCCTGTATCCAGGCGGTTCTGCACCTCACCATCCCCAACCAAATGCAGTAAGTCGGCTGCATGAGAGGCATTATTCGTATGTCCTCCCGAGTACCCCTACCCAAAGCCACCCCCAAAAAAGATGTTGTGTCTGTAGCAAGCGCGGATTTAGGCGTGACACCCGTAGTTTTTGTCCACTCTGTCCTGACAAGCCTGGTCTTTGCCAAGGTGAATGTTTTGAACGCTACCACTCAAAAGTGAAGTTTTAGCGTAGGGTACAGCATTTCACAGACAAGGACACACTTACACAGGGTCTCCCAAGATGCCATTACATTTTGAGAGACCCGAACCATTACAGTTGTAAAGTTACAAAAAAAAGTGTAAAAAAGAAAAAAAAAAACGTAAAAAACAAAACACAAAAAAAATATAAAATAAAAAAACCAAAAATAGTTGTCGTTTTATTGTTCTCTCTCTCTCTATTTTCTCTCTATTGTTCTGCTCTTTTTTACTGTATTCTATTCTGCAATGTTTTATCATGCTTGCTTTTCAGGTATGTAATTTTTTGTTTTCAGGTGCGCCATTCAACTGCAGCGCGGAATTATTTATCTTGACAGCAACAGCGTTTGCTCCCACGATACATAAAGCCGTGACTCCAGTGCTGTAGGAGGTGATTTCACCACCACAGTTAAAAAAAAGAGCATATATGCCGAAGCATGGGGGCAGCAGGGGCGGAGGAGCGATTTTGCTCCTAATGCCGCGTACATACGGTCGAAATTCCGACGGAGGCCTGCCCGTGGAAAATTCCGACCGTGTGTACGCGGCATAACTTTTTTGCGGGAGGATGCCCCCATGCTTCGGCGTATATATATTTTAGGCACAGGTTGCGTTAAAACATTTTTTTATTTTTTACTAGGTTTTGTTTTGGTATTTGCTTTGCAGGTATGGCATGGTAAGGTCTTACTGTTGTACTGTAATGTTACTTTGTTTTAATGTTAACCACCATTTGCTTAGCAGGTACGCCATTCAGTTGCAGCGCGGATCTATTTATCTTGACAGCAACAGCGTTTGCTCCCACGATACATAAAGCCGTGACTCCAACGCTGTAGGAGGTGATTTCACCACCACAGTTAAAAAAAAGAGCATATATGCCGAAGCATGGGGGCAGCAGGGGCGGAGGAGCGATTTTGCTCCTAATGCCGCGTATATACGGTCGAAATTCCAACGGAGGCTTGCCCGTGGAAAAGTCCGACCGTGTGTACGCGGCATAACCTTTTATGCTGCGTACATACGGTCGAAATTCCAATGAAGGCTTGACCGTGTGTACGCGGCATAACTTTTTTGCGGGAGGATGCCCCCATGCTTCGGCATATATGCCCATCATTAGAAGTGGGTGGATGAAGGGAGGTATTCTAATGGTGGGCATACCCACCAATCAATCTCTTTTTTTCGTTCAGCCAATAGGCTGTATGAAAAAAAAGATTACAATACATGTCCAACAAGGACCAGCAACGTACTGGTATGTTGCTGGACTTTGAATGTTTATACCAGAATGATGCCTGCGGGTTTAGGTATCATCTTGGTATCATTCTTTTCAGCCAGCAGCCGGCTTTCATGTAAAAGCAATTCTAGCAGATAATTAGCCTCTAGACTGCTTTTACAAGCAGTGGGAGGGAATGTCCCCCCCCCGGATATAAAAAGCGCCATTGGGAAATTGGGAAAGCATTTTATCACACCGATCTTGGTGTGGTCAGATGCTTTGAGGGCAGAGGAAAGATCTAGGGTCTAACCCCCCAATTTTTTTCAAAAAAAGAGTACCTGTCACTACCTATTGCTATCATAGGGGATATTTACATTCCCTGAGATAACGATAAAAATGGTAAAAAAATAAAATATGGAAGGCACAGTTTAAAAATAAAATAAAAAAGCCAAATAAATAATAGAAAAAAAAAAAAAAAAAAAAAAGCACCGCTGCCCCCCCCTGCTCTTGCGCAAAGGCGAACGCAAGCGTCGGTCTAGCGTCATATGTAAACAGCAATTGCATCATGCATGTGAGGTATCACTGCGAAGGTCAGATCGAGGGCAGTGATTTTAGCAGTAGACCTCCTCTGTAAATCTAACGTGGTAACCTGTAAAGGCTTTTAAATGCTTTTAAAAATGAATGTAGTTTGTCGCCGCTGCGCGTTTGTGCGCAATTTTAAAGCATGTCGTGTTTGGTATCCATGTACTCGGCCTATGATCATCTTTTTTATTTCATCAAACATTTGGGCAATTTAGTGTTTTTTAGTGCATTAAAAATAAAAAAAGTGTGTTTTTCCCCCAAAAAATGCGTTTGAAAAATCGCTGCGCAAATACTGTGTGGAAAAAAAAAATGCAACACCCACTATTTTAATCTGTAGGGCCTTTGCTTTAAAAAAATATATAATGTTTGGGGGTTCAACATAATTTTCTTGCAAAAAAATTTTTTTTTTCATGTAAACAAAAAGTGTCAGAAAGGGCTTTGTCTTCAAGTGGTTAGAAGAGTGGATGATGTGTGACATAAGCTTCCTAATGTTGTGCATAAAATGCCAGGACAGTTCAAAACCCCCCCAAATGACCCCATTTTGTAAAGTAGACACCTCAAGCTATTTGCTGAGAGGCATGTTGAGCCCATTGAATATTTTTTTTTTTTGTCCCAAGTGATTGAATAATGACAAAAAAAAAAAAAAAAAATGTACAAAAAGTTGTCACTAAATTATATATTGCTCAAACATGCCATGGGCATATGTGGAATTACACCCCAAAATACATTCTGTTGCTTCTCCTGAGTACGGAGATACCACATGTGTGGGACTTTTTGGGAGCCTAGTCGCGTACGGGACCCCAAAAACCAAGCACCGCCTTCAGGATTTCTATGGGTGTAAATTTTTGATTTCACTCCTCACTGCCTATCACAGTTTCAGAGGCCATGGAATGCCCAGATGGCACAAAACCCCCCCAAATGACCCCATTTTGGAAAGTAGACACCCCAAGCTATTTGCTGAGAGGTATGTTGAGTATTTTGCAGATCTCGCTTTTTGTCACAAAGTTTTGAAAATGTAAAAAAAGAAAAAAAAAAAGAAAAAAAAATGTCTTTCTTAATTTTCAAAAACAAATGAGAGCTGTAAAATACTCACCATGCCTCTCAGCAAATAGCTTGGGGTGTCTACTTTCCAAAATGGGGTCATTTGGGGGGGTTTTGTGCCATCTTGGCATTTTATGGCCTTCAAAACTGTGATAGGTAGTGAGGAGCGAAATCAAAAATTTATGCCCTTAGAAACCTTGAAGGCGGTGCTTGGTTTTTGGGGTCCCGTACGCGGCTAGGCTCCCAAAAAGTCCCACACATGTGGTATCCCCGTACTCAGGAGAAGCAGCAGAATGTATTTTGGGGTGTAATTTCACATATGCCCATGGCATGTGTGAGCAATATATCATTTAGTGACAACTTTGTGCAAAAAAAAAAAAGTTTGTCATATTCCCGCAACCTGTGGCAAAATATAAAATATTCCATGGACTCAACATGCCTCTCAGCAAATAGCTTGGGGTGTCTACTTTCCAAAATGGGGTAATTTGGGGGGATTTTGTGCTATTTTGGCATTTTATGGCCTTCGAAACTGTGATAGGTAGTGAGGAGTGAAATCAAAAATTTACGCCCTTAGAAATCCTGAAGGCGGTGCTTGGTTTTTGGGGCCCTGTACGCGGCTAGGCTCCCAAAAAGTCCCACACATGTGGTATCCCCGTACTCAGGAGAAGCAGCAGAATGTATTTTGGGGTGCAATTCCACATATAACCATGGCATGTGTGAGCAATATATCATTTAGTGACAACTTTTTGTACATTTTTTTTTTCTTTTTGTCATTATTCAATCATTTGGGACAAAAAAAAAATATTCAATGGGGTCAACATGCCTCTCAGCAAATAGCTTGGGGTGTCTACTTTCCAAAATGGGGTCATTTGGGGGGGTTTTGTGCCATCTTGGCATTTTATGGCCTTCAAAACTGTGATAGGTAGTGAGGAGTGAAATCAAAAATTTATGCCCTTAGAAACCTTGAAGGCGGTGCTTGGTTTTTGGGGTCCCGTACGCGGCTAGGCTCCCAAAAAGTCCCACACATGTGGTATCCCCGTACTCAGGAGAAGCAGCAGAATGTATTTTGGGGTGTAATTTCACATATGCCCATGGCATGTGTGAGCAATATATCATTTAGTGACAACTTTGTGCAAAAAAAAAAAAGTTTGTCATATTCCCGCAACCTGTGGCAAAATATAAAATATTCCATGGACTCAACATGCCTCTCAGCAAATAGCTTGGGGTGTCTAATTTCCAAAATGGGGTAATTTGGGGGGGGTTTTGTGCTATTTTGGCATTTTATGGCCTTCGAAACTGTGATAGGTAGTGAGGAGTGAAATCAAAAATTTACGCCCTTAGAAATCCTGAAGGCGGTGCTTGGTTTTTGGGGCCCTGTACGCGGCTAGGCTCCCAAAAAGTCCCACACATGTGGTATCCCCGTACTCAGGAAAAGCAGCAGAATGTATTTTGGGGTGCAATTCCACATATAACCATGGCATGTGTGAGCAATATATCATTTAGTGACAACTTTTGTACATTTTTTTTTTCTTTTTGTCATTATTCAATCATTTGGGACAAAAAAAAAAAAAATATTCAATGGGGTCAACATGCCTCTCAGCAAATAGCTTGGGGTGTCTACTTTCCAAAATGGGGTCATTTGGGGGGGGTTTGTGCCATCTTGGCATTTTATGGCCTTCAAAACTGTGATAGGTAGTGAGGAGTGAAATCAAAAATTTATGCCCTTAGAAACCTTGAAGGCGGTGCTTGGTTTTTGGGGTCCCGTACGCGGCTAGGCTCCCAAAAAGTCCCACACATGTGGTATCCCCGTACTCATGAGAAGCAGCAGAATGTATTTTGGGGTGTAATTTCACATATGCCCATGGCATGTGTGAGCAATATATCATTTAGTGACAACTTTGTGCAAAAAAAAAAAGGTTTGTCATATTCCTGCAACTTGTGGCAAAATATAAAATATTCCATGGACTGAACATGCCTCTCAGTAAATAGCTTGGGGTGTCTACTTTCCAAAATGGGGTCATTTGGGGGGGTTTTGTGCTATTTTGGCATTTTATGGCCTTCGAAACTGTGATAGGTAGTGAGGAGTGAAATAAAAAATTTGCGCCCTTAGAAATCCTGAAGGCGGTGCTTGGTTTCCGGGGTCCCGTACGTGGCTAGGCTCCTAAAAAGTCCCACGCTTGTGGTATCCCCGTACTCAGGAGAAGCAGCAGAATGTATTTTGGGGTGCAATTCCACATATAACCATGGCATGTGTGAGCAATATATCATTTAGTAACAACTTTTTGTAATTTTTTTTTTTTTTTTTGTCATTATTCAATCACTTGGGACAAAAAAAAAAAATATTCAATGGGCTCAACATGCCTCTCAGCAATTTCCTTGGGGTGTCTACTTTCCAAAATGGGGTCATTTGGGGGGGTTTTGTACTGCCCTGCCATTTTAGCACCTCAGGAAATGAGATAGGCAGTCATAAATTTAAAGCTGTGTAAATTTCAGAAAATGTACCCTAGTTTGTAAACGCTATAACTTTTGCGCAAACCAATAAATATACGCTTATTGACATTTTTTTTTACTAAAGACATGTGGCTGAATACATTTTGGCCTAAATGTATGACTAAAATTGAGTTTATTCGATTTTTCTTATAACAAAAAGTAGAAAATATAATTTTTTTTCAAAATTTTTGGTCTTTTTCTGTTTATATCGCAAAAAATAAAAATCGCAGAGGCAATCAAATACCATTAAAAGAAAGCTCTATTTGTGGGAAGAAAAGGACGCAAATTTCATTTGGGTACAACATTGCATGTCCGCACAATTTACAGTTAAAGCAGCGCAGTGCCGAATCCCAAAAACAGGCCTGGTCCTAATGGCCCGAAATGGTCCGGGGCTTAAGTGGTTAATGCATGCCAATATTCTGTTTGCTTTGTTAGCAGCAGCTTGGCACTGCATGCGACTGCTGAGCCCATCATCTACTAGGACCCCCAGGTCCTTTTCCATCCTAGATTCCCCCAGAGGTTCTCCCAGGGCTGCTGTTAGAAATCACGGGGCCCCCCTACAGCCTACCTGGCAGGGCCCCCAGGCCCCCCCCCCCCCCGAAATATAGCAAAACAATATTTTCAACAAAAAATCATTAGCAGACACAAACATAACAGAGAAACTGTGTGAATTAGCCCTTTTTTTTATATTTTTGTAAAATATTTAAACATTTTTTTTTTATAGTTTAACAAAAAGTAAAACATTTTTTAAATGATTTTATTTAACAATTAAATTTTATTTATTTTTTTACAATTTGTTATTTTAGTACGAAACAAGTAAGCAGGCATTGCCATAGGGGGGCAGCACAGTGAGGCCGCGTACACACGACCGGTTTTCTCGGCAAAAAACGACAAGAAAACTGCCGGGAGAGTTTTCTTGCCGAGAAAACCGGCTGTGGGTACGCGGGTTTCAGTTTTCTCGTCGAGAAAACTGGCCAGATTCCCCGACGAGAAAAAAGACGACCTGTGGTCTTTTTTCTCGTCGAGAATCTCGTCGGCCTGTTTCTCGACGAGAAACCTGGGCGTGTGTACACTTACCTGTCGCCGTGGAAACCCGCGCATGCTCGAAATGACTTTGACGCATGCGCGGTAGCTTCCTAGGCATAGGGTGTAGCAAGATGGCGGTGATGGCATCGAATGTGAGGAGCGCACGCTCGTCATAGTCAATGACGTCACCGCGTTCGTGCCATTCAAAAGAACGGCGGTTCTTTTGAAAGGTACGTGTGTACACTCGGCCGGGACAAGTTTCTTGTCAAGATTCTCGTCAGGAAAAACAACGTTTTTTTCCTGACGAGAATCTCGGCCATGTGTACAGGGCTTGACACACATGGGAATCAGAAGCAGGCAGAACAGGGAGGGGGAAGCAATTACAAGAACAATTCCCTGTGTCTGTGTCCCTCCCTGCAGCAGCTGAAAGCCAGCAGGAGGGAGAGAACCCGTCTTTCAGCTGCTGCAGAGAGACACACAGGGCATCCTTCTGTAATTTCCCCTCCAGCCGACTACACTAATTCCCTCTGCTGTCTGGGCCCCCTTGTGTACCTGCGCCCCCTACAGGAGGACTGGTGGCCCCCCTATCAGCGGCCCTGGGTTCTCCCCCTAGTTAGTAGATTGTATTCATATTTTTGCCACCCAAATGCATTACTTTACATTTTTCTACATTGAACCTCATTTGCCATGTAGTTGCCCACCCCATTAATTTGTTCAGATCTTCTTGCAAGGTTTCCACATCCTGCGGAGAAGTTATTGCCCTGCTTAGCTTAGTATCGTCCACAAATACAGAGATTGGACTGCTTACCCCCATCCTCCAGGTCATTTATGAATAAAAAAAAAAACAGGATTGGTCCCAGCACAGAACCCTGGGGGACCCCACTACCCACCCCTGACCATTCCGAGTACTCCCCTTTTATCACCACCCTCTGAACTCGCTCTTGTAGCCAGTTTTCAATCCATGTACTCACCCTATGGTCCATGCCAACAGACCTTATTTTGTACATTAAACGTTTATGGGGAACTGTGTCAAATGCTTTTGCTAAATCCAAATAAACAACGTCTACGGGCCTTCCTTTATCTAGATGGCAACTCACCTCCTCATAGAAGGGTAATAGATTGGTTTGGCAAGAACGATTCTTCATGAATCCATGCCTATTACTGCTAATGATACCGTTCTCATTACTAAATTCTTGTATATAGTCCCTTATCACCGCCTCCAAGAGCTTACATACTATTGATGTTAGGCTAACTGGTCTGTAATTCCCAGGGATGTATTGTGGCCCTTTTTTAAATATTGGTGCTACATTGGCTTTTCTCTAATCTGCTGCTACCATGACCATGTAGTCTGGATAACCCATATTACCACACCACCTTTTTCCCATTTTCTCATCCCCACATTCCCATACCTAACCCCCCAATAAAAAGACGACACCTGAGTTTGGAGTATAACTGGCCATAGCAGCCTTTTTATTAACCAAAATAATTAAATAATTAAATAATAATTAAATAATTTCAAATAACATTCATTTGCGCAGCACAGTGGTGTAGTGGTTAGCACTTTCACCTAGCAGCAATAGGGTTGCTGGTTCAAATCCTGACCACGACACCATCTGCCTGGAGTTTGCATGTTCTCCCTGTGCCTGCGTGGGTTTCTTCCTACACTCCAAAGACATGCTGGTAGGCTAATCAGATCCTGTCTATAAAATTGGCCCTAGTATGTGTATGTTTTTGTAAGCGCATAGGGACCCTTCGGGGTAAGACCGCGCTATATCAAGATACCTCTCAACTCTCAACTCATTTATAACGGCAACTTAATGCCACGTACACACGATCATTATTCATGGCGGTTAAAAAACCGCCGTGAATAATGACATTTTAAACGAGGGAACAGCTTGTTCCCCACACACGGTCATTTTTCTCGTCATTTTTTAAAATGACGAGAAAAACTATCGTCTATGGGCTCCGCGGCAGGGTTTCCCTATGGGGAACCCTGCCGCGGAAGAAATGTCAGGAAAAACGACGAGAAAAATTAGAACATGTTCTAATTTTTCTCGTCGTTTTTAATGCCGTTTTTCACGTCGTGAAAAATGACAAAAAGACCACACACGGTCGCTTTTCTTGTTGAAAACAAAAAATGTAATTTTTCACGACGTGAAAAATGATCGTGTGTACGCGGCATTACTGTTGGTCTTTGACGGCACCCCAAAACTTAACATTACCACCACTACACTGCGGGACCTTTTTCCATACCAGGCCTCCAGCCGTATCACCAGCTCGGAGACACCCCTTTTCCCGCAGTGCAACCAATAACCGTATTCCAGCAGACACCGTTCCACTGGAATACCCCAGAGGGGCCCATATCACCGATGGACCCCCCCCCCCACCACTTCCATCACATCTGTTATCTTCCACCATCAAAGACCAAGGACACCGCCGTTACACTGCTGCTATGACAAAGCGAATCCAGTGATCCTGAAAGAAAAAAACAAACAAACAACACCAAGACAAACACAGGGAGGGTGGGTGGGAAAAACTGCCTCCTTCTGTCTGTTTCTTCCCGACTCTTCCCCGCCTCCCCTTTTTATACTGTTCCTTCCATTCAAAGAAACTTTCCAGCTTGTCACCACCCCTTAGCCTCTTTGCTATCTTAACCCTTTGTTGGTCTCCCATTTACCTGGTCATGCCCAGCCCTCCGTTACTTTGCCTCTTTGTTTTTCTCCACTCCGGGCTTCACTTTCCAGTCAGTAGACTGTTCGTAAAAATTAGGAACAACGGTCTGGCAATTACTTGACAGAGTTCCTTAAGGACCCTCGAATGCAAGCCATCCGGTCCCAGTGACTTATTAATGTTAATTTTTTTAAGTCTAATTCTAATTCTGTCCTCTGTTAGCCATGAGGGTGCTTCCTGTGATGTGTCATGAGGATAAACATTGCAGTTTTGGTTACTGAAGCCCTCTGATTCCCTTGTGAAGACTGAGGAGAAGAATAAATACAAAACCTTCGCCATCTCTCCATCCTTAGGAACCAGATTCCTTTCATCATTCTTTATGGGACCAATATGATCTGACCTCTCTTTCTTACTATTTATGTACTTAAAGCGGAGGTCCACCCATTTAAGTCAGCAGCTACAAAAAGTGTAGCTGCTGACTTTTAATAATCAAACACTCGCCTGTCCCACGGTCCAGCGATGCGGGCTCATGAAGCCTCGCTCCTCCCCCCTCCTCTCCGAGGCGCCGACATTCTAACTGTGGGTGCCGGCTGTGGCTTCACAGCCAGGCGTGCACTGCGCATGCGCGAACCATGCTGCGTGCTGTGAATGGCCGGGCAATCTTCTAGGACCTGTGACGTGTCCCAGAAGATTGCAGGGAGGGAGCGGGGAGAGGTGAACTTCCTTCCAGCGCCGCATAGCCCGGGGAGGAAGTGGGAGCTGGGTGCCCATAAAAACTGGGTATCCGCTCCCCCCCCTTCAAAAAAATGACATACCAAATGTGGCATGTGAGGGGGTCACCATCACTTAAAGTGGAAGTTCCGATTTAAAGAACTTTTTGAGATTTTTCTTACTCTCCTCCACTATGTGCCTTTCGTGTTCTTTCTTAGCGTCCTGATTGCACCCTTACATTTTTTGCTACATTCTTTGTAAAGTTGGAATGCTGATGATGATCCCTCAGCCTTGTATTTTTTGAAGGCCTTCTCATTTGCTTTTATATGCATTTTTAGGTTGGAGTTAAGCCACCCAGGACTTTTATTAGCTCTTTTAAATTTATTTCCCATTGGGATGCACTGGCTAATGCCCTTATTTAATATGCTCTTAAAGCATACCCATTTTTCCTCCGTGTTCCTTGTTCCTAAGATTTTATCCCAATTATTAATTTCTAGCAAGGATCGTAGTTTAGGGAAGTTGGCTCTTTTGAAATGTCAGTGTCTTAGTATTCCCCTTATGTTTCCTATTTGTGTGATTTATACTAAAACGAATTGACCTGTGATCGCTGTTTCGTAAATTGCCCTGTATTTCCACATCCTGGATCAGGTCTGTATTGTTGGTAATCAGTAGGTCTAGTAACGCTTTGTTTCTAGTTGGTGCATTTACCATCTGACTCATTAAAAATTGTCCTGTAAGACATTTAGGAACTGGCGAGCCTTAGATGAATAAGTGGTTCCTTTCACCCAGTCTATGTTTGGATTAGGGATGAGCTTCGAGTTCGAGTCAAACCCATGTTCGACTCGAACATCGCCTGTTCGGTTGTTCACCGAATTGCGAACATTATGGGCCGTTTGCGCCAAATTCTAGTGGCGCGTCACGTCCCATAATTCACTGCGGCATTGCAGTGCATTGCTGGCTGATGATTGACCAAGCATGCACTATGACCCGCAGCGCGGAAAAAACAGAGAGCCATAATTGGCCAAAGCCAGGGTGGCTTTGGCCAATTATGCCTCAGGGGATTTAGTACACGCCCCACACTATATAAGGCGACCTGGAAGTCGGCCTTGTGTAGTGTGTTGCGGTGTTGGTTAAAATACAGACGGAGAGAGAGAGACAGTGTATTTTGATTTGAGTTAGATAGAGCAGGCAGGCGAGTCAGTTAGCTGCAGTTACAGTGTGTAGAGGATATATATGCATCCTAGGTGTTGTATATATATTTATACACTGTATTCAGTTTAGTTAGATCCGTTCCTGTTATTCTCTATACCAGGGGTCTCCAAACTTTTCAAGACAAGGGCCACATTGTAGATTTTACAAGTACTCGGGGGCCGAAAACGTCTGCACGTCTGTCTCCCCAATATATCAGTGTCCCCAATATATCAGTGTCCCCAATATATCAGTGTCCCCAGCATAGGTGTCCCCAGCATAGGTGTCCCCAGCATTGGTGTCCCCAGCATTGGTGTCCCCAGCATAATTTTCCCAGCCTAGGTGTCCCCAGCATGGTTTTCCTAGCATAGGTGTCCCCAGCATAATTTTCCCAGCATAGGTGTCCCCAGCATAATTCTCCCAGCATAGGTGTCCCCAGCATAATTTTTCCCAGCATAGGTGCCCCCAGCAAAAAATTTCCCAGCATAGGTGTCCCCAGCAAAATTTTCCCAAAATAGGTGTCTCCAGCATAGTTTTCCCAGCATAGGTGTCCCCAGCAAAATTTTCCCAGCATAGGTGTCCCCAGCATAATTTTCCCAGCATAGGTGTCCCCAGCATAATTTTCCCAGCATAGGTGTCCCCAGCATAATTTTCCCAGCATAGGTGTCCCCAGTATAATTTTCCCAGCATAGGTGTCCCAAGCATAGGTGTCCCCAGCATAGTTTTCCCAGCATAGGTGTCCCCAGCATAATTTTCCCAGCATAGGTGTCCCCAGTATAATTTTCCCAGCATAGGTGTCCCCAGTATAATTTTCCCAGCATAGGTGTCCCCAGTATAATTTTCCGAGCATAGGTGTCCCCAGTATAATTTTCCCAGCATAGGTGTCCCCAGCATAATTTTCCCAGCATAGGTGTCCCCAGAATAATTTTCCCAGCATAGGTGTCCCCAGTATAATTTTCCCAGCATAATTTTCCCAGCATAGGTGTCCCCAGCATAATGTTCCCAGCATAGGCGTCCCCAGTATAATTTTCCCAGCATAGGTGGCCCCAGCATAATTTTCCCAGCATAGGGGTCCCCAGCATAATTTTCCCAGCATAGGTGTCCCCAGCATAATTTTCCCAGCATAGGTGTCCCCAGCATAGGTGTCCCCAGTATAATTTTCCCAGCATAGGTGTCCCCAGCATAATTTTCCCAGCATAGGTGTCCCCAGTATAATTTTCCCAGCATAATTTTCCCAGCATAGGTGTCCCCAGCATAATTTTCCCAGCATAGGTGTCCCCAGTATAATTTTCCCAGCATAATTTTCCCAGCATAGGTGTCCCCAGTATAATTTTCCCAGCATAGGTGTCCCCAGTATAATTTTCCCAGCATAGGTGTCCCCAGTATAATTTTCCCAGCATAGGTGTCCCCAGTATAATTTTCCCAGCATAGGTGTCCCCAGTATAATTTTCCCAGCATAGGTGTCCCCAGTATAATTTTCCCAGCATAGGTGTCCCCAGTATAATTTTCCCAGCATAGGTGTCCCCAGCATAATTTTCCCAGCATAGGTGTCCCCAGCATAATTTTCCCAGCATAGGTGTCCCCAGTATAATTTTCCCAGCATAGGTGGCCCCAGCATAATTTTCCCAGCATAGGTGTCCCCAGCATAATTTTCCCAGCATAGGTGTCCCCAGCATAATTTTCCCAGCATAGGTGTCCCCAGCATAATTTTCCCAGCATAGGTGTCCCCAGCATAATTTTCCCAGCATAGGTGTCCCCAGCATAATTTTCCCAGCATAGGTGGCACCCAGCATAATTTTCCCAGCATAGGTGTCCCCAGCATAATTTTCCCAGCATAGGTGTCCCCAGCATAGGTGTCCCCAGCATAGGTGTCCCCATTATCAGTGTCCCCAGCAGTGTCTCCTGTACATGTACATGTTCAGATTTATGCCCATTTGACACTTTCCTGTACAAGCCGACTTCTTCACTGTAGGAGCCGACTTCAGCTCTCCTGCACCTCCCGACTCCCGACTCCCGCCCACTGCTACACACACAGGCTGTAAGGTGGAAGGATTCCTAATGAAAACAGCGGGCGGGAAGCCAGGAGGTGCCACGCTGACGACGTCACTGCAGCCAATCCTCAGCTCAGCACTGCAGCCAATCCTCTGGTAGCACGGGAGGGTGTGCGGGGAGCGGCTTTTTGTCCTGGACCTGCCAGACATAGACTGCCGATAACAGCAGCTGCTTTTAAAAGCCAGCAGATCAGCAGTGCTGTGTTGGCAGAGTCTGTGCAAGCTGGGGGCCGGACAAAACACACCCGCGGGCCGGATGTGGCCCACGGGCCGGGGTTTGGAGACCCCTGCTCTATACTGTGACAGGCAGGCAGGTGATTGTGCTAGCTGCAGTGTTTCACTTTGTGTACTGTGTCCTTTGCATAGCGTTCACCTAAAGCTTACCTGAATACAATTGCTGGTGTTCTCATACAAATACAGGCAGGGAGCTGCATTATTTTTCTTTAGTGTCCTTTTCACAGTGTGCACCTAAAGCTTACCTCAATACAATTGCTGGTGTTCTCATACTAATACCGCAGGCCGGGAGTTCAAAATTACAAACAGATTCTACGTAACAACAAACCTACAGTCCCTGTCTTGTTTGCACCGCATGTATACTGCTGTTCAGAGTATATAGGGCCTGGGGGCCCCACGCCTTTCCTTTTTTTAATTTGGGTGCGGGATTCCCCTTAATATCTATACAAGACCCAAAGGGGCTGGTAATGGGCTGGGGTGGGGGGGGGGTGATGGGGTACCCATGCCATTTTTCTCAATGATTTTCATCCATATTGCCGGGACCAGACATTACATTAAAGCCGCAAGCAGTTTTAAATGACTTTTTTTCCTTTAGAAATGTCATTTTGTGCAGGGACAGTTCTAAACACGGGAAACACGTGCCACTTCACAGGCATACTATAGACACCACCCAGGTGCGATATTTAAAGGAATATGTCACTTTTTTTTTTTTCACTTTATGCATCATTAACCACTTGACAACTGGGCACATAACCCCCTTCCTGCCCAGGCGAAATTTCAGGTTTCAGCACTGTCACGCTTTGAATGACAATTGCGCGGTCGTGCGACGTGGCTCCCAAACAAAATTGACGCCTTTTTTTTCCACAAATATAATTTTCTTTTGGTGGTATTTGATCATTTCTGCGGTTTTTATTTTTTGCGCTATAAACAAAAATAGAGAGACAATTTTGAAAAAAAACACAATATTTTTTACTTTTTGCTATAATAAATATCCCAATTTTTTTTAAAAAAAACTAATTTTTTTCTCAGTTTAGGCCGATACGTATTCTTCTACATATTTTAGGTAAAAAAAAATTGCAATAACCGTATAGTGATTGGTTTGCGAAAAAGTAATAGCGCCTACAATATAGGGAATAGAATTATGAATTATTATTATTTTTTTTACTAGTAATGGCAGCGATCTGCGATTTTTATTGTGACTGCGACATTATGACGGACACATCGGAAACTTTTGACACATTTTTGGGACCATTCACATTTATACAGCGAACAGTGCTATAAATATGCACTGATTACTGTATAAATGTAACTGGCAGGGAAGGGGTTAACACTAGGGGGCGAGGAAGGGGTTAAATGTATTCCCTGCTAGGTGATTCTTACTGTGGGGGGAGGGGACTGACTGGGGGAGGTGACCGATCTGTGTCCCTATGTACAAGGGACACAGCATCAGTCTCCTCTCCCTGACAGGACATGGATCTCTGTGTTTACACACAGAGGTCCACGTCCCTGGCTCTGTGACAGCCGATCGCGGGTACCTGGCGGACATCGCGTCCGCCAGGCATGCGCATCGGCACCCGCCTGACGCGGCGGGCACAGCTTTTCCCTGATGCACGCCCGCGCCGGCACGCATCGCTGAAATAAACAGGAGGACGTCCATGGACGTCCTCTCGGCAATTGAGCGCCGCAATGCGGACGTCTTTTGCCAATGGCCCGGGCGCGAAGTGGTTAAAATCACTGCTCCCGAAAAAACAGCCGTTTTTAAAACTTATTTTTGCATTGATACATGTCCCCTAGGGCAGGACCCGGGTCCCCAAACCCTTTTTAGGAAAATAACTTGCATATTAGCCTTTATAATTAGCATTTTTAATTTCGAACATTCGAGTCCATTGTATTTAATAGGGTTCTAAAGTTCGCTGGAACTTTCGGTCCGTTCGCAGGTTCTGGTGCGAACCGAACAGGGGGGTGTTCGGCTCATCCCTAGTCTGGATAGTTAAATTCCCCCATTATAATGACACTTCCCATTCTTGCCATTAATCCAAATTGTGATAGGAGATCCACCTCCGCCTCCTCCCTCTGATTAGGGGGCCTATAGCATACTCCCAATATTACTTTCGCCTTAGTTTCCTCCCTTTGTAGCTCTACCCATAAGGATTCCACCTCCTCCCTTGCTCCCTTAGTGATGACATTTCTCACATTCACTTGTGCATCATTTTTGATATACAGGCATACCCCTCCCCCTTTTTTACCCTCTCTATCCCTGCGATATATGGAATACCTTTGAATGGTTCTCAGCCAATCATGAGAGCTGCCGAACCAAGTCTCTGTAATTCCTACAAAATCTAAATCCTCCTCGTACAACAGTATCTCTAGTTCACCCATCCTGTTTGCCAGGCTCCTGGCATTGGCGAACATGTCACCTAGTATTGACCGGTCACATGCTATCTCCTTATTGGGTGCTCTAGGGTTGCAAATAGGACTTGTTACTATACTTATCTCGGGTTTAGGTGCTTTAATCAACCCCCAATACTACCCTCTGGAATTAGTTCCGCGCTCACTATCTCTACCTCTGGACCCCCCCCCCCCCCCGTCGCCTAGTTTAAAAGCTCCACTAACTTTTCATCCATCTTCACTCCCAGCAGATCTGCACCCTCCTCATTTAGGTGCAATCCGTCCCTTCTATAGAACTGGTGACCTACTGAGAAGTCGGCCCAGTTCTCCAGGAACCCAAACCTCTCCTTACTACATCAGCTCCTCAGCCACTTGTTTTCTTCCCTAATCTCCCTCTGCCTTTCTGGTGTGGCTCGAGGCACCGGTAGTATTTCTGAGAATACTACCTTGGAGGTCCTTTTCCTCAATTTAGCTCCCTGAAAACGTTTTTTAGGACACTCCATCTACCTCTGACTTTGTCATTGGTGCCAACGTGCACCCAGGCTTGGATTTCCCACAATGCCTCGGGGCGGCAGGGCGTCGAGGGGCAGCAGCGGCATGGAGTCCCCCGACGGCCGGAACATACAGTTAAGGGCGGTAAGTTGCTTTCTATCAGGACTAAATGTAGTGTGGAGGAATCCGCTCGCTCGTTAACAAGTGATTGCGGCGATGACGCCGAAATCACTTGTAAAATGTGTGCTGCCGTCCGTCCTCCCCTCTCCCCCCCACATACCTCTCTCTGCTGGCTCTGTCTTCGGGACTCCGTCCTCCCCCTGAAAATGATCATATGAAGCGCTAAAGACCTAAACCTCTCCCCCTGGGGAAGAACACTGCTTTCAAAGGCCCCCAAACAATTTATGCAATCCCCCAACCACCATCTGGGCACACCTCCCCAGGGATTGGCTGAGGTTGCATACATATTCAGGCTCCTCATTTGACTCTCCCAATCCACAATATAAATGATAAAACTAAGTTATTAAATGGGCAATAAAATCATTTTATAATTGAGAAAAACAATGATTGTGATAAGTGGTAAGCTTACGGCCTGTCTGAAAGAACCCATATGATGAAAGTGCTCAACCTCCTCCACCTAATTAACCCCTTGGCGCCGGCTCCTGCTGGCCCTTTAGGGGATTTAGAATGCCAGGAGGTGGGTCTTATGGTCATGTGACCGCCGTGATTGGTTGTCACGGCGGTTACATGATCGGAAATCCCCCGTCACAAGGAGTGAGCAGGAGGTTTCCGTTAGCCGCCGGTCATTGTGCCGGAAGCGCACAGGGCTCGCGCTCTCAGCACAACTCTATTGGCGCTATTACGCCCAAATATGCAGCCACTTTGCGCCAAGGTCCAGCCGACGAGAGGCTGCGTATTTGCGTGTGTTTGCCACCAACAGGGTAAGAGAAACGTTCGAACATCGGTGCACATCGGTGCACAGCTGAGGCTCAGTGCAAGTCAACTTAAATGTAGCAACCATAGGAGGTAATGAGGACTTGGATACGGATTCTTAAATGCAGAATATTATCGAAAAAGACTAAAGACCAGCCATGACAGAGGCGCTAACACGTTTTGGCTAATGGGGCCTTAAAATAGAAGTAAACCCTCCTATCGCTTTCAGCCAAGGCAGCTGCCATGTTGGCCTCTGTTTAACAGTGGCAGCCCGTCCATTAGGGGCACCCCCTTTCTCCAGGCCACCCCCTATATGCAATAGATAGATTCATGCTTAGCATGAATCTATCCATGGCCGCGGCGGCCACCCCCTATTCATGCGTCCGGCCCCTTTCGCATGAATTACAGCGGCCAGGATTTTTTCTTAAGCACCTGATTAGAGCCAGAGTCTCTAATAGGCTTCAAAATCAGGTGGGCTCGGGTCACAGAGAATGCGAACGGAGCCCACCCTGGTGTATTTCAACAGCGAATGAATATTCGCTGTTGAAACACTGATCCTCAATCTGGCCAATCAGAAGCGGATGTGAGACCCGCTTCTGATTGGCCGAAAAGAGAAGACTCTCCTCCCGACTCTCCTCCCGATTGGCTGCCGAGGAGGAGGGAGGAAACGGAAGCCGTCGCCGCCATCTCCTTTATGACCCAAGGAGAGCAGGAGAACGGGAGGCCGCCGCCGCCGAGCAGGGGAAGCTGCCGGTGATGGGGTATGTGCTACCGACCAACTGACCAACCGGGGGAAGGGGTGTTTCATTCTATTTGCCGCACCCTGAAAAAAAAAATTCCACTGGCCACCACTGCTGCTTAATCTACCATCAACATCAACCATAATGATGCACATGTGATTAGCTATGACACCAGCCATTGGATGGTTTGACAGTTGAGAGCACAACCAATGGTACAGTTACATTCTCGGCACATGCCGGAAATGTAACTGTTTTTTTAAACTGTTAAATGGATGGGTTTACTTCCGCTTTAATCATAGCCACATTGGCCGAAAGCGTTGATGCCTCTGTCATGACCGGATTTTCGCCTTTTTGATAGCAAACCGCATTTAAAGCTGAATTAAGCCTAGAACAGTTACATTCAAGCCAGGGCAATTGCAGGCCAAACAGGGGCCAAAAATGTCTGTAAAGGATAGGAGGGTTTAGTTCCACTTTAAAGTAGAAGTTTGATCAAAACTTAACTAAGCGTAAACCTACTCCCACTCCCATTCTGAGCCCTATGCTAACTACCCATTATTGGAAAGATGTGTATATTTACCTAATCTAAGGGCGCTCTGGTCCTGGGCATGTGATTGGCTCCCACCCCTCATCTTCAGGAGAGAGGAGGGACAGCAGACAACGGATGACCTTTACTAAGTCTATGGGTGACGTCACCCAGGGCTGGCCCAAGACATTGTGCTGCCCGGGTCCAAGAATGAAATGCTGCCCCACCCCCCAAAAAAAATCACACCCACCAAAAGGCCCCCCACATCCATTATTTTATATTATGGTAATTAAAACTAAAATTACATTTATCAGGAAGTTAGATTTACATGCAACAGCACCTTGTCTATAAGCAAAACGATATGACATACCATTATTATGTTCAATGGTATGTGCGCTAGGGCAGTATATAGACAGGCTAGGGTAGTGTTTTGACAGGCTAGGGTAGTATAGGCGCAGGCTAGGGTAGTAAATGGGCACGCTAGGGTAGTATATGGACAGTCTAGGGTAGTGTATCGACAGGCTAGGGCAGTAAAGGGGCAGATGAGGGTAGTATAGGGGCAGGCTAAGGTAGTAAATGAGCACTCTAGGGTAGTATATTGACAGGCTAGGGTAGTATATGGACAGGCTAGGGTAGTATATGGACAGGCTAGGTTAGGCTAGTAAATAGGCATGCTAGGGTAGCATATGGACAGGCCAGGGTAGTGTATCGACAGGCTAGGGTAGTAAAGGGGCAGACGAGGGTAGTATAGGGGCAGGCTAAGGAAGTAAATAAGCACGCTAGGGTAGTATATTGACAGGCTAGGTTAGTATATGGACAGGCTAAGGCAGTATAGGGGCAGACTGGGGTAGTATATAGAGAGGCTAGGGTAGTATATAGACAGGCTAGGGTAGTATATAGACAGGAACTTCCCTTATAGGTTTCCTGATCGAAAAGAAGCGAACACGAAGAATTACCATAACATAGATAAAGACATTAAAGTGGTTGTAAACCCACTTTTTCAACTTGCACCTACAGGTAAGCCTACATTAAGGCTTACCTGTAGGTGCAAGAAATATCTCCTAAACCTACACGGTTTAGGAGATATTTAGTAAAAATGACATTGCTCCGTGTCTACGGCGCATGCGCGCCGTAGAGAACGGCGCATTCATGGGGTTAATCCCATTCACAAAATCGGCTACTTCCCAGCAATAGCTGGGCGTAGCCGATTGTGACGGCTCTTGCGCGCATGCGCAGAGTGACGTCACCGCCACTCCGGCCAATCACAGCGCCGGAGCGGCGCTGTGATTGGCTGCAGCGGCGATACCCGGAAGTAACCTTCCGGCTATCGCCGCAGCGATGGATGGGGCTAGATGGAGGGACGCGGACGGCTTCGGGGGCCCCGATCTAAGGTAAGTGGTACATAATGAGCTAATATGCTAGTCATACTAGCTCATTATGCCTTTCTCTTACAGGTGGGGGAAAAACCACTTTAAGGAAATTAGAGAGAAACTTTTACCACACAAATCCATATCCGAATATACTACATTATCTGTATAAAGGGGTGTAAATAAAGGCTTGCAGAACACCCACTCAGCACCATACTACATTATCTACCAATTTAAAAAATACTTAGAGAAGGAGGAACGAGAACAAAAAACAAAAAATATATAATAGAGATGTAAATGACTACAAAAATAGTTGTGTATTTAGTTGGCAGAGGAAAGACATTATACCTGAAAATAGGGATAATGCACAAGCACAGATGGATATGTCCGTTCCTCTTACCAATGAATTAAGACAATCCCCCCACCATGCCCCCCCCACCTTTATTTAATAAGGTAGTCTCCTCACACACAGTTAGGGAGCCTAACTATAGACAAATGGGTCAACATACCCTGAATGCCCATCAGAGAGGCCCTCCATTTAACAATCGAGGTAGAGGCAAAAATAGGAGTCATAGAGATAACTCCTACGATCATCATGGATATGATCAATCACCACGTGGGAGGAAAACTAGCTATAATGAACATTATCAATATAATTCTCAGAGAACACCTGTACACACTCATAACAGATTCTCACCATTGAGAGAGGAACATACACGTTGGACTTACAACTCACAATATGCCTACATGGATAGAGAGGAAGACCAATACAATAGATCCCCTTTTAATTATAATCAAAACCATCCTGGACCGTCATATTCAGGGGGTTTTCCCAGGAACAGGAAGGCTATTGCAGAGGTCTAGAACCAAGCGCGGCTCCAGAGGGGGCGGTGCGCCAGGAAAAAGAAAGCGAACATAAGAGATGATGGCATCTTTAATTTGAGTAAAGCCACTTTCACAGAGGCCGAAAAGATAGTTCTGAATAAAGGACTAAAATTTGTCCCCCCAAAACCACTAAACAAATTTGCTACATTCATCGATGTACAAAAATATGTACGGAAACTTAACATTCAGAGATATTTCATCACCAACCCTACCAGACCATTCCTGAAGTCACCACTCATACAGTGCACTCAGGTCTTTCCAACCCTTCCCTTTTTAACCGTCCTTGCCCAATTGCACAGTCTATTTTAGAGATATGGTCCTCAAGGATTTGGAGGCACTTCCACCTAAGAGAATATACAATAATCCTAACATCAAAATAGGTCTCAAATCACCTTGTGAACGGAAGGATCTCACCATACGTCCGGCGGACAAAGCTGGGGGTATTGTCATCCTTGACAAACAGGACTATCACTTAGAGATGACCAAAATCTTAAGTGATACAGAAACTTATGTCCGATTACCTAAAAATCCCACATCCGATTTTAAGAGAGCATTGGTTGACCTTATTGATACAGGATCACAGTTGGGCATTTTGGATAAAAAGGAGAAGAGTTATCTTGTACCAGTGGCACCACGTATCCCGCTTATTTATTACCTGCCAAAGGTACATAAAGATGCCACTAACCCCCCGGGACGCCCAATCATTAGCGGGATAAATTTTGTGACTTCCTGTATAGGGAAATACATTGACTTGCATTTGCAACCTATAGTTAAATCTATTCCATCCTATCTTAAAGATACTAGGCATACTATCTCCTTGTTGCAACAGATTAACTACAGTGAAGATTTACTGTTAGTTACGGCAGATGTTGCCTCTTTATATACTTGCATATCGCATGATTCTGGCCTATCAGCCGTGGAGTTATTTTTGGCTAGGAATAACGAGGATTTTTTCCTTAAGAAAAAGGGTGTGGCCATGGGGGCCAAATTTGCCCCCAGTCTGGCCAATATCTTTATGGCCCGGTGGGAGGAGGATGTCGTCTATGCCTTAAATCGACCCAAGATAGTTCTCTGGGCTCGATGCATAGACGACATCCTCCTCCTATGGAGGGGAGAGTATGGCTCCCTGGATGATTTTATGTCAATACTCAATAACAACCAAGTTTGGATCAAATTGTCCTACGAGGCTAGCTATTCCAGCATACATTTTTTGGATTTGGAGATTTCGGTACTGGAATAACAATTCGTGACTAAAACCTTTTTTAAAGCCACTGACCAGGATGGCTACATTCCGGTCGACAGTTGTCACCACTCAGCATGGCTAAAGTCAGTACCACGCAGCCAACTGTTAAGGATTAGGCGGAATTGTACCAACCTTCCCGATTTTTTTCACCAAGCCAATATACTAAAATCCAGATTTTTTTTTTTTAATTCAGTATTTTTTTTATTGTTTTCTGCTACATTCAATACAAATTGAAACATTCTACATTCATAAAATCCAGATACAGTCCACATACACTTATTGCATCATACATTATCCCCCCCCCCCCCAACAGAGACATAAGGAGAAAAAAAAGCAATAATAATTCTCTTCACTTTATTTATTTGATATTTAATATTTTAGTGTTTCTCTCTTCTCCCTCCCCCACACTCATCCTCTCCCCCGTATCCTCACATCCTCATTTAGCAAGGTCATTCAGTGCTCAAGGCTCCAAACCTCCAACCAATCTTTCCAAATAGCTTCAAATTTCCCTTGATTGTTTCTATGTAAATAAATATATTTCTCCTTTACTAACATTTCCCTTAGTTGTGTTCTCCATTACTCTACTGTCAGGGGATATATGGAGATCTGCGCTATCAATTTTCGTGCCAAAAACAGGCATCTCGCTATTGCACTATAAATGTTTGTTGGTATATTAACAGACATATTTCTGGGTCTACTATTAGTTTTATACCTAGTGTATTATTAATATTTTTAATTATGTCTTCCCAATATCTTTGGAGTTTGGGACACCTCCAAAGCATGTGTATAAGATTGGCTGGGGCGCCTCTACATCAAGGACATAGGGGAGATTCCCTGCGTTTTCCACTTAAATAGTTTTTCCGGGGTATAATATGATCTGTGTAAAATAAACAATTGTGTTAATTTTTGGGTTGTGGAAAGTGAGACCTCTGAGATCGCAGAGAGAGCCTCCGACCACTGTGCATCTGACAGTGGGCCAAGGTCTCGTTCCCATTGTAACCTAGCCGGGACCGCTACTTTTTTTTTAAACTTACTATTCAGTATCTCATAAATTTTTGATATTAAGCCCTGTTTTTTTCCCTCCCCTTTGAGCAATAATATTATTTTGGAATTATTTAGCTTGAATTCCGACATACGTGCCTGAGCCTGTACAGCGTGTCTGAGATGCAGAAACTGGAAGAACCTCTGTCTTGGAATCCCAAACTCCTCAGACAGCTGAGAGAATGATTTTATATTGCCATTCCAAAACAGTTGCTCAATATATCTGAAGCCTCGTACACACGACCGAGTTTCTCGTCGTAAAAAAAAACAGTCGATTTTCTAGACGAGATTCTTGTCAAGCTTGACGAGCTTCTTGTCAAGCTTTCCTTGCATACACACTGTCAATTCCAAATCTCGTCGTTGTTCTGCGCGGTCACGTACAGCACGTACGACGGCAGTATAAAGGGGAAGTTCGATTTCAATGGTGCCACCCCTTGGGCTGCTTTTGCTGATCTCGTGTTACCGCGTGTGAAGTAAAAGTTTGGGAAGAGACGATCCGCGCTTTTCAGTCTTCGTGCTTTCAGTTCGTTACAGCGTGACGAATGTGCTATCTCATTTACGAAGGCTTGTTTTACCAGAAGAAGCGCTCCCGTCTCATACTTGATTCTGACAATGCCCGATATTTTAAGACTCGGAAAAGCATACACACGAACGGTTTTCTCGTTGCAAAACAGGCTGCCGAGAAACCCAACGAGAAAATCGAGAATCCTGACGAGAAAATAGAGAGCAGGTTCTCTATTTTTCTCGTCGAGATTCCCGGCAGTTTTCTCGACGAGAAACCATACACACGAACGGTTTTCTCGGCAAGAAAGCTCTCTCGGCAGTTTTCTTGTCATTTTTTGATGAGAAACTTGGTCGTGTGTACGAGGCTTAAGACCTTGAGTTTGCCAGAACTCAAATCCCTCCAATTTCTGCAATTCTACATAATTTCCATTATTCCAGATTGGAGTATAAGAGGTTTAACCTGTAATATTTGTAATATCCTTCATTTCCTGCCATACATTAGTAAATAATTTACCTGTAACAAAATTTTTATCTTTTTGCATAATTTTAGCCTCCAATGTGGACAACAATGTATACCCATTACCCAACGGCAGGAGTATTCTCTGTATGGGATCTTCTTCCACAGTCTCTGTCCAGCCAAGAAACTGTTGTATCTGTGCTGCTAAAAAGTAATTATTTGGCTGTGGAATGCCAAGACCCCCCTCATTTTTAGCTAGCATTAGAGTTGTTAGTTTTATCCGAGAATGTTTTTTCCTCCAAATAAGTTCACGAAAGAGGGATTCTATTCTGCAAAACCAAAACATTGCTATCCACATTGGACAATTATGAAAAACATACAATAATTGTGGGATCCAAATCATTTTTATAAGATTGGACCTTCCAATCACAGTTAATGGAAGTTTACACCAGCTCCAGCTTTTTTCTTTAAATTTAAGTAATAATGGTCTGAGATTCAAGTCTATATAGTCCCCCACTTTTCGTGTTACCTCGATTCCTAAATATCTAATTTTATGACTAATCTTAATTTGTTTTGCGCAGTCCGGCAGGGAGATATTTTTATTATGTAACGGCATCAACACTGATTTCTCCCAGTTGATGCACAACCCTAAAATCCGTCCGAATGTAAGTACAGGGGTCATAAGTTCCTCTAAGGATTTTGTAGATAAAGGATACCAGTCTTCACTTGTAGATGAAGAGATCAATAGGATAGCGTTGGTTGATAGAGATTCACTAACATCAGAACAACCTAAACGTATACAAGATTCCAATCACAAGAGTTCCTTTCTTACCACATTTTTCGTACAACGCAGACAAAATAAGGACATTATCTGGAAACACTGGAAGGTACTCAAAAGTGCTCAAACATTGGGTCAAACACTTCCGGAAAATGCCGGTGTGATCTATAGAGGTGCTCTCCCCTTAAAAGGACAAATTGCACCCAATGTGATAGATCCTCCCATCGTCCCGATTTTCTTCTCTCAGCTAAAAGGATACTATCCATGTCGTAAGTGTAGGGTCTGTGCGCATAATAATTGTGGACGTAGAAAAACAAAAACCTTTAAATCTATGTCTACGTCTTTGCAGTATTGCATGAAACACTTTACGACCTGCGCTACTAGGTACATTGTGTACCTCATTACTAGGGATGAGCTCGGTGTTCGAGTCGAACATAAGTTCGACTCGAACATTGGCTGTTTGCACGTTAGGCGAACAACGAACGATTTGGGCCGTTCACGACAAATTCGAGTGACGCGAACGGCCCACAATACACTGCGCCATCGCAGTGTAATCCCGGCGCTGTGATTGGCCAAGCATGCACTGTGACCCTGCATGCTTGGCCAATCACAGCGCCGGCAGCGAGGAGAGCAATGATTGGCCACGGGCAGGATGCCTGTGGCCAATTATAGCTGAGGGGGTTTAGTACACGCCCCACACTATAAAAGGCCGCCAGCGCGGCGGCCTCGTGTAGTGTGTTCCGGAGCAGGGAAAGTGAAGGATAGGCAGGGACAGTGTCAAATCTATTCTTTGCTAAACCTTGTGTGTAGGGACATTTGCGGCACTTACAGCGGGCGGAGTGTGCCTCCTGATCATATTACACCTGAAGTTAGCCTGTATTGCTGCTTTTTCCTGGTGTGTTACACCAACAGGCATTTGCGGCACTTACAGCGGGCGGAGTGTGCCTCCTGATCATATTACACCTGAAGTTAGCCTGTATTGCTGCTTTTTCCTGGTGTGTTACACCAACAGGCATTTGCAGCACTTACAGCGGGCGGAGTGTGCCTCCTGATCATATTACACCTGAAGTTAGCCTGTATTGCTGCTTTTTCCTGGTGTGTTACACCAACAGGCATTTGCAGCACCTACAGCAGGCGTAGTGTGATTCCTGCAAAATATACTCCTGAAGCTAGGCCTTATTGCGGGTTTTCCCATTTCCCTGCAGGCCATTAGAATGTCTGGAAGGCAAACAAGGAGAGGCAGACAGTCAGGAGCCAATAAAAGAGGGCAAGCAGGCTCTGTGTCTAGAGACAACAGTGCTGGTCGTGGACGCGGTGCATCGCCATCAGCACGTGGCCATGGGACACGCTTGTCCTTCTTTTCGGCAGCTGGACGTGTTGAGCTGCATCATGCCGAAGACTTGGTAGAGTGGATGACCAAACCCTCCTCATCCTCCTCATCCTCTCTCACCCAGGCTCATGGTACTGGCAAAGCAGCTGCCAAAGCGTCCTCTTCCCTGGTATCAATGTCATCATCAGTCACTCCTTCCCTAGACCAACCATGTCCTCCTGAGGAGTCCCCCGAACTGTTTGAGCACAGTGTTGGGTACATGCTCCAGGAGGATGCCCAGCGTTTCGAAGGGTCTGATGATGATACCCAGCTAGAGGAAGGCAGTAGCGTGAGAGCAGAGAGAGGGGATGCTCAAGAAGGACACCAATCTGGCAGTCATGTTCCAGCAGCTGCAGCATACTGCCAGATTGGCTCCAGTGATGGGGAGGGAGGGGATGATGAGGTCACTGACTCCACGTGGGTGCCTAATAGGAGAGAGGAGGAGGAGGAGGATCAGGAGGAGGCACATCTCCAACGAGGCAGGATGGGCAGCACACCGACGGAATCACACCGCAGAGCTCCGCCTGTGCAGGGCGCTGCCTCTGCCCGTTATTCAAAAGTTCTTTGGTGTGGGCCTTTTTTGAGTCGAGTGCATCAGATCGCACAGCTGCTGTTTGCAACATATGTCTCAAGCGTATATCGCGTGGCCAAAACATCACCCGCTTGGGCACCACATGCTTGACCAGACATATGTTGACCTGCCATGCAGCTCATTGGCAAGCCTACCTTAAAGACCCACACCAAAGAACAAAGCGGACCTCTTCTTGCACCGCATCAGCTGGGATCTCCAACCCCAATATACCTTCAGTCCTCTCTGAAACTGCACTGAGAGGAATGAAGGTGTAGAATTAGGTGTGTCACAGCCAAGTACTTGCGGGCACTCTGCTAGCAGTACACCAACGTCTGATTCTAGCAAGCAAATTTCCCTGCCCCAGCTGCTGGACCGTCGAAAGAAGTTCACTCCCAGCCATCCACATGCCCAGTGTTTGAATGCTAGCTTGGCTAAATTGCTAGCGCTTCAACTGCTGCCTTTTCAGTTGGTAGACTTAGCCCCCTTCCGTGAGTTTGTGCAATGTGCGGTTCCTCATGGCAGGTTCCCAAACGCCACTTTTTCTCACGGAAGGCGATTCCGGCTCTCTACCGGCATGTGGAAGGCAATGTCTTGGCCTCGCTGGAAAGGGCGGTCAGCGGTAAGGTGCATATTACCGCTGACTCATGGTCCAGCAGGCATGGACAGGGACGTTACCTTTCTTTCACGGCCCATTGGGTCACTCTTTTGGCAGCTGGGAAGAATGCAGGACAAGGTGCAGTAGTGTTGGAGGTTGTTCCACCGCCACGCCTCCAAAATGCTACTACTGGTTGTGACACACCTCTGTCCTCCACCCCCTCCTCTTCTTCTTCCTCCATGGCCTCTTCCTGTGCTTTGTCCTCGGAACCAGCGGTGCTCCGTAGGCGTTCAAGGGGCTACGCAAGTACGCAGGCAAAAAGATGCCATGCCGTGCTTGCGCTGGTGTGTTTGGTGGACAGGAGCCACACTGGGGCAGAGGTTCTGTCTGCTCTGCAGGGGCAGGCCGAGAGGTGGTTGACGCCACGCCAGCTTAAGCCAGGAATGGTAGTTTGCGACAATGGCACCAACCTCCTCTCCGCTCTCCGACAGGGACAACTGACCCATGTGCCCTGTGTGGCTTACGTCCTTAACCTGGTGGTGCAGCGGTTCTTGGGCAGGTACCCGGGCTTACAGGATGTCCTGAGGAAGACCAGGAAAGTCTGTGTGCATTTCCGCAGATCTTATAATGCCAGTGCTCGCCTGGCTGAGCTGCAAAAGGAGTTGAACCTGCTCAAGAACCGCCTTATATGTGACATGCCCACCAGGTGGAACTCAACATTGGCCATGCTGCAGCGGCTGCACACGCAGCAGAGGGCCATCAATGAGTACCTGTGTGACTACGGCACCAGGACAGGGTCAGGGGAGCTCAGGTTTTTTTCACCACGCCAGTGGGGCATGATCAGGGATGCATGCACTGTCCTGGCACCATTTGAGGAGGCCACGAGGATGGTGAGCAGTGACAGTGCATGCATCAGTGACACTGTACCTCTTGTCCACCTGTTGGAACATACGCTGCATGGAATAATGGACAGGGCACTTGAGGCAGAACAGAGGCAGGAAGAGGAGGACTTCCTTGCCTCTCAAGGCCCCCTTTACCCAGACAGTGTTCCTTCTGTCCCACCCATCGCACAGGAAGAAGAGGAGGAGGAGGAGGAGGATTGTGTCAGCATGGAGGTGGAGCCTGGCACTCAGCATCATCAGCAGCAGTCTTTTAGGGATGATTTACAGTCCCAAGAAACCAGTGGACTTGTACGTGGCTGGGAGGAGGTGGCTGCGGATCATGTCGTCCTTAGTGACCCAGAGGACTCCGGACCGAATGCCTCAGCTAACCTACGCTGCATGGCCTCCCTGATCCTGCAAAGTCTGCGGAAGGATCCTCGTATTCTTCGGATCAAGGAGAGGGACCATTACTGGCTGGCCACTCTCCTTGATCCGCGGTACAAGGGTAAGGTTGCAGACCTTATCTTACCGTCGCAGAGGGAGCAGAGGATGAGACAACTCCGGGAGGCCTTGCAGAAAGGTCTGTGCAACGTGTTCCCAGAGACTGGGAGGTTCCAAACTCCTGGTCCTGGACAACGAGTTGCTGAGGCTTCGGTCAGTCAAAGAAGGAGCGGTGGGGAAGGTGGCCGTCTGACCGATGCGTTCAGACAATTCTTTAGTCCGCAGCCCCAAGGTATGATCGGTTCCAGCAACCATCGCCAGCGTCTGATATACATGGTGCAGGAATACCTAGGGGCAAGGTCAGACTTGGACACCTTCCCCACCGAAAATCCTCTGGCTTACTGGGTCTTGAGGATGGATCACTGGCGAGAGCTTGCACAGTATGCAATTGAGCTACTGGCCTGTCCTGCATCCAGCGTTCTTTCAGAACGCACATTCAGTGCTGCTGGAGGATTTGTCACGGATCACAGGGTGCGCCTGTCCACCGACTCTGTTGATCGACTGACCTTCATAAAGATGAACCAGTCTTGGATCACCACCAGCTACCAAACACCTGAAGCTGATATAACAGACTAATTGATTTTAAAATGTCACATCCCTTCAAGACTGATGCTGAAGCTGAGAGACTGTCCTGTTATGTTGACTGACTATCCTCCTCCTCCTCAATGATCCGATTGATGATGATAGCTTGGAAGAACATTTTTGTTTCTGGGTGCCGCCACCAGTGGCTAAGGCCCAATTTTTCAGCCCCTGTTTAACAGGGGCGTATTATTACAATTTTTTATGCAATGCTTTGCAGCAGGGCTCATTCCTGCACTCCAACTAGAGAGTGTTGGGAGAGGTTGCAGTTTCAGTGTCGTGGCACCAGCACCAGTGGCTAAGGCCCAATTTTTCAGCCCCTGTTTAACAGGGGCGTGTAATTAAAATTTTTGATGCAATATTTTGCAACAGGGCTCATTGCTGTGCTCCAAGTACAGTATCTGTGAGGGGTTGCAGTGTTGTGGCACCAGTGCCTAAGGCCCAATTTTTCTGCCCCTGTTTAACAGGGGCATGTAATTACAATTCTTGATCTAATAATTCACAGCAGGGTCCATTCCTGTGCCCACCAAGAGTAACTGTGAGGCCTTACAGTGTTGTGTCAACACCACCACCACCAAAGGCCCAATTTTTCAGCCCCTGTTCAACAGGGGCATGCAATTACAATTCTTGATCTAATAATTCACAGCAGGGCCCATTCCTGCGCCCACCAAGAGTAACTGTGAGGCCTTACAGTGTTGTGTCAACACCACCACCACCAAAGGCCCAATTTTTCAGCCCCTGTTCAACAGGGGCATGCAATTACAATTCTTGATCTAATAATTCACAGCAGGGCCCATTCATGCGACCACCAAGAGTAACTGTGAGGGCTCACAGTGTTGTGGCAACACCAACATGTAAGGGGCAAATTTCAGCTGAGTATATACGGCAGGCCCCTACTTTCAAACATCCAACTTACAAACGACTCCTCCTTGCAAACGGAAGGATACAACAGGAAGTGAGAGGAAATCTACCCCTAGGAAGGCAAATTCTCTCCTGTAAGAGTTAATATGGTAAAAAAAGTGTCTCCTCTCCACTGATGCTTTATCACCAATTCTTATTTCAATAAAAAACCCAAATTTTCAAAAAACATTTGTCATTAGGACGGAAAGTGAGGTGAACTGTTCTGAACAGGTGCACACTACACAGACAGCAAAACAAATGTTACAGGGGTGATAACCCTTCCCTATGTTTTCCAAAAAGCTTAAAAATAGATTTTTTGGCTGGAGCTACACTTAAACAATGTACCTGTTCAAAATTACAAACAGATTCTACATAAGAACAAACCTACAGTCCCTGTCTTGTATGCACCGCCTGTATACGGCTGTTCAGAGTATATAGGGCCTTTTTTATTTTGTGTGCGGGGCTCCCCTTAATATCCATACAAGTCCCAAAGGGGCTGGTAATGGGCTGGGGTAGGGGGGGGGGGTGTGTGATGGGGTAGCTATGCCATTTTTCTTAAAGATTTTCATCCATATTACCCGGACCAGACATTACATTAGCAGGTTAAATGGCTTTTTTTCCTTTAGAAATGTAATTTTGTGCAGGGACAGTTCTAAACACGGGAAACACGTGGCACTTCACAGGCATACTTTAGACACCCCCCAGGTACGTTATTTAAAGGAATATTTGACTTTTTTTTTCACTTTATGCATCATTAAAATGACTGCTCCCGAAAAACGGCCGTTTTTAAAACTTCTTTTTGGATTGATACATGTCCCTTGGTGCAGAACCCGGGTTCCCAAACCCTTTTTAGGACAATAACATGCATATTAGTTGTTATAATTAGCACTTTAGATTTCGAACGTTCGCATCCATTGTATTTAATAGGGTTCCAAAGTTTGTGCGAACTTTCGGTCCGTTCGCGGGTTCTGGTGCGAACCGAACCCAGGGGTGTTCGGCTCATCACTACTCATTATCTGCCCTTGTGGGAAACAGTACGTGGGTTGCACCATACAGACCTTTTCCACAAGGGTTGGTGAACATATAACCAGCATTAAAAAAGGGACGTACCAACCATAGTGTGCCTAGGCACTATTTGCAGTTCCATAAAAAGAACCCTGTGGGTACCAGTTTCCAAATCATAGACAAATTCGTCCCACACTGAAGGGGCGAATCATGCCTGAGAGGAGTCTCAAGGCTTGAAACATTCTGGATATACCAGTTAAAAAGTTATGTTCCGTATGGGTTAAATGTAGATTGGGATATCAACGCTTTTATCAACCAGGCCTGATGAGTTCCCATACTACCACCCACATAGTGATGATAACCTTAGAACTACAATAATTATTTTTGTTAGTCCCTGTTACAGTTACCTCAGGTGATTAGTGGCAGGATTCGTTTATTGTCCACCCATCTTAATGAGCTTTTTGCCCAACAACTTATCATGAAGTTTTTTTCTCAATTTATAGGTGTCACATTCTTATTTATATACTTCTATACATACTGATGTTTGTACATCAAACATTAGTTCCTTCTTTCTCATACATATTTTTCATTCCCAATATTATTTTTCTTGCCTTTTTAGATATACTCATATATAGACTCAAACCAGTCAAATATAGACTGGTTTATTTGACTATATAGATATATTTGATTATGGAGACCTCGAGAGGGCCATACGATTAGAGTTTTTTTATATACATGTACGTTAGACTTGTGCACAACGGAAACATTTGTTTCGTTTCGGTTTGTTTCTTTTCGGTCCTGTTGATTCGTAATAGTTCGTAATTTTGCTAGACGGGATTTTTCGTGTTCGGACTAATTCGTACTTTCGGTAGAGTACATTGTTTTTCGTTGATTCTGGACACAACTTCTACTTTCGTAACTTTTTTTGGGTTCGTTGATTCGTAATTTTCCGTGTCTCTCTCACAACGACGCTGCCTATTATGCCTAATGTGCTTCGAATGGATTTGTACTTTTCTAAATACATAGCTGTTATTTGTAACGATTCGAAATCTCGTATTTTACTTTCGTTTTTTACATGCGGCTATAGCCTCCGCTCCCTGTACGCCATTTTGAGAGGGAGTTCAGCACGGTGAGGGAGAAGCAGAGAGCAGAGCAGAGTGTTATTGTGCTTCGAATGGATTCGTACATTCGTAACTTTTTTCATACCGAATAATGCCGAAGACATTCGGGCATTCGCTATTTGCGATATAATTTATTTCGGATTTGGTTTTATTCGTAATTGCTTTGTTCGGAAATTCGAATGCTTCCGAATGTCCGAAAGTTGCTAAATTCGGACGAATTTCAATTCGTTACGAAACGAATTGCACAAGCCTAATGTGCGTTTCTACATATTTATCATATGCACATGTACAGTACACAATATGTATTGATTAGACAGCCTCTTGCCTATATTATGTGGTTTAGTAGTATTATTAGATTATCTTTTGTCAAAAGTCTGTGTAACCTTGCCAAAATATTAAATTTCCAGAATGTTCCAATATTATAGTGTCTTTGTTGGAATATTTTTTGTTCCAATGAATATTTTTTATTTTGTTTTTTATTCATTTTTGGAACACATATTTTAGGGAAGTGAGATATTAAAAATATACTTCAATCATGGAGCATACACGTTCATGATAATGCTGCACTAGTGTTTGAATCTGTTACGTTATGTGTGTTGTTGATGCCTTTCGAGGCGCTGGGATATTTCCCAGATTGAGACGTTGTGTGCAGTGATTGGATGACAGGGTCATCACGTGAGAGACGTGCCCTGTACAGATGAGTGACGTGGCCCTGACCTTCCTTGTGCGTGATTCATCTATACACCGACACGTGGAACGCACCGCTCTGACCCCTTTGTCATCACGCCAGACTAATACATTCGAGAATTTAGCCTTCGGCATATCCCTGAGTCTAATTCCAGTTTCGTTTTGTACATTGGTTGGTCTAGAGCAGGGGTCTCCAAACCTTCTAAACTAAGGGCCAGTTTATTGTCCTTCAGTCTTTAGGAGGGCTGGACTGTGGCCAGTGGGAAGAAAATAATAAAATATTTGGTATTAGGGGGAGTAATAATGCCTCATCGTTGGTATCATAGGGAGGAATAGTGCCCCATTATTGGTGTCAGTGGAAGAAATGGTGCCCCATTGTTAGTGTCAGATGGCGTAATAGTGTCTTGTATCAGTGGAAGTAATAGTGCCCCAAGGGCCATTAAAAGCAAGCAAAGGGCCGCACCTGGCCCCAGGGCCACAGTTTGGAGACCACTGGTCTAGAGGTTGGTGTTAACCGATGATTCAAGTGGAGGTCTAGGGAAGTGGCATATATAGGCCCGATTATCCCATCTTTATTATCCTATCTAAGTGTATATATATGACGCCTAATGCGTCGGGCGCCAGGACGTCTGGAACGCATGGGATGACCAATCGATGACGTGATGATTAAGACGTAATGACGCTTGGAAAGCACGCGAGATACCAGAAGTGAGATCTCATGACGGTTACACGGGCTTACAATTTTACAAATCAACATTCATATAAAAGCGCAGTAGGTGGTCGGCTAGTGTATACCCAGGATGAAGTCATTGGAGACGAAACACGTAGGGTTAATATGCTGGCCCTTGCCACCTCAAATTGCGCATTTGTTTTACTGTTCCATTGGACTGTTTTTATTGGATATTCATTTGATTGGATATTTTTTATTTAATAAATCCCATCATCTGGTTTTATGCTATGTGGAGGCATCTCTCTTTTTCTTTTTATACTCTAAAATCATCTGTGAGAGGAGACAGATTTTGGAGAGCTGCGCTCAGGATTGCCCAGTGTTTGAAATATCTTCCATAGTCCTATTACCGGCACGCTGGATACACCACCGACCTGCAGAGGGGGTGATTGAACAGCCTGTTCCTGGAGTTTGTTCCTGTGGCTCTGTTTTCATGCCTAATAGATCCACCGCCGTGTGGTGAGTTGGATCCACATCTTTGGGTAAAGCCCCGTACACACGGTCGGACTTTTGGCCAACAAACTTCATTTTGAGCAAGTTGGACCAACAATCTGACCGTGTGTACGCTCCATCCGACAAACTTTTTTTGCTTTTTTCTTGTTTTTAACGGACAAAAGTTGGGTCTGCAAACGGACAAACTTTTACCCAACAAAAGTCCGATGGAGCAAAGTCCGACCGTGTGTACAGAAAACCATCGGACTTTTGTCCGATGGACAAAACAACTAATGTTAAAATCAACCAACAATAGCAGTAGTTGACCTAAGGGTGGCGGTAAAGAGCAGAAAAAAGCAGAAAAACCACGTGATGTTGCAAAAAGTTTTGGGAAAGTTTGCAGAAAAGTCCTGTGGTGTGTATGCTATGGGTGTTCCCAACCAACTCCGTTCGGACAAAAAAACACGGAAAAGTCCGATGGAAGTCCGATCGTGTGTACGGGGCTTAAGAGTACCTATATCTCTCTCTCTCCCCTACTTGGAAGGTGAAGGCACTCCTGGGTGTATTTGATCATTGCTGATTACATCTATGCAAAAAGACTGTTGAACGTATGCAGCCATAGAAAGCTCCTTTTAGGAATCACTGTCACATCCTGACATTTGATTTTTATGGACTATCACGTTTTGTTTATATTATGTTTACTAAATATTATGTTGGTTTTATCTTTATGACCATTGGGTATTTGTCACTAAACACACTTCTAGGTTACATACTTTTTCACTAAGATTTTTCCATCGACAATCTTCGCTGTAGTGTATGAGAGCACCTCACGATATTACAACACATGGGAGTGTTCACAGACACGTCTCAGTGAAATAGGTTCTTGTATCATATTTCAAGAATTTTCTTTTATACTGTATTGACGGATCAAGTTGATCGATGTTTTCATTTAGGTCTGTCTGGTTACCTATTTTTAGCGCTATCCTTTTTTCACTTAGTATATAGGCAGGCTAGGGTAGTATAGGGGCAGGCTAGGGTAGTATAGGGGCAGGCTAGGGTAGTATATGGACAGGCTAGGGTAGTATATGGACAGGCTAGGGTAGTATATGGACAGGCTAAGGCAGTATAGGGGCAGGCTGGGGTAGTATGTAGAGAGGCTAGGGAAGTATATAGACATGCTAGGGTAGTATATAGGCAGGCTAGGGTAGTATAGGGGTGGGCTAGGGTAGTATAGGGGCAGGCGGAGCGGCATGGGGGGCAGTTGTCATCAGGACACACAAAACTGCTGAAAAAAAAATCTTGGTCATCAATTTGCTGGGTAAATAGAAGAGAAGGAGAGGCAGCTGTGGTTCAATTTGATGCTCCTCTCAAAATGCTGCCTGGGTCCAATGGACCCCCTGGGACCCATGGCCCGGGCCGGCCCTGACGTCACCGCTCAGGCTCCACAGCCATTGTTGGTGCTCTATCCTCTCCCCTGAAGCCGGCTGCTGTGGATAACATGTATATGGGCAGGCTAGGGTAGTATATGGACAGGCTAGGGTAGTATATGGACAGGCTAAGGCAGTATAGGGGCAGGCTGGGGTGGTATATAGAGAGGCTGGGGTAGTATATAGAGAGGCTAGGGTAGTATATAGGCAGGCTAGGGTAGTATATAGACAGGCTAGAGCAGTATAGGGGTGGGCTAGGGTAGTATAGGGGCAGGCGGAGCGGCACGGGGGGCAGTCATCAGGACACACAAAACTGCTGGAAAAAAAATCTTGGTCATCAATTTGCTGGGTAAATAGAAGAGAAGGAGAGGCGGCTGTGGTTCAATTTGATGCTCCTCTCAAAATGCTGCCTGGGTCCAATGGACCCCCTGGGACCCATGGCAGGGCCGGCCCTGACGTCACCGCTCAGGCTCCACAGCCATTGTTGGTGCTCTATCCTCTCCCCTGAAGCCGGCTGCTGTGGATAACATGTATATGGGCAGGCTAGGGTAGTATATGGACAGGCTAGGGTAGTATATGGACAGGCTAAGGCAGTATAGGGGCAGGTTGGGGTGGTATATAGAGAGGCTGGGGTAGTATATAGAGAGGCTAGGGTAGTATATAGACAGGCTAGGGTAGTATATAGGCAGGCTAGGGTAGTATATAGACAGGCTAGAGCAGTATAGGGGTGGGCTAGGGTAGTATAGGGGCAGGCGGAGCGGCACGGGGGGCAGTCATCAGGACACACAAAACTGCTGGAAAAAAAATCTTGGTCATCAATTTGCTGGGTAAATAGAAGAGAAGGAGAGGCGGCTGTGGTTCAATTTGATGCTCCTCTCAAAATGCTGCCTGGGTCCAATGGACCCCCTGGGACCCATGGCAGGGCCGGCCCTGACGTCACCGCTCAGGCTCCACAGCCATTGTTGGTGCTCTATCCTCTCCCCTGAAGCCGGCTGCTGTGGATAACATGTATATGGGCAGGCTAGGGTAGTATATAGACAGGCTAGGGTAGTATATGGACAGGCTAAGGCAGTATAGGGGCAGGTTGGGGTGGTATATAGAGAGGCTGGGGTAGTATATAGAGAGGCTAGGGTAGTATATAGACAGGCTAGGGTAGTATATAGGCAGGCTAGGGTAGTATATAGACAGGCTAGAGCAGTATAGGGGTGGGCTAGGGTAGTATAGGGGCAGGCGGAGCGGCACGGGGGGCAGTCATCAGGACACACAAAACTGCTGGAAAAAAAATCTTGGTCATCAATTTGCTGGGTAAATAGAAGAGAAGGAGAGGCAGCTGTGGTTCAATTTGATGCTCCTCTCAAAATGCTGCCTGGGTCCAATGGACCCCCTGGGACCCATGGCAGGGCCGGCCCTGACGTCACCGCTCAGGCTCCACAGCCATTGTTGGTGCTCTATCCTCTCCCCTGAAGCCAGCTGCTGGGGAGATCATGTAACCGGACCAGAACACCCTTAGATTAGGTAAGTGTAGACATCTTTCCTTTACAGGGTAGTTATCATAAGGCTTAGAATGGGAGCTGGTTTAGGTTTACTTTAAGGCTCAGTATCCGAGAGCCGGCTTTTTCCTATGATTGTTATAGCAAATATATCATCTGCTAAAAGAGGAACTGTCAACCCCTGGGCATGTTCTTACTTTTATCTAAAATGTTTGCTCGGTATTCAAACTCAGCAGATCTCATACCTTATGAGTTGGTTCAGATTCAGATTCAGAATACTTTATTGATCCCAAAGGGAAATTATTGTTTATCGATGATGGTAAATTCAACGTCCTGGAGGACTGTTTTGGAGATAAAGCATCCTGGAGGATGGAAAACGTACAGGTTAGCGGAATGTGGGAAGTAGATTGCTGGAGGAGCAGAGGAAATGATGAGCGAGTGGGTGGAAGTGACAGTCACCATGTGGAGATGAAGGTCAATTAGTCTCTGTTTTGCCACCATGAGCGGTGCTTGGACAGATCTGTGATAACTGTAGACAGAAACGTATAATGAGCTTTTGGACGGTGCCCAGCCGAAGCCGAGGAGCCTTGTCAGCCAGAATACAGAGGAGGAACAGTGACTCATAAAAACATTTTTAGAGTAAAGCCTCGTACACACGACCGGTTTTCTTGGCAAGAAAACTGCTGGGAGAGCTTTTTGCCGAGAAAACCGCTCCTGTGTATGGTTTCTCGGCAGGAAAACTGCCGGGAATCTCGACGAGAAAAATAGAGAACCTGCTCTCTATCTTCTCTTGTCGGGATTCTCGGCAGAGTTTTCCTGCCGGGAAAACCGGTCGTCTGTATGCTTACCTTGTCCAGGTAAACCCGCGCATGCTCGAAAAGACTTTGACGCATGCGTGGTAGCATACAAGGGTAGTGTAGGGTGTAGCAAGATGGCGGCGACGGCATCGAATGTGACGAGCGCAGGCTCGTCGTAGTCCTTGACGTCACCGCGTTCTTGTCATTCAAAAGAACGGCGGTTCTTTTGAATTTCCATGTGTACACTCGGCGAGCAAGGCAAGCTTGTCGGGAATCCTGTCGGGAAAACCAAGGTTTTTTTTTCCCGGCAGGATTCCCGCCCGTGTGTACGAGGCTTGAGACTAGGAACATGTTATGTCAGACTGATGGAGATCACTGTCATCACAGCCTCTCTGCAGATCAATGCTCCGGCTCCCACGACTGGGGTCTGCAAATGGCAACACACCAAGTATCAGAGGGCTACAGGTGGCCCTTGGGCCACAAGTTGGACACCACCAGGGAGAATACTGATCCTTAACCACTTCAATACCGGGCACCCTCTTCCTGCCCAGGCCAATTTTCAGCGCTCTCACACATTGAATGACAATTGCGCGCTCATGCTACATTCTACGCATTTGAATTTTTTTCATTTGCTTTCTTTTGGTGGCATTAAATCACCACTGGGGTTTTATATTTTTGCAAAATAAACGAAAAAATGACCAAAAATTTTGAAAAAAAAAATTCACTTTTCTTTGTTTCTGTTATAAAATTTTGCAAATAATTAATCCTTCTTCATAAATTTAGCTCAAAATGTATTCTGCTACATTTCTTTGGTGAAAATAACCCAAATCACTGTATATTATTTAGTCTGTAGGAAAGTTATAGAATCCACAAGCTATGCCTATGGGATATGTACAGTGCATCTGGAAAGTATTCACAGCGCTTCACTTTTGCCACATTTTGTTATGTTATAGCCTTATTCCAAAACGGAATCAATTCATTATTTTTCTCAAAATTCTACAAACAATCCAACATAACAACAACAACAACGTGAAAGACGTTTGTTTGAAATCTTTGAAAATTTATTAAAAATAAAAGACAAAAAAATCCCATGTACATAAGTATCACAGCCTTTGCATTGAGATGTTTCTACAACTTGATTGGAGTCCACCTGTGCTAAATTCAGTTGATTGGACATGATTTGGAGAGGCACACACCTGTCTATATAAGGTCCCACAGGTAACAGTGCATGTCAGAGCACAAACCAAGCCGTGAAGTCCAAGGAATTGTCTGTAGACCTCGGAGACAGGATTGTATGGAGTCACAGATTGGGGGAAGGGTACAGAAAACTTTCTGCAGCATTGAAGGTCCCAATGAGCACAGTGGCCTCCATCATCTGTAAATGGAAGAAGTTTGGAACCACCAGGACTCTTCTAGAGCGGGCCGCCCGGCCAAACTGAGCGATCGGGGGAGGGGGGCCTTAGTCAGGGAGGTGACCAAGAACCCGATGGTCACTCTGACAGAGCTCCAGCATTTCTCTGTGGAGAGAGGAGAACCTTCCAGAAGAACAACCATCTCTGCAGCACTCCACCAATCAGGCCTGTATGGGGGAGTGGCCAGACGGAAACCACTCCTCAGTAAAAGGCACATGACGGCCCACCTGGAGTTTGCTAAAAGGCACCTGAAGGACTCTCAGACCATGAGAAACAAAACTCTCTGGTCTGATGAAACAAAGATTGAACTCTTTAGCCTGAAAGGCAAGAATCACGTCTGGAGGAAACCAGGCACCGCTCATCACCTGGTCAATACCATCCCTACAGTGAAGCATGGTGGTGGCAGCTTCATGCCGTGGGGATGATTTTCAGCGGCAGGAACTGGGAGACTAGTCAGGATCGAGGGAAAGATGAATGCAGCAATGTACAGAGACATCCCTGATGAAAACCTGCTCCAGAGTGCTCTGGACCTCAGACTGGGGCGAAGGTTCATCTTCCAAAAGGACAACGACCCTAAGCACACAGCCAAGAGAACAAAGGAGTGGCTACGGGACAACGCTGTGAATGTCCTTGAGTGGCCCAGCCAGAGCCCAGACTTGAACCCGATTGAACATCTCTGGAGAGATCTGAAAATGGCTGCGCACCGACGCTCCCCATCCAACCTGATGGAGCTTGAGAGGTCCTGCAAAGAAGAATGGGAGAAACTGCCCAAAAATAGGTGTGCCAAGCTTGTAGCATCATACCCAAAAAGACTTAAGGCTGTAATGGGTGCCAAAGGAGCTTCAAGAAGATATTGAGCAAAGGCTGTGATACTTATGTACATGGGAGGAGCCTGTGATACTTATGTACATGGGAGGAGCCTGTGATACTTATGTACATGGGAGGAGCCTGTGATACTTAAGTACATGGGAGGAGCCTGTGATACTTATGTACATGGGAGGAGCCTGTGATACTTATGTACATGGGAGGAGCCTGTGATACTTATGTACATGGGAGGAGCCTGTGATACTTAAGTACATGGGATATTTTTTGTTTTTTATTTTTAATAAATTTGCAAAGATTTCAAACAAACTTCTTTCACATTGTCATTATTTGGGGATTGTTTGTAGAATTTTTAGGAAAATAATGAATTTAATCCATTTTGGAATAAGGCTGTAACATAACAAAATGTGGAAAAAGTGAAGCGCTGTGGATACTTTCCGGATGCTCTGTATCTGAAAATTTATCAATCCTGAACTCATTTCTTGAGGACCGAAAAATGCCAAGACAGTACAAATACCCCCCAAATGACCCCTTTTTGGAAGGTAGAAAGTCCCAGGTATTTAGTAATAGGAGGAATAGGAAGCAATTTTTTTGTCACAATTATTTGGAAAATGAAGAAATAAAAATAAAATAAAAAAAATTCTCAATTTTTGTTTTTACATACTTACATACTGTCACTGGTGCAGTACGGCGTTATCATATAACGGGTGTGGTGGTGATCAGGGACACTGACTGGTTACAGTATGTTAAAAAAAAATATATATATAGATCATTTGTTTTATTACATTTTTTTTCTTTTTTTACAATTTTCTTTTCTAAAGCCTCGTACACACGGACGGGAATCCCGTCTATGGGATTCCTGGCAAGCTTGTCTTGTCTTGTCACACGCACCATTCAAACGAACCACCGTTCTTTTGAATGGCAAGAACGCGGTGACGTGATCGACTACGACAAGCCGGCGCTCGTCACATTCGTGCCGTCGCCGCCATCTTGCTATGCCCCACACTAACCTTGTATGCTACCGCGCATGCGTCAAAGTCTTTTCGAGCATGCGCGGGTTTATCTGGACAGGTGAGCATACAGACGACTGAGTTTCTCAGCAGGAAACACTCTGCCGAGAATCCAGACGAGAAAAATAGAGAGCAGGTTCTCTATTTTTCTCGTTGAGATTCCCGGCAGTTTTCCTGCCGAGAAACCATACACACGAACGGTTTTCTCGGCAAAAAGCTCTCCCAGCAGTTTTCTTGCCGAGAAAACCGGCCGCGTGTACGAGGCTTAACACTGTACTACTCTAGGAAAGTGATTAGAATTTTTATTTTTTACACATTATTATTGCTGATACCAGTGAATTTCATTGGTATAAGCATCCATTTTTTACTGGTTCTCCCAGCGTCAGTGGCGGCTGGTGGGTTCTTCTTTTGGGGGGCGGTAAACAAACAACACCCCCCCACCCCGGCAGCGTGGTCCCCGGCACTTACCGGAGCATGTGGCGGGGCTGTGGTCTCCTCTCCTGGAGTGCGGGCAGCGGCCGCGGCGGCTCGGGTGTCCGCTCCTTCAGCTTCCTCCTCTGTGTGTCGCCTCTTGCACCATAGTGCTAGGCATCCAATAGGATCACCTGATGTTTTGGCCAATCGGGAAACAGGTCTCACAGACCTGCCTCTTGATTGGCGAGGAGGAACTTTAGTGTGATAATTGCAAAAATTAATTTGCTACCGTCACACAACAGGGTGGGCCCAGAGCACAATGCTCTGCACTCCGAGCTGATCCTTTTTTGAAGCCTATTAAAACCTCTAGCTATAATCAGGTGCTTCAAAAAAAAAAACACCCCGCCGCATTGGAATCTATGGTCTGGCACCACTAATATGTAGATCAGGGGGCCGGATGCATGGATAGAGGAGGTGGCACCCGTGTACATTCTATGAACGAGCCGTCATTGTTCAGTGTCTTTTGTTGTGATTAGCTGTGATTGGCAAAAGCTAATCACATGGTACAGATGGCCTGTGATTGGCCCTGTCTGTACCATGTGATAACTGTGACCAATCACAGCTAGCAGCACAATTGTACACAATGGATGGCATGAAAGGAAGCATCCTTTATTTACAACTGTCGTGATCTGCTGTGATTGGTCACAGCGATCACATGGTACTGGCAGCGGGCCGGCACACTCAGTCACCCAGTGGACACAGCCGGTGGCAGATCGCACGCTGCGCGGCTCCACGGCTGAGCGAGAGGTGCCTTTTGGGAGGACGTCATATGACGTTCTCCCAGAACAACAATGCCCCCCCCCCCGGCTGTCATTGTACTATACGCAGGGCGGGAAGGTGGTAAAGTAGAAGTCTGTTCAAAACTAACTAAGCTTCAACCTCCTCCCACCTCCATTCTAAGCCTATTATAACTACCCTGTAAAGGAAAGATATGTATATTTATCTAATCTCAGGGCGCTCCGGTCCGGTCACATGATCTCCCCATCATCCAGCTTCAGGGAAGAGGAGAGATCATCGCCAATGTCTGCAGAGCCTGGGTGGTGACATCACCCGTAGACTTACTATGAGGCATCCATTGTCTGCAGCTAAAAGCCCCACTATTGTAAATATTCAATAAGCCAACATTCTCACACTTTTTTCACTAACTGCACCCTTTAAAAGTATGCAAAATCTCAAGAGACCCCTGACATAAATGTTACTTACCATAAATGGGAAACCTGAGTCTGAGAAAATGCACACAACCACCTAGATGAAATAATTTGACACTAGAAGCCCCTTATCATTAGGTAATGATGAAAGACTCCTTTCCCCACCTATTTGCTTACGTGGCCGGGGATTTCTGGCCATAAAAGTCAATGGGCCAGGTGACGTCAGTAGTTGGTAAGGTCGCATCGGCCGCCATTCTTTCCTTAACAACTATTGACTGTATTTTCCAAATATGGCCATGTGACCATATTTAGGCAATGCTGTAACCCGCTCTATTCTCCGCCCATTTGTTTGTGTGGCCGGGGATTCATGGCCATGTAAGTGAATGGGCCAGGTGACGTCAGTGGTTTGTAAGGACTCAGGAGCTGCCTCTGCTTTCTTTACAACCATTGACAGCGTTGCCCAAATATGGCCATATGACCATCTTTAGGCAATGCTGTAACCCGCTCTATTCTATGCCCATTTGTTTTTGTGGCCATGGATCCCTGGCCATGTAAGTGAATGGGCCAGGTGACATCAGTGATTGGTAAGGACGCAGCGGCTGCTGCTGCTTCCTTGACAACCATTGACAGCATTGCCCAAATATGGCCATGTGGCCATATTTAGGAAAGGCTGTAACCCGTTCTATTCTCCACCCATTTATGTGACCAGGGATTCCTGGCCATAAAAATGAATGGGCCAGGTGACGTCAGTGGTTGGTAAGGTCGCATCGGCCGCCGATCTTTCCTTAACAACTATTGACCGTATTTCCCAAATATGGCCATGTGACCATATTTAGGCAATGCTGTAACCCACTCTATTCTCCGCCCATTTTTTTGTGTGGCTGGGGATTCATGGCCATGTAAGTGAATGGGCCAGGTGACGTCAGTGGTTGGTAAGGACTCAGCAGCTGCCTCTGCTCTCTTTACAACTGTAGCGCTACCCCCAGTTAAGAGAGCCGCTGATATTGATTTGGGCCCTGCAGTGCACCGCTGTCAACCCCCGGCAATCGGCTCTAACCTCCCGTGGCACAGCTGGTGATAGAGGGATAGGACCGCGTGACCGCAACTGTTGGTGACGCAGTCCTATAACAAACATACACAGAATATACTTTAAAACTCCTATTAAAGTAAGCGGAACTGACACCAAATGTACTTTACCCAGATATTTTACTGAGGCTAATGGGCAAGTAATAAACAACAGTATAACAAGTTGCAGATCCCTGCAATAAACAGTAATAAAGATAAACAGAGTAATCAGAATAATAAAGTATTGCTATGCAACTCTAGCGCTGCCCTTTTACAGCTACTTCCCCTCATGGGTAGACTAACACCCAGCAATGTCTACCTATGCAGTCAGGCCTGACTGATCTAAATGGAAGTTCAGTGAAACAATATTCGCTAGCAATCTTTTCGGTGGTGCACTTGAAGAACAACTTTGTAATCCCAACGAATAGTAAAGATAAAGGTATCTGTCTTTAAACAGCTCTCACCACCCGGGCAAGTCAAAGTCTGTTTCCTCCATCGATTCGTCTAGGAACAGGAATCCACCGACATCCAAGTCTTCAATCCTTCTGGTGTACTGCAGCAAGGAGGATTAGATGTCTCTAAGGCTCTGCTAGGCTGGCAGAGGGCTCTTTGGAAAGGAGCACACGGCCCGGGCTTCAGGCCTTGTGCACACAGCAGTTCAGCACAGACATCCTCTTGCTAGGAGAGGGGGGTCCAAAGAGCCCGACCAAAACTCCGCCTCCCCTTTATAAAGTCTCCCCCAGCAGTCTCTGTTCTGGAGCAATGCACCCTGGGTGCTGCAAGATGTACTGGGAGATGTAGTCTCTCTCTCCTCTGCTTTCACTTCCATAATGTCTCTTTACTTCCTCTCGACTCACCTCTCACCTGGAACTTCTTGTCTCTCTGCATTAAAGGGGAACACCCCGCTACACACTCCCCCCACTTGAACTCTTTGGTCCCCAAAGATAAACTTCAACAAATACTGTTTACCATTTTGGACAATGTCGAGCATGATGTTGGCATAGGGAATTCCCACCAAAACTTTGGGATGGAACTCTCTTGCCCACAGGTCACACTACCATGAGTGGCCTGCCTAACTGTGCCAGAGAGTGAGCTGGGGTTGCCCTCCACCAAATGGACGGTGGAAGGATCAGGTTGTTCAACACTTCTCCTAGCCGTTACAACAGAGTCCTCTGAGCTCGTCCCCATTTGGGGGTAAGTTAGTTTCTTGGGAGGCCTGATGACTCTGCGAGCCCTCTGCTCTCTTGGTGCTTCTGACTCTGGCACCACAGGCTCTTCTTCAGGAGTAAGTTCAGGTAACATTGCTGGTTCTGGAACCTCTGATTCAGAAGTCGACTGACGTATGGAATCTCTAGAGTCCTCCTCTGCGCAAGTGTCAGGAACATCTTCCCAGTAATCAGCTGAGGGACTGAAGGGTATGAATTCAGTAGCCTCCGGATTCAGCGTTGCATCTGGGGTATCCCCTCCATTTGGGAGATCTATGGCGGACGTTCCCAGAGTCGAGGGAGGCCACAGCCAGTCCAGTTCTCCACCTTCTTCTGTACTCAATTAGGAGGCCTCCCCATCTTTGGCTCGAGAGGTCTGGGACCGAGTGTTCGGCCTAGGAATATCCAGGATAGAGGCCGGTTCAGGGGAGTCTCTCACGGGAGGTATTCTGACTGCCTCAGCAAGTGGGAGCAGGTGGTTCCGATGCCACGTCTTCAGTGGACCCACCTTTCCTTCTGGCTTTAGTTTGTAGACAGGCAAACCGGGCAACTTCCTACAGACAACATAGGGCTCAGATCTCCACCTGTCGGCAAGCTTGTGTTTTCCAGGGACCCCCAGATTGCGTAGCAGTACTCGGTCCCCGGGCTGCAGATCTTGCACTCGAACCTTCAGATCAAAATTTCTCTTGTTGCGGGCCCCCCTTTGATCCGAAGCCGCCTGGGCTTGTTCATAGGCCACCTGCAAGCTACGTCTAAGTCTGTCCACATATCCCTTGTGGGATGCAGCTGAGGTATTGTCTATAGAAGTGCCAAAGGCCAGGTCCACAGGTAGCCTTGCTTCTCTCCCAAACATAAGTCGATAAGGGGAGTAGCCAGTGGCGTCACTTGTGGTACAGTTATAGGCATGTACTAGGGCTGATATGTGCTGACTCCAGTGTTGCTTCTTCTCTGTTTCTAAGGTTCCCAACATGTTGAGCAGGGTCCGGTTAAATCTCTCCGGCTGAGCATCTCCTTGTGGGTGGTAAGGCGTGGTTCTGGTCTTCTTTATTCCTAATGAATCCAAAAGTCTTCGGATCAACCGACTCTCAAAGTCCCTTCCTTGATCTGAGTGGAGTCTCTGTGGTAGTCCGTAATGGACAAAATACTTCTCCATAAGTATCTTGGCCACGGTGGATGCCTTCTGGTCTTTGGTTGGGAAAGCTTGAGCATAGCGGGTGAAATGGTCGGTTATTACCAGAACATTCCCCAATCCACTCAGGTCGGGTTCGAGGCAGAGAAAGTCAATGCATACCAGATCCATTGGGCCTTGACTCTGTAAGTGGCCCATTGGGGCAGCTTGATGGGGTAGGGTCTTTCTCTGAATGCATCGTGCACAGGAATGGCAATACTCCTCTACTTCTGCCCTCATGCAGGGCCAATAGAACCGATTTCTGACGAGCTGGAAGGTCCTTTCTGACCCTAGGTGACCATGATGGTCATGCAGGGCAATTAGTACAGTCTCTCGGTGCTTCTCTGGAAGAAATAACTGCCACTTATCTTCTGAATCATCAGAGGGGCCCCTTCGGTAGACCACTCCCTGATGTACCTGTAGCCTGTCCAATTCCTTCCTCAACAGGCGAGCCTCCTTTGAGGGGTGATGTAGGAATTTGTTGGGATCCTGATTCTCCAGGGCTTCGAGGACCAATCTCCCCATGGGGTCTTCCAATTGGTCACACCTCAACTCCTTCTTGGACAGTCTCGGTAGGTTGTCTTCCTCCAGTTGAGTTACCCCACAATAGTGTTTGGGGACTCCTACCATGGTAACCCCTATTTCTTCTGCTCTGGAGCCTCCTCTGGCTTGGAATTCAGCCCCTTGACAAAGGGCCCGCACCCCGTCCGGTGCCACTTGGGTCCAATCTTCCCAGTCATTTGTCGTGGCATGAGACCTCCGGGACAGGGCATCTGCATCCCTATTTCCGGCTCCTGGTCTGTACTTCAGACTGAAGTTGAATCCAGACAATGCGGCCAACCACCTGTGTCCGGTGGCATCTAGTTTCGCGGTGGTGAAGAGGTAGGTCAGGGGGTTGTTGTCTGTCTTCACAGTAAACTCTGCCCCATACAAGTAGTCTTTTAGCTTGTCTACTACCGCCCATTTGAGGGCCAGGAATTCCAGCTTATGAGTGGGGTAATTCTTTTCTGAGGGGGTCAGGCTCCTGCTCACATAGGCCACTGGTCGCAGTTGTCCTTCATGTTCTTGGTAGAGTACACCACCTAGACCCTCATGGCTGGCATCCACATGTAATTCATAAGGTCTGGTAGGGTCGGCGTAGGCCAGGACTGGGGCAGTGGTTAAGCTCCTCTTCAGAGCATGAAAGGCCTCTTCACACCTTGGGTTCCACTGATCTTGAACTGACTCACCAGGCCTCCTGGGCCCTGAGTCATCCTCTTCCCCTTCTGCCTTTAGCAATTCATTCAACGGGCGGGCAATCCGAGCAAACCCCTCCACAAACCTCCTATAATAGGAGCAGAACCCCAGGAAGGATCTGAGCTCTGTTACTGTGGTGGGTCGTGGCCAGGAAGTGACTGCTTCCAACTTCTCAGGATCTGTGGCCACCCCTTCTTCAGACACTATGTGCCCCAGATAGTTCACAGAAGACTGGTAGAACCGACACTTCTCGGGGGAAAGCTTAAGTCCCTCTTCGCTGAGTCTTCTCAATACTTTCTCCAACCTGGCTTCATGTTCTTCCAAGGTTCTTCCAAAGACAATGACATCGTCCAAGTACACAAGGACTTCTATAAGATTCATGTCTCCAACAGTCTTCTCCATAAGGCGTTGAAAGGTAGCAGGAGCTCCAGACAGACCCTGAGGCATCCTATTGAATTCGAAGAATCCCACCGGGGTTATGAAGGCTGTCTTCTCCCTGTCTTCTGGGTGCATAGGGATTTGATAGTACCCACTCTTGAGGTCCATCACACTGAACCATTTGGCTCCAGACAAACTTTGTAGGGCATCTTCTATCCTTGGCGTGGTGTATTGGTCAGGGATGGTTCTCCTGTTGAGAGTCCTGTAATCGATACAAAGCCTCAACGACCCATTCTTCTTTCTGACCACCACGATTGGGGAGGCATAGGGACTTCTAGACTCACGGATAACACCAGTCTTCTTTAGTTCTACAAGTTGTTCCCTCAGATCCTCCAGATCTGCCAGGGGGACCCGCCTGACCCTCTCTCGGAAGGGCTTATCTTCTTGGAGGCGGATCCGATGGGTGGCACTTCTTGCACACCCCACATCGAATTCATCTTCGGAAAAGATCTTCTCCCACCTGGTCAGCTGGGCCTTGGCTCTTTCTTTCCAAGCCCTGGGTAGGTTCGGGTTTTCCACGGACAGTTTCTCCCAAACATCTCCTCCGTCACCCGTCCCCTTGACTTCGGACCAAGTGACCGGGGCAGCAGGGCTCACCTGACCAAGCAACACTCTGGCAGGGATCTCCATGGGTCCTCCCGTAGTGTTCCTAACACTCACCGGAACTCTGCCATGGGCCTTCTTCAGGGCCTTGAACGGAATCACTTCTGGTATCACTTCCAGGCCTGAGGACTCTTCCCTTGGGTCTGATTCCAGCATGACAAAGGGGCCAGGTTGTTCCCACGAAAGCTTCACAGTGGCCCTAAGACAGGTTACTTCTCCGGGCTGTAGCACTACTCCTTCTCTGCCAAGTCTCCACACCTTCCCTATCCCCTCTCCCGGGGTCTTCTGCTCTAAGACCAGTCGTTGGTAGGCCGTCTTTAGCATGGGATGGATTTTGGTGGCTGAATGGTTTCTCTCTTTCACTAGAGGGGTCAGGAGTCTCCTGACTAGATCCGTGTTTGTCCCAATGATCAGGGAAATCTTGCTGGCTCCAGGCGGCCGGGGACACACAACTGCCAGGGTGTCAAACACTTCAGCCTTCCCAGCCACGGATGGGTCGAAAGTCATCTTTATGGGCAGGTACCCATCATAAGGGAAACTCTGGGTTCCAAGTCCCCATATCTCCAGCTCTTCTATCTTCTGGATAGGCAGATGACTCAAGTGCCTATCATAGAAGTCCCGGTATAGTAAAGTCACCTGTGCTCCGGTGTCCAAAAGAGCTTTAGTATAGACTCCTTCCACTTGAATGGGCACAGTAGGAGACGGGCCCACCAGTTCCTTTGGGTATGGCCGGACTGGGGTCACCTCTTTTTTTTTGCTTTCGACCCTTGCCCTGCTCCTTTTGGACTTTAATTTTTCCTGAGCCTGGCATGCATTGACTTTCTCCCTCTCAATGGGGGCACAAACCCGCTGAGGGATGTTATTGTTCCTTTTAGGTGGATGTTCCTTCTTTGGGGTGCTGTACTTCCACTGAGGGGTCTTGCCCCCTCCCTCTGGGGTACATCTTGGTGGGGGTGTACTATACCTCCTCCTAGGAGTTTTGTCTCCTCCATTCTTGGCCTTTTTTTTTAGTTTGGAGCGCACTGAAGATGATGGGCACCCGGTTGACTCCTTCACCGGGGCCCCTTTGGAGTTTCCCGCCGGCTTGCAATTATCTGTTCTCTTCTTCTTTGGGCTGGAGCATACGTTAGCAAAGTGGCCACTCCCTCCGCAGTTATAGCAAATCACCTCTTCTCGGTCCTGTAGGGAGGCCGGTGCTGAGGTGTTCGGGAACAACTCCTTTCTTGGGCTTGGTTTCTCTCGTCTTCTCTGATCTTTCTCCATCAAAGAGGTCAGCATCTCCAACACTTGGGCCATTTGCGATTTCAGAGTGTCAACCTCCGCATCTCTTTCTGGGCTCTTGACCGAATGGACCAACACTGGTACAGGTGTGACATTCGCCTTGGCCACCTGCTGATCTTCCTCCAGCGCCTCTTCGTCCCTAATAATTTTTATTAGATCAGAGTAGGTTAGTGACATTCCTCCTCCTGAGGTTTTCAGGTGCAGCCAGACCGGGTCTGAGCGCCGCGCTCCCCTCATGATCAGCTTCATGCGTGCTTCATCTGCATCTTTGGGCAGCATTCCCTTCTTCAGTACAATCTTGCATAACTGCCTGTTCAGCCTTCTAACATATTCTGACAGTTTCTCATTCGGCTGCTGGAGAGTGTGTTCAATTTGATAAATCATCTCTGACACCTTCTCCAGCTGACCAAACTCTTCCTGCAGCATGGCCAGGCAATCTTGAGCTGTACAGTTTTCATTTCCAAACCGGAAGCTCTTCACCGCTTCTGCCGCGGCACCTTTCAGACTTTCTAAGACTCGCTGTCTCTTCTGTGCCTCAGGCACCTCCCATGCTTCTACTGCCTGCAATGCCTGTTCCACCCAAGTGTCAAAATCTTCCTCCCCCGCAGGGACGGGGAGCTTCCCTGAGAAGGTGCTAAGCTTCCGGTAACCGGCCTCCACATGCACCGTACTGCTTTTCTGGCACTTAATTACAAGGTCTCCTAGAGCATTCAACAATTCAGGCCCTATAGCGGCCAGCGGTGATCCCGGGCTTAATAGTTCCTTAAGCTTTTCTGCTTTAGGGGATAGTGGTGGAGATAATTGTGGGAGTGATGGCTTTGGTGTCTGAAACCATTCTTCCTTCACTGGCAGCGTATGTATCAAGTGATAGATCTGATTATCTATGGCTTGTATACTCTGACTTTTAAAATGCTCTGGGATTTAGTTTTTCCATTCTACCAGTGCGTATGTAAACGAGATCACTGGATCTGGCCTAAAATCCATCACCCATGCTTTGTGGCTCGGAGACAGTAACAATACGAGCTGTTTTATCTCCTCTTCCTTCCATCTTTCCCCCGGGAGTACAATGACTACCGCCGCGGTTGGATCGGCGCCAATCGCTGCGCACCACTGTGACATTGCCAGCGGGTCCATGCTGGTACTTCTGACCGGCTTGATTGCAGCGTGCAACGTACAAGGATCCCGGACTCGAGCCCCCACGTGTAGCGCTACCCCCAGTTAAGAGAGCCGCTGATATTGATTTGGGCCCTGCAGTGCACCGCTGTCAACCCCCGGCAATCGGCTCTAACCTCCCGTGGCACAGCTGGTGATAGAGGGATAGGACCGCGTGACCGCAACTGTTGGTGACACAGTCCTATAACAAACATACACAGAATATACTTTAAAACTCCTATTAAAGTAAGCGGAACTGACACCAAATGTACTTTACCCAGATATTTTACTGAGGCTAATGGGCAAGTAATAAACAACAGTATAACAAGTTGCAGATCCCTGCAATAAACAGTAATAAAGATAAACAGAGTAATCAGAATAATAAAGTATTGCTATGCAACTCTAGCGCTGCCCTTTTACAGCTACTTCCCCTCATGGGTAGACTAACACCCAGCAATGTCTACCTATGCAGTCAGGCCTGACTGATCTAAATGGAAGTTCAGTGAAACAATATTCGCTAGCAATCTTTTCGGTGGTGCACTTGAAGAACAACTTTGTAATCCCAACGAATAGTAAAGATAAAGGTATCTGTCTTTAAACAGCTCTCACCACCCGGGCAAGTCAAAGTCTGTTTCCTCCATCGATTCGTCTAGGAACAGGAATCCACCGACATCCAAGTCTTCAATCCTTCTGGTGTACTGCAGCAAGGAGGATTAGATGTCTCTAAGGCTCTGCTAGGCTGGCAGAGGGCTCTTTGGAAAGGAGCACACGGCCCGGGCTTCAGGCCTTGTGCACACAGCAGTTCAGCACAGACATCCTCTTGCTAGGAGAGGGGGGTCCAAAGAGCCCGACCAAAACTCTGCCTCCCCTTTATAAAGTCTCCCCCAGCAGTCTCTGTTCTGGAGCAATGCACCCTGGGTGCTGCAAGATGTACTGGGAGATGTAGTCTCTCTCTCCTCTGCTTTCACTTCCATAATGTCTCTTTACTTCCTCTCGACTCACCTCTCACCTGGAACTTCTTGTCTCTCTGCATTAAAGGGGAACACCCCGCTACACAACCATTGACAGCGTTGCCCAAACATGGCCATATGACCATCTTTAGGCAATGCTGTAACCCGCTCTATTCTCTGCCAATTTGTTTGTGTGGCCATGGATCCCTGGCCATGTAAGTGAATGGGCCAGGTGACATCAGTGATTGGTAAGGACGCAGCGGCTGCCGCTGCTTCCTTGACAACCATTGACAGCATTGCCCAAGTATGGCCATGTGGCCATATTTAGGCAAGGCTGTAACCCGTTCTATTCTCCACCCATTTATGTGACCAGAGATTCCTGGCCATGTAAGTGAATGGGCTGGGTGACTTCAGTGGTTTAAAAGGACGCAGCGGCTACAAGCAGCATATGCTTCCTTAGCAACTATTGACAGCTGGAAGCAATCACATTTTTCCATACACCCTCAATGTTCCCACTGTTACAAAGTCCCTTCTTCCCATTAGAGCCCTACTTTACTCTGGCAGCAAGGCAGAGGGCGAGAGGCAGAACAGATCTGGGTGGAGGTGCCCTCTGTCCTCTCCTGAATACTAGAGGTGGCCCTGCATGCTGTCTGCCCTGGATCAGCATCACGTATTGCCATAGTGCAAGCAGGACACCATGCATCCTGGTCCTAGAGATTCATTGGTTGTTAAGGTGCTGGTGGCCTGCCTGCACAATGACAGAGCATGATGCTGATTCAGGGCATGTTTTTTTGCTCCCTAGGGAATTTCAAGCGGCACACCAGGGTGTTGCAGGACTCTGATTGAGTAACTTTGGTTTAGGCTGCTTTCCTTGCTTGGACCTTATATCTGCCCACATTGAAGAACAGGAAATTACCTCTTGTATCTTGACTTTTGTGCACACTTTGAATCACCAAGTGAAAACTATAGCCTCATGCTCTTTACAGAAGGGTTGGCTAGATGGAAAGTTTTACCAGGTAGCCGATGGTCATTAGAAGTGCTCGAAAAGACTATTTTCCTCTTTGACAGGAGCTCCTACTTAAGACGGATACTCCTGCCCATTAAACTGTACCATAATTTAGTGTGGGACATGTTGTTGATCTCAGAACAAATTTACTTACGAAAAGTGCTCGGGGGTTTGGGAGCTTCAAGGCAAATTTATACAAACATTTCACTTTTATTAATGTCGGACTTAATGTACAGAACCAGCCATCGAGCCCGGGAGTGAGATGAATCTATTTTAATCTAACTAAAGTCTAAAAGGCTTGAAGACTTTTTTTTTTCTCTCTAAATTTCCAGTTCGCGATTCAGCGGCGTGAATTACATTACTCAGCAAATGAACAGAAATGCACAGCTAATTTACATTAAACTGTAATGCTAAATAAATATATACGATGGTGCAGCCTTTTATAACCTTTTTTACTATGGAGGAACCTTCGAAAAACTTTTAATTTCTCAGGGAACCCCCTTTCATAAATGATTAAATCTACAGTTCACTCTATATTAGCAAAATCAGTAGGCTGTAAAGAGTTCTAAATCACAGAATACAGAATAGGGTGTACTTAACTCTACAGCTCTGGTCCAATTACTTAAAATAATATTAAAATTATTTAAAATATTCAAAATAAAATAATCACAGACGGTTAATATTATAATGACCCCTTACACTGGAGGTTAGTCAGAAGTTAGTGAACCCTAAAAATGGTGGTTAGCGGATAAGGCACCTTTCACATTGCTGATCAGTAGAGAAGAGCCCCTTTACATTGGTGATCAGCAGAGAAGGGCCCCTTTACATTGGTGATCAGTGGGGAAGGGCCCCTTTACATTGGTGATCAGCGGTGAAGAGCCCCTTTACATTGGGGATCAGCAGAGAAGGGCCCCTTTACATTGGCAATCAGTGGAGAAGGTTCCCCCCACATTGGTGATTAGTGGAGAAGGGTCCTCTTACATTGGTGATCAGTGGAGAAGAGCCCTCTTTTATTGGTAATCAATGGAGAAATGTCCTCTTCTTACATTGATTATCAGTTGAGAAGGGCCCCCTTACACTGGTAATCTGTGGAGAAAGACCCCATACTTTGATGATCAGTAGCAAAGGGAACCCTTTTCGATTGGTGATCAGTGGGGAAGGCCCCCCGCCCCACTTTGATGATCAGTTTAGAAGGACCTCCTTACAGTAATAATCTATGAAGAAAGCCCCCCCTAATGCCGCGTACACAGGATCGGAATTTCCGTCGGAAAAACTTTGGATGGTTTTTCCGTTGGAATTCTGCTCAAGCTTGGCTTGCATACACACGGTCACACAAAAGTTCTCTGAAATTTTGACCGTCAAGAACACGGTGACATACAACACTACGACGAGCCAAGAAAATTAAGTTCAATGCTTCCGAGCATGCATCGAATTGTTTCCGAGCATGCTTAGGAATTTTGCGCGTCGGAATTGCTACAGACGTTCGGAATTTCCGATAGGAATTTTTACAGTTGGAAAAAATAGAGAAACTGCTCTCTTGGCAGAAATTCCGACAGCAAAAGTCTGATGGAGCCTACACACGGTCGGAATTTCCGACAAAAAGCTCACATCGGACTTTTCTTGTCGGAAATTCTGATCGTGTGTACGCGGCATTACATTGGTGCTCAGTGAAGAAGGGACTAATTACATTCGTGATCAGTGACAAAGGGCCCCTTACAGGAGATTAGTAGAGAATGGCCCTCTTACATTGATGATCAATTGAGAAGAGCCCCTTACATTGGTGATCAGTGGAAAAGCACCCTATTACATTGGTGATCTGTGGGGAAGGGACCTCTTACATTGATGATCAATGGAAAAGGGCCCCTTACATTGGTGGTCAGTTGAGAAGGGCCCCCTTGAATTGGTGATCACCGGAAAAGTGCCCTATTACATTGGTGATCAGTGAAAAAGGGCCCTCTTATATTGGTGATCAGCAGAAAAGTGCCCCTTACATTGGTGGTCAGTAGAGACGTGCCCTATACATTGATGATCACTTGAGAAGTGAACCTCTTAAACTGGTGATCAGTGGGGAGCCCCCCCCCCCACTTTAATGTTTAGTTTAGAAGGACCTCCTTGCACTTATAGTCTGTGGAGAAGGGACCTCATACATTTGTGATTAGTGGACAAGGGCCCCATTATATTGGTTATCAGTGCAGAAGAGATCTTTTACATTGATGATTAGTAGAGAAGGGCCCCCTTACATCAATGATCAATGGAGAGGGGCCTCCTTACATTGATGATCAGTGGGAAAGAGCCCCATTACATTAGTGATCAGTGGAAAATGGACCTCTTACATTGGCGATCAGTGGAGACGAAACGTTGGGTGGAGCTAGGGACATGTGTCGTAGGACGTGGACGGAGACGCGGCCGCCATCTTGTTGGTAGGAAGCGCTGGTCGTTTCCATATGTCTGACAGAATCTTACTTAATGTGAGTGTATACGTCTTTTTTTATTCCAAATAAATCGGTTTCTGCTTGGATATCTGCGCAATAAGTCTTCCTTTTTTCTCCTTCTTACATTTATGTGGATATCGGAGTGCTCCCACTGCATTGGAGCCTAGTCACTATAGGCTCTAAATAGAGGAAGTGATCTGTGTATACCTTTTTTTTGGTCTAATGAGAGGAGGATCATTATTATTGTAGCGGGGTTCTCAATTTAAGGAAAGTGTTTGAGAGGTAGTTTGCTCAAACACCTAAATTTGTCAGGGTTTTTAGAACCATTTTATCCACAGGGAGAGTATCGGTGTACAATTCCCTGTGGCCTACAGGTGGCGCTGCCGTAGTAGGCTAGGGTTGAACCGCTGATACAGTGCTGTGCCTTGTGTGTCCCCTCTCAGAAGCCATACAGTGGGTGTGGTCTACCTGCTGGGCATGCTGGGAGAGGATATAAAAGGGGCACACGCTGCCTGTTTGGGGTCGTTCTGGTTCGGTCGTCGGGAGTCCTACTCCCAGGGAGTGTTCCTGTCCGCTCTGGGCACCTTAGGCCCAGGGGTGGGTGTTCCTGTTCCATCCTGGGCACCTTTAGCCCAGGGTGAGGTACTACCATGCTGTTCCTGTCCGCCCTGGGTATGTAAGCCCAGGGACCGCATCGAAGGCCTGGGGCCCAGCACCTTCGGCTGGGGTCCGCCAAGGATCGAGGAGTCTCAGGGTGCCGCCTTGCGAGGGGACCCGTATCTAGGATGAGGAGGCCGGGAGGGAACTCTCCGAAGACCCAGTGCAGTGTCATGGTGACGGTAGGGTCCCGGTAACTCTCCGGAGGGATGTCTTCTCCTAAAAAGGGGCTACAGCTAAAGAAGGGGATCAGCTTCACCAGGTCTGTGGCAGAAACCAACTTCACCAGGTCTGTGGCAGAGACCAACTTCACCAGGTCTGTGGCAGAGACCAACTTCACCAGGGCTGTGGCAGAAACCAACTTCACCAGGTCTGTGGCAGAGACTGTGCGCCTAGTAAACTTGCTTGAGAATCTGAGGAAACATCTGTAACGTTTGTGCCTGGACCTCCTCCACACCTTGTACTGTTCTGTTTCTTGCTCCAACCTTTTTCTTATCAGAGACTGTGTTATCGGCTAAGAGAAAATAAACTCTGAGTTGGAGTTTCATCTGGTGTGGACATTGACTTTACTGGGAAGTCAAGGACTTGTCTCTACTTTAATATAGAGGTGAGAATCAGGCTCTGGAGGTTTTCATGTTCTGACCGTGGAAGACCCAACAACAACACCGCTCAACCTTCTCACACAGGAGGGTACGGCTTGTGGTGCGGTGTGCCTCCCTCTTCCTGCGAGGAGCCAAAATTAATGCAGGTAAAGAAAGGGGTCTGTGCTCTACATTATCTTGTGTGGAGTGGATCGTTGTTTGAGGAGGAGGGATCGAAGGTGTCACGATTTAATGCATTTAATGTGTATACCCTATACACTGATGGTAAGAGTCAGATATATCGGGTGATGGTCTTTCTATCCTTATTTATGCAAAGTGAATTCAGATACGGACCCTGTTTTGATTGTTCCAGCAATCAACATTGATGAACTTTATGCTTTTTATCTTTATTGATTTTTTTATCGCTACACCTTTATTTTTTCAATTTCTATCCATTGTGACCAAAAATATTGTGTCAGTAGCTGTTTATATATATTTTTTTATTGTCTACTAAGCGCAAAAAGTCTGTTCGTTTTAAGAGCCCCAAAACATTGGTGATCATTGGAGAGGCGCCTTGTTACATTGGTAGTCAGTGCAGAAGGGAGCTTCTTACATTGGTGATCAGTGGTGAAGGGCCCCATTACATTGGTGATCATTAGAGAAGAGCCCCATTACACTGGTGATCATTAGAGAAGAGCCCCAATACATTGGTGATCAGTAGAGAAGAGCCCCATTACATTGGTGATCAGTAGAGAAGAGCCCCATTACATTGAAGATCATTAGAGAAGAGCCCCAATACATTGGTGATCATTAGAGAAGAGCCCCAATACATTGGTGATCATTAGAGAAGAGCCCCAATACATTGATGATCATTAGAGAAGAGCCCCAATACATTGGTGATCATTAGAGAAGAGCCCCATTACATTGGTGATCATTAGAGAAGAGCCCCATTACATTGGAGATCATTACAGAAGAGCCCCATTACATTGGTGATCAGTAGAGAAGAGCCCCATTACATTGGTGATCATTAGAGAAGAGCCTCAAAACATTGGTGATCATTAGAGAAGAGCCCCAATACATTGGTGATCATTAGAGAAGAGCCCCAGTACATTGGTAATCATTAGAGAAGAGCCCCATTACATTGGTGATCATTAGAGAAGAGCCCCATTACATTGGTGATCATTAGAGAAGAGCCCCATTACATTGTTGATCATTAGAGAAGAGCGCCATTACATTGGTGATCATTAGAGAAGAGCCCCAATACATTGGTGATCATTAGAGAAGAGCCCCAATACATTGGTGATCATTGGAGAAGAGCCCCATTACATTGTTGATCAGTGGGGAGGCACCCTGTTACATCGGTGGTCAGTGCAGAAGGGAACCTCTTACATCTTGGTGATGAGTGGAGAAAGACCCATTACATTGGTTATCAGTGGAGAAGGGTCCCCTTACATTGGTGACCAGTGGGGAGGGCCTCCCTACTTTGATGCTTTGTTGAAAAGGGCCCCCCAGTCACTCAGGATTGAGGCAAGTACACGCTACAGAAGGATATGCTTTGTTCATTTTTCATTTTAGAGGTCTACGTCAACTTTCATTTTGCATTAGTGGATTGATTTGCTCCTCTCCAGTAGTCACTCACCAGTAGACATGTGCATTCGTTTTCATCCGAATGCATTTTCGTCCGAATTTCAGGTATTTTCGTTATCGTTTTAACAAACGAAAACGAAAGCACAGAATCCGAAAACCGAAAGATCCGACATAAACAAATGCTTTATTTTCGTTTTCGTTGCGACAACAGTTCGATATAGATAGGAGATTCGACGTGACGCTGACAATAACAATCTGTGTCTATCGAACCTGCGGTCGAATGTGCCTAACCTTAACTTTATTAGTCCAAGATTATTCTACATAGAGAGGAAAGATTCGACATTATAGAGAGAAAAGATTCGACATTATAGAGAGAAAAGATCGCTGCTGGAATTGGGTGGGGGAAGTAAAATAAAAAAAATCATGATGATGAATATTATTGGCTGATTGTAACCAAAGAGGAGGAGCAGTAAAATAGAACTAACTTGACAATTCAACATGAACGAGGAAGATTCGACAAAGCATCGAAAAACATACAAACGTCGAATCTGTCATTGAAGGCTTATGGTGTCTGTCGAAAGTTAGAAGATTCGACGGAGCAGCTAAACTGTACGACGCTGCAATCGTACATTTCCGGTCAAATGCATCCGCCCATAGGCTATAGAAGAAGTCTAATGTTGGTTGACTAGTAATAGTAATTAATAAATATAATTATTACTAGTCATACAATATTAGAATTCTACTATAGCTTGTAGGCGGAACATTCGACCGGAAATGTATGATTGCAGCGTCGTACAGTTTCGCTGCTCCGTCGAATCTTCTTTGAACATTCGACAGACACCATAAGCCTTCAATGACAAATTCGACCCTAATTATTTCAGATTTTTGGACGAATGCAATTTCTAACGAAAAACAAAATAAATAAAAACGAATTTCGGGAGTAACTAAATTAATTTATTTTTCGGACAAAAACGAAATTCCGAAACAAAAAATTTCAGTGTGCACATGTCTACTCACCAGTAGGGATGAGCTCGGTGTTCGAGTCGAACATACGTTCGACTCGAACATCGGCTGTTCGATCGTTCGACGAAGATCGAACGATTTGGGCCGTTCGCGCCTAATTCGAGTGACGCGAACGGCCCACAATGCACTACGCCATCGCAGTGTCATCCAGGCGCTGTGATTGGCCAAGCATGCACTGTGACCCCGCATGCTTGGCCAATCACAGCGCCGGCAGCGAGGAGAGCAATGATTGGCCACAGGCAGGATGCCTGTGGCCAATTATTGCTGAGGGTGTTTAGTACACGCCCCACACTATAAAAGGCCGCCAGCACGGCGGCCTAGTGTAGTGTGTTCCGGAGCAGGGAAAGAGAAGCATAGGCAGGGACAGTGACATTTATTTTTTCTTGCTTAACCTGGATTCCTTTAGTTTAGGGAAAGAGAAGGATAGGTAGGGAGAGTGTCAGTGTGTTTTACTGTGCGAATCCTTGTTTCTAGGGACAGGGAAGGACAGTGAGGGAAATTCTCCTTGTGCTATAGTGTGCTTTAAAAAAACATTTTTTCTAGGGACAGAAAACTATAGGTAGGGAGAGTGTCAGTGTGTTTTACTGTACGAATCCTTGTTTCTAGGGACAGGGAAGGACAGTGAGGGAAATTCTCCTTGTGCTATAGTGTGCTTTAAAAAAACATTTTTTCTAGGGACAGAAAACTATAGGTAGGGAGAGTGTCAGTGTGTTTTACTGTGCGAATCCTTGTTTCTAGGGACAGGGAAGGACAGTGAGGGAAATTCTCCTTGTGCTATAGTGTGCTTTAAAAAAACATTTTTTCTAGGGACAGAAAACTATAGGTAGGGAGAGTGTCAGTGTGTTTTACTGTGTGAATCCTTGTTTCTAGGGACAGGGAAGGACAGTGAGGGAAATTCTCCTTGTGCTATAGTGTGCTTTAAAAAAACATTTTTTCTAGGGACAGAAAACTATAGGTAGGGAGAGTGTCAGTGTGTTTTACTGTGCGAATCCTTGTTTCTAGGGACAAAGAAGGAAAGTGAGGGAAATTCTCCTTGTGCTATAGTGTGCTTTAAAAAAACATTTTTTCTAGGGACAGAAAACTATAGGTAGGGAGAGTGTCAGTGGGTTTTACTGTGTGAATCCTTGTTTCTAGGGACAGGGAAGGACAGTGAGGGAAATTCTCCTTGTGCTATAGTGTGCTTTAAAAAAACATTTTTTCTAGGGACAGAAAACTATAGGTAGGGAGAGTGTCAGTGTGTTTTACTGTACGAATCCTTGTTTCTAGGGACAGGGAAGGACAGTGAGGGAAATTCTCCTTGTGCTATAGTGTGCTTTAAAAAAACATTTTTTCTAGGGACAGAAAACTATAGGTAGGGAGAGTGTCAGTGTGTTTTACTGTGCGAATCCTTGTTTCTAGGGACAGGGAAGGACAGTGAGGGAAATTCTCCTTGTGCTATAGTGTGCTTTAAAAAAACATTTTTTCTAGGGACAGAAAACTATAGGTAGGGAGAGTGTCAGTGTGTTTTACTGTGCGAATCCTTGTTTCTAGGGACAGGGAAGGACAGTGAGGGAAATTCTCCTTGTGCTATAGTGTGCTTTAAAAAAACATTTTTTCTAGGGACAGAAAACTATAGGTAGGGAGAGTGTCAGTGTGTTTTACTGTACGAATCCTTGTTTCTAGGGACAGGGAAGGACAGTGAGGGAAATTCTCCTTGTGCTATAGTGTGCTTTAAAAAAACATTTTTTCTAGGGACAGAAAACTATAGGTAGGGAGAGTGTCAGTGTGTTTTACTGTGCGAATCCTTGTTTCTAGGGACAAAGAAGGAAAGTGAGGGAAATTCTCCTTGTGCTATAGTGTGCTTTAAAAAAACATTTTTTCTAGGGACAGAAAACTATAGGTAGGGAGAGTGTCAGTGGTTTTTACTGTGCGAATCCTTGTTTCTAGGGACAGGGAAGGACAGTGAGGGAAATTCTCCTTGTGCTATAGTGTGCTTTAAAAAAACATTTTTTCTAGGGACAGAAAACTATAGGTAGGGAGAGTGTCAGTGTGTTTTACTGTGCGAATCCTTGTTTCTAGGGACAGGGAAGGACAGTGAGGGAAATTCTCCTTATGCTATAGTGTGCTTTAAAAAAACATTTTTTCTAGGGACAGAAAACTATAGGTAGGGAGAGTGTCAGTGTGTTTTACTGTACGAATCCTTGTTTCTAGGGACAGGGAAGGACAGTGAGGGAAATTCTCCTTGTGCTATAGTGTGCTTTAAAAAAACATTTTTTCTAGGGACAGAAAACTATAGGTAGGGAGAGTGTCAGTGTGTTTTACTGTGCGAATCCTTGTTTCTAGGGACAGGGAAGGACAGTGAGGGAAATTCTCCTTGTGCTATAGTGTGCTTTAAAAAAACCTTTTTTCTAGGGACAGAAAACTATAGGTAGGGAGAGTGTCAGTGTGTTTTACTGTACGAATCCTTGTTTCTAGGGACAGGGAAGGACAGTGAGGGAAATTCTCCTTGTGCTATAGTGTGCTTTAAAAAAACATTTTTTCTAGGGACAGAAAACTATAGGTAGGGAGAGTGTCAGTGTGTTTTACTGTGCGAATCCTTGTTTCTAGGGACAGGGAAGGACAGTGAGGGAAATTCTCCTTGTGCTATAGTGTGCTTTAAAAAAACATTTTTTCTAGGGACAGAAAACTATAGGTAGGGAGAGTGTCAGTATGTTTTACTGTGCGAATCCTTGTTTCTAGGGACAGGGAAGGACAGTGAGGGAAATTCTCCTTGTGCTATAGTGTGCTTTAAAAAAAACATTTTTTCTAGGGACAGAAAACTATAGGTAGGGAGAGTGTCAGTGTGTTTTACTGTGCAAATCCTTGTTTCTAGGGACAGGGAAGGACAGTGAGGGAAATTCTCCTTGTGCTATAGTGTGCTTTAAAAAAACATTTTTTCTAGGGACAGAAAACTATAGGTAGGGAGAGTGTCAGTGTGTTTTACTGTACGAATCCTTGTTTCTAGGGACAGGGAAGGACAGTGAGGGAAATTCTCCTTGTGCTATAGTGTGCTTTAAAAAAACATTTTTTCTAGGGACAGAAAACTATAGGTAGGGAGAGTGTCAGTGTGTTTTACTGTGCGAATCCTTGTTTCTAGGGACAGGGAAGGACAGTGAGGGAAATTCTCCTTGTGCTATAGTGTGCTTTAAAAAAACATTTTTTCTAGGGACAGAAAACTATAGGTAGGGAGAGTGTCAGTGTGTTTTACTGTGTGAATCCTTGTTTCTAGGGACAGGGAAGGACAGTGAGGGAAATTCTCCTTGTGCTATAGTGTGCTTTAAAAAAACATTTTTTCTAGGGACAGAAAACTATAGGTAGGGAGAGTGTCAGTGTGTTTTACTGTGCGAATCCTTGTTTCTAGGGACAAAGAAGGAAAGTGAGGGAAATTCTCCTTGTGCTATAGTGTGCTTTAAAAAAACATTTTTTCTAGGGACAGAAAACTATAGGTAGGGAGAGTGTCAGTGGGTTTTACTGTGCGAATCCTTGTTTCTAGGGACAGGGAAGGACAGTGAGGGAAATTCTCCTTGTGCTATAGTGTGCTTTAAAAAAACATTTTTTCTAGGGACAGAAAACTATAGGTAGGGAGAGTGTCAGTGTGTTTTACTGTGTGAATCCTTGTTTCTAGGGACAGGGAAGGACAGTGAGGGAAATTCTCCTTGTGCTATAGTGTGCTTTAAAAAAACATTTTTTCTAGGGACAGAAAACTATAGGTAGGGAGAGTGTCAGTGTGTTTTACTGTGCGAATCCTTGTTTCTAGGGACAAAGAAGGAAAGTGAGGGAAATTCTCCTTGTGCTATAGTGTGCTTTAAAAAAACATTTTTTCTAGGGACAGAAAACTATAGGTAGGGAGAGTGTCAGTGGGTTTTACTGTGCGAATCCTTGTTTCTAGGGACAGGGAAGGACAGTGAGGGAAATTCTCCTTGTGCTATAGTGTGCTTTAAAAAAACATTTTTTCTAGGGACAGAAAACTATAGGTAGGGAGAGTGTCAGTGTGTTTTACTGTGCGAATCATTGTTTCTAGGGACAGGGAAGGACAGTGAGGGAAATTCTCCTTGTGCTATAGTGTGCTTTAAAAAAAACATTTTTTCTAGGGACAGAAAACTATAGGTAGGGAGAGTGTCAGTGTGTTTTACTGTACGAATCCTTGTTTCTAGGGACAGGGAAGGACAGTGAGGGAAATTCTCCTTGTGCTATAGTGTGCTTTAAAAAAACATTTTTTCTAGGGACAGAAAACTATAGGTAGGGAGAGTGTCAGTGTGTTTTACTGTGCGAATCCTTGTTTCTAGGGACAGGGAAGGACAGTGAGGGAAATTCTCCTTGTGCTATAGTGTGCTTTAAAAAAAACTTTTTTCTAGGGACAGAAAACTATAGGTAGGGAGAGTGTCAGTGTGTTTTACTGTACGAATCCTTGTTTCTAGGGACAGGGAAGGACAGTGAGGGAAATTCTCCTTGTGCTATAGTGTGCTTTAAAAAAACATTTTTTCTAGGGACAGAAAACTATAGGTAGGGAGAGTGTCAGTGTGTTTTACTGTGCGAATCCTTGTTTCTAGGGACAGGGAAGGACAGTGAGGGAAATTCTCCTTGTGCTATAGTGTGCTTTAAAAAAACATTTTTTCTAGGGACAGAAAACTATAGGTAGGGAGAGTGTCAGTGTGTTTTACTGTGCGAATCCTTGTTTCTAGGGACAGGGAAGGACAGTGAGGGAAATTCTCCTTGTGCTATAGTGTGCTTTAAAAAAAACATTTTTTCTAGGGACAGAAAACTATAGGTAGGGAGAGTGTCAGTGTGTTTTACTGTGCAAATCCTTGTTTCTAGGGACAGGGAAGGACAGTGAGGGAAATTCTCCTTGTGCTATAGTGTGCTTTAAAAAAACATTTTTTCTAGGGACAGAAAACTATAGGTAGGGAGAGTGTCAGTGTGTTTTACTGTGCGAATCCTTGTTTCTAGGGACAGGGAAGGACAGTGAGGGAAATTCTCCTTGTGCTATAGTGTGCTTTAAAAAAACATTTTTTCTAGGGACAGAAAACTATAGGTAGGGAGAGTGTCAGTGTGTTTTACTGTGCGAATCCTTGTTTCTAGGGGCAGGGAAGGACAGTGAGGGAAATTCTCCTTGTGCTATAGTGTGCTTTAAAAAAACATTTTTTCTAGGGGCAGAAAACTATAGGTAGGCAGAGTGTCAGTGTGTTTTACTGTACGAATCCTTGTTTCTAGGGACAGGGAAGGACAGTGAGGGAAATTCTCCTTGTGCTATAGTGTGCTTTAAAAAAACATTTTTTCTAGGGACAGAAAACTATAGGTAGGGAGAGTGTCAGTGTGTTTTACTGTACGAATTCTTGTTTCTAGGGACAGGGAAGGACAGTGAGGGAAATTCTCCTTGTGCTATAGTGTGCTTTAAAAAAAAAAATTTTCTAGGGACAGAAAACTATAGGTAGGGAGAGTGTCAGTGTGTTTTACTGTGCGAATCCTTGTTTCTAGGGACAGGGAAGGACAGTGAGGGAAATTCTCCTTGTGCTATAGTGTGCTTTAAAAAAACATTTTTTCTAGGGACAGAAAACTATAGGTAGGGAGAGTGTCAGTGTGTTTTACTGTGCGAATCCTTGTTTCTAGGGACAGGGAAGGACAGTGAGGGAAATTCTCCTTGTGCTATAGTGTGCTTTAAAAAAACATTTTTTCTAGGGACAGAAAACTATAGGTAGGGAGAGTGTCAGTGTGTTTTACTGTGCGAATCCTTGTTTCTAGGGATAGGGAAGGACAGTGAGGGAAATTCTCCTTGTGCTATAGTGTGCTTTAAAAAAACATTTTTTTCTAGGGACAGAAAACTATAGGTAGGGAGAGTGTCAGTGTGTTTTACTGTACGAATCCTTGTTTCTAGGGACAGGGAAGGACAGTGAGGGAAATTCCCCTTGTGCTATAGTGTGCTTTAAAAAAACATTTTTTCTAGGGACAGAAAACTATAGGTAGGAAGAGTGTCAGTTTCTTTCACTGTGATAATCCTTGTTTCTAGGGACAGGGAAGGACAGTGAGGGAAATTCTCCTTGTGCTATAGTGTGCTTTAAAAAAACATTTTTTCTAGGGACAGAAAACTATAGGTAGGAAGAGTGTCAGTTTCTTTCACTGTGATAATCCTTGTTTCTAGGGACAGGGAAGGACAGTGAGGGAAATTCTCCTTGTGCTATAGTGTGCTAAAGCATTCCTCATCAACCATCTTTGAAATCCTTGTTTTTTGGACAGTCAGGGAAATTGTCGTTGTGCTATTCTGTGCAAAAGCAATCATCCTCAACCATATTTAGAAATCCTTAAGTAAAGGGACAGAGAAGGACACCTGAAGGTAGCCCTTATTGCTTTTTTCCCATCTCCCTGCAGGCCATCTATTAGAATGTCTGGAAGGCAAACAAGGAGAGGCAGACAGTCAGGAGGCAATAAAAGAGGGCAAGCAGGCTCTGTGTCTGGGGACAACAGTGCTGGTCGTGGACGCGGTGCATTGTCATCAGCACATGGCCATGGGACACGCTTGTCCTTCTTTTCGGCAGCTGGACATGTTGAGCCACATCATGCCGAAGACTTGGTAGAGTGGATGACCAAGCCCTCCTCCTCCTCCTCATCCTCTCTCACCCAGGCTCAGGGTACTGGCAAAGCAGCTGCCAAAGCGTCCTCTTCCCTGGTATCAATGTCAGACTCATCATCAGTCACTCCTTCCCTAGACCCACCATGTCCTCCTCCTGAGGAGTCCCCCGAACTGTTTGAGCACAGTGTTGGGTACATGCTCCAGGAGGATGCCCAGTGTTTCGAAGGGTCTGATGATGAAACCCAGCTACAGGAAGGCAGTAGCGTGAGAGCAGACAGAGGGGATGCTCAAGAAGGACACCAATCTGGCAGTCATGTTCCAGCAGCTGCAGCATACTGCCAGATTGGCTCCAGTGATGAGGAGGGAGGGGATGATGAGGTCACTGACTCCACGTGGGTGCCTAATAGGAGAGAGGAGGAGGAGGAGGATGAGGAGGAGGCACATCTCCAACGAGGCAGGATGCCCTTTGGTGGCCAGCGTAAGGGCAGTACACCGACGGAATCACACCGCAGAGCTCCGCCTGTGCAGGGCGCTGCCTCTGCCCGTCATTCAAAAAGTTCTTTGGTGTGGGCCTTTTTTGAGGCTAGTGCATCAGATCGCACAGCTGCGGTTTGCAACATATGTCTCAAGCGTATATCGCGTGGCCAAAACATCAGCCGCTTGGGTACCACATGCCTGACCAGACATATGTTGACCTGCCATGCAGCTCGTTGGCAAGCCTACCTCAAAGACCCACACCAAAGAACAAAGCGGACCTCTCCTTGCACCGCATCAGCTGGGATCTCCAACCCCACTATAACTTCAGTCCTCTCTGAAACATGCACTGAGAGGAATGAAGGTGTAGAATTAGGTGTGTCACAGCCAAGTACTTGTGGCCACTCTGCTAGCAGTACACCGACGTCCGATTCTAGCAGGCAAATTTCCCTGCCCCAGCTGCTGGACCGTCGAAAGAAGTTCACTCCCAGCCATCCACATGCCCAGCGGTTGAATGCTAGCTTGGCTAAATTGCTAGCGCTTCAACTGCTGCCTTTTCAGTTGGTAGACTCGGCCCCCTTCCGTGAGTTTGTGCAATGTGCGGTTCCTCAGTGGCAGGTTCCCAAACGCCACTTTTTCTCACGGAAGGCTATTCCGGCTCTCTACCGGCATGTGGAAGGCAATGTCTTGGCCTCGCTGGACAGGGCGGTCAGCGGTAAGGTGCATATTACCGCTGACTCATGGTCCAGCAGGCATGGACAGGGACGTTACCTTTCTTTCACGGCCCATTGGGTCACTCTTTTGGCAGCTGGGAAGGATGCAGGACAAGGTGCAGTAGTGTTGGAGGTTGTTCCACCGCCACGTCTCCAAAATGCTACTACTGGTTGTGACACACCTCTCTCCTCCACCCCCTCCTCTTCTTCTTCCTCCATGGCCTCTTCCTGTGGTTTGTCCTCTGAACCAGCGGTGCTCCGTAGCCGTTCAAGGGGCTACGCAAGTACGCAGGCAAAAAGATGCCATGCCGTGCTTGCGCTGGTGTGTTTGGGGGACAGAAGCCACACTGGGGCAGAGGTCCTGTCTGCTCTGCAGGGCCAGGCCGAGAGGTGGTTGACGCCACGCCAGCTTAAGCCAGGAATGGTGGTTTGCGACAATGGCACCAACCTCCTCTCCGCCCTCCGACAGGGACAACTGACCCATGTGCCCTGTGTGGCTCACGTCCTTAACCTGGTGGTGCAGCGGTTCTTGGGCAGGTACCCGGGCTTACAGGATGTCCTGAGGCAGGCCAGGAAAGTCTGTGTGCATTTCCGCAGATCTTATAATGCCAGTGCTCGCCTGGCTGAGCTGCAAAAGGAGTTGAACCTGCCCAAGAACCGCCTTATATGTGACATGCCCACCAGGTGGAACTCAACGTTGGCCATGCTGCAGCGGCTGCACACGCAGCAGAGGGCCATCAATGAGTACCTGTGCGACTACGGCACCAGGACAGGGTCAGGGGAGCTTGGTTTTTTTTCTCCACGCCAGTGGGGCATGATCAGGGATGCATGCACTGTCCTGGCACCATTTGAGGAGGCCACGAGGATGGTGAGCAGTGACAGTGCATGCATCAGTGACACTGTACCTCTTGTCCACCTGTTGGAGCACACGCTGCGTGGAATAATGGACAGGGCACTTGAGGCAGAACAGAGGCAGGAAGAGGAGGACTTCCTTGCCTCTCAAGGCCCCTTTTACCCAGACAGTGTTCCTTCTGTCCCACCCATCGCACAGGAAGAGGAGGAGGAGGAGGAGGATTGTGTCAGCATGGAGGTGGAGGCTGGCACTCAGCATCATCAGCAGCAGTCTTTTAGGGATGATTTACAGTCCCAAGAAACCAGTGGACTTGTACGTGGCTGGGAGGAGGTGGCTGCGGATCATGTCGTCCTTAGTGACCCAGAGGACTCCGGACCGAATGCCTCAGCAAACCTACGCTGCATGGCCTCCCTGATCCTGCAAAGTCTGCGGAAGGATCCTCGTATTCTTCGGATCAAGGAGAGGGACCATTACTGGCTGGCCACTCTCCTTGATCCACGGTACAAGGGTAAGGTTGCGGACCTTATGTTACCGTCGCAGAGGGAGCAGAGGATGAGACAACTCTGGGAGGCCTTGCAGAAAGGTCTGTGCAACGCGTTCCCAGAGACTGGGAGGTTACAAACTCCTGGTCCTGGACAACGAGTTGCTGAGGCTTCGGCCAGTCAAAGAAGGAGCGGTGGGGAAGGTGGCCGTCTGACCGATGCGTTCAGACAATTCTTTAGTCCGCAGCCCCAAAGTATGATCGGTTCCAGCAACCATCGCCAGCGTCTGATAAACATGGTGCAGGAATATCTAGGGGCAAGGTCAGACTTGGACACCTTCCCCACCGAAAATCCTCTGGCTTACTGGGTCTTGAGGATGGATCACTGGGCAGAGCTTGCACAGTATGCAATTGAGCTACTGGCCTGTCCTGCATCCAGCGTTCTTTCGGAACGCACATTCAGTGCTGCTGGAGGATTTGTCACGGATCACAGGGTGCGCCTGTCCACCGACTCGGTTGATCGACTGACTTTCATCAAGATGAACCAGTCTTGGATCACCACCAGCTACCACACACCTGATGCTGATATAACAGACTAATTGATTTTAACATGTCACATCCCTTCAAGACTGATGCTGATGCTGAGTGCCTGTGCTGTTATGTTGACTGGCTATCCTCCTCCTCCGAGTCCTCAATGATACGATTGATGATGATAGCTTGGAAGATCATTTTTGTTTATGGGTGCCGCCACCAGTGGCTAAGGCCCAATTTTTCAGCCCCTGTTTTACAGGGGCGTGTAATTACAATTTTTTTAGCAATAATTTGCCATAGGGCTCATTGCTGTGCTCCAAGTACAGTATCTGTGAGGGGTTGTAGTGTTGTGCCACCAGTGCCTAAGGCCCAATTTTTCAGCCCCTGTACAACAGGGGCATGTAATTACAATTCTTGATCTAATAATTCACAGCAGGGCCCATTGCTGCACCCACCAAGAGTAACTCTGAGGGCTTACAGTGTTGTGGCAACGCCACCACCACCACCACCACGAAAGGCCCAATTTTTCAGCCCCTGTTCAAAAGGGGCATGTAATTACAATTCTTGATCTAATAATTCACAGCAGGGCCCATTCCTGCACCCACCAAGAGTAACTCTGAGGGCTTACAGTGTTGTGGCAACGCCACCACCACCACCACCACGAAAGGCCCAATTTTTCAGCCCCTGTTCAACAGGGGCATGCAATTACAATTCTTGATCTAATAATTCACAGCAGGGCCCATTGCTGCACCCACCAAGAGTAACTGTCAGGGCTTACAGTGTTGTGGCACCAGCACCACCATCAAAGGCCCAATTTTTACTACCACTGTTCAACAATTATATGTAATTACAATTCCTGATATAATAGTTGACAGCAGGGCGTTCCAGCACCAACCAAGAGTAACTGTGAGTGCTTACAGTGTTGTGCCAACACCAACAACTAAGGGGCCTATTTCTGCAGAGTATATACGGCAGGTCCCTACTTTCAAACATCCAACTTACAAACGACTCCTACTTGCAAACGCAAGAAGACAACAGGAAGTGAGAGGAAATCTACCCCTTGGAAGGAAAATTCTCTCCTGTAAGAATTAATATGGGAGAAAGGTGTCTCCTCTGTACTGATGCTTTATCAGCAATCCTTGTTTCAAGAAAAACACCACATTTCAAAAACAGTTGTCATTGGGACGGAAAGTGAGGTGAAATGTTCTGAACAGGGGCACAGACAGCAAAACAAATGTTACAGGGGTGATAACCCTTACCTATGTTTTCCAAAAAGTTTAAAAATAGATTTTTGGGCTGGAGCTACACTTAAACAATGTACCTGTTCAAAATTACAAACAGATTCTACATAAGAACAAACCTACAGTCCCTGTCTTGTATGCACCGCCTGTATACGGCTGTTCAGAGTATATAGGGCCTTTTTTATTTTATGTGCGGGGTTCCCCTTAATATCCATACAAGGCCCAAAGGGGCTGGTAATGGGCTGGGGTAGGGGGGGGGGGGGGGGTCATGGGGTAGCTATGCCATTTTTCTTAAAGATTTTCATCCATATTACCGGGACCAGACATTACATTAAAGCCGCAAGCAGTTTTAAATGGCTTTTTTTTCCTTTAGAAGTGTCATTTTGTGCAGGGACAGTTCTAAACACGGGAAACACGTGGCACTTCACAGGCATACTTTAGACACCCCCCAGGTACGATATTTAAAGGAATATTTGACTTTTTTTTTTTCACTTTATGCATCATTAAAATGACTGCTCCCGAAAAACGACCGTTTTTAAAACTTCTTTTTGCATTGATACATGTCCCCTGGTGCACAACCCGGGTTCCCAAACCCTTTTTAGGACAATAACATGCATAATAGTTGTTATAATTAGCACTTTAGAATTCGAACGTTCGCATCCATTGTATTTAATAGGGTTCTAATGTTCGTACGAACTTTCGGTCCGTTCGCGGGTTCTGGTGCGAACCGAACCCGGGGGTGTTCGGCTCATCACTACTCACCAGTAGTATTCTCTTACTAATTTCAGAACCGTGGGAACACAGGCTCAGTGTCATGACCTTGCAGTAATACTTTCATGACCTGTCTGTTTCTTACCTGGTCTGTGTATCAGCCTTAGGGCTTGCTCTCTCACACCTGCATGGTTAACAGGGCCGCCATCAGGGGGGTACAGGCAGTACACCTGTAAGGGGCCCGGATGGCAACCCCCCTTTATTTTCTAAAATGTTTTTGTTTGTAAGGGGCCCAGAGGCCCCCAGGGCCCCGGATGGTAATCCCCCTTTTTTATGTATTTTTTATAAAAATATATATATATATATATATATATATTTTTTTTTTTTTTTTTATGTAAGGGGCCCAGAGGTCGCCAGAGGCCCGGAGGTCCCCAGGACCCCGTATGGCAACCCCCCCTTTTTTTTTTTTATAAAAATATTTATTTATTTATTTATTTTTTATAAAAAAATAAATAAAAAAAATTGTAAGGGGCCCAGAGGTCCCCGGGGCCCTGGATGGTAACCCCTTTTTTTAATGTATTTTTTATTTAAAAAAAAAATGTTTTTAATTTTTTATTTTTTTGTAAGGGGCCCAGAGGTCCCCAGAGGCCCGGAGGTCCCCAGGGCCCCGGATGGCAACCCCCCTTTTTTTTATAAATTATTTTCTTTTTTTATATTTTTTGTAAGGGGCCCAGAGGTCCCCAGAGGCCCGGGATAGCAACCCCCCGACCTCAACAATTCACGGCGGCAGCACCCCCCTGCTTCTCAATTCATGGCACCCCCGCTTCTCAAATCGCGGCTGCCCCCCCCCCCGCTTCTCAATTTGCGGCGGCAGCACCCACCCTGTGTAAGGGGCCCCAAAATTCCTGATGGCGGCCCTGATGGTTAAGTAATCTTCCCTCAGTGTGGCTCCACCCTAGCCTCAACAGGAACCACTATTTAACACTGTGTTCTCCAAGCCTGCCTTGCCGTGCAATATTGTGTGTTTGGTTTCCTGTTTCCTGCTTGCCGTGTGCTCTACGTTTGTCTCTGTTACCGATCTTGGCACGTTCCCGACCATCCCCGCCTGCTTGTGACCCTGACCTTTGGCTCGTTTCTCGACCATCCCTGCCTGCTTGTGACCCTTGACCTTTGGCTTGTTCACCGTTAATCCTTGTCTGCTAGTCGCCCCGAGCTGTAGCTTCCTCCTATAGCCTACCGTGAGCGTGAGCTGGGAGACCCTGGGGGCCGCGACCTGGAGTCAGCTGCAGCGTAGTCCATCCTCACCACTAGAGGCTCTGGTGAACACCTGCTGGCTCTTAGACTCCGCGCCCTGGGGAATCTTATGTTCTAGCTCCCTGTGGGATCCGTGTTGGTGCCCCAGTGGACATGCCTTCCTGTACCACCCAGGGTTCCATCCGCAGCAGTCAGCCATAGGGTCCACTATCATAGCGGTGCACTCCTGACCCCAACGGTGTGCATCTGTCACCTGGCCTCAGGTGACCTGACACTCAGAATGCATTGTGTTGGCCTTTTCAGGATGCGAGGGAAGCTACAAGTCTTACTACTCCATAAAATAAAGCGTTTCAGAGAGGAAAACGACTGGCTTTTATGTGGATACTATTTCGTTACGGGATAGGAGTCAGAATTTTTACAGCCGCACTCTGGTTAATGCCCCATGTGAGTATCGGCTGAGAACGTTTTTCTAGAGTTATGTTAAGCAATTCCACGAAATCTCAGATGGAGACGCGATCTTATCTCAAGGTGCGAATACGCTTTTAACAAGATGGGGTCTCACGGGACGGGTTCACAGACTGAATATATTTCAACAACATCCTCTTCCAGCATTTGTCACTGGATATTAATATTCCCAAATTTTCTACTCTCTGCCCAAAAACCCGGGCAATGCTCGTTTCTGCTGCCACCTGTGCACTACAAAGGCCGCTATTTAAAGGGAAACTATTCTGCCTTTTCAGTTTTCACTACACAGTCCGCCTGGAAGTAAATTATCATGTAACTTTCTCATTTTCAAACTCATTCTCCTTTAAGGCCGGTTTCAGACTGGGGCGGTGGGGGCGGTGGTGGTATAGCGCCGCTATTTTCAGCGGCGCTATACCGTCGGGATTGCAGAGGTATTCGGCCGCTAGTGGTGCGGTTTTAACCCCCGCTAGCGGCCGAAAAAGGGTTAATACCACCCGAAACGGGGCGTATTACCGCGGTATCCCATTCATTTCAATGGGAAGAAGCGGTGTAGGAGCGGTAAACACACCGCTCCTCTCACCGCTCCAAAGATGCGGCTAGCAGGACTTTTTTTTAAGTCCTGTTAGCACACCGCTCCAGTGTGAAAGCCCTCAGGGCTTTCACATTGGAGAGACAGCAGCCGCTGTTTAGGGTCGGTTTGCAGGCGCTATTTTTAGCAAAATAGCGCCTGCAAACCGCCCCCAGTGTGAAAGGGGCCTTACAAAAGTTTTATTAATAAACAATCCAACATATACCGACAGCATTAGGGTGGTTACAACGTGTAATAAACATAGGGTGGTTACAACGTGTAATAAACAGACATAAAGTCAGAAGAAAAAATCATAACAAATTATTAAACAAATAAATAAAAAATGTGAACAAAAACAAAAAAATAAAATAAAAATAAAAAATAATAAAAAATAAAAAAAGGGGGATACAAAGATGACAAAAAGAGCAATATTATCAAAATAACCATCCGAACCAGGCCAATATCTGTCAGCCCGATATCCACATCAACTGACTGCATAAAGCATATTGAACGGAAAAGATAAAAAAGAAAAAATTAAGGGAAGAAAAGGAACAGAAAGAAGAAAAAAGAGAGGGAAAAAAGAAAGGGGAAAGAGAAGAGTCCACGGGGGAATGCGTCAGGGGAGTGCTAAATTGAGAAGAGCGCGCTGTTCACACTCATTATCATAGCTGTATGTATCAAACCAGTCTGTAGATTCTCTCTCTAGTCAGGGCTATACAGTGCCTTGCAAAAGTATTCACCCCCCCTTGGCATTTTTCGTGTTTCGTTGCCTCACAGCCTGGAATTAACACGGATTGTTTGAGGATTTGCATCATTTAAAGTGGATGTAAAGCCACTCTCATCCTTTCTAAAATACTGCCATAGTGCTGATCTATAAGGATATAGATACCTCCTGCATGTATCCTTATCTGTCAAATGTCTCCCCTCTGTCTGTTATAAGAACTGAAAAACTGCAGATTCTGTGGGCGGGTCTGTTGTCTGCAGATCGGTGGGTGGAGTCGTGATGTCAGTAGACTCCCCGCCCACCTCTGCACTCCCCTTGTCAACATGCATTTTCTCCTGTGTATTCCTTACACTGAACTTCTGCTATGATCACTAACATCCAGTCAAAATCCAGAAAAGTAACCACATGACTTCAGAAAAGGAGTGGGGGGTGGGAATTAAAAAATAATGTCTGTCTAAAGCTAGTGCACGAGATATGTAAATAACCTGTCACTCAAAGCAAGGGGGCGGAACGGACAAAGGTTTTTCTCTGTTTGTCCGTTTTATCTCACTGAACAATAAAAGAGGATTGCTCAGAGCTGGATTAACTCTGTGTGGCAAGACCTGGCACAAATGATAGGAAATCTTATACTCTACATTGTGACAGCAAAAATAAAAAATCGGGTTTACATCCACTTTAATTTACAGAACATGCCCAGAACTTTGAGGAAGTTTTTTTTTTTTTTTTTTTTTTATTGTGAAGCAAACAACAAATAGGACAAAATAACAGAAAAAGTCAATGTGCATAACTATTCATACTATGCATACTATGTGCATAAAGTCAATACTTTGTAGAGCCACCTTTTGCGGCTATCACAGCTCCAAGTCGCTTTGGATAAGTCTCTATGAGCTTCCCACATCTTACCACTGGGATTTTTGCCCATTCCTCCTCCTTGCAAAACTGCTCCAGCTCCTTCAAGTTGGATGGTTTGCGCTTGTGAACAGCAATCTTTACGTCTGACCACAGATTTTCTATTGGATTGAGGTCTGGGCTTTGACTAGGCCATTCCAACACATTTACATGTTTCCACTTAAACCACTCAAGTGTTGCTTTAGCAGTGTGTTTGGGGTCATTGTCCTGCTGGAAGGTGAACCTCCGTCCTAGCCTCAAATCACACACAGAGTGCTACAGGTTTTGCTCAAGAATATCTAATAATATATAATATAATAATTTAGCACCATCCATCTTTCCCTCAACTCTGACCAGTTTCCCAGTCCTGACTGCTGAAAAACATTCCCACAGCATGATGCTGCCACCACCATGTTTCACAGTGGGGATGGTGTTCTTTGGGTGATGTGATGTGTTGGGTTTGTGCCAGACCTAACGTTTTATTTGATGGCCAAAAAGTTACATTTTAGTCTCATCAGACCAGAGCACCTTCCTCCATACATTTTGGGAGTCTCCCACGTGCCTTTTCGCAAACTCAAAATGTGCCATTTAGTTTTTTGCTGAAAGTAATGGCTTTCCTCTGGCCACTCTGCCATAAAGCCCAACTCTATGGAGCGTATGGCTTATTGTTGTCCTATGTACAGATACTCCAGTCTCTGCTGTGGAACTCTGCAGCTCCTCCAGGGTTACCTTAGGTCTCTGTGCTGACTCTCTGATTGATGCCCTCCTTGCCCGGTCTGTGAGTTTTGGTGTGCGGCCGTCTCTTGGCAGGTTCGCTGTTGTGCCATGTTCTTTCCATCTGGTGATGATAGATTTGATGGTGCTCCTAGGGATCATCAAAGGTTTGGATATTTTTTTTATAACCTCACCCTGACTTGTACTTCTCAACAACATTGTCCCTTCCTTGTTCGGAGAGTTCCTTGGTCTTCATGGCAGTGTTTGGTTAGTGGTGCCTCTTGCTTAGGTGTTGCAGCCTCTGGGGCCTTTCAAAAAGGTGTGTATATGTAATGACAGATCACGTGACACTTAGATTGCACACAGGTGGACATCATTTCACTAATTATGTGACTTCTGAAGGTAATTGGTTGCACCAGAGCTTTTTATGGGCGAAGGGGGTGAATATATACGCACATGGCAATTATCAGTTTTTTATTTCTGAAAAATAGTTTTATGTATATATTTTTAAAATTTTACTTCACCAACTTAGTCTATTGTGTTCTGATCCATCACATATAATTCAGATTAAAAAAACATTGAACTGAAGGCTGTAATGTAACAAAATAGGTAAAAAGCCAAGGGGGGTGAATACTTTTGCTTCCCAAAACACTCCCTTCCCCTAGATCCTCTGCACCCCCTTCTCCCTGTACTGCCTATGTTACCTTCTCCTACATCCCCAATACCCATTCCGCTTACACTCCCTACACTTTCTTTCCCATACATATCCTGCACCCCTTCTAAACCCCCCTCCCCCCATATCCTCTGCAACCCCATCCCTCTACATCTTCTGCACCCCTTCCTCCTAGATACCATGCACCCTCTTCCCACTACACTGCCTCTGTTCCCTTCCCCTGCACCCTTTTCCCCTATACTCCCTGCACTACCACCACCCTTCATCTTTAGCACCCCCTCCCCTCTGCATATCCTGCACCCCCTTTCACACTTTTTTTTTTTTATAATTATTTTTTATTGAAGTTTTCCAACACATACAACACATACAGCTTAAGCACCTACAGTTATAGAAAAAGAGCATGCACAGAAGATAATACACTTTGCAATGTGAACCCAGCAATATAATGCATAACCATGTAAGGGTACAGCAGCACCGCCCAAATAAAATCTAGGAGGGCATCCACTATGATAAAACCCACTAGTCAATAAAGATATATCAGAAGTCATTGGAGGAAAGGGAAGGTAGAAGAGCAAGGCAAGACCTTGACACGATGACCTGGTTCACCCCCAACTCACTAAGCTGTTTCAGGCTCGTCTAACCAATTGCGCCAGACCTTGTCGTACTTTAGTGGGCAGCCCCGATTAGCATAAGTATCCTTGTATAAAGGAAGGCTGCTGTTCACTAAGTGTTTCTATTGCGCCAAAGAGGGGGGGGGCAGGCTTCCTCCACTGCATAGCGATATTCTTACGGGCATAGAAGAGCAGCAAGGTAATTAGTGTGCGCTTGGCAGAGGACGGTACAATGGTCTCAATGAGCCCCAGAAGGCACACCTCCATGGTCAATGGCACAGCGACTAAGGAGACTCTGTTGACCAAATCCAGCACCCCAACCCAATACTGCTGAACCCCTGAACAACGCCAGTAGATATGGGAGAAGTCGCCCGGTGAGGCGCCGCATCTCCAACACCCTGAGGAATGAGCAGGGTCCATCCTATGAAGTCTGTGTGGGGTGAAATAAGCCCTATGAACTATCTTATATTGCACTAACCTATCACGCATGGAGACTAGGGAGTTGAAGGGGAGGTCCCACACATCGTCCCAGTCATCATTATCCAACGTGGGAATATCAGACTGCCATTTATTCCAGAGTTTGTCCAGAGGTGGAAGAGACACGAAGATCAAGTACGAATAAAGATGCGAGGTGGGCTTTTCTTCACAACTCAATCTAAGTGTCCTCTCCAGTTCCGATTGGACCATAATGCACGAAGATTGCGAAAATTGCGCCGCAAATGCATGGGCCAGTTGAAGGTATCTGAATAGGAAATGGTTGGGTAGGTTGTATTGGGAGGAAAGGTGTGAGAAAGGGAGTAAAGAGTTTTGAGATACTATGTGTGACACTAGTTTGATACCGTATTTTGTCCACGCGTAGGAGTCAGGGATTTTGTAAATGTGGGATAGAATAGGGTTCAGCCAAATAGGGGCGTTGGGGGAGATTTCAGACTGTTTACATTTCTCAATGGCTAATCCTGTCCGCCATGCCCGCAGGGTGGTAAGCATAGAAGAGGTCAGAGGATAAGGGGCGCGAGGGCCCCTAATAAGTAATAATTGAAGAGCTTCCAGCGAACCGACCACTGTTGCTTCCAGCACAGTCGACGAGTTCGTTCTGTCCGGCTGTAGCCACCATGCCGCCGTCACCAACTGCGCGGAGAGGTAATACTTATAACAGTCCGGGAATGCCATGCCACCCTGCGTTCGTGGCCTCATTAAAGTCGTCAGTCGATATCTGGGAGGAGAGGGGCCCCATAAGAAGGGAGAAAAAATGCAGTTCAATTTTTTAAAAAAAGACTTAGGCACCCATTGTGGGGAGTGGCGGAAAAGATATGTTAGTTTGGGAATAATCTTCATTTTTATGAGATTAACTCGCCCCCATAATGACAGGGGCAGGTTACTCCAGGATTTGAGTTTCGTTTGGGACTCCAAAAGTACTGGGGCAAGATTTAAAGATATAAAGTCCGAGGCTGAACTGGAGACATGTACCCCTAAGTATTTAAAGGAATCTACCCACAGGAGGGGGCTATCAGGAGGGGATGTGGACCTGGTCGCTGGATCAATTGGGAATAGGAGGGATTTGGACCAATTTACCCTAAGACCGGTGACCTCAGCAAAGGTGTCCAGGATATTTAGCGCTCCATGCAATGACGGGCCGGCATCATTCAGGAAGAGCAGCATGTCATCCGCGTATAGGGCTACCCTCTCCTCCAGTAACCCGAGTCGGAGACCCTTAATGTGCGGTGAGGTGCGAAGTGCCTCCACCACCGGCTCGATAGCAAGGGCAAACAAAGCCGGAGAGAGAGGGCAGCCCTGCCTCGTTCCCCTGGTAAGCCCGAAGGGGACAGATAGTCCACCCCCCAAGCGCACCGAGGAAGTGGGGCATTTGTAAATCACCTGGAGCCACTTGATAAACAACAGAGGAAACCCCATTCTACGTAAAGTTTCCCACAAGAAGGGCCATTCGACCGTATCGAAGGCCTTTTCAATGTCTAGAGAGGCCACCGCTCGAGATTCCTTATTGAGGTGGTGGGCGTGTATGTTAGTGAATAGCCTTCTGAGATTAACATCTGTGGATCTACGGGGCATGAAACCCGTCTGGTCTGGGTCTATCACTGAAGGTAGCATGGGATACAACCGAAGGGCCAGAAGCTTAGTCAGAATTTTAAAGTCAGAATTAAGTAGTGCAATAGGACGATATGAAGCACAGGAAGTGGGGTCTTTGGGAGCCTTATATATCAGTGTCAAGTAGGCATGGTACATTGAACCAGGCAGACCACCGTCTGCCAGACATACAGTATACAATTGTGCCAACAGGGGTGCTAAAAGTTCCACATGAGCCCTATAAAAGTCTATCGGAAGCCCATCTGGCCCCGGCACCTTGCCAGGGGGGAAGGACCGGATAGCCCTTATGACCTCCGAGACCGTAAAAGGTTGGACCAAAGTCTCTCTTTCGTGGTCAAAGAGCCAGCCAAGCGCCAACGGATCCAACAGGCCGTTCAGCGACTCTGGCTGAAACCCTGAGGGCAGACCGGACAAGTACAAAGTGCAATAAAAGGAGTTGAACGTCTGCAGGATATCGGAGGGGGAGGACACTGTCCCGCCCCCCAGGGTCTGTAAGGTGGATACAAGGGTAAGGGGTTGATCGTGTTGTGCCATCATGGCCAGCAGGCGACCATTTCGGTCACCTTGTTCAAAGACCCTCTGTCTACCCCTATAGGACTCGAGTCGCGTGACCTCAGCCAGGTGTAACTGCAGTTCCCTTCGAGCCGCCATCAGCAGGTCAAAGTGAACAGGGGTGGGGTCACCACTATACATAGCAGTGAGGTCATCAACAGCCTTCTGCAGCTCCAGAGTTGCTGCCGATTGTTGTTTTTTAACGTTAGCAATAGAAGAAATATATTGTCCCCTCGTGAAGGCTTTAAAGGCATCCCAGACAAAGTCAGGAGAAGAGGAGTCTTTATTCTTTTCCCAGAACTCAGACAGCAGGGGCGGCAGTTCGTCAGCAATGTCAGGATGAGAGACCCATTGTGTGCCCAACCTCCAGAGCGCAGCGCTCCGGGAGGCTGGGGAGCGAAGCACCACCACCAGGGGACTATGATCAGACAGCCCGCTAGACAGATAGGACGTCTCCAAAACATCCGTCAACAATGCAGGGTTGGAGAAGGCCAGGTCTATCCACGACGCAGTCTTATAGGATGCCGAAAAACATGAGTAGGCCCTTGTGGTAGGGTGCTTCCACCTCCAGACCTCTACCAGCCCCACTGCCCGAGCCCAGGCAGAGAGGTCCATACACTGCTTCTTAGGCGGGGTAGGTCTATCTAGTTAAGGCGATAATATGGCATTGAAGTCTCCCATGACCAGAACCCTCCCCGGGCAGAAAGGTGAAATCTTTTCTAGAACCTCATACAGTAAAGCGGATGAAAACGGGGGAGGGATGTACACATTAATAACAATGTATCTGACAGACCATAGCGTGAACACCACTATTGCAAATTTTCCCTGGGGATCAGTACGGATCTCCTCAATAACACAAGGGAAATTCTTGTGAATAAGGACCGATACACCTCTGGCGTATGTGGAATATGTGGCATGTATCGCTCGCTGTATCCACGTTTTTTTGAGAGTCAAAATCTTACTGCCCATGAGGTGAGTCTCCTGGAGGAGAATAAGCTGGGGGGAGTGAGATTTTAAGTATTGGAATAAAAGGGCTCGCTTGAATTTAGAGTTAAGACCCCTGACATTCCAGGAGAGGACGGTGAAGGAGTCAGCTAATTGACTAGCCATCGGGCGATGGGGAAGAATAATTGAAGAGATACTCTAAAGGGCATGTATGGGCGCACCCCATGAGCAGCAAGATCCCGGTCACAGTGCAGAAAATACTGACAGTACTTAAGCATAACACAAAACAGAAATAGACAAATAAGAAATAAAAAAACATAAGAACAAAGGGACAGCTAGATCCCTAATCAAACTTCCCAGGCACAAGTGCCTACCCTACTATACCCCAGCCTTCCCCTTAACAGGGGGGAGGGCCTGGGAATAGTTTTTACCCCAAAAAAAAACTTGAATAAAGAGTGCTAGTTAACCCCTAAACTGGGGCCCTACACTTCTGGTAGTAGTTCATCCACTCTGGCGACGGGCAGTGTCTCTTCCGTCTCGTAAGAACAGGGAGCAGAGGGACGAGGGATAACGATCCCAAAAACCAGTGACGACAGAGTCAGCGAAGAACAAAGTCCGCGACTCAAAAGCAAAAAACAAACAAAGGGCAAACAAAAACACTTGGGGGTCTCGTGTAAAGGTACATTTGAGGTAACTCCGGTGGTTGAATAAAGTATAGTAGGATAGAGCGAATAAGGATGTGGAAGATCCGTGCATCAGATGAACCAGTGAGAAGAACCCTTCAACGCAAGTTGGTCAGCCAGTCGTCAGCGTCCGCTGGGTTGTCGAAGAAGCGGACCGCCCCATCATGTTGGACCCGCAGGCGGCTTGGATAAAGCATGCCATACTTAATGTTCTTATCTCTAAGACGTTTGCGGACATCATTAAAGGTTTTTCTCTTTCTCTGCAAATCCGCCGAAAAGTCAGGGAAAAGGAGGACAGAGGAGTTGCAATAATTGAGCGTAGGATGTTGGCGGGCTTCCGAGAGAATCCTGTCCCTGTCCCGATAGTTAAGGAAGCGGACTAAAAAAGGCCTGGGGGGTTTCCCCGGGATGGCTCGGCCCGTGGGCACCCGGTGAGCCCTCTCCACCACGTAAGTAGGGGGAACGTCGGTAAGGCCCAGGAGATTTTTAAAGAACTCTTCCGCAAATACAGCAGGGTGATCCCCCTCTTCTCCCTCAGGCAGACCCAGGACCCTGACATTATTGCGCCTCAGCCTGTTCTCGGCATCGTCCGACTTTGCGACAAGGGACTGTACTGTGTGCTGCAGCTCGGCAATAGAGGCGGCATGGGAGGCCGTAAGATCTTCGGTAACTGACACTCTGGACTCGGTTTCGGACATTCTACCCCTCATTTTGTCAAGGTCGTTTCTTATGAGGTTACACTCCTCAGCGAGGTGGTCGATGCGCACCAGCAGCGAGGTCTTACTCTGCTCGATCGCAGCGAGGATCACAGCTGTACCATCCTGAGCCAGTGGGGCTGGCCCCTCTGCCAGCGGAGCCTCAAGGGGATCCATTTCTAAGTCAGCCAGCAAGGCCGAAGCCGACCCACAAGTATGGGATCAGATTGTGGGGAAGATGGCGGTGGCAGCCGGTGTGGTGCGTCGGTCCCAGTGACTTTAGAGGACCCCCGCCCTTTTTTGGAGGAGGAGGGCATCTGACAGTCAACCAGGGGGACCCACTATACAGGAGATTTGTCCGTGTTCAGATGAGCACCCAGGAGGCAGGTAAGGGGCAACTCAGGTCGACGGCAGGTGTTGAGTCTCAGGAGGGTATATGCCAAACAGGCTGTCAGCGTCCGCCAACAGCCCGGACTCCACAGCAGACACTAGGCAGAGACAGCCCACCGGCTGGACAGGCCGTCAGTGGTTACCAGCAGCCCCCCACCCCACAGCAGTCAAATAGGTAGGGACAAGGTATTAAGGGTGTGAAGCTGGGACCAGGGCAGCAAGACTGAGGCAGAGGGGTGGCAGAGGACAGGAGAAGTTGGGCTCCAGGAGCAACATGTCCGACCCAGATTCAGCAGTCCCAATGTTGCAGCACCCCAGGTCCTGGCAGGGGTGACAGGGTGTGAGGAGACAAGTGATCCGCGCTGTAGCGCTCGTCGATGTCGGCCGCGGTGCACCTCCGGCGGGACGGCGGTTCAGGAAACACCGGTGCTTCGCAGGCCACACTAGGCCGCACCAGGCCACATCCTCCACGGACCCCTCCAGCAGCCAGGCGGGCCTCCGGATCGTGCCAGGAAGGTGGATGGGCAGGCAGATGTGGTCAGAGGACAGTCCCTTACCTCCAGGCAAGCTGGGATCAGGTCTCCTCTGAGCAGCACAGGCCGGAAAGATGGCGGCGGCCGCAGGTGTATAGAAAGTCAGGCGTGTAGGCGATCCGGGCAGCGAGTCTCCGCAATGTCGGCCCAGGATGAGACAGGGGACACAGGGGAATAGACTGGCATGAGTTTTTCCTCGTTTTAGGCAATGTATGTGCACGGATGGCAAAGGATTTAGGTCAGGATACCCGGAGCTCCCCAGATACACGTCCGCCGGCTCTCACATCAGGACACGCCCCCCCCTTTCACACTTTTTACATTCCTTTCCCCCTATATCTTTTGCACTCCCTTTCCTTTATTCCCTTGCCAGTACATTTTCTTCACCTTCCTCCCACTATACTCCTTGCACTACCTTCCCCCTATATCTCCTGCACCCCATTCCTCTTATACACCCTGCAATCCCTTCCCCATACATGCTCTACAGCTCCTACGCCCTTCATCTCCTGCAACCTCTTCCCCCTACATTTTCTGCACCCCCTTCCACTGACTTTTCCCCCTATACTTCCTTCCTCCCTCATCTTCTGCACCCCCTTCCCCTACATATTCTTCATCTCCTTCTCACTATACTCCCTGCACTACTTTCCTCCTATATATCCTGCACCCCTTTCCTTTTATATTCCCTGCACTCCCTTCCCAATACATGCTCTGCACCTTCATGTCCTGCAACCTCTTTTCACTACTAATTTTGCACCCCCTTTTACCCACATCTCCCCCCTATGCTCCCTGCATACTTCATCATTTTCTGCACCTCCTTCCCCCTGCCTAACCTTTACCTCCCTCCCCCTATATTCCCTGCACGCCCTTCCCTACACATGCTCTACACCCTCTACCCCTTTCATATCTTACAACCTCTTCCCCCTACATTTTCTGTACTCCCTTCCCCATACTTGCTCTGCACCCTCTACTCCCTTCATTTCCTGCAACCTCTTCGCCTACACCTTCTACACCCCCTTCTACCTTATACTCCCTCTCCCTGCATTGCCTTCCTCTATCATCTTCGGCATTCCCTTCCACCTAGATATCCTTTGCAGTGTTTGCACCCATCCTATTATACTTTCTGCACTACCTTCTCCCCCTATATCTCTGGCACCTCCTTTCAATTACACTCCCTTCCTCTATCATCTTCTGCACTCCCTTCCACCTACATCTCCCCCCTATACTCCCTGCACTCTCTTCTTCCATCATCTGCACCTCCTTCCCCCTACTTATCCTTTACCTCCCTCCCACTCTACTCCCTGCACTCCCTTCCGCATACATACTTTGCACCCTCTACCTATCATTTACAGTACCTCCCTTCCACTATACTCCCTGCACTCCCTTCCCCACACATGCTTTGCAGCCTCTACCCCCTTCAGATCTTGGAACCTCTTCCCCCTACATTTTCTGCACTCCCTTCTCCATACATGCTCTGCACCACCTACCACCTTCATCTCTTGCAACCCCTTCCCCCTATATCTCCTGCACCTCCTTTCACTTATGCTCCCTGAACTCCCTTCCGCATACCTGTCCTGAATCTCCTACCACCACCAGTCCTCCTGTTGGATTGAGTGGTTTGGTGCTTCCCCAGGAATTGTCCCATGAGTAGTTCATAGTGAATAGAGCGTTGCTGTGACAGTCTGATGGAATGTCTCTACTGAGAATCGGCTCCATCATGATGGGTTATCAATAAGTGTGCAGATTCCATGAATATATAATAAATGTGACCCCTGATCGCTATGACCCCGGCCATCCGAGACTAAAACACAGAGTGACACAATGACGGAAGCAATGCCTTGACCTCTTGACCAAAATCCTATTCAAGATTCGTATTATTTTAGTAATCAATTAACCGATCGACATTTGACACAACGATTCCTCTAAATATACTCCAAGTATGAGCCCATTAACACAGGTCACAGAGCCCGCCGGGAGCCAACCGCGCAATCCCATAATTTATTTGTCTTCCTTTTCTTTTTTACAATTTACTTATTATGGTAATTCTCTCCGAAACCCAGAAAATGTCTTCGCTGAGAAAACTCAGAGACTGATCCAGTTTTTAGCTCCAATAAAATCTCTAATTCAGTTTGGGGCATTTCCACACAGAGCCGCCTGACATGAAATCCTCGTATAATATTCTCCTTATATCCTTATTTACAGCATTATAATTTACAGGAGCTACTTTCCAGATATCAGTGATTTTTACAGGAGAGATGTCATGCAAGTTACAGTATATTATCACCGCTCTCCAGATATAAGATATATTATACAGGAGTGACATCACCGCTCTCCAGATATAAGATATATTATACAGGAGTGACATCACCGCTCTCCAGATATAAGATATATTATACAGGAGTGACATCACCACTCTCCGGATATAAGATATATTATACAGGAGTGACATCAACGCTCTCCAGATATAAGATATATTATACAGGAGTGACCTCACCGCTCTCCAGATATAAGATATAATACAGGAGTGACATCACCGCTCTCCAGATATAAGATATATTATACAGGAGTGACATCACCGCTCTCCAGATATAAGATATATTATACAGGAGTGACATCACCGCTCTCCGGATATAAGATATATTATACAGGAGTGACATCAACGCTCTCCAGATATAAGATATATTATACAGGAGTGACATCACCGCTCTCCGGATATAAGATATATTATACAGGAGTGACATCAACGCTCTCCAGATATAAGATATATTATACAGGAGTGACATCACCGCTCTCCAGATATAAGATATAATACAGGAGTGACATCATCGCTCTCCAGATATAAGATATATTATACAGGAGTGACATCACACATCTTTTAGTGCAGCTCGTTTTGCACAGAGTGGCCCCTATTCTGGTCTTTTGGGGTCCCTCGGCGGCTGTCTCGGCTCCTCCCCGCAAGAACTCCTCACCTTCATGCGAGCTCGCATGGTGAGGAGTTCTTGCAGGCGCGCTCCTGTGATTCAGCCGGCGGCCATAGCCACTCACTGTATCACTCGGCCCCGCCCCCCCAGGGCGCTGCATCATTGGATGTGATTGACAGCAGCGCGAGCAGCGAGAAGCAAGCGCGTTCACGGCGCGGGACTTTCGAGGGGTCAGGTAAGTAAACGGGGGGGGGGGGGGGGCTGGGGGGCCGCTAATCCACAGATGTTTTTTAACCTTAATGCAAAGAAAGCATTAAGGTGAAAAAAACTTTTACCTTTACAACCCCTTTAACCAGTTCCATACCGGGTCATTTTAAAATGACGCCGGCAGGAACCCTCTCTCACATCCTGGGTGGGCGTCATATGACGTCCTGGGTTTGAGGGGGGATATCTGAATGATGGGTGCAGCTAGAGGCATCATTCAGATATCCTTGTTTGCAGCCGGCGATCCTGCGCACCATAAGAACGACCACAGCGCCGGTTCCGCCACTTGATCGTTCTTATAGGCGGCGGGAGGGGACATCCACCCCTTCCGCCGCCATCTGGTGCTTCTCCGGGCTCTCCCGTACCATCGGGGGCCCGGAGAAAGAATCGTCCGGCCCCGGTGGTCACATGATGAGGAGCATAGAGATGACTGGTGACCAGATGGTCACCAGTCATCTCTATGACCGTCGGAGGCCCGGGCGCGATGTGATGACGTCACACCCGGGTCCTCAGAAGTAAACAAAACCGCCATTGCGGCTGTAAGTATGAGATCGGTGAAATTTTTTTTCACGATCTCATGCTTTCCAGCCTGGAGGAGAGATGTGGGGTCTTATTGACCCCGCCTCTCTCCATAAAGAGGACCTGTTACACACATTCCTATTACAAGGGATGTTTACATTCCTTGTAATAGGAATAAAAGTGATCAAAAAAAAAAAGTGTAAAAAGTGTAAAAGAGTAAAATAAAATAAAAAAAAATATTTATTTTTTTTAAAACGCCCCTGTCCCCAATAGCTCGCGCTCAGAAGCGAACGCACACGTAAGTCCCGCCCACATATGTAAACGCCGTTCAAACCACATATGTGAGGTATCGCCGCGTGCGTTAGAGCGCGTGCAACAATTCTAGCACTAGACCTCCTATGTAACTCTAACCTGGTAACCTGTAAAAAATTTCAAAGTCTCGCCAATGGAGATTTTTAGGTACCGAAGTTTGGCACCATTCCATGAGTGTGCGCAATTTTAAAAGCGTGACATGTTAGGTATCTATTTACTCGGCGTAACATCATCTTTCATTATTTATAAAAAAATTGGGCCAACTTTACTGTTTTGTTATTTTTTAATTCATGAAACCATTTTTTTCCCCAAAAAAAGGCGTTTGAAAAATTATTGCGCAAATACCGTGCAAGATAAAAAGTTTCAATGACCGTCATTTTATTCCCTAGGGTGTCTGCTAAAAAAACATATAATGTTTCGGGGTTCTGAGTAATTTTCTAGCAAAAGAATGATGATTTGTACATGTAGGAGAGAAGTGCCAGAATAGGCCCAGTATGGAAGTGGTATAAAAAGCCCGGTATGGAAAGGGTTAATCTCAATTCCGCAATTGTCACACGACCGAATCCCTTGGCAACCACGGCAAGCTGCGTTTTTTAGAAATCATGCCAAGCTTGTCACCCAAAAAGGACCAGGAGCTTCTTTCGGGGCGGCAAACGCACATTGGGCAGCCCATGGAGGTGAACGGGTTGACCGATGCGCGAGATGCAGAATCGCGTGTAAATTGCACTTTCAGAATGGCAAGCTTGATATCTGAATAGGGGCTTCATAGAATTTCATATTATAAATCAGTGGAGAAATCTAATATTCATCTTTGTAACGAGCATTCATTACAATGTCATTTATTTCTTATGTATTTATTACAATGTATCCTTTGTATCTTCTCTATAAATGTTGCAGGATGCTGTTGGTTGTGTCTGCTGAGAATTCCACGCGGAGTGCGTGGTGTTCTTGCCGTTTGCCTGGACGGTGATCACAGCCGGGAGACGTCGGCCGCTCTCTTTGTACGGCTGCGGTTTGTCCCAGCAGAGAATATATATTTCTTCTCTGTGTCAATGTCACTCGTCTATTGATCCTTTCGAATTAGAGGCAGTGTTTGCAGAAGCAGTCGGGACTTGTCATTATAGGCCCTTGGTCTGTCCCTGAAGACGGCGCGATGAATCCGGGGTGGAGGGTCAGCGTCCCGGGGAAGAATTATGCTGTGTACACACGATCGGTTTTACCAATGAAAACAGTGCGATGGACTTTCCTCATTGGACAAACCGATCGTGTGTGGGCCCCATCGGTCTTTTTTCCATCGGTGAGAAAAAATAGAACGTGTTTCAACCACTTGAGGCCCGGGCCAATTCTGACACTTCGCACATTACATTACTTAGAACCCCCAAACATTATAAAAAAATAATTTCTAACACCCTAGAGAATAAAATGGCGGTCATTGCAATACTTTTTGTCACACCGTATTTGCGCAGCGGTCTTACAAGCGCACTTTTTTTTGGAAAAAATTGACTTTTTTTGAATAAAAAAATAAGACAACAGTAAAGTTAGCCCAATTTTTTTTTCTATTGTGAAAGATAATGTTACGCCGAGTAAATTGATACCCTACATGTCACGCTTCAAAATTGCGCCCGCTCGTGGAATGGCGTCAAACTTTTACCCTTAAAAATCTCCATAGGCGACATTTAAAAAATTCTACAGGTTGCATCTTTTGAGTTACAGAGGAGGTCTAGGGTTAGAATTATTGCGCTCGCTCTAACGATCGTGACGATACCTCACATGTGTGGTTTTAATACCGTTTTCATATGTGGGTGGGACTTATGTATGCGTTCGCTTCTGCGTGCGAGCTCGTCGGGACGGGGCGCTTTAAACATTTTTTTTTTTCTTATTTATTTTACTTGATTTTATTTAATTTTATACAGTTTAAAAAAAAATGGATCACTTTTATTCCTATTACAAGGAATGTAAACATCCCTTATAATAGAAAAAAGCATGACAGGTCCTCTTAAATATGAGATCTGGGGGTCAAAAAGACTTCACATCTCATATTTACACTAAAATGCAATAAAAAAAATAAAATAAAATAAATTGTCATTTGAAAAAAATGACAAAAATAAATTGTCTCTTTAAGACGTATGGGCGGAGCTGACGTTTTGACATCGCTTCCGCCCTGCTATGTTATGGAGACGGGTGGGGGCCATCTTCCCCCCTCACTCGTATCTCCATGACAAGTCAAGGACAGGACCCGATTGCCTCCGCCGCTACCGACGGCTCCGGTAAGCGGAGGAGGGCGCGGGAGAGCGGCGGGAGGGGGAGGACCCTCTCCCGCCGTCGAAAACGGTGATCTCGCGGCGAATCCGCCGCGGAGACCACCATTATCGCTTACAGAACCGCCGCCTGAAGAGATGGATACCTCGGTTGTGGCAGCCGCTGCTGACGTTACCGAGATATCCCTTTTCAAAAAGAGGACGTATATAGTCGTACGGCGGGTCTGAAGTCGTTAAATTTGTCCGATGGGGAAAAAAAAAACGATAGCAAATTCCGATCGTCTGTGGGGAACTCCATCGGATAAAGAAAAACACGCATGCTCAGAATGAAGTCGACGCATGCTCAGAAGCATTGAACTTCATTTTTCTCGGGTGTTTTACGTCACCGCGTTTGGGACGGTCGGATTTTTGACTGATGGTGTGTAGGCAAGACTGATGGAAGTCAGCTTCATCGGATTTCATTCCATCGGAAATCCGATCGTGTGTACAGGGCATTACACTCCCAGATGTTGTCACAGTCATGTCCTCGCTGTGCCTAATTAATAGAAAATAAGGGACCTGTATAGGAACCTACAATAGAAAAATACACTCACCGGCCTCTTTATTAGGTACCCCTTGCTACTACCGGGTTGGACCCCCTTTTGCCTTCATTCTTGGTGGCATAGATACAACAAGGTGTTGGAAACGTTCCTCAGAGATTTTGCTCCATAGTGACATGAGAGCATCACGCAGTTGCTGCAGATTTGTCAGCTGCACATCCATGATGCAATTTATCTCCCGTTCCACCACATCCCAAAGGTGCTCTATTGGATGAGATGTGGGGAGTGTGGAGGCCATTGGAGTCCAGTGACCTCATTGTCCAGCGGTGAGATGATTGGAACTTTGTGACATGGGGCATTATCCTGCTGGAAGGAGTCATCAGAAGATGGGGACACTGTAGTCATAAAGGGATGGACACGGTCACCAACAATACTCAGGTAGGCCGTGGTGTATAAACCATGATTGGTATTAAGGGGCCCAAAGTGTGCCAAGAAAATATCCCCCCCACACCATTACACCCCCACCACCAACCTGAACCGGTGATACAAGGCAGGATGGATCCATGCGCCAAATTCTGACCCCACCATCTGAATCTCCCAGTTGAAATCCGACTCATCAGACCCGGCAACGTTTTTCCAATCTTCTATTGTCCGATTTTGGTGATCCTGTGCCAATTGTAGCCTCAGTTTCCTGTTCTTAGCTGACATGAGCGGCACCCGGTGTGGTCTTCTGCTGCTGTAGCCCATCTGCTTCGAGGTTGGATGTGCTCAGAGATGGTGTTCTGCATACCTTGGGTGTAACGAGGGGTTATTTAAGTTGCAGCACTCCGAATAAAATTGCCTTTATTTGTAAAAATCCCAAAAAATCCAAAAACCACACTACAGGTCGGCTATGATTAAAGCGGTTGTATACCGCAAAACTTTTTTTTTTTTTTTTGGTTAACCTGCAAGGCAAAGGTATAATGAGCTAGTATGACTAGCATACTAGCTCATTATCAATCACTTACCTTAGATCGAAGCCCCCGCAGCGGTCCTCGGACGCGTCCTCCGTCGAATCCATGATACCCGGAGTGACTTCCGGGTATCGCCGCTCCGGCGCTGTGATTGGCCGGAGCGGCGATGACGTCACTCCCGCACATGCGCGGGGAACAGCACGATCCCCACGCATGCGCGAACTACCGGCAGTGTACGGCAGGCTCCCATTCAAGAGCCGCCGCGCTCAGTGCGCCTGCGCCGTTATCTACAGCGCGCATGCGCCGTAGATAGCGGTACAGTTTTTTTTGCAAATATCTCAGAGACTGTGTAGGTCTCGGAGATATTACAAGCACCTACAGGTAAGCCTTAATGTAGGCTTACCTGGAGGTGCTTGTACAAAATGTGGGTATACAACCACTTTAAACACTAGTACAGTGTGAAACGCGTCAGCTTGACCAGTGTGCTGAGACCTGTAGTGTGGTTTTTGGATTTTTAGGATTTTTACAAATAAAGGCAATTTTATTCGGAATGCTGCTGTCCAGAAGAATCTGTTCTTTTGCTTTGCCTATGTGTGCATTGCCTGCACCCGTCGTTTTGGGAAGAAGTGATCACTTAGAAGATCTCCACACCTGAGCGGCTTCCCTTTCTGTTGGTTATTTGAGTTAAGCCCCGTACACACGATCGGAATTTCCATTGGGATAAAATCCGATGGAATTTTCCGTCGGGAATTCCGTTCAAGCTGTCTTGCATACACACTGTCACACCAAATTCCGAGCGTCAGGAACGCAGTGACGTACAACACTACGACGAGCCGAGAAAAATGAAGTTCAATGCTTCCGAGCATGCGTCGACTTGATTCTGAGCATGCGTGTTTTTTTCTCCGTTGGAGTTCCATACAATTTCCATTGAAAAAAAAATAAAATTTCTAATTTCTAAACTCCGAAGGAAAAAAGTCAGATGGGGCCCACACACGGTCGGAATATCCGATGAAAAAATTCCGTCTTTTTTCATCGGAAATTCCGATCTTGTGTACAGGGCATTACTGTTGCCTTTCTATCGTCTGGATCCAGGTCCGCCATCAGGAATTTTGGGGCCCCTTACCAAGCTTCAGTCATGGGCCCCCTGGAGCAGAGGAGAACCGGGGGGCAGGGGGTGCTGCCGCCGCAAATTGAGAAGCGGGGGGTGCCACGAACAAAAAAAGAACAACAAACAAAAAGGGGGGCTGCCATCCGGGGCCCTGGGGACCTCCGGGCCTCTGGGGACCTCTGGGCCCCTTACAAAAAAAATTATTTTTATAAAAAAATAAAAAAGGAGGGGGGGTTGCCACCCGGGGCCCCTTACAAAAAATAAATAAAAACAAATAAATAAAAATAAATATATATATATATATATTTTTTTTTTATAAAAAAGGGGGGTTACCATCCGGGGCCCCGGGGACCTCCGGGCCTCTGGGGACCTCTGAGCCCCTTACAAAAAAAAATTATAAAAAAAAAATTAAATAATTTTATTTTTTTTATAAAAAAAAAAAAAAAAGGGGAGGGGGTTACCATCCGGAGCCCTGGGGACCTCCGGGCCTCTGGGCCCCTTATAAAAAAATAATAAAAAATAAATAAAAAATAAAAAATAATATTTTTTTTTTTATATATAAAAAATACATAAAAAAGGGGGGTTACCATCCGGGGCCCTGGGGACCTCTGGGCCCCTTACAAGAAAATAAATAAATAAAAAGGGGGGTTGCCATACGGGCCACTGTGGACCTCCGGGCCCCTTACAGGTGTACTGCCTGTACCCCCTGATGGCGGCCCTGTCTGGAACCAGTCTGCCCATTCTCCTCTAACCTCTGACATCAACAAGGCATTTTCCTCCACACAACTGCCGCTCACTGGATATTTTCTTTTTTTCCACCATTCTCTGTAAACCCAAGAGATGGTTGTGTGTAAAAATCCCAGAAATACTCAGACCAGCCCGTCTGCCACCAACAGCCATGCCACGTTCAAAGTCACTTAAATCCCCTTTCTTCCCCATTCTGATGCTCGGTTTGAACTTCAGCAAGTCGTCTTCACCACGTCTAGATGCCTAAATGCATTGAGTTGCTGCCATGTGATTGGCTGATTAGCAATTTTTGTTACCGAGCAATTGAACAAGTGTACATAATGCGGCAACATTAGGAACATAGACTATTTACTACATGACATCTGTCAATCAATATTAGACGGTTTTACTTTTCTCTTATGGATTTCTTACTGGCCAGTGACAGATGTGTTCTGTATTCAGTCCGGGGTTTGCCTCGATATTCTTGGAAGGAGATTACATTAAGTTGCTCTCCAGGCTTAGTTGTATTTATATCACCATCCAGAACCCCTTAGCTGTAATAACATTCCTATATTTTTAATTCTGGTTCAAGTGACTAATTAGGTGATGAGTTGGAGATCTGTCTCGACGCGTTTCTTCAGCAGTACGAGTGAGGCTTTCTCTTTATGGTGGGATCCCAACCAGGACGTGGTCACTGACAATTGTCCCTTGGACAAGCGCAGAGGCCCCCCAGCAGAGAGGAATCCAGACACTGAGGCATGATGACTATATGGAAGGATTATGTGCATCTAGAGCAGTGATGGGGAACCTTTTTGAGCCCGAGTGCCCAAACCGCGACGCAAGACCAACTTATTTCTTTCAAAGTGCCGACACCGACCTGAACCTGCCAGCGTCTCTGTACAGAGGATGGGACTGATCATCCCTCTGAATGAGCCCTAAGGGACCAAAAACCTAAGATTCTGCCAGATTGGCTCTGAATGTGGGGATCAGGAATGCTTTGCTCTCAGAACGCACTGTGCAACATGCACTGACCTACCTGACCATTACACTCACCTACCTGACACATGCACTGACCTACCTGACCATTACACTCACCTACCTGACACATGCACTCACCTACCTGGCCATTGCACTCACCTACCTGACCATTACACTCACCTACCTGACACATGCACTGACCTACCTGACCATTGCACTCACCTACCTGACCATTACACTCACCTACCTGACCATTACACTCACCTACCTGACACATGCACTGACCTACCTGACCATTGCACTCACCTACCTGACCATTGCACTCACCTACCTGACCATTACACTCACCTACCTGACCATTACACTCACCTACCTGACCATTACACTCACCTACCTGACACATGCACTGACCTACCTGACCATTGCACTCACCTACCTGACCATTACACTCACCTACCTGACACATGCACTCACCTACCTGACCACTGCACTCACCTACCTGACCATTGCACTCACCTACCTGACCATTACACTCACCTACCTGACACATGCACTCACCTACCTGACCATTGCACTCACCTACCTGACCATTACACTCACCTACCTGACACATGCACTGACCTACCTGACCATTGCACTCACCTACCTGACACATGCACTGACCTACCTGACACATGCACTGACCTACCTGACCATTACACTCACCTACCTGACACATGCACTCACCTACCTGACCATTGCACTCACCTACCTGACCATTGCACTCACCTACCTGACCATTACACTCACCTACCTGACACATGCACTGACCTACCTGACCATTGCACTCACCTACCTGACCATTGCACTCACCTACCTGACCATTACACTCACCTACCTGACACATGCACTGACCTACCTGACCATTACACTCACCTACCTGACACATGCACTGACCTACCTGACCATTGCACTCACCTACCTGACCATTACACTCACCTACCTGACCATTACACTCACCTACCTGACCATTAGACTCACCTACCTGACCATTGCACTCACCTACCTGACCATTACACTCACCTACCTGACACATGCACTGACCTACCTGACCATTGCACTCACCTACCTGACACATGCACTGACCTACCTGACACATGCACTGACCTACCTGACCATTACACTCACCTACCTGACACATGCACTCACCTACCTGACCATTGCACTCACCTACCTGACCATTGCACTCACCTACCTGACCATTACACTCACCTACCTGACACATGCACTGGCCTACCTAACCATTACACTCACCTACCTGACCATTGCACTCACCTACCTGACCATTGCACTCACCTACCTGATCATTACACTCACCTACCTGACACATGCACTGACCTACCTGACCATTACACTCACCTACCTGACCATGACACTCACCTACCTGACACATGCATTCACCTACCTGACCATGACACATGCACTGACTTACCTGACACATGCATTCACCTACCTGACCATGACACATGCATTCACCTACCCGACCATTGCACTCACCTACCTGACCATTGCACTCACCTACCTGACACATGCATTCACCTACCTGACCATGACACATGCACTCCCCTACCTGACCATTACACTCACCTACCTGACCATTGCACTCACCTACCTGACACATGCATTCACCTACCTGACCATGACACATGCATTCACCTACCCGACCATTACACTCACCTACCTGACCATTGCACTCACCTACCTGACACATGCACTGACCTACCTGACCATTGCACTCACCTACCTGACACATGCATTCACCTACCTGACCATTGCACTCACCTACCTGACACATGCATTCACCTACCTGACCATTACACTCACCTACCTGACCATTGCACTCACCTACCTGACCATGACACATGCATTCACCTACCTGACCATTACACTCCCCTACCTGACCATTACACTCCCCTACCTGACACACGCACTCCCCTACCTTAGCATTAGACTCACCTACCTGACCATTACACTCACCTATCTGACACATGCATTCACCTACCTGACACATGCATTCACCTACCTGACACATGCACTCCCCTACCTGACCATTACACTCACCTACCTGACCATTACACTCCCTTACCTGACCATTACACTCACCTACCTGACCATTACACTCACCTACCTGACACATGCCTTCACCTACCTGACACATGCACTCCCCTACCTGACCATTACACTCCCCTACCTGACCATTACACTCACCTACCTGACATATGCATTCACCTACCTGACACATGCACTCCCCTACCTGACCATTACACTCCCCTACCTGACCATTACACTCACCTACCTGACCATTACACTCACCTACCTGACATATGCATTCACCTACCTGACACATGCACTCCCCTACCTGACACATGCATTTACCTACCTGACCATTACACTTACCTACCTGACACATGCATTCACCTACCTGACCATTATACTCACCTACCTGACACATGCATTCACCTACCTGACACATGCATTCACCTACCTGGCCATTACACTCACCTACCTGACATATGCACTCACCGAATTAGCACCTTTATTGTGCAAAATTGAGTCAAATCTGTAACTGTACTGTACATGTCCACTCCACATTGATCTTTCCTGCCTCCAGTCTCTCCGGCAGCTCATTCCCGCCCGCAAGTCCCCTCTGATCTCAGCCGCGTGTTCTCCCAGTCATGCCCAGCACGTCACCGCTGATTTGTCCCATGGTGGGTGCAGTGTGGATGAGACATCTTCTATGATTGGATTAGCGTGCGCACGTCACCCCCGGGCTCTTATTCTTTGTCACGCCCACTCGTACTCGTCACCGCTAGCATACAGAACTGTGGGAGATGTAGTTTGCGGTGCGGTGCGGACGATTAGATATTTCACTGTGTGTTTTTCTCATTTCATGGCGTGCCCACAGAGAGGGCTTGGCGTGCCGGCAGCGGCACGTGTGCCACGGGTTCGCCATCACTGATCTAGAGAGTCGTGTTCCATCTCATCCAATTGCTACAGCCTGTGGTTGTCCCCAATGTCATTTAGAGGGATGCCCTCACCAGCATCCAGAAAATAAGTGTGACCCAATTCTTTTTGAAGGTCTGTAGACAGCCGAAGCCCATACCCCAACATTTCCACCATGTACAGACCACTCGTCATAACACCACCAGCCATCTCCACCAATAATATTTTCCAGGGATGGTGTCCTCAAAGGTACCTCACTAAGCTGTTGTTTTTTAATCATAAATTGGGGGGCAGCTGTTAAGTGTATCCACCTGTAGCGGGAACCCCAAAACTGGGGTCGCTATGCTGTAAATTTAGGGGTAGTCTGGGCAATAGTATGGCTCAGATCCTACAATTCTGTTCAATACGGACTCTGCTCTGCCATGTTGTTGCCTGGTGTATAGTTCCCCTGGGCCTGAGGTGGCGCTGTTGCCCAGGTCCCGGGTTGAACCTCAGGTGGCGTTGTGGTACTATTGGTGTCTTCTCTCGGCTACCGTGTGGTGGGCGGGTTCTGCCTGCTGTGCATGCCGGGAGAGGGTTCATAAAGGGCAGACGCCAGAGGGAGGAGGAGAGTGCAGGGGAGGACCCCTGGTGGCGGAGTCGTGCCCGTTGGCCTTGTTGGCCTGGGGTGCGTAAACTGGTTGAGGATTCTCGGGCACCTTTAGCCCGAGGCTGCGAAGTTCCTGGTAAGCCCAGTACCTTCAACTGGGTCTACAATCAACACACTGGAGTCCCAGGGAACCCGTGTGAGGGTGGCCCGCGCTGAGGGAGAGGAAACCGGAGGAGGACCTGTCCGATGGATCGGTGAAGGAGAGGCCTGGTTACCTATCAGAGGGAAGGACTTGTGAGTTGCAGTATAGCTCCTGTAGTGTGTCCCATTGACACCTATGGTCTTCATTATTCTATGGGAGTTTCAAAGTTCTAATTCAGTAACTAAAGGATTCTGTGGCAGAGAATTACTTGGACTTGTCCGTGAAGGGGACTAACTTAAAGGAACTGTTCGTGTTTCACTCCGGCTGCTAGAACTGTGAGAGGGATCTATCCGGGTGAGCAATTCATACTCAGGCTTGAGTGAAGAATAGGGTGGTTGGGTGTCGCGTGCCTGAACCTGTCCATCTACCTACTTTGTCTCTATCTTCATCCTATTCCCAAACCTGTTTCAAGCAAGATAGAAATAAACTCGTCTGTTTGGACAATGGCTTTCTTTGGGAGGAAGAACCAGGGCCGCCATCAGGGGGGTACAGGCAGTACACCTGTAAGGGGCCCGGATGGCAACCCCCCCTTTTTTTTTTTTATTATTATATTTTGTAAGGGGCCCAGAGGCCCGGAGGTCCCCAGGGCCCCAGATGGCAACCCCCCTTTTATTTTTATAATTTTTTTTTATTTTTTATAAAAAAAAATTTACTTCTTTTTTTTTTGGAAGGGACCCAGAGGTCCCCAGAGGCCCATATGGAAACCCCCCCTTTCTTTTTTTTTTGTTCTTTTGTTTTTTTTATAAAAATGTATTTTTGTTTTTTTGTAAGGGGCCCAGAGGTCCCCAGAGGCCCGGGGGTCCCCAGGGCCCGGATGGCAACCCCCTTTTTTTCTTTCTTTTTTTCTATTTATTTTTTTTTTTACTTTTTCCTTTTTTTTTGTAAGGGGCCCAGAGGTCCCCAGAAAGAACCCCCTTTTTTTCATAAATTTTTTTATTTTTATTATTTTTTTTTGTAAGGGGCCCAGAGGTCCCCTTTTTTCTTTTTGTTCCTTTGGTCAACAATTCGCGCCCCCCGCTTCTCTTCTCAATTCGTGGCACCCCCCCCCGCTTCTCAATTTGTGGCGGCAGCACCCCCCCGGTTCTCCTCTGCTCCAGGGGGGCCATGCCTGAAGCTCTGTAAGGGGCCCCAAAATTCCTGATGGCGGCCCTGGGAAGAACACAGACTTTTCCCTATACTCTGGGGACCAATGGAGGGAGGTAACTCGCTGCAGGACCCAAAACTGTAAGAACACCGCTCAACCTCTTACGAGGAGGATCCGGGCATGTGGCACGGTGTGCCTTTATCCCTGCAAGGAGTAGGTAGGCAGGAGAAAAGGGTCCGCGTGCTACACACCTATACACACCACCTGTGCTTAGTACCTCTAGTATCTCAGGGATCCGATGGATCATGGTGACTTGGTTGGTGCACAAGTAAAATACCGGCGACAAGGAAACTTGAAGACAAACCTTTGGCACAAGCCATAACAACTTGGTGACATATGGTCCTCATATATATATATGGCGGTTGTTAGCAAACACATTCGCCACGCATGCCATGTCAAGTAATATGGAGTTATGGATATGGGCCTTCAGAAAGAAAGAGACAGTTGGGTGGATTTACTAAACCTTGAGAGAGCAAATTTTGGTGCAGCTCTGCATAGAAACCACTCAGCTTCCAGGTTTTTTGTCAAAGCTTAATTGAACAAGCTGAAGTTGGAAGATGATTGGCTACCGTGCACAGCCATGTTTGATAAGCCATGTGCAGACATCGCCATATTATCAGAGCTTATATCTTGTATTTCAAATGGTTGTGCCTTGTTATCTGTGTTATCTATTAATGGGCAAACATCGGGATCTGATACCTGCTTGTAACGTACCTGGTGGTGGAACCTGGAGCATTGAGGAAGGCCTTTCTTAGGCCGGCCATACACAAGTATAATTTATTTTCTGCAACCATGGATTTCTGGAAAGAAATTTGCTCGATTTCCCCCCCTTAACACAGACAGTGCTGATGCAGGAATCCCTCCTGCTGGGCCATTGTCTTCTCCGGGTAGGGGGGTGGGGGGCGGGGGGCGGAAGACGTCCCCACCGGGAGAAGACAGTGATTATCGCTAGTGGCTATAGGCGCCTCATGCGATAATCACAAGTGAATCCGGCAAGCTGGTTGTACCCAAGTTGATCGATCGATCGACTTGGTACATTCCTCCTGCCCATTAACCATTCAAATCTTGGCCGGTTCCTGCTGAACTGACCGAGGTACGAACTGTGTATGGCCGACCTTACAGCCCTGGTTCTGGAGTCCCTGGTAGGGTGACAGGGAACGCTGGAGCTCAGGGTGGTATGAGTGCCTGTTAATTCTCTCGCTGGCAGGTGCTGGCATCAGGGGAGGGCTGGGCCAGGGGACAGGGAGGCAATTGCCTCCCAGGCCGCCCTAACTTATGTTCAAAATGGCCGGCAGCCGCTGCCGGCTATCATTTTCTTTTTTATTCTGGTCTAGGAAGTCAGGCCGGGGGCATGGCCACGTTGGCCGACCACTAGCTGTTGCATTCCGGGAGTTGTAGTCCGCACTCAAGCTTCTGGTGGGTGGAAAACACAGCAGCGCAGAGGAAACTACAACTCCCTGGGACCGGATCCTTGGAAGCAGGCAGAGGCAGGGCGTGCAAGGGAGTCAGGACGCAGGGCTGGGCACTGGCTGCAACTTGACCCCAGGATCAGGAGCGTTACCCCCCCAGGAGCCCGTGGCGTGCAAGGACCTGCTGAGCTGAGATCGCTGAGGTGAGAGACCCTGACACCCCTAGCTGACCCCCCATCTCCCCCCCATATGCCCCATGTAACCTGCCCCAGTGATCAGGCTGCATTGATGGGCACTGGAGTTGGCTGCACTGATGGGCACTGGTGAGGCTGCATTGAAAAACCAGGTGGGCCATGGATGGTGAGCTGATTCGGCGGTTCAATGGGCCACTTGACTGGACTTGCCCCCCAGGCCTAAGGCCGCCAGCCCTCCCCTGGCTGGCATGCACTGTGTAACATGGACAATCCACGGTACCCCCCAAAAAAAGCCAACATGCAATGGTGCAAAAAAATACTATGGTGCAAAGGTTATACTATTTACTTAAAAAAGAAACAAGTATCTTAAACTGAAAAAAATGTGGCTTGTGATACTGTTAAGCCTCCTGGCTCCCTGTTTGTGGTCCTGTCTGATCACTGTTAGTATATTGCAGTCTTTGCCTGGCACCTGGATTACTCTTTGAATTGCTGATTGGATTGGACCTCAGATTGTTAACTAGACTGCACTTGCTTGCTACCTGCCCTGACATTGGACTGTCCAAGGATTCTGCTACCAGCCGTTGTCTACCACCTGACCAGCCTCTGAACTGCAGGCCTCTCCATTACGCTCCATGAGCGATTCCATCCACACCAACTTTTCTGAAGGTGATCGGTTGCAGTCCCCAGACGACTAGTGGAGGAGAGGATTCGGATGAATATATGACCAGCTGCTGTTGATTCCTGAGTGATCCTGTGTGCTGAGCCCATTTGATCTCTGTGACAGAGATCCCAGCGATCCGGTAAGCGGCCTTTTTTGTATACCTACTGTAGCACCAGCCGTCCCTCCCTCTCCACTCTTTGGCTCGTTCACAGGAGAAGAAGGCACCCAGTCTCCACCATGCCCATACCCCCTGGGTTGCAGAGGTTAAGCACACTTAGTTTCACTTATGGGTCTTTGCAGCGGGCTCCCCGTCAGTGTTGGTTTCCGTCTTTAGAATGTAAGGACAAAAGTCTCTATCCCTAAGTAACTCCAAGGTCCACACCAGCATCAACTCCAACATAGAGTTTATTTCTTTATGCATGAACATCCACAAAATGAGGAGAAGAGAGAAAGGTGTTAGAAAGACAGATCCATTCAGGCACTCTTGTTTCTTCGCCACTCGATCCCGAGGGGGTATAGCTCACCCGGATATTCACCCAAAGGCACTAGCAGCCGGCGTGTAACTTGAACAGTCTATTAGATTCCCTAATGGATGAGTTCAGGAGATCCTCTGCCACAGGATCTATAGTGTCCCGAACCTCCTACTGGTCCCGTTGTTTAGATCCCTGTTTTCGGATGGATGACATCCCTCCAGAGAGTTACTGGGCCCCTTCCTTCACTGTGATCTCTCACCAGTCCTTCGGAACGGTCCTCCCCCAGCCTCCTCTTCCAGAAACGGGTCCCCTCGCAAGGCGGCACCCTGGTATTCCTCCTCCCGAAGTGCGCTCCAGCTAAAGGTGCTGGGCCCAGGGCTGAAGTTGCAGTCCCAGGACTAAAGGTGCCTGGGACTGAAGTGCACGTGGCCCCATGGCCTGGAGGGCCACGCGCCACGCACCAGGACTCCGACCCTGGAACCAAAAAGAACCAAACCCTCCCAGGTGGCGTCTGCCCCTTATGTATCCTCTCCCGGCATGCACAGCAGGTAGACCACACCCACTGTACGGCTGCCGAGAGAGGACACCAAATCACTGCCCCATTACCTGTGGTTCAACCCCGAGTACAAGTGACAGCGCCACCCATACTTCTAAGGGGAACTGCACACCAGGCAAGCAGCAGCAAGGCAGAGTCCAGCCAATTGAAAGATTCGAGCCAACTACCACTCGAATCACCCCTAAATTTGGTATAGCAATCCCTAAATTTGGGACCCCCGCTACACATACCATTATTCATCATTTTGCCTGGTGGAAGCTTAAGATGAAGATTTGCATCTCTGCATTTTTTTATCACAGCAAAACCTCTGTAGCTGATTCAAAATGAACATTGTTTTTTTGCCTGTGTTTTTAATTTTTTCCTGATTTATGAACTTATACCTACCTTGTTAAGCCTCGTACACACGGTCGGACTTCAAACAAACTTTTCCGTGGATTTTTGTCCGAAGGGAGTTGGCCGGGCACACCCATAGCATACACACGGCAGGACTTTTCTGCAAACTTTCCCAAAACTTTCCCAACATCATGTGGTTTTTCTGCTCTTTTCTGCTCTTTACCGCCACCCTTTGGTCAACTTCTGCTATTGTTGGTTGATTTTAACATTGGTTCTGGGCATGCGTATTTGTACTTCGGACTAAAGTCCGATGGATTTCTGTACACACGGCAGGACTTTGCACCGTAGGACTTTTTTTGCCGAAAAGTTTGTCCGTTTGCAGAGCGAGCTTTTGTCCGATGAAAACCGTAAAAGTTTGTCCGATGGAGCGTACACACGGTCGGATTTTTTGAAAAACGTGCTCATTTTGAAGTTTGTTGGCAAAAGGTCCTACCGTGTGTACGGGGCTTTAGGTTTGTTTATTCCAGCAGCACTTACATATTGCACTTTGTTTGTATCAAGGTTGTGCATTTTTTTTCAACACCCTTACGTATTTGCACCTTGTTTGCATATTTTTATGGTTGCGCATCTATCTCTCTTTTCAACAGGTGCTGGCATGCGTCTGGAATGCAGGAATCACAGGACCAGGCAGGAGCAGGAGCCAGTGAAGGATGCGGATAGGCTGGGTGCGGATGCAGGATAGGCACAAGGCAGAGACGGACAGTCCAGGTCAGCAGCTAGCGGGCAGATCAGATGCAGATCAGGTTCAGACGGCAGGCTGGAGGGTGGTCAGGAGACAGGCCAGAGTCGGTAACAGCAGAGCGGATGAGCAGATGGAGCAGGCAGAAGCATAATCCAGGGACAAGCCAGGGGTAGGTTCAGGCGGCGTTCAGAGGCAGGATCAAGTCGGCAACAGAAGAACAACAGGAACGGATAACAGCAACGCAGGAAATGTAATAGACCAAAGGGCACTGACCCGCCGCACTAGTACAGTTTAAGTCTATCCGGCACCAATGCACGCTCCTGTTCGTGCACGCGTGCACGCACCCGCTATCCGACCACGATTTCTCGTGTACACGAATGTTCCTTTCCTGACACTGCTCCAATTTATGGACACATTCGATAAACCCCCCAGACTGTCCAGCCGCTCTAGGCTTTATCCTTTGTACCCTTCTCATAGACCTGCCCTGCATGTGGTGGATGTGTTTCTGCGTTCAAAGTTCACGCATCTACCAATGCTCACGACTGGCCTTCCAGAACTTACTGCAAAGAGCCAAGACCCCCCTCCGTCGGCACCCATGACCTTATCATCTGTCCTCATCTAGTGTCAAATCTATAAAAAAAAAAAAAGAAAGCGAGTTTAATGCACATCTCGGTCTAATTAGCCTCCAGCTGGCTCCATACAGACAGGTACAATCTCTCCACGCCGCTGATAAGCAAGGACACATCAGTCGCTAATGAAGAGTTCGCTTCCATTCCTGATATAAAACTATTGACTTGTACATAAATTTAAATGTTTTAATCAATCATTTACATTTTCCTCTTGAGTAGACGGAGAATATGTTGTACTTCCCCCCCCCCCGGCCCCCTCCCCAGTTCTGTCATTCAGCCCCGACGGTTCGCACTCACCTCTATTAATTTGCCGCCTTGATTGTGACTGGAGAAGGATACTAAACGAGAATTAAGGGAACATTCGGAAAGGTCACCGTGTTGATGAACTTCGTGTCAGAACTCGATGTGCCGTTGTTCCCGGAGACAATGAAGACCTGAATTTAAAGCGTTATTCCACCTGTCTTCAAAGTAACAGTTTGGAATAATATTTATTATTAACAAGGTGAACAGATATTTGCGCTAACCAAAAAAAATATATAAGTATATATGAAACAAAAAACAAAAAGCAGCCAGCACAGTCTGTTGATAAAGCAAACGTAATAGTATAAAAGTCCAAAGTGCAGCGCTTAGTGAAAATCAATGTCCTGGTGTGAAATCGGCAAACAAGATGACTGTAGAAAACTGATAGGAACCACCACCAGAACTTTAAGTGTGCAATCGTAAAAAGCACACCACCCAAATGTGCTCACAAAATGCTTACCGGAAGGCAAACATACATAAACGATGTAAGTATATTTGCAGAGGGTTAGTGTATAGACACAGATATCCAAGCCTGATGGATCACACCCACATCAAAAACGACATCCAGAGCTCAGTTGGAAATGGAGATGAAATGTATCCTCAGCAGGGAGTAGTTTACCAAATGAAAGAATAAACTAACATAGAGAGAGTCCTGGAGCAATGACAAAGAGAGAAATGAGCGGAGGGACGGCATGACAGGTGGGACAGGCAGTAGCCTAGCAGGGGCTGTGGTTCCCTTTAAGAGAAGGGGGGTGGCCGTGGGGGAAAAAGGGGAGGGGGAGCGCAGTCAGTTAGGGAGGAAGTGACGTTTTCTCACTTCCTCCATTTCACTCACGAGGTAGAAAGCTTCACAGCCGGTGCTATGGCTGATGTGGCTGAGCTATTAGCGCAATTGCGGGCTGCGGTGGCCGCGCAAGGGGCAGAGTGGCTGCAGGAACAGGTGACTGCAGTGTTTGACTAGCGGGCGGCGGCGCCCGCCGGGGGGGGTCGCTCCGGGGCGCGCTAGGCGGTCCATGCCGCCTGAGCGGTACAGTCCGGATGCATCCCCGAGTGGATCTACTTCCGTCCGGAGACCCGTTGGGGGCCCTCCGGCCGCATCCCCTGGCCGCACGCAGCCGGTGTCGGCGGGGGGGGGCCGGGAGGAATCCGCGCCGTGGACGGAGTTCGGCGGTGGGGGAGACGAGTGGCCCTCTTGCCCCTCCCCCTCCCGCGCGTCGGAGATGCGGTGACATCGCGGTCGAGGCTGCGGGTGATGCCCGGAACAGCCGTGCGGCCCAGCGTGGAGGATCCAGTTCGCAGGCCAGTGGCCGGGAGGCGGTGGCGGTCAGGGGTCCGGCGGAGCCAGCAGGACGAGCGGTGAGGGGTTTGGCGCCAAGACTGACGGATGGGAGTAGAGCGGATGACACCCGTGCCAGGGGGCGGACCCGGAGTCCGTCGGTGGAGGTGGCGAGTGGGTCGGGTGTGCCAGGATCGAGAGGGCGTGATGCTCAGCCACGACAGCCCTTGCCACGTGGGTCGCGTCCGCACGGTGTGCAGCCAGCGCTTGTGTCGGCGGAATCGGATGACAACAGGTCTGAGGGGGAGCTGTCCGGGTCAGACGGTGGCGAGGACTCGGGACAACTGGCTTCGATGGAGAACAGTTCGGCGGCCGGTGGACTCAGTCTCAGGCAGCCCGGTAAGTCCCACTCTTCTGTGGTTATTAGTTCCTTATTACAAGATTTATTGGGTCAAGGGGGTGTTGGGGGGGGGCTTAGGCGCGACACCTGGGTCGCGTTCTTCCCCACCGGGGAAGAAAGTGGCAGGGGAGACGCAGGACTTGTGGTCTGGGTTGGAGGATTTGGTCAGGCGTTTTAAGCCGGGCGGGGGCGACATGGTGTCGCCCGCGGCGGCTTGGGGGGAAAACAGGGGGTTCATCACAGGTGGCCGGGCCTTCGGATGCACCCGTGGCCCCAGGCGTGCAAGCGGTAGAGGTGTCAGAGGAGGGGCAGATCCCATTGGAAGGGGGGCGGCCACGGCAGGTGGGCAAGTTGCTGCGGGAGAGAAAAACAAGGAGGTGATCAGGCTGGCGGATGCCGCTAAGAATGAGATGTACATTTGTTTTGAGGCACCGTTAGGAACTCACCTCAAGCCGGAGGTCAGAGAAAAGCTGTGGAAAGGTGAGTATGTGGAGATCTTCACGTTGCTCCCCTTGGACAAATTCAACCTGGATAGGGTGAAGCCGGAAGAGAGCAGGAAGGAGGATGAGGAAAAGAGGCGTTATCGTCTTATACCCCGTACTTTCACAAATTGGTTGCAAGCGTTTGCGATCATGGCTTGTGTGATAGGGCAGAAGGCCCCGGAACATTGTTCTGGGCTGTTCATTTATTTGGAGGCGGTTAGCGAAGCGTACAGGACGTATGGTGGCGTAGCCTGGTTGAGGTATGACGAACAGTTCCGGCAGAGGATGGCCATGAGACCAGGACTGCGATGGGATCACAAGGACATCAACTTGTGGATGCGGCTGATGACAGCGTCGCGGGCCTCCAATCAGTTTTTTCAGGGGGGGGTCGGAGGTGCTGCGGCCTCAGGACAACCGACCGAGAAACGGTGGGGCTACTGCTGGCAGTTCAACGAGGGCACGTGCAAGTACGGAGCAAGCTGTCGCTTCAAGCATGTGTGTTCCGGATGTGGGGGCAGTCATGCCTTTTCCAAATGCTTTACGCGAGGCAGGGGTCGCCCCGGGGATTCTGGGGGAAAAGGGAACGACGCCAATCCGGGTGGAAAGGATGCTTCCCTTTCTCAATAGGTATCCCGACAGGAGTGCAGCCAAGTTGTTAGAGGAGGGTTTCGCCTGTGGTTTCAGAATTCCTTGTGCGCCTTTTGCAGTCCCCCCGGCAGCCAAGAACCTCCGGTCTGCCTTGCTCCATCCCTTGGTGGTTTCGGAGAAGCTAGATAAGGAGGTACAGTTGGGGCGTATGGCCGGACCGTTCACGGATGCGCCCATACCTGAGTTAGTGGTTTCTCCCTTGGGGGTGGTCCCCAAGAGGGAACCTCAAAAATTTCGATTGATTCATCACCTGTCCTTTCCCAGGGGTGGGTCGGTGAATGATGCTCTTGCGCCGGAGGACTGCACGGTATCGTACACCTCCTTCGATGCGGCTGTGGCATGGGTGCGCAGGTGTGGACGGGGAGCGTTGTTGGCAAAAGCCGATGTTCAATCGGCTTTTCGGTTGCTACCAGTACACCCGGACAGCTTTCGTTTCTTGGGTTGCATGTGGGAGGGGGCTTACTACGTGGACCGTTGTTTGCCCATGGGTTGCTCCATCTCTTGCGCGCTCTTTGAGACTTTTAGTTCGTTCCTAGAATGGGTGGTCCGGGACGTGTCGGGGATCAGTTCGATCATCCATTATCTGGATGACTTTCTGTGCGTGGGCCCTCCGGGGTCTAACGTTTGCAGGGTCCTGCTGGGGACGCTGCAATACGTGGCCGATCGTTTTGGGGTCCCTTTGGCCCCCGAGAAGACGGAGGGCCCCACGTCATCCTTAGTTTTTCTGGGCATAGAGCTGGATTCTGAGAAGATGGAATGCCGACTGCAAGAGGATAAGCTGGAAGCGTTGAAGGAGGAAGTGCGCGGTGTTATCGGCCGTCGTAAGATTCAGCTGCGACAGATGCAGTCACTATTGGGTAAGTTGTGTTTCGCTTGCAGGATAATGCCCATGGGCAGGGTATTTAGCCGCAGGTTGTCGGCTGCGACAGCCGGGGTGCGGGTTCCTACTCATTTTGTAAGCCTAACCAGAGAGCTTCGTGAGGATTTGGAAGTGTGGCACGGATTTCTGGAATCTTTCAACGGGCGGGCGTTGTGGATGGCCGGGCCCGTTAGCAATTTCGATCTGGACTTGTTTACGGATGCGGCTGGCTCCACGGGGTATGGGGCGTTCTGTCAGGGAAAATGGAGTGCGGCTCCATGGCCAAAGGAGTGGGAGGAAGCGGGGTTCTTGAAGAACCTGGCACTATTGGAACTTTTCCCAATTGTGGTGGTGTTTGAACTATGGGGGGATTCATTCCGGAATAGCAAGGTGCGCCTAAACTGTGATAACATGGGAGTGGTTCAGGTAGTGAATAGGTTGTCAGCCACGTCACAGCCAGTGGTGCGCTTGTTGAGACATTTGGTTTTGCGCTGGTTGCAGTTCAATGTATTTGTGTACGCAGTACATCTTCCTGGGGTGGATAACACCCTGGCTGACGCTTTGTCTCATTTTCAGTGGGACAGGTTCCGGGAGTTGGCACCAGCAGCGGAGCAACGCGGGGTTACCTGTCCCGACTGGATGTGGGACATTGCCTTGACAGCGCAGCGCAGTGGATAAAACGGTCGGTGGTGAACCCAGACTAGTTTGGATTTTGGGTCACTCGTACGTGTTCTGGGGGGCAAGACGGGCCGATGTTCGGCCCAATGGAAGGCAGTTAGGAATTCCCTCTACAAGAAGCCCGGGTCCGTTGGATCGGGGTGCCGGGTATGACGTGGAGTGGGGTTATGCCGGAGATACAGAGGTTCGCAGGTCGGGAGAGGGCACCGGATGTATTGGTGCTGCATGCGGGAGGTAACGACATGGGGGCCAGATCAATGCACCAACTGATACGGGACATTAAATATGATTTTTTAAGGTTGCGCACTACATTCCCGGGTATGGTGGTTATTTGGTCGGACATGGTAGGCAGGACATCCTGGCGGTGGGCATGGTCGGTGGAAAAAGTTAATAAGGCCCGGATGAAAGTCAATAAGGAAGTGGGGAGAATTTTTGTGAGGAATGGTGGCCTGGTGGTGCGCCACCGTGAGTTGGAAGTCGATACGTGGAGGTACCTAAGGGGAGATGGGGTCCACCTGAATGCAGTGGGCATTGACCTGTGGAACCTGGGTTTGCAGGAGGGAATTCAGCAGGCCCTGAGGGTGTGGGGTTGCTCGCAAGGGTAAGGCTTTACCCCTTGCGAGCTGTGGCGGGGTTTGGTTCCTGGAAGAGGAGGTAAAAGGGGAAGTCTGGAGAAAAAGGTGGTACCCATAGGTGGTATGGGGTTATTGAGTACCTTCTGGTCAACAAGGGTTAACCAGGAAGGGGGGTAAATGGTAGGGCACTGCGGCCAGGTGTACCGCCTCCGAGTCGGTGTCTTGCAACTGGAGGCCTAAGGGATATGTTAGTCCCAGTGCCCAAGTTGGAGTTGGTGGTCTATAAGACCACCAGGGGTATTTTAAGTGTTAAGAAAAATGTTATTTAAACGGTTATTTAAGTGGTTATTTATTTCATATAAAAGTTGTTAAAATAAATAGGCCGGAAGGCCAATTTTACTCCACAACCTTGTCAGTCGTTATTTATTAGAATTGTACAAGGGGGTGGGTAAGGTGGTAGAGGGTAAGTCAAAGCGAAGGATCGGTCCTTAACATGTCAAGAGAGTCCTGGAGCAATGACAAAGAGAGAAATGAGCGGAGGGACGACATGACAGGTGGGACAGGCAGTAGCCTAGCAGGGGCTGTGGTTCCCTTTAAGAAAAGGGGGGTGGCCGTGGGGGAAAAAGGGGAGGGGGAGCGCAGTCAGTTAGGGAGGAAGTGACGTTTTCTCACTTCCTCCATTTCACTCACGAGGTAGAAAGCTTCCCACCCACCCTCCCTGTGTGAGGGGTAAGACAAGGGCGAGGGTTATGGGCGGTGTTTAGTTGGAAGTGGCGGGGTTTGGTTCCTGGAAGAGGAGGTAAAAGGGGAAGTCTGGAGAAAAAGGTGGTACCCATAGGTGGTATGGGGTTATTGAGTACCTTCTGGTCAACAAGGGTTAACCAGGAAGGGGGGTAATTGGTAGGGCACTGCGGCCAGGTGTACCGCCTCCGAGTCGGTGTCTTGCGACTGGAGGCCTAAGGGATATGTTAGTCCCAGTGCCCAAGTTGGGAGTTGGTGGTCTATAAGACCACCAGGGGTATTTTAAGTGTTAAAAAAAATGTTATTTAAACGGTTATTTAAGTGGTTATTTATTTCATATAAAAGTTGTTAAAATAAATAGGCCGGAAGGCCAATTTTACTCCACAACCTTGTCAGTCGTTATTTATTAGAATTGTACAAGGGGGTGGGTAAGTTGGATAGAGGGTAAGTCAAAGCGAAGGATCGGTCCTTAACATGTCATGAAGCCCATAAGGTAAAAGGACAAAGGTATTTTATTGTATTCTACTTACAACAAAGGACCATCATCAAGGCATAAAAATATATATATAAATCCGCGGCTCTCAGCGTGCTTGTATCGGCCAGCCTATTTATTATTGGTCGTGTCCTCTTAAGCCTCGTAGACACGACCGGTTTTCTCGGCAAGAACCAGCAAGAAACTTGCTGGCAGAGCTTTCTTGCCGAGAAAACCGGCCGTGTGTACGAGGCTTTTAGGTTTCTCGTCAAGAAAACTGGGCAGAATCTCAACGAGAAAAATAGAGAACCTGCTCTCTATTTTCTCGTCGGGATTCTCGTCGGCCTGTTTCCTGACTAGAAACCTGAGAGTGTGTATACTTACCTGTCGCCGTGGAAACCCGCGCATGCTCAAAATGACTTTGACGCATGCGCGGTAGCTTCCTAGGCATTGGTAGGAAGTATCAAGATGGCGGTGACGGCATCGAATGTGACAAGCACGCGCTCGTCGTAGTCGATGATGTCACCGCGTTCGTGCCATTCAAAAGAACGGCGATTCTTTTGAATCATACGTGTGTACACTCAGTCGGGACAAGATTCTTGTCAAGAATCTCGTCAGGAAAAACGACCGTTTTCTTCCTGACAAGATTCACGGTTGTGTGTACTAGGCGTCAGTCCTAGTTCACATCTGAGCGCGATGCGATGGGCTACCCGAGGCATTGCATATAAAATGCACATCTAAACCTACGCACTGCCCCATCGCATATATGTGAATGGGGACTTATAATACATATAGTCAAAAGAATTGGGACTATATTGTCAAAAGTATTGGGACACCTGCCTTTGCACGCACATGAACTTTATTGGCATCCCAGTCTTAGTCCGTAGGGTTAAAAATTGAGTTGCCCACCCTTTGCAGCTATAACAGCTTCAACTCTACTGGGAAGGCCGTCCACAAGGTTTAGGAGTGTGTCTATGGGAATGTTTGACCATTCTTCCAGAAACGCATTTGTGAGGTCAGGCACTGATGTTGGGCGAGAAGGCCTGGCTTGCAGTCACTGCTCTAATTAATCCCAAAGGTGTGCTATCGGGTTGAGGTCAGGTCAGTCAAGTTCCTCCAACCCAAACTCGCTCATCCATGTCTTTATGGACCTTGCTTTGTGCACTGGTGCGCAGTCATGTTGGCACAGGAAGGGGCCGTCCCCAAACTGTTCCCACAAAGTTGGGAGCATGAAATTGTCCAAAATGTCTTGGTATGCTGACGCCTTATGATTTCTCTTCACTGGAACTAAGGGGCCAAACCCAACCCCTGAAAAACAACCCCACACCATAATCCCCCCTCCACCAAATGATTTGGACCAGTGCAAAAAAAAAGGATCTTTATTACCACTTTAACATAAAAAATACATCTGATGCTTGGTCTGCTTTAGATCTCCACCAAACATTGAAATATATAACTATTCGGAGCCGTGAGAAACCTGCGAACCGCCACTTTTTGCTCCGGTTATTTTTCTTTCCTATTTTTAGATTATTTAAAAAGATTTCATCCTCCAACTGAGCGTATTTCTGGAGGAAATGATAGGAGACGATCTTTCATGCCCCCATCCTCCATCAATATGTTAACACGCTCCCGACAGATCTTCGCCATCAAAGGCCGGGGCTCTGAGAAGTGCGGAGATCCAGACGTCACAGCCCTGCGGTGGGGCCGGGTTAGATGTCTGAGGTTTGAAGGATCATTATGTGGATTTACCCCCCCAGATCTGACATCTTTTTCATCCAGTCTGCACTTCGAGAGCGACGCTAGATTATCGGCCGCGTGAGGGCACGCCGCTGCCCGTCGTGAGAAAAGGGGCCGGCGGATTTCATGTTTTCTTTTCATCTATGGGGACCCTCATAGAGTATGAGAGGAAGCATTGAAACATTGATAGGACAGTCTCACACTCCGAGTCATTATATGTGATAATAGAGCTAATCTCTGTACTGCAGAGCGATACAATGGTGATGGCTTATCGTTAAAGGACGAAGATAATAAGACTGAGAATGGAGATAGAGAAGTACCTGGACATAAAAATAAAACTGATTTCAGCATGATAATAGACTTGGAGCTCTTCTGCTAAGCTATTATCCCACCAGAACATTTTATGGTGCATTTGCCCCGTTAGTGACCCCCTTCTTACATCTCCCCCTTTCCCATCATCCCCTCTCTTATATGTATTATGTCTGCATTGGGTTTTATATGTGGTAAAGCTTCAATGCTATCAGGAAATGTTGGAGCTTTGCCCAATTGGAACGATGCAAGAATAGGGCAAAGAGGGGGGACCATCTGTAGCGCTACCCTCTTAGGTGGGGCCCAAGCATCTTAGGTGGGGCCCAAGTATTGGATACCCAGAGGGGGAAAAGACACACACAGATCTGGACTTTTAGGAGATGCATTAAGGTAGAAGTTCAAACAAAACAGTAGCAAAGTCTATGTGACCACACCAGTCTGGTCAGTAACACGTACAGTACAGAGAAAGGGATGAGCTTCGAGTTCGAGTCGAGCGTAAGTTCGACTCGAACATCGTCCGTTTTACAATTTTTTACACTTTCTTTGTGAAATGGTAGGGGTACAATGTACCCCATTACCAATTCACATGGGGGGCAGGATCTGGGGGTCCCCTTTGTTAAAGGGGTCTTCCAGATTCCGATAAGCCCCCCGCCCGCAGACCCCCACAACCACTGGGCAAGGGTTGTGGGGATGAGGCCCTTGTCCCCATCAACATGGGGACATCCTCCCCATGTTGAGGGCATGTGGCCTGGTACGGTTCAGGAGGGGGGCGCTCTCTCGTCCCCCCCTCTTTTCCTGCGGCCTGCCAGGTTGCGTGCTCAGATAAGGGTCTGGTGTGGATTTTTAGGGGGACTCCACGCCATTTTTTTTTTAATTTGGGGTGGAGTTCCCCTTAAAATCCATACCAGACTTGAAGGGCCTGGTATGGATATTTGGGGGAACCGCACGCATTTTTTTTTTAATTTGCAGCAGGGTTCCCCTTAATATCCACACCAGACCTGAAGGGCCTGGTAATTGAATTTGGGGGAACCCCCACGCTTTTTTTTTATTTTTTATCAATGACTTTTCTATGTATTGTCGGGAGCCGACAATTCATTAATAGCCGCGAGTGAGTTTTAAATGACTTTTTTTCCTTCAGAAATGACACTTTGTGCAGGGACAGTTCTAAGCACGGGAAACAAGCGCGAATAGTCCTCAGAAGTTTGGGTCCCCATTGACTTCAATGAACCCGAACATCCAGGTGTCCACTCAACTCTACTCCCAAGTCCCCAAGACAGCTGCCACCTTCCATCTTCCTCTGGACACGGTCTAGTGAGTGAGATGGTCCAGATCTCTTGTGGGTCCATCCAGGCCCTCAGGCCTGACAACGCTGAAACAAAAATGAAACAAAACAACAGTCTTTGCGCTAAATGTATGGCGTCCAAACCAAGAACACACTGACCAAGGGATTCATCAAGGGAAAGAGTTAATACAAAAGTCTATCCGACATCACACTCCTTGCAGCTCAGTGATCAACGGGAGACAGATAGCTGTGAAAACATAAGAGAAATACGAGCGCTAGGGCTCATGGTGCAAATGAGGAAGGAGGCCACGCCCTCTGAAACGCATTGTCCTGGCAACCACACAGCGTCCCCTGTCAGCTTGTTCCATCTGAGCTCTCCCTGGTCTAAGTGTTGGAGGCGTTCACAGCTCTTTCCTGACCGGCCATTCTTGGAGTCAGTGGGCGGCTCACTCGCAGCCTGTTGGCAGCTGCTTGATGAGCCAGTGCCTTTGGAGTAGGGATGAGCCGAACAACCCCCAGTTCGGTTCGCATCAGAACATGCGAACAGGCTATAAATTTGTTCGAACATCCGAACACCGTTTAAGTCTATGGGACACGAACATTAATAAGCTAAAGTGCTAATTTTAAAGGCTTATATGCAAGTTATTGTCATAAAGAGTGTTTGGGGACCCATGTATCAATGCAAAAAAAAGTTTTAAAAACTGCAGTTTTTTTGGGAGCAGTGATTTTATTAATGCTTAAAGTGAAACAATAAACGTGAAATATTCCTTTAAATTTTGTACCTGGGGGGGTGTCTATAGTATGCCTTTAAAGTGGTGCGTGTTTCCCGTGTTTAGAACTGTCCCTGCACAAAATAACATTTCTGAAGGAAAAAAAGTCATTTAAAAGCACTCGCGGCTATACAGAGAAAAGTAATTGAAAGTCATTGATAAAAAAAAAATAAAAAAAAATGTGTGGGGGTCCCCCCAAATTCAATTACGGTATGGTTATTAAGGGGAACCCTGCATCAAATTTAAAAAAAAAATGACGTGGGGTTCCCCCCAAATATCCATACCAGACCCTTCAGGTCTGGTATGGATTTTAAGGGGAACTCCATGCCAAATTAAAAAAAAAATGGCGTGGAGTCCCCCCCCCCCAAAATCCATACCAGACCCTTTATCTGCGCACGCAACCTGGCAGGCCGCAGGAAAAGAGGGGGGACGAGAGAGCGCCCCCCCCCTGAACCGTACCAGGCCACATGCCCTCAACATGGGGAGGATGCTTTGGGGGTCTGTGACTCCTCAAATCACCATGTCCCCATGTTGATGGGGACAAGAGCCTCATCCCCACAACCCTTGCCAGATGGTTGTGGGGGTCTGCGGGCGGGGGGCTTATCGGAATCTGGAAGACCCCTTTAACAAAGGGGACCCCCAGATCCCGGCCCCCCTATGAGAATTGGTAAGGGGTACATTGTGCCCCTACTATTTCACAAAGAAAGTGTAAAAAATTGTAAAAAAACACACAGACACCGTTGGGATAAATCCTTTATTAAAAAAAAAAAAAAAAGATTTCAGTGGTGGTATTCCACTCTCGGTCTCCACTCCAACGCTGTCGGTATCCTGCGATGGGTGATCTCCTCTCCGGGGTCCAGTGATGGATGATCTCCTCTCCAGGTCCAGGCTCCAACGATGATGTCCAGCGCAGCGAGGAACAGCAAGCATCCTGTCTCCACCGGAGACACCCCTGGAATCCCGGCAGCCTGACAGGTCTCTTATGTAGCTGAGGAAGGGGCCACCCGCCACGTGACCCCCGTCTCCCTCTGACGCAAGGGGAAACCTGGGCTTCCCCAGTGACGTGCGGGTGACCCCGCCCCCCTCTGATGTAACGCAGGTTTCCGTTGCACTTTCTTTGTGAAATTGTAGGGGTACAATGTACCCCTTACCAATTCACATAGGGGGGGTGGGATCTGGGAGTCCCCTTTGTTAAATATTCATAGGATGCATTAAGGTGAAAAAACATGAAGGTTTACAACCCCTTTAAGTTCTAAAGATAAAAAAATAAAAAGAAAGGAAGAAAAGCTGCGTTTTGACTTTCCTGCAGAGTAGCGGTACTTTTTCAGGGCGGTATCGGGGTTTATAACATAATAAACAGCGAGACATCTCCAGACAGAGTTACTGGCACATAAAGTGACTGGAAATGGAGCATAATCTTCACCTACAGCAAAGTACAATGCTCTCCAAAAAAGAAAGGCTCCCTGCCTGAGCAGGATTATCAAAATAACGTCAGGAACTTTGAATATTCTACCTGTTTATTCAGATCTGTGCATTTCCAGGATGGACAGCCTCATATGCAGGAGCAATAAAGTAAAAAAAAATCCTATATTGTGAAATCAGCGAGGAGGGCGGCTGAGAGCAGACTAGCAATTTTTAAAGCCAGCTTTGTGGTATCAGACTATTTTGGAGACAACATTTTGAGCTCCAATAAGTGAGACATTTGGGCTCTGTTTTCAGCTGCTTATGTGCTTGAAGGTAGGTGCAGGAATTCTTCCCACCTGTAGGTGGCACTGTGCCAGTGTTACAGGGGAAGAGGGGTCTGATAAGGGAAATTGTCCCCTTATGGACTCTATTAATTATCTTTGGAAAGGTAGGTTAGGGTGTTTCATTTTTCCAAAGATGTGATTTTCATATGACTTTGCTTACGCCCCGAGTCTCAGTGATGTAAAAGATATATATGCCAAATTTCAAGAAGATTGGACAGTGGCATTGCTAGGGGGGTGCAGGGGGTGTGGTCCCCACCCGGGTGACACCCGCTAGAGGGGTGACACCATCCCAACTCTCCCGAGGGTGAGGAAAGCCCTGGCATTTTTTTTGCAGCTGACCCCGCTGGAACCACACCTTCAGCGCCGCGGCTGCGCCTGTTGTGTGTCATTCGTTCTCCAAGTTCTTCCTCCTCCCTACTGAGCCAGTGAGCCTGTCACATCTCACAGACGATGATGTCACACACTATCTCTGCCCGGGCGGCACAGCTGCACGCTGTCCTCGTCTCCTCTCCAGCTGCCGCCCGGCGCCCGGAAGTGTGAGTACAGTACAGGCACCCTGATAGCATGCGAGCCCGAGGTAAGGTGTGATAGATGGGGGGGTTGCCATGGTACCGGCAAGCCACCTGAGAGCTGGTGTGGGACGTGGGAGGATTCAGTGTCTGGCGCCCTCTGTGCTGTGCTAGTCTGATAACGAGGGGGGGGGTCAAGGTAGTCTGCTAGACACAGCTTTATAATATATATAATATAGCTGTGTCCAGCTGCCCCCCCTCCCCCCACCAGACCAGCTCACTCAGCTACTGTGCCTATATCAAATATAATATAGCTGTGTCCAGCAGCACCCCCCTCCTAGCCCTGTGCCACCCCAGCCTGCCATGTACCACCCCAGACTGCCCTGTACCACCCAAACCTGCCCTGTGCCACCCCAACCTGCCCTATACCACCCCAGCCTGCCCTTTACCCCCAACCTGCCCTGTGCCATCCCAGCCTGCCATGTGTCATCCTAACCTGCCCTGTGCCACCCCAGCCTGTCCTGTGCCACCCCAACCTGCTCTATACCATCCCAGCCTGCCCTGTGCCACCCCAACCTGCCCTGTGCCATGCCAACCTGCCATATACCACCCAGCCTGCCCTGTGCCACCTCAACCTGCCCTATACCACCCCAACCTGCCCTATACCACCATAACTTTCCCTGTGCCACTCCAACCTGCCCTATACCACCCAACCTGCCATGTGCCACCCTAACTTGCCCTGTACCACCCCAGCCTGCCCTGTACCACCCCAACCTGCCCTATACCACCCCAGCCTGCCTGTACCAACCCAACATGCCCTATACCACCCCAGCCTGCCCTGTACCACCTCAACCAGCACTGTGCCACCCCAGTCTGCCCTGTACCACCACAACCTGCCCTGTGCCACCCCAGCCTGTCCTACACCACCCCAGCCTGCCCTGTAGCACTTCAACCTGCCCTGTGCCACCCTAAATTGCCCTATACCACCCAACCTGGCCTATACCACCCCAATACCGCCTTAACCTGTCCTGTACCACCCTAACCTGTCATATACCACCCCAACCTGCCTCTATACCACCCTATTTTACCCTATTCTGCCACTATACCACCCTATACTATAATTTACAGGGGCTGGTTTGGGGTGTGCCCCATGACTGTGCGCTACCTGAATGGTGCTGGGCAGCCTAGACAGTGGGGGGGGGGCTGACACCATGTTTTACCGCACCAGGTAACACCAACCCTAGTGACGCCACTGAGATTGGATAATATTTAGGGGTTGCACACATTGATTACTTTTTTCACAAACTAGTGAAATTTCTAACATTGAACTAAGTGTACAAAAGAAGAAAAAAATGATTCATATAAGAATAAACATTGCAAAGCTATCACTGAAATCAATAAGACAGTTATACTGGAAGACTCATCTCCATCATCACAAGCACCTAGTGACGAAGAGGATGAGTTTTCGCCTCCAGCAATGAAAAAATTACGTTCAAGTCCTAGACTAAAACCTCTTGATAAGACACTCACGTCTACTTGGGATCGAGAACAGCTATCTATTCGACAAGCAAGTACTTCATTTATAGCAACTGCAAACAGCCTTGGCCACGATGTTTCAAAAATTTCCATATCTCCAGCCAGTAGTGTATTTAGGTTTTGTGCTGCCCTAGGCCTGACTAAACTCGTGCACCCCCTAATTTAAATATGACCCACCCCTTCCTGTCAAGGCCACACCCGTTTCTGTTTAAGACCCGCCTTGAAATTTTCGAGGGAGGACACTAGTTCTGAGGGGGCAATGGATTCCCTTAATTTGCATAGATTTGCTCTCACTTCCTGTTTGGCTATGGGGCAGGAAGTGAAGGGAAATCTCTGCAATGGGACAGGGATGGAAAAAAATAAACTGACTGGGGCTATAACCCTCCCTTACTCTACCCACAATGAAAAAAAAAGTGTTGCCTATAGTTCTACTTTAAGCACAAATTTCTGATAATTTTATGGAGAGGACTAAGAAGATATAACCATGCCAATGGTGCAGCAGAAAACATATAGCACAGTGAGGAAGGTTTGTGGTCCAGGATGATAAGACAGTCAAAATTAGAAGCAGCGCCCCCCCCCCCCCCCCACAGTTGCGGAATGCCGGCCACCCGCATAACAGAAGGAGTGTGGCCGCTTTATGGGGGCACTAGACTTATTTGCCTCTCGCCCAGTCCGCCCCATAAGACTGGCGCTACACTAAAAGTGTAGCGCAACCCGACGGGGACTCTTTCTGTGCTGCCCCCCTGCAAAGTGCTGCCCTAGGCCTGGGCCTTGTTGGCCTAGGCCAAGATACAGCGTTGTCTCCAGCTACCGTTTACCAAGCTCGGGCCATCAATAGAAGTAAAATGGCAAAGAAAATCGAAGAGTCACTCTTTGAAAATCCTCCTCATTATTTGGTCTTGCATTGGGATAGTAAACTGTTGCCCTCAGTTGCCCATGGGAATGTCAAAACTTTGGAAGATAGAGTTGCAGTTCTAGTGACTGGCAAAGATTTTGAGCATTTGCTTGGCGTCCCTGTTGCCCTGAAAGGCACTGGTGAGCACTGGCAGATGCCTGAAGTAGTTATTCGGGAAGTGGACAGATTTGGGCTACGTGACAATATAATCGGTTTATCTTTTGATACTACAGCATCTAATACAGGACTGACCCAAGGGGCATGTACCAGAATTGAAAGGGAAATCGGACGAACATTGTTGTGGTTGGCTTGCCATCATCACATCCATGAACTAATATTGAAGGAGAGTTTGAGGATTGTTGTGGCATACCATCAAGTGGTCCTGACATCCAGAAAAAGGAAGTGAAACGATTAGAGCAGGGGTGTCCATACTTTTTTCAAAGAGGGCCAGATTTGATGAAGTGAACATGCGCGAGGGCCGACCATTTTTGCCTGACATTCTTTGAACCATTAAAATTCGGTCTAAGTGTGTTTGTCAGAGCACTAATATACCGTCCAACAAGAATTATCTTGCCTTTGTGGCTGTGTGTGGTGAAGAGATGAGCTTGGGCGTGTTATTTCTATCTATCTATCTATCTATAGATATATATCTTTTGTGGCCCTAACGAATCCCTGAGCACCGCTCAAGACTAAGTATGAGCTCGGGCGTGTTATTTTATGTATACCGTATTTATCGGCTTATAACACGCACCTTCACTTTAAGGGGGAGGTTTCAGGAAAAAATAAATTTTAAATAAAGAACTGTGAAGCAAAATAAGGGTCAGTGCCCACGAATGCAGCCTCCCCATTGTCATGAATGCAGCCTCCCCATTGCCATAAATGCAGCCTGATCTATGCCCATCTGCAGCCTCGGAGGGGGCAGGATGAGCGAACAGATTACATACAGGAGAATCTCCTGTTTACTTGGTGGTCTCTTTACTACAAAGTCCCGTCTTCTATGATAGACAGAACAGTCGTCCAATGGCAGCCCAGGAGACAGGACTTCCTAGTACAGATGCAGCGTGAGTAAACATGAGATTCTCCTGAATGTAATCTGACGGCGCTTGTTATGCCCCCTCCCTGTCCCCTCTGAGGTAGCGCCGATAAACACAGTATATATCTTTAGTAGCCCAGGGAGCCGCAAAAGATATATATATCAAAATTACCAGGGGGCCACATTAAACCGGAACAAGGGCCGCATTCAGCCCGTGGGCCGGACTTTGGACATGCCTGGATTAGAGGGTAAAAACATGTTTTTTTGAGGGAAAAGACCTGAGCCATTTCGTTACTAATAAAACAAAGACGTTCTTTGAATTGTTTGGGATCCACGACGTGACAGAAGACTGCAGTGATTCTCTAAAAAGCCACGTTAACGCTCTTAAGGTTGTCAATGATACCGCAGAAAGAGGAATTGCTCTGATAAAAAAGTATAACGAATCGGTCAGGGATGAACAACAAAAACAATTCTTGTTGAGGGTAGTCGAGCATCACAGAAAAGTCGTCACCAAGCGAACAAAACAAGGGATTGCATCGTTCAAAGTTGATTAATATAACACATGTTTTGCCTATCATATTACCTATTAATCTTAGTGTATCGTTTTAATAGTATTTTAGGTTTGTGATTTCTAGTTTTCCCAATAAAAGTAATTAACATTGAAAAATTGTATTTTTTGCCTACCTTTACAAAACAGATCAAAGTGTGCAACCTCTAAATATTATCCAATCTTCTTGAAATTTGGCATATATATCTTTTACATCACTGAGACTCGGGGCGTAAGCAAAGTCTGCAAAAATTTTACAGTTTATTTTTTACCTTAGAAAATGAAACACCTTAAGGTAGGTATCTGTTTTGATTCCACAGTCCTGCAAGATTTCAGGCAGCCATCTTGACAAAGGAACCTTTAACCGCTTCAGCCCCGGACCATTTGGCTGGCCAAATACCAAGCCACTTTTTGCGATTCGGCACTGCGTCGCTTTAACTGACAATTGCGCGGTCGTGCAACGTGGCTCCCAAACAAAATTAACGTCCTTTTTTTCCCACAAATAGAGCTTTCTTTTGGTGGTATTTGATCACCTCTGCGGTTTTTTATTTTTTGCGCTATAAACAAAAATAGAGCGACAATTTTGAAAAAAATGCAATAATTTTAACTTTTTGCTATAATGAATATCCCCCCGAAAAAATGTATAAAAAACAAATTTTTCCTCAGTTTAGGCCGATACGTATTCTTCTACATATTTTGGTTAAAAAAAATCGCAATAAGCGTTTATTGATTGGTTTGCGCAAAAGTTATAGCGTCTACAAAATAGGGGATAGTTTTATGGCATTTTTATTAATATTTTTTTTTTTACTAGTAATGGCGGTGATCATTTTTATCATGACTGCGACATTTTGGCGGACACATCGGACACTTTTGACACCATTTTGGGACCATTGTCATTTTTACAGCGATCGGTGCTATAAAAATGCACTGATTACTGTAAAAATGACACTGGCAGCTGAAGGGGTTAAGTGTGACCTAGGGAGTGCTTCTAACTGTTAGGGGGCGTGGCTTGCCATGACACGTCACTGATCGCCAACGTTTTTCCAGACAGAATTCCTCTCAGCCTGCCTTGCATACACACGCTCAGACAAAAGACCGCCCGTCCAAAGCGCGGTGACGCACAACACGTACGACGGCACTATAAAGGGGAAGGCCATTCCAACGGCGCCACCCTTTGGGCAGCTTTTGCTGATCCTCGTATTAGTAAAGTTTGGTGAGAGATGATTCACACTTTTCAGCCTCGTGCTTTTCAGTATGTTACAGCGTGATGATTGTGCTATCTCCATTACGAACGCTAGTTTTACCAGAAAGAGCGCTCCCGTCTCATACTTGATTCTGAGCATTCGCGGTTTTCTGCCCGTCAGAAAACCATACAGACAAACGGAAAAAAAAGATCCTGATCTCTTTTTTTGTCCGGCAGTTTTCCTGTCGGAAAAACTGCGATGGAGCATATACACGGCCGGGATTCCCGACGAAAAGCTCTCATAGCAGTTTTCCCGTCGGAAAAAACGGTCATGTGTACGAGGCATCAGGCTTCTGCTAGAAAGCTGAACATGAAGAGGAACTTCATCTTTCAGCATGACAACGACCCAAAGCATCCATCCAAATCAACAAAGGAATGGCTTCACCAGAAGAAGGTTTCGGAATGGCCCAGCCAGAGCCCAGACCTGAATCCCATTGAAAGTCTGTGGGGTGATCTGAAGAGGGCTGTGCACAGGAGATGTCCTCGCAATCTGACAGATTTGGAGTGTTTTTGCAAAGAAGAGCGGGCAAATATTGCCAAGTCAGCATGTACCCTGCTGATAGACTCCTACCCCCCATCCAATCATTCTCTGCATGCTATTACCTTTTGTACCACGACCCCCTCCCTTTAGAATGTAAGCGCTATGAGCCGGGCCCTCCTGTACCTTCTGTATTAAACTGTACTGTAATTGTGCTGTCCCCCCTCTACATTGTAGAGCGCTGCGTAAACTGTTGACGCTATATAAATTGTGTATAATAATAATAATAATACAGTATATACTCGAGTATAAGCCGAGTTTTTCAGCACATTTTTTTGTGCTGAAAATGCCCCCTCGGCTTATACTCGAGTCTGTGTCCATCTTCACATGTGTGCGCCTGATTCTGGCCATCCGTAGCTTCCCTGGACCCCAAACTTGCCACACATGTAGCCCCCCTCTTACTGTACAAGTGTGAAAAGTTTGTTGTCCGGGGGATCTACGGCCGGGGAGCACCGATTTTTCAAAGCCGGGCACCCCTTCCATAGACACCCATGTTAAACGGTAATTTCTCCGGTGATTTTTGGGGACCCGGTACTGGCCGGCCCTAGGTCCCCTGGACCCCAAACTTGGCACACATGTAGCCCTACTCTTTATCTACAAGTGTGAAAAGTTTGTTGTCCAGGGGACCCGGGCACCCCTTCCATAGACTCCCATGTTAAATGTCAGTCTAGTCCAGTGTTTCTCAACTCCAGTCCTCAAGGCGCACCAACAGGTCATGTTTTCAGGATTTTCATTATTTTGCACAGGTGATTTGATCTGTTTCACTGCCTTAGTAATTACCACAGCTGTTTTATCTGAGGGAAATCCTGAAAACATGACCTGTTGGTGCGCCTTGAGGACTGGAGTTGAGAAACACTGGTCTAGTCACACAGTGCAGGAGATCAGGTAGGGAGATTGGGCACAGTGAGGCATGGGCACAGTGAGGCATGGACACAGTGACAGTGAGACATGGGCCAAGTGAGGCATGAATACAGTGAGGCATGGGCACAGTGAGGCATGGGCACAGTGAGGGATGGACACAGTGAGGCATGGGCACAGTGAGGCATGGGCACAGTGAGGCATGGACACAGTGAGGCATGCACATGGACACAGTGAGGCACAGTGAGGCATGCAGATGGACACCCTAGGCTTATACTCGAGTCAATAAGTTTTCCCAGTTTTTTGTGGTAAAATTAGGTGCCTCGGCTTATATTCAGGTTGGCTTATACTCGAGTATATACGGTAATACCCAAAAAGTGCTGGAATAAGATCAAAAGGTTCTTCAACAAAGTAGGAGTGTAAGGGTGTGCACACTTATGCAACCATATTTATTAAAAAAAAATATTTTTACTTCCCTCCACCTAAAAGATCTCAGTTTGTTGTTCAACTGAGTTGGACAGTTTATAGGTCACATTAAAGGAGGAAAATGTTCTGAATTGATTTATCTTTGTCTCATTTTTTTACATCACAGAAACCTGAAATTTTAACAGGGGTGTGTAGACTTTTTCTATCCACTGTAATTATACAGTACATGTACGCATTACAATGAACACCCATGCATGTGCATCCCCACATACCTGCATGCACATGCAACCGCACATATACACATGTGTACACGTGACGTGAGTTCATGCACACGCGTCTCTCTAGCCCAACACTCTCCAGAGGGAAAACAATGTTATTAAAAGTTATTATATTACCCAATACGAGCTGTTTGGTGGAAACCCTGGGTATCCAGTCAACAATGACCGGACAACCCACAGAGGTATGATCAAGGGGATCACACCAGCACTTATTAAATTGGGGTGCTGATTTTGAGCCCCTCGTTCATTCCTCTAGGCGACATGGTATCCAAAGTGAAAAAATCCAATACGTTTCCTGACGACACAGCCTTTTAAAACGTTCTGCCAGGGAAAATGTATCTGGGATGGATTCAAGGACCCAAACTTTTAAGTCTTTTGAAGATTGCTTATGATATTCCAAAAAGAAGCAGGGGGCACTATGTTTAGGCAGACCAGAATCGACAAATCTGCGATATTCCCCAAATCAAGTCTCGAAGGGCCCTGATTGTACGGCCCACAGTGCCTTGCCATTTTTCGTGTTTTGTTGCCTCACAACCTAGAATTCACATGGATTGTTTGAGGATTTGCCTCATTTAATTTACAGAACATTGCCCACAACTTTGAGGAAGTTTTTTTTTTCTTTTTATTGTGAAGCAAACAACAAATAGGACAAAATAACAGAAAAAGTCAATGTGCATAACTATTCACCCCCTTAAAGTCAATACTTTGTAGAGCGACCTTTTGCGGCTATCACAGCTCCAAGTCGCTTGGGATAAGTCTCTATGAGCTTCCCACATCTTACCACTGGGATTTTTGCCCATTCCTCCTTGCAAAACTGCTGCAGCTCCTCCTTCAAGTTGGATGGTTTGTGCTTGTGAACAGCAGTCCTTACGTCTGACCACAGATTTTCTATTGGATTGAGGTCTTGGCTATTCCAACACATTTTTATGTTTCCCCTTAAACCTCTCAAGTGTTGCTTTAGCAGTGTGTTTGGGGTCATTGTCCTGCTGGAAGGTGAACCTCCGTCCTAGCCTCAAATCACACACAGAGTGCTACAGGTTTTGCTCAAGAATATCCCTGTATTTAGCACCATCCATCTTTCCCTCAAGTCCTGACTGCTGAAAAACATCCCCACAGCATGATGCTGCCACCACCATATTTCACAGTGGGGATGGTGTTCTTTGGGTGATGTGATGTGTTGGGTTTGCACCAGACATAGCGTTTTCTTTGATGGCCAAAAAGTTCAATTTTAGTCTCATCAGACCAGAGCACCTTCCTCCATACATTTTGGGAGTCTCCCACATGCCTTTTCGCAAACTCAAAACGTGCCATTTTGTTTTTTGCTGATAGTAATGTCTTTCTTCTGGCCACTCTGCCATAAAGCTCAACTCTATGGAGCGTACGGCTTATTGTCATCCTATGTATAGATACTCACATTTCCAGCAATGACTGCACCCCACTGTGGGACTCATAGTAGATGTTCATGTCTTCAGAAAGCCACCTGTCTGGGGCCCCCCTGCCATAATGTGTTTATTGAAAGTAGATTTCCTGCTAATGTCTGAAGGTGTTCTGTGTTTATACTTATGATAATGTATATTGTACTATATGAAGCTCGGTGACAGCAAGTCTGACCTGTAGTGAGATCCTGATTAGTCAAAGCATTGTCTAGGTGTGAAGTCCCATTCACCTATTGTTTCTGAAGGTGGTTAATTGGACTAAACTCTTAAGGATCTTCTATGACAGGGATATGCAATTAGCGGACCTCCAGCTGTTTCAAAACTACAAGTCCCATCATGCCTCTGCCTCTGGGTGTGATGCTTGTGGCTGTAAGAGTCCTGCTATGACCTATGGGACTTGTAGTTCTGCAACAGCTGGAGGTCCGCTAATTGCATATCCCTGCTCTATGATGAGATTAGCCACGAGTCAACTGTACCACGTTAGCTAAACCATTGCGTGATGTTTTTGGTAAATATTTGAATTATTGTCAATGTGGTGAGTGACCTCCTTCTCAAGTGTATAAAAGCCTGTATTTTTGTTCAAATAAACAGTTCTTATTCTTGTTTACTCCAAAACCGGTGTTGCCTAGTTATTGAGGTAACTATAGCCAGATTCACTGGTCTCCGGTTCCAGAGCTTAGGAAGCGGTATACTGACGGAAGCACTCAAGCAGAGTGTGGGAAGCGGTTCCGTTACATTGGTGGCAAGCAGTGGGATGCTTCCTGAAGTCTGGGACATCCAAACCTCCTCCGGTATCCGAGAACGGGATAGCAGACTTCGGTCACCCCAGCGGAGATATGGATCTGGCATCAGAGTTTCTGGGGCTGCTGCGGATCATCCTTTCAGCATACTCCAGGACTGTGTCTGCGGATGAATACCTGGAGCTCAGGCAGCAGATTCGGGTAGGGCTCTGGATGGGAGCCCTCCAGGTCGCTGGTATACACCAGGGAGAGCTGCGGATAGAATTCCTGGGAGAGCGGCCCCAGGAGCAATGGGTGACTGAGTTGGACAGGCTGGTCCAGCAGGAGATAGAGTTGGACAATCGATATCGGGCTCTGCATAGGCATGCAGAGCAGGAATATTTAGGGGAGACAACAGAATGCTTTCCGTAGGGATATAGTTTGGTGGCCCTGGATTGCTGTGGGAGAGCCTTACAAATGTTTTTGTGTTTTGGCGATGAAGGGGAACCTACCCTTGAGGACCTGCAAGAATACAGAGAGGCTATGCTCGGTCTTGTCTTGTAGGGGCCTCAGAGCTTAAACCTGATCTGGAATATTTGCAAAGGAAAAAACAGCATCTGGAAAGGCATACCTCCCAAAACAAGCACGGATTCTGCTGGTTTTTCCCGCATAGACTCCTCTTTTCCGCAGTCCAGCGAGAGTGCAATCTTTTCCCACACAGCAGGAAGTGGAAGCAGCATGAGATAAGACCCCCCCGCGATCGGCGGCCTCCTCCCTATCTACCCCCATGATCTGCGGCAAAAACTGTCCCGCCCGCGGCAACCCCCCCGCGCAATCGGCACCCCCCTATCTACTCCTATGATCTGCAGCAAAAACTGTCCCGCCCGCCGCAGCCCCCCCGGTCAACACATTTTGTTTCGAAAAAAAAATGTCCCGCGGCACCGACCCCCTCTTCTCCCGCTCAACAACTTTTGTTTCAGGGAAGAAAAATTTGACTGAATGTCCCGCGGTGGGACTTTAAAAAGTTGGGAGGTATGGGAAATGGCATACAGGGAACTGCTAGAACACGTTCAGAAGCATGCCCCAGAATCGGCAGCGGAAACTCCAGAGATTGCTGTCCCCAAAGCTAAAACACTGACAACCAGACAGAGAGTCCAAGACCTCTGCCCCACACCTATGGCAGTCTCGTGTTTCAGAGCTTAGGAAGCGGTATACTGACGGAAGCATTCAAGCAGAGTGTGGGAAGCCGTCACGTTACAAGCATATCGCTCCATAGTGTGTACTTGTCTCAGTCCAGAGCACTAAGTGTCATTTCTGTCTGCTACCTCCATCCTCTGCTATCAGTGTGAGTCACTTCTGACAAGTTTTCCTGACACCAAGAGAAAAATGGTGACAGGGGAAGGAGCTCCAGCACACTGCTTGTGATTGACAGCCTCAGCTCTGTTTCTGTGTGCTGTGTGAAAGGGGGGGGGGGCGGGTGTCCCATCCCTCCAATCAGCTCTCAGAGCTCTCTCCACGGAGCTCTGCAGAGTGCAACTTCAGCTCTCCGCCCCCTTTTTTTCTGGCAGCTCAGACAAGCGTTATAAATCAGATAAACAGGTACAACTTATGTAGGAGGATTTGTTTCATCTCTGTATTTCACCCGAAGCCAGTCAAGGGTTTACAACCACTTTAAAAGAGGCTTTGCTTATCACCATATTGTATCAGCAATACAAATGTATGAGTACTGTATGTTGATTGCTGCAATCATCTAATCAGCCGCTATCTGGTGATTAATCAGAGGAATCAGCACTTGCAGACTAGAAGAGACACATTGAAGTGCGGAGTTCTCCTCCTGGGGTGGCCAGAAGCTGAAGGGTTAGAAGAATGGTATTCCATAAAAATATCCCAGAGTTTGGAGACACAATAACTTTTGCGCAAACCAATCAATAAACGCTTATTGGGATTTTTTTTACCAAAAATATGTAGAAGAATACGTATCAACCTAAATTGATGAAGAAATTCGATTTTCTTAATTTTTTTATTGGATATGTTTTTTAGCAGAAAGTAAAAAAATATATATATTTTTTAAATTGTCGCTCTTTTTTTGTATATAGCATAAAAAATAAAAACCGCAGTAGTGATCAAATACTATCAAAAGAAAGCTCTATTTGTGGGGAAAAAAAGGACATAAATGTTATTTGTGTACAGCGTCACACGACCGCGCAGTTTAACCACTTAAGCCCCGGACCATTTTGGTGGTCAAAGACCAGGCCACTTTTTGCGATTCGGCACTGCGTCGCTTTATCTGACAATTGCGCGGTCGTGCGACGTGGCTCCCAAACAAAATTGACGTCCTTTTTTTCCCCACAAATAGAGCTTTCTTTTGGTGGTATTTGATCACCTCTGCGGTTTTTATTTTTTGCGCTTTAAAAAAAAAAATAGAGCGACATTTTTGAAAAAAATTCAATATTTTTTTACTTTTTGCCATAATAAATATCCCCCAAAATTATATAAAAAAATAATGTTTTTTTCCTCAGTTTAGGCCGATACGTATTCTTCTACATATTTTTGGTAAAAAAAAATCACAATAAGCGTTTATTGATTGGTTTGCACAAAAGTTATAGCTTATACAAAATAGGGGATAGCTTTATGGCATTTTTATTAATAATTAATTTTTTACTAGTTATGGCGGCGATCAGCGATTTTTATTGTGACTGCGACTTTATGACACATCGGACACTTTTGACACATTTTTGGGACCATTGTCATTTTTACAGCGATCAGTGCTATAAAAATGCACTGATTACTGTAAAAATGACACTGGCAGTGAAGGGGTTAACTACTAGGTGGCGCTGCAGGGGTTAAGTCAGTACTAGGGAGTGATTCTTACTGTTAGGGGGCGTGGCTACACGAGACACGTCACTGATGACCGTTCCCGATCACGGGGAGCTGTCATCAGTGACAGTGTCACCAGGCAGAATAGGGGCATGCCTTGTTTACAAAGGCGTTCCCCTGTTCTGCCTTTGCCGACCGCAATCGCGGGCCGCCCGGGAACATCGAGTTCCCGGGACCCGCGAGCGCACTCATGAGGCACGCGGCGCGCGCGTGCGCTCCCGCTGGGCGGCAAATTTAAAGGGACGTACAGGTACACCAATGTGCCTGTCCGTGCCATTCTGCCGACGTACATCTGCGTGTGGCGGTCAGCAAGTGGTTAAGGAGCGATCTGGAAAGCCGGCCGCCACGTCCTGAACAACCGATGACTCATCAGCTGTCAGTAGTTTTTCCCCGCTGACAGCTGACTGTAAATAAAAGATGACAAAAAGGGGCGGGGGTCACCTGGTGACATCATCAGGTGGGCCCGCCTCTTGGTTATTTAAGACCTGTCAGATGGTGGGAGCCTTTGTCGGGTGCAGAGCTCTTCTTTTTTTTTTCGGGGCGGCGGCATTCATTGTGATTGACGCCGGATTTACTTTGGGGGGATATCGTTTTTTGTTTTGTTTTTTTAATAAAAGGAATTGTCAAAAACTGTCTCTGTGTTTTTATTTATTTTTGACACTTTTTTGTACCCCATACTCATTTACACAAGGGGGGGGGGGGCGCAGGATCTGGGGGCTCCTTGTTAAAGGTGGCTTCCAAACTCTGATAAGTCCTCCATCCAGGGTTGTGGGGAGGAGGCCCTTGTCATAGGGACAAGGTGCTTTGGGGGGGGGGGGGAGCCACATGTGGGCTGATATGGTTCGGGGGGGGGAGGGGCACTCACTCATTCCTCATTCTACTTTCCTGTAGACATGTGCAATTTGTTTCGTTCCGAATTTGTTTTTAACTAATTTAGACAAATTAGTTAATTTGAAAATATCCGATTTAACAAAAACCTGTTTGTAAAAAAAAAATTGAATATTTATAAATTTGAAAATTCCTAAATTCCTAAATTAGAAAACCCCAAAATTTGAAAATCTGAAATAATAACTAACTATAATAAAATAACTTAACTATTACTAAACTATTAAATTCTAGGTATTGGAATTTCCTTTCAAATTTGGCTGTTAATGAATGTAACGAGTACGAATTTATCCGAAGTTACGAATTATCCGAAATAATGAATGATGCATCTAAACGGATGGAACGTAACAAATTAATAATAATAAATAACAAAAATAATAATAAAAACGTATTATTATTATTTATATTTAATGCGTTCCATTCCATTTGTTTAGATGCGACATTCGTTATTTTGGATAATTCGTAACTTCGGATAAATTCGTATTACGTTACGTTCATTAACAGACAAATTTGAAAGGAAATTCCAATACCTATAATTTAATAGTTATTATTAGTTAGTTACTTATTTTTTCGAATTTTCTTTCTTATTTTCGGATGTTTGAATTATTGTATTAACGAATTTACGAATATTCGAATTTAAGAAATTTATGAATTTACAAATTTACGAATTTATGAAAATACGAATTGCGATCATAACGAATGGCCCGAAAAACGAAAAAAAAAAAGAAGAACGAATGAAGCTAAAAAAAACCATTTTTTATCAGTGTGTGCACTGATAAAAAATGTTTTTTTTTAGCTTCATTCGTTCTTCTTTTTTTTTTTGATTTTCGGGTCATTCATTATGATCGCAATTCGTATTTTCATAAATTCGTAAATTCGTAAATTTCTTAAATATGAATATTCGTAAATTCGTTAATACAATAATTCGAACATCCGAAAATAAGAAAGAAAATCCGAAAATTCGAAAAAATAACTAACTAATAATAACTATTAAATGAATGATCGCAAAGTAGACATGTGGGCTTCTTGCTCGAATGAGGGGCCGGAATGAATGGGGGGGCACACTGTTTTTTTTTTATTTTTTTATTTGCTGTCCTTTTTTTTTTTTTTTACATTTCAATTGTCAGTGTGGAAGCCCGCTGACAGCTTATAAGTCATTGGTTGCTAAGGACGCGGCGGTGACGACCTGTCATCCTTATTTTTATTACAAGGGATGTTTACTTTCCTTGTAATAGGAATAAAAGTGATAAAAAATAAATAATTAAAGAAAAAAATAAGGAAAAATGTAATGCGCCCCCGTTCCGCCGTGCTCGTGCACAGAAGCGAATGCACATGTAAGTCGCGCACGCACATATAAACGGTTTTCACATCGCACATGTGAGGTATCGCCGCGAACGTTACAGCGAGAGCAATAATTCTACCACTAGACCTCCTCTGTAACTCTAAACGTGTAACCTGTAATTCATTTTGAAAGTGCTGCCTATGGAGATTTTTAGGTACCGAAGTTTGTCGCAATTTTTACGAGCATGCTCAATTTTAAAGCGTGACATGTTAGGTATCTATTTACTCAGCGCAACACCATCTTTTATATGTTATCAAAAAAGAGGGCTACATATTTATTTTTTTTGTTTGTTTTTTTGCATTAAAATGTATTAAAGTGTATATTTTCCCCAAAAAATTGCATTTGAAAAACCGTTGAAAAAACTGTGCAAATACCGTGCGACATAAAAAAATTGCAAAGATCGCCTTTTTATTCTCTAGGCTGGTATAAGATAAATATATAATGTTTGGGGGTTCTAAGTAATTTTCTAGCAAAAAAATACTGATTGTAAAGAAAAAATGCTAGAAAAGGGCAAGTGGTTTTTAATAGACCGCTCACTGCTGCTCTCTCTCCCTGTGCAGGGTGACTGGTCTTGTCTCCGCCCCCCTCCTGGAGTTTTCTGTAGTGGGTGGAGCCTGTAGAGTCCCTCCCACAGCTCTGCTCTCTCTCATTGTGCAGGGTGACTGGTCTTGTCTACGCCCCCCTCCTGGAGTTTTCTGTAGTGGGTGGAGCCTGTAGAGTCCCTCCCACAGCTCTGCTCTCTCTCATTGTGCAGGGTGACTGGTCTTGTCTCCGCCCCCCTCCCTCCTGGAGTTTTCTGTAGTGGGTGGAGCCTGTAGAGTCCCTCCCACAGCTCTGCTCTCTCTCATTGTGCAGGGTGACTGGTCCTGTCTCCGCCCCCTCCTGGAGTTTTCTGTAGTGGGTGGAGCCTGTAGAGTCCCTCCCACAGCTCTGCTCTCTCTCATTGTGCAGGGTGACTGGTCTTGTCTCCGCCCCCCTCCCTCCTGGAGTTTTCTGTAGTGGGTGGAGCCTGTAGAGTCCCTCCCACAGCTCTGCTCTCTCTCATTGTGCAGGGTGACTGGTCTTGTCTACGCCCCCCTCCTGGAGTTTTCTGTAGTGGGTGGAGCCTGTAGAGTCCCTCCCACAGCTCTGCTCTCTCTCATTGTGCAGGGTGACTGGTCTTGTCTCCGCCCCCCTCCCTCCTGGAGTTTTCTGTAGTGGGTGGAGCCTGTAGAGTCCCTCCCACAGCTCTGCTCTCTCTCATTGTGCAGGGTGACTGGTCCTGTCTCCGCCCCCTCCTGGAGTTTTCTGTAGTGGGTGGAGCCTGTAGAGTCCCTCCCACAGCTCTGCTCTCTCTCATTGTGCAGGGTGACTGGTCTTGTCTCCGCCCCCCTCCCTCCTGGAGTTTTCTGTAGTGGGTGGAGCCTGTAGAGTCCCTCCCACAGCTCTGCTCTCTCTCATTGTGCAGGGTGACTGGTCTTGTCTCCGCCCCCCTCCCTCCTGGAGTTTTCTGTAGTGGGTGGAGCCTGTAGAGTCCCTCCCACAGCTCTGCTCTCTCTCATTGTGCAGGGTGACTGGTCTTGTCTCCCCCCCCTCCTGGAGTTTTCTGTAGTGGGTGGAGCCTGTAGAGTCCCTCCCACAACTCTGCTTTCTCTCCCTGTGCAGGGTGACTGGTCTTGTCTCCGCCCCCCCCCTGGAGTTTTTTGTAGTGGGTGGAGTTGATGGGGACCCTCCCACAGCTATGCTCTCTGCAAAGTGATGATGTCACAGATACTTTTCCACGGTAATGGAATTTGGTGCACAGAAATGGGATTGACACTCACAGCCCACTTTATTAGGTACATCTGTTCAATTGTTTAGTAACACAAATTGCTAATCAGCCAATCACATGGCAGCTACTAGGCATCTAGACGTGGTGAAGACGACTTGCTGAAGTTCAAACCGAGCATCAGAATGGGGAAGAAAGGGTATTGAAGTGACTTTGAACGCGGTATGGTTGTTAGTGCTAGACGGGTTGGTCTGAGTATTTCTGGAATTTTCACACCATCTCTCGGGTTTACAGAGGGAAAATATCCAGTGAGCGGCAGTTGTGTGGAAGAAAATGCCTTGTTGAGGTCAGAGGAGAATGGGCAGACTGGTTCCAGATAATAGAAAGGCAACAGTAACTCAAATAACCACTCGTTACATCCAAGGTATGCTGAATACCATCTCTGAATGCACAACACATCCAACCTTGAAGCAGATGGGCTACAGCAGCAGAAGACCACACAGGGTGCCACTCCTGTCAGGAAACTGAGGCTACAATTGGCACAGGATCACCAAAATTGGACAATAGAAGATTGGAAAAATCATTCAGATGGTGAGGTCAGAATTTGGCACATGGATCCATCCTGCCTTGTATCCAGGGGCGTTGCTAGGTGGCAAAAAGACCAGGGGCTTCAGCCCGAAGTCCAAGGCCAGGGGGGGGGCGGGAGGTTGGGGCTGGGGGGTGTGGTGTATGTGGGATGGGGTTGTTTGGCTTACCATTGCCCATCAATGCTGACCACTAAACTCACCTGCCTGACCTACCCTACATACACTGACCTGCCTGACCTACCCTACATACACTGACCTGCATACACTGACCTGCCTGACCTACCCTACATACACTGACCTGCATACACTGACCTGCCTGACCTACCCTACATACACTGACCTGCATACACTGACCTGCCTGACCTACCCTACATACACTGACCTGCATACACTGACCTGCCTGACCTACCCTACATACACTGACCTGCATACACTGACCTGCCTGACCTACCCTACATACACTGACCGTCCTACATACACTGACCTACATACACTGACCTACATACACTGACCTGAGGTGACCTACATACACACTCACTGACCTACCTCAGCTCAGCCGTGGTGCGCGGTGTGCGGCTCTCGGGATCAGAATGGTCCCTGCTCATCGGCGCTCGGGGCTAACAATTAAATACCGCATGCCTGAGACTCGGGGCTTTCGGGGACCTATTCGGGGCTCCAGCCCCCCCAGCCCACCCCTAACGACGCCCCTGCTTGTATCACCGGTTCAGGCTGGTGGTGGGGGTGTAATGGTGTGGGAGGGATATTTTCTTGTCACACTTTGGGCCCCTTAGTACCAATTGATCATGGTTTGATCACCACGGCCTACCTGAGTATTGTTGCTGACCGTGTCCATCCCTTTATGACTACAGTGTCCCCATCTTCTGATGGCTCCTTCCAGCAGGATAATGCACCATGTCACAAAGATCCAATCATCTCACCACTGGACAATGAGGTCCCTGTCCTCCAATGGCCTCCACAGTCACCACATCTCATCCAATAGAGCACCTTTCCATGTGGTGGAACGGGAGATTGGGCATTGTGCATGTGCAACAGACAAATCTGCAGCAACTGCGTGATGTTATCATGTCACTATGGAGGAAAGTCTCTGAGGAACGTTTCCAACACCTTGTTGTGTCTATTCCACTAAGAATGAAGGCAAAAGGGGGTCCAACCCGCTACTAGCAAGGGGGACCTAATAAAGTGGCCGGTGAGTGTATATCCTTTGTGGCTGTTAAAGAATATATATACATTAAATATTTTTGTGCCTGGTGTTCAGCTCAGAAAATCTTAAAAGGCTGGATGAGTCAGGAGGACCTAGGGTGGGAAGACCCCATATGAGGCCAGTTTAGGGTGGAGACGGGTCAGGAGGATCTATGGTGGGAAGACCCCATATGAGGCCAGTTTAGGGTGGAGACGAGTCAGGAGGATCTATGGTGGGAAGACCCCATATGAGGCCAGTTTAGGGTGGAGACGAGTCAGGAGGATCTATGGTGGGAAGACCCCATATGAGGCCAGTTTAGGGTGGAGATGAGTCAGGAGGACCTAGGGTGGGAAGACCCCATATGAGGCCAGTTTAGGGTGGAGACGAGTCAGGACCTATGGTGGGAAGACCCCATATGAGGCCAGTTTAGGGTGGAGACGAGTCAGGACCTATGGTGGAAAGAGCCCATATGAGGCCAGTTTAGGGTGGAGAAGAGTCAGGAGGACCTATGGTGGGAAGACCCCATATGAGGCCAGTTTAGGGTGAAGACGAGTCAGGACCTATGGTGGGAAGACCCCATATAGGCCAGTTTAGGGTGGAGACGAGTCAGGAGGACCTATGGTGGGAAGACCCCATATGAGGCCAGTTTAGGGTGAAAATGAGTCAGGAGGACCTATGGTGGGAAGACCCCATATGAGGCCAGTTTAGGGTGGAAATGAGTCAGGAGGACCTAGGGTGGGAAGACCCCATATGAGGCCAGTTTAGGGTGGAGACGAGTCAGGACTTATGGTGGGAAGACCTCATATGAGGTCAGTTTAGGGTAAAGACGAGTCAGGACCTATGGTGGGAAGACCTCATATGAGGTCAGTTTAGGGTGGAGCAAATCAGGACCTATGGTGGGAAGACCCCATATGAGGCCAGTTTAGGGTGGAGACGAGTCAGGAGGACCTATGGTGGGAAGACCCCATATGAGGCCAGTTTAGGGTGGAGACGAGTCAGGAGGACCTATGGTGGGAAGACCCCATATGAGGTCAGTTTAGGGTGGAGACGGGTCAGGAGGATCTATGGTGGGAAGACCCCATATGAGGCCAGTTTAGGGTGGAAATGAGTCAGGAGGACCTAGGGTGGGAAGACCCCATATGAGGCCAGTTTAGGGTGGAAATGAGTCAGGAGGACCTAGGGTGGGAAGACCCCATATGAGGCCAGTTTTGCGTGGAGACGAGTCAGGACCTATGGTGGGAAGACCCCATATGAGGCCAGTTTAGGGTGGAGACGAGTCAGGACCTATGGTGGGAAGAGCCTATATGAGGCCAGTTTAGGGTAAAGACGAGTCAGGACCTATGGTGGGAAGACCTCATATGAGGTCAGTTTAGGGTGGAGACAAATCAGGACCTATGGTGGGAAGACCCCATATGAGGCCAGTTTAGGGTGGAGACGAGTCAGGAGGACCTATGGTGGGAAGACCCCATATGAGGCCAGTTTAGGGTGGAGACGAGTCAGGAGGACCTATGGTGGGAAGACCCCATATGAGGTCAGTTTAGGGTGGAGACTGGTCAGGAGGATCTATTGTGGGAAGACCCCATATGAGGCCAGTTTAGGGTGGAAATGAGTCAGGAGGACCTAGGGTGGGAAGACCCCATATGAGGCCAGTTTAGGGTGGAAATGAGTCAGGAGGACCTAGGGTGGGAAGACCCCATATGAGGCCAGTTTAGGGTGGAGACGAGTCAGGACCTATGGTGGGAAGACCCCATATGAGGCCAGTTTAGGGTGGAGACGAGTCAGGACCTATGGTGGGAAGAGCCTATATGAGGCCAGTTTAGGGTAAAGACGAGTCAGGACCTATGGTGGGAAGACCTCATATGAGGTCAGTTTAGGGTGGAGACAAATCAGGACCTATGGTGGGAAGACCCCATATGAGGCCAGTTTAGGGTGGAGACGAGTCAGGAGGACCTATGGTGGGAAGACCCCATATGAGGCCAGTTTAGGGTGGAGACGAGTCAGGAGGACCTATGGTGGGAAGACCCCATATGAGGTCAGTTTAGGGTGGAGACGGGTCAGGAGGATCTATGGTGGGAAGACCCCATATGAGGCCAGTTTAGGGTGGAAATGAGTCAGGAGGACCTAGGGTGGGAAGACCCCATATGAGGCCAGTTTAGGGTGGAAATGAGTCAGGAGGACCTAGGGTGGGAAGACCCCATATGAGGCCAGTTTAGGGTGGAGACGAGTCAGGACCTATGGTGGGAAGAGCCTATATGAGGCCAGTTTAGGGTGGAGACGAGTCAGGAGGACCTATGTTAGGAAGACCCCATATGAGGCCAGTTTAGGGTGGAGACAAATCAGGACCTATGGTGGGAAGACCCCATAGGAGGCCAGTTTAAGGTGGAGACGAGTCAGGAGGACCAATGGTGGGAAGACCCCATATGAGGCCAGTTTAGAGTGGAGAAGAGTCAGGAGGACCTATGGTGGGAAGACCCCATATGAGGCCAGTTTAGAGTGGAGACGAGTCAGGAGGACCTATGGTGGGAAGACCCCATAGGAGGCCAGTTTAGAGTGGAGACGAGTCAGGAGGACCTATGGTGGGAAGACCCCATATGAGGCCAGTTTAGAGTGGAGAAGAGTCAGGAGGACCTATGGTGGGAAGACCCCATATGAGGCCAGTTTAGGTGGAGACGAGTCAGGAGGACCTATGGTGGGAAGACCCCATATGAGGCCAGTTTAGAGTGGAGAAGAGTCAGGAGGACCTATGGTGGGAAGACCCCATATGAGGCCAGTTTAGAGTGGAGACGAGTCAGGAGGACCTATGGTGGGAAGACCCCATATGAGGCCAGTTTAGAGTGGAGACGAGTCAGGAGGACCTATGGTGGGAAGACCCCATATGAGGCCAGTTTAGAGTGGAGAAGAGTCAGGAGGACCTATGGTGGGAAGACCCCATATGAGGCCAGTTTAGAGTGGAGACGAGTCAGGAGGACCTATGGTGGGAAGACCCCATATGAGGCCAGTTTAGAGTGGAGAAGAGTCAGGAGGACCTATGGTGGGAAGACCCCATATGAGGCCAGTTTAGGGTGAAGAAGAGTCAGGAGGACCTATGGTGGGAAGACCCCATATGAGGCCAGTTTAGGGTGAAGAAGAGTCAGGAGGACCTATGGTGGGAAGACCCCATATGAGGCCAGTTTAGAGTGGAGAAGAGTCAGGAGGACCTATGGTGGGAAGACCCCATATGAGGCCAGTTTAGGTGGAGACGAGTCAGGAGGACCTATGGTGGGAAGACCCCATATGAGGCCAGTTTAGAGTGGAGAAGAGTCAGGAGGACCTATGGTGGGAAGACCCCATATGAGGCCAGTTTAGAGTGGAGACGAGTCAGGAGGACCTATGGTGGGAAGACCCCATATGAGGCCAGTTTAGAGTGGAGAAGAGTAGGCTTGTGCAATTCGTTTCGTAACGAATTGAAATTCGTCCGAATTTAGCAACTTTCGGACATTCGGAAGCATTCGAATTTCCGAACAAAGCAATTACGAATAAGACCGAATCCGAAATAAATTATACCGCAAATAGCGAATGCCCGAATGTCTTCGGCATAATTCGTTATGAAAAAGTTACGAATGTACGAATCCATACGAAGCACAATAACACTCACTCTGCTCTGCTCTCTGCTTCTCCCTCACCGTGCTGAACCCTCTCAAAATGGTGTACAGGGGCGGAGGTTATAGCCGCATGTAAAAAACGAAAGTAAAATACGAGATTTCGAATCCATTCGAAGCACAATAACACTCACTCTGCTCTGCTCTCTGCTTCTCCCTCACCGTGCTGAACCCTCTGAAAATGGTGTACAGGGGCGGAGCCTATAGCCGCATGTTAAAAACGAAAGTAAAATACGAGATTTCGAATCGTTACAAATAACCGCAATGTATTTAGAAAAGTACAAATCCATTCGAAGCACATTAGGCATAATAGGCAGCGTCGTTGTGAGAGAGACACGGAAAATTACGAATCAACGAACCCCAAAAAAGTTACGAAAGTAGGAGTTGTGTCCAGAATCAACGAAAAACAACGTACTCTACCGAAAGTACGAACCCAAAAAAAGTTACGAAAGTAGGAGTTGTGTCCAGAATCAACGAAAAACAACGTACTCTACCGAAAGTACGAATTATAAAGCAACAAAAAATTCAACGAAAAATGTCGCTTGCAAAAATACGAATGAGTCCGAACACGAAAAATCCCGTCTAGCAAAATTACGAATGATTACGAATCAACAGGACCGGAAAGAAACGAACCGAAACGGAACGAATTTTTCCGTTGTGCACAAGTCTAGAGAAGAGTCAGGAGGACCTATGGTGGGAAGACCCCATATGAGGCCAGTTTAGAGTGGAGAAGAGTCAGGAGGACCTATGGTGGGAAGACCCCATATGAGGCCAGTTTAGGGTGAAGAAGAGTCAGGAGGACCTATGGTGGGAAGACCCCATATGAGGCCAGTTTAGAGTGGAGAAGAGTCAGGAGGACCTATGGTGGGAAGACCCCATATGAGGCCAGTTTAGGTGGAGACGAGTCAGGAGGACCTATGGTGGGAAGACCCCATATGAGGCCAGTTTAGAGTGGAGAAGAGTCAGGAGGACCTATGGTGGGAAGACCCCATATGAGGCCAGTTTAGAGTGGAGACGAGTCAGGAGGACCTATGGTGGGAAGACCCCATATGAGGCCAGTTTAGAGTGGAGAAGAGTCAGGAGGACCTATGGTGGGAAGACCCCATATGAGGCCAGTTTAGAGTGGAGAAGAGTCAGGAGGACCTATGGTGGGAAGACCCCATATGAGGCCAGTTTAGGGTGAAGAAGAGTCAGGAGGACCTATGGTGGGAAGACCCCATATGAGGCCAGTTTAGGGTGGAGTGGCCCCTCATGAATTCCCCCATCATGTTGGGAAAATAGGAAAGTTTTCCAAAACCCAACATCTATCACTGTATGGCGGCACGGCAGACAGAGCCGGGAGGCTGTTTATCACCGCGATCCTCCACTCCCGGCGCTCCGTCCTCATCTTATTTTCTGTCTCTCTTTACCTGGCCGGGAACTGCGGCAGAATCTTAAAAACGAATCTCAGACAGGCAAGAATAATGTGTGTGTCAGAGCCGCGGCGTTCCCTTCTATCTCTGCCCGGGGCTGTGTTCTAAATGTAGCACTGATCAATGAGACTGTCCGCGTGCCGCTCCGGCTGGTGGGCCCCGGGGGCAAGAGGCCACTCGCTGCCAGTCACGGCGGATCTAGAGACGGCGCTAAGAGGAGAGTCTGATGTCAGTCCAGAGCGAAACATTCTCCACTCAGTCAGCACAAAAATATACCTAATTAGACAATTCCCCAATATTTTAGGAGAAAAACATATATACAGGGCTTTTTTTTCTCAAAGAATAGGTGCAGGTGCCCCCCCCCCCAAAGCAAACCCTTGACCCCGCCCCCCCAAAGCAAACCCTTGACCCCGCCCCCCCCGACCTTGTGAATATCTCCCCCCAAGTCCTTAGACCGAGTATCATTTGTGGTGCTAATTTCTATGGAATTTGGTGATAACAAGAAAGACAGTAAAAATAGATCCTCCACAACAATAGATCCCTCCAGCCACAATAGATCCCTCCAGCCACAATAGGTCCCTCCAGCCACAATATAGACCCCCAGCAACAATAGACCCCCAGCAACAATAGACCCCCAGCAACAATAATAGATCCCTCCAGAACAAATAGATCACCCTCCAGCAATAATAGATCACTTCAGCAACAATAGATCCTTCCCAGCAACAAAATGGGTCCCCTAGCAACAATAGGTCCTCCCAACGATAATAGATACCTCCAGCAACAATAGACCCCCCCTACAACAATAGATCCTCCCCAGCAACAATGGGTCCCCCATCAACAGTCGGTCCTCCCAACGATAATAGACCCCTCAAGCAACAATAGGTCCCCAGCAATACTAGATCCCCCCGCAACAATAGGTCCTCCCAACGATAATAGATCCCTCCAGCAATAATAGATTCCTTCAGAAATAATAGATCCCTTTAGTAATAATAGATCCCTCCAGCAACAATAGACCCCCCTACAACAATAGATCCTCCCCAGCAACAATGGGTCCCCCATCAACAGTCGGTCCTCCCAACGATAATAGACCCCTCAAGCAACAATAGGTCCCCAGCAATACTAGATCCCCCCGCAACAATAGGTCCTCCCAACGATAATAGATCCCTCCAGCAATAATAGATTCCTTCAGAAATAATCGATCCCTTTAGTAATAATAGATCCCTCCAGCAACAATAGATCGCCCCCTAGTAATAACAGATCCGCTCAGCAACAATAGATCCTCCCCTGCAACAATGGACACTTCCATCAATCGAATATACCCCTTTAGCAACCATAGATCCCCCAGTAACAAAGACCCCTGTGGCAACAATAGATCCCCAGTAAGGCCTCTTTCACACTGAGGCGCTTGAAAAACTGCCAGTAAAACACTGAGCGCTTTTGAAGTGCTTTCAATTCATTTCAATGGAGAGGGGCGTTTTTTCAGCGCACTGCCCCAGTGTGAAAGCATTCATTGATTTTAATGGAAATACGTTTTCGTAAGCTTTTCAGACGCTTTTTTTTAGCGTGAAAGCGCCTCCGTGTGAAAGTGGTCTAACAATAGATCCCCCCAGCAATAATACATAATCTCCAGCAACAATAGATCCCCCCAGCAACAGTAATTTCCCCCCAGCAACAATCTCCCCCCCCCCCCAGGAACAAAATACCCCATTTTAAATAAAATGTAACCCATTATTGACCCTTGGTTAACCCAATGTAGCCCTTTGATTACCTACAATTGGTCCTAATTATGTTTTTTTTTTTTTTCTTTTTCTTATTTCTAATTGTGAAACATTATTAATTATTTTAATTTGCTTAGTTCTGCATTAAAAATGGCCAAAACTGGAAAAAATACCCTTTTTTTTCTTTATTTCAAAAATAGTTTTTCACCAGAAAGATATTTTTTGTGTCATTATAAACAGAAATAAATAAAGAAATAAAAAAAATTAAAATAAAGAAATAGGATACAATGTATACTTTTTATCTGCAATAAAACTGGTTGTCTTAACACACAATAAAAAAATAAGCACAATAATATATATATATATATATATATATATATATATATATATATATATATATATATATTTTTTTTTAATTTACATTTTTTTTTTAGGAACTGTCAGTCTTGCAATAATGTTTTTTTTTTTTATTGTGTTTTAAGACAACCAGTTTTATTGCCGATAAAAAGTATACATTGTATCCTATTTCTTTCTTTTTTTTTATTTTTTTATTTCTTTATTTATTTCTGTTTATTATGACACAAAAAATATATTTCTGGTGAAAAACTATTTTCAAATAATAAAAAAAAAAAAAAAAAAGTATTTTTTTCCAGTTTTGGCCATTTCTAATGCAGAACCAAGCAAAATTAAAATTATTATTGTTTCACAATATATATATATATATACACACATTATCTCACAAAAGTAAGTACACCCCTCACATTTTTGTAAATATTTTCTTCTATCTTTTCATGTGACAACACTGAAGAAATGACACTTTGCTACAATGTAAAGTAGTGAGTGTACAGCTTGTATAACAGTGTAAATTTGCTGTCCCCTCAAAAAAACTCAACACACAGCCATTAATGTCTAAACCGCTGGCAACAAAAGTGAGTACACCCCTAAGTGAAAATGTCCAAATTGGGCCCAAAGTGTCAAAATTTTGTGTGGCCATCATTATTTTCCACATCACTGCCTTAACCCTCTTGGGCATGGAGGTCACCAGAGCTTCACAGGTTGCCACTGGAGTCCTCTTCCACTCCTCCATGATGACATCACGGAGCTGGTGGATGTTGGAGACCTTGCGCTCCTCCACCTTCCGTTTGAGGATGTCCCACAGATGCTCAATAGGGTTTTAGGTCTGGAGACATGCTTGGCCAGTCCATCACCTTTACCCTCAGCTTCTTTAGCAAGGCAGTGGGCATCTTGGAGGTGTGTTTGGGGTCGTTATGTTGGAATACTACCCTGCGGCCCAGTCTCTGAAGGGAGGGGATCATGCTCTGCTTCATGCCCTGCCGACCCCGCTATAACTGGCTACAGCAGGATTTTGTCAGCAGGCTCCAGCCAATGATTTATGGCCAAGACCTGCTGTTCGGCTGTAGCCAATCAGAGCACAGAGTCCTGTGTTTAACTACACACAGGGCTCTGTACACAGATTAGCGATCTGGCGGTTTTTCTCCCTGAAAAGCAGGGGGGGGGAGGGGGGGAGAACGAGATCTGTTAGCAAAAGCAGCACACATTACACATTGTAATGCCACGTACACACGATCGGAAATTCCGACAAGAAAATCGTGTATTTTTTTCAGATGGATGTTGGCTCAAACTTGTCTTGGCACACACACGGTCACACAAATCTTATCGGAAATTCCGACCGTCAAGAACGCGGAGACGTACAACACGTACGACGAGCCGAGATCAATGAAGTTCAATAGGCAGTGCGGCTCTTCTGCTTGATTCCGAGCATGCGTTGTTTTTTTCGCATCGGAATTGCATACAGACGATTGGAATTTCCGACAAGAACTTTTCTTGACGGAAAATTTGAGAATTAGCCCTCAAATTTTTGTGGGCGGAAATTCCAACAGAAAAAGTCAGATGGAGCCTACACACGGTCAGAATTTCCGACCAAAAGCTCACATCAAACTTTTCTTGTCGGAAATTTCCGATCGTGTGTAAGTGGCATTAGGCCCTTAATTGCCCATTGATGTTAACCCCTTCCCGGCCGGTGTCATTAGTACAGTGACAGTGCACATTATTATATCTGATGACTGTATTAGTGTCACTATTGATGTCAGTTAACATACCCAATGAGGGTATGTTAGTGCCAGATTTCTCACCACACTATCATAGTCCCACTATAAGTCGCTGATCACGGCCATTACCAGTATAGCATCAGATCTGCATACATTCCAGTATACAGCGGGTAAAGAAGGTATTGAACATGTCACCATTTTTCTCTGTAAATCTATTTCTAAAGGTGATATTGACATGAAATGTTTCCCCACATGTCCGTAACAACCCATGCAATCCATACATAGAAAGACACCAAAGCAAATACATTCAGAAATGAAGTTCTGCGTAATAAAATGGAAGGACACAGGGAAAAAGTATTGAACACATGAAGAAAGGGAGGTGCAAAAAGGCATGGAAAGCCAAGACACCAGCTGAAATATATCAGTAATTAGAAAGCAATCCTGCCCCTTGTCAGTGCAAATTAATATCAGCTGGTTCAGTCTCTACTGACGGCCTATAAAAAAGGTGTCTCATTACTAATAGGGATGAGCCGAACACCCCCCTGTTCGGTTCGCACCAGAACCTGCGAACAGACAAAATGTTTGTGTAAACTTTAGAACCCTATTAAATACAATGGACTTGAACGTTCAAAATCTAAAGTGTTAATTATAAAGGCTAATATGCAAGTTATTGTCCTAAAAAGTGTTTGGGGACCCGGGTCCTGCCCCAGGGGACATGTATCAATGCAAAAAGAAGTTTTAAAAACCTGACATTTTTTCGGGAGCAGTGATTTTAATAATGCTTAAAATGAAACAATAAAAGTGAAATATTCCTTTAAATTTCCTTCCCTCAGGGGTGTGTATGATATGCATGTGAAGTGGCGCATGTTTCCCGTGCTTAGAACTGTCCCTGCACAAAGTGTAATTTCTGAAGGAAAAAAAGTCATTTAAAACTCACTCGCGGCTATTAATGAATTGTCGGCTCCCGGCAATACATAGAAAAGTCATTGATAAAAAAAAAAAAAAGTGTGGGGGTCCCCCCAAATTCAATTACCAGGCCCTTCAGGTCTGGTATGGATATTAAGAGGAACCATGGGTCAAATTAAAAAAAAAATTATGTGGGGTCCCCCCCCCCAAATATCCATACTAGACCCTTCAGGTCTGGTATGGATTTTAAGGGGGGAACTCCACGCCAAATTTAAAAAAAAAATGGCGTAGAGTTCCCCCCCAAAATCCATTCCAGACCCTTTATCCGAGCACGCAACCTGGCAGGCCGCAGGAAAAGAGGGGGGGGACGAGAGAACGCCCCCCCCCTCCTGAACCGTACCAGGCCACATGCCCTTAACATGGGGAGGATGCTTTGGGGGTCTGTGACTTCTCAAAGCACCATGTCCCCATGTTGATGGGGACAAGGGCCTCATCCCCACAACCCTTGCCCGGTGGTTGTGGGGGTCTGCGGGCAGGGGGCTTATCGGAAACTGGAAGACCCCTTTAACAAGTAGAAGTAGAAGCATGGCGAAGCTCGGTTAAAGTTTTCTGGACAAGATTTAGACAAGCCTGTGAAATACGGGGAGAATATAGTCCGGTCAGATAAGACCAACATGGAACTCTTTGGATGTCATAATACACACCATGTCTGGAGGTCACATGGCCCCAAGCTATCTCTGCTCTCGTTTTCATAAACAAGCTCTTGCCAGATCACTCAGATCTACCGGCAGAGATCTCTTCTACATCTCGTTGCCAAAGAAGATCCGGCATGGGGGTCGGGCCTTCTCCCACCAGGGTGCCGTATTATGGAATAGCCTCCCTGTCGAGCTCCAGGAGGCCCCTACTATCCCGGTCTTCCACGGGTTACTGAAGACTTGGCTTTTCACACAAGCCTTTCCTGCGTAGCCTCTTTTTTCCACCCTTTCTGCCGCTCTGTGCTGCTCTTGGTTCCTGGGTCCTCTTTTTCCCAGGAACTCTGCTGAGCGTCAGGACCCTTCGGGGTAAGAGCGCGCTATATTAAGATGCCTCTCAACTCAACATGGCACATCACCCAAAAAAACACCCCCCATACCAACAGTGAAGTTTGGAGGTGGGAACATCATGGTGTGGGCAGGGCTGTTTTCAGCATACGGGACTGGCAAACGTCATATCATTAAAGGAAAGATGGATGGAAAAATGTACCCAGACAGAAATCTGATAAATCAGGATGATGAAGATGAAACGAGGGAGGAGATCTCAGGAGGACAATCATCCCAAACACAAAGCCAAGGAAACTCTCCATTGGTTTCAAAGAAAGAGAAAATAAAGCTGCTAGAATGTCCCAGCCAATCACCTGACTTGAATACAATAGAAAATCTATGGAAAGAACTAAAGATCAGAGTTCATAGAAGAGGAACACGGAACCTTCAAGATCTGAAGAGTGTTTGTGTGGAAGAATTGGCCAAAATCACACCTGAGCAACGCATGCGACTCGTTTCTCCATACAGGTGGCATCTTGAAGCCGTCATCACCAACAAAGGATTTTATACCAAGTATTAAATACATTTCAATTAGCGGGTTCAATACTTTTCCCCGTGTCCTTCCATTTTATTACACAGAACTTAATTTCCGAACGTATTTGTTTTGGTGTCTTTGTATGTATGGATTGGATGGGTTGTTACTGACATGTGGGGGAAATTTCACGTCAGTAGCACTTTTTTTTTTCCATAAAGTTTTATTGAGCAAATTCACAAACATCTCAGTACAAAGTAGAAAACAGAACAAGTGCAGTCAAGGAGAATCAGTTTTTGGTACAACATAAACAAACATTACAGGCAGGTGTGTAATTGTCTCCAGTTTTTGTAAAAGTGTGAATGAGGGTGCATATGGGCCGGAGCCATTATTAATTTGAATCGCGTGCCGGCCGCCTGCTAACCTTGCTGCATTTCTTATTGTTTCCGACACCAAAAAGACGGTGTCTAAAGGCTAGTAATAGAGGGGTAGGGGGAGGGGAACCGTACCCACTCGTGCGGAGGGGGTATGGGACTGAAGGGGGGTAGGAAACGGGGAAGAGGGATCAGAGAAGAGAGAGTAGGAGCAAAGAAAAGGGGGGGGCCACAGATGGTGTATTAATGGGGGTCGGAGAGCATTTGTAGTAGAGAAGAGAGGGGAAATTTTGGGGAGAGCTAGGGAGCAGCGAGAGGAATAGGAGCTGAATAACGAGGAAAAGGAAAGAGAGAGAAAGAGAAAAAGAGAAAAGAAAAAAAAAAGACCGGGGGGGGGAGAGGAGGTGGGATAGGGGTAAGGGTGAGGATGAAGGTGCGGGGAGTGACCACTCGCTTGGGCCTCTGTATGTGAGAGGGGAGTAGAGCCCCTCAAAGCTCGTACATTAGTCAGGGGGAACATGCTGCTTGTATTCAGCTGTTGTTTTGAAATGTAACCAGCAGGACCAAGTAAACGAGAAATTCTCCAGTCTCTCTTGCGAGATGTGGATCAGTTCTTCCATGTCGCAAATTCTAGAGATGGTCGCAAACCATTCTTTAAGTGGCGGTGCATGGCAGGAGCGCCAGTGTTTGGGGATGCATAACCTAGCAGCATTCACCATGTGCATGGCCAGGGATTTAAAGTAATCTTTTCTCGAGAGAGAAGTGTGATGCAGGAGGAATTGTGCTGGTGTAAAGTCCAAGGTATATGTGGTGATCGATGCGATGCATCTGTGTACCTCCCTCCAAAAGGGTTGGATGTGTGAACATTCCCACCAAATGTGTACCATGGTTCCCACCTCTGTATTGCATCTCCAGCATATATTGGAGGTTGAAGGGGCAAATTTATGCAAGAGAGATGGGGTTCTGTACCATCTAGTGAGCACTTTGTACCCGTTTTCCTGTATGGCAACATTCAACGACCCCCTATGTGCGTATTCATGAATTCTCGTCCATTCAGTTGGTGCCAGGGGGGTAGGTAGGTCTCTGTTCCACGAGGTCTGTGATGACGAAAGGGTGGAGTCACTAGGTTCTATAAGCAAGGCGTAGAGAAGGGAAATAAGGTGTCGTTGGGGGGTTCTACGATAGCAGAGGGTTTTGAAATGGGTAAGTGGTCTTGTCCAGCTATCACGTGCTGTATGTGTGGATAGAAAGTGACATATTTGTCTGTAAGTCCAGAAGGAGAAGGTAGAGGTGTTGGAAATGAGCCTAAGATCCTCTATCGAGGCGAGTTTGCCGTCAGTGTACAGTTGGGAGGCAAAGATGTCTTGAAACGGCCATTCTTGTTTGAGGAAGGAAGGTGACTCGCCTGGGATAAAGTCGGGGTTTCCTCTCAGCATAGTCAGCGGGCCCGGGGTGGGTGAAAGGGAGTTTCCGGTCGGGGACGACCTAAGAAGCTTCAAGGAAGTGTGAATGAAGGGATGTGAGGACAAGGACTGTGGCCATTGTTTCGGGGAAAGCCATGGGAGAAGACGTAGAGGAATGGGTGAGAAAGAGTCTTCAATAGAGATCCAGATCTTCTCTAGGGGGTGAATGGACCAGTCCGCGATTCTCGTAAGATGGCAAGCCACAAAATATTTATACAGGTCTGGGAGAGCAATACCCCCTGTAGGCTTGGGCAAGGTGAGTCTGGCATATTTGATTCTAGGAGGGGAGCCTTTCCATAAAAAGGTCGAGCATGCCTTCCGATAGGAGGAAAAGAATCCTGCGGGGATATGCATTGGGATGGTTTGGATCAAATACAACATACGTGGTAGTATAATCATTTTGATCAGAGCAGCTCGACCAAACCATGAGGCATTCAATGTAGACCACTCCAAAAAATAGTCTTGGGCTTTTTTCAGGGCAGGGTGGAAATTGAGGGCGTACAGATCTTTGAGGCAGGGCGGGATCCGAATCCCAAGATAGGAAATAGCAGTCTTTTCCCAGTGGAACGGGAAAGATTCCCGGCCGTGGGTGGCTTCCTGTGGTGGGAGGGTGATATTCAGGGCGTGGGACTTTGTATAGTTAATTTTAAGGTTTGAAATTGTACCAAAGGCTTCCAAGTCATGTAAGAGAGATGGAAGGGAGGTTCGTGGGGATATGAGGGAGAGCAGAATGTCATCCGCGAAAGCAGCGACTTTAAATTCTCTACCTTTGACCACCACTCCCCTAACATCCGGGTTATCTCTAAGTTTGTTTAAGAGGGGTTCCAAGGAGAGAATGTAGATCAGGGGGGAAAGGGGACAACCCTGGCGTGTGCCGTTATTAATGGAGAAGGCGTTCGACAGGTGGCCGTTAACTCTCACCGCCGCCGTGGGGTTCGAGTATAATGCCATTATGAAGGTGAGCATGCGGTCTTCCAAACCCACCCCTTTTAGGACCTCTCGAATGTAGTCCCAGGCCACTCTGTCAAACGCCTTCTCCGCATCAAGGGAGAGCAAAAAGCCTGGTGTTTTAGTTGAGGTAAGCCAGTGATGTAAGTTAAGGGTTCGTATGGTGTTGTCCCGTGCCTCCCGGCCTGGGACAAACCCCACCTGGTCATTGGAGATAAGTCCGGGGATCAGAGGTATTAACCTATTGGTCAGTATTTTGGCATAAATTTTTATGTCAACATTAAGGAGTGAAATCGGCCTATAATTTGCCACTTGTAGGGGATCCTTCCCCTCCTTAGGAATAACGGTGATGTGAGCCTCTAATAATCTGTTAGGTCGGTCTTGAGGATTGGCCAGGGCATTAAATGTCTGTAGAAGGTTGGGGGTAAAGACATCTGCGAAAGACTTGTAATACTGAAGGGTGTACCCGTCCGGGCCCGGGCTTTTACCCAGCTTCATTTGTTTCAGGGCTGTCTCCAGCTCTCCTGCCGAGAACAGTCCCTCCAGGGACTGTGCTTGTTGGGAGGAGAGGGGTTTAGGGCCATAGTGAGAGAGAAAATCCGCAATGAGCGTTTGGCGTGTCTCCCCCGAGGCTCGGGGTAGCTGGGTGGGGTGAAGGTTGTAGAGCTTGCGATAGAAAGACTCAAATTCCTTCGCAATGTCCTCACTCTTTGCCAGGAGGGTACCCTGGGGATCGCGTAAGGTATGTATGGTGGACGAGAGTTTGGCCTTCTGAACTGACCGCGCTAAAAGACGTCCACTCTTATTGCCATGTTCATAAAAGACCCTCTGGCCAAGAATGTAACGCCTTCTCGCGCGTTTACCTAATTCATCTGCAAGAAGTGTACGGCACTTGGTCAGTTCCTGTAGAGTGTTCTGGGCTTGTATCTTCTTATGGGACAGTTCTAGTACTCTAATCCTTTTGAGAAGAGTATTCACTCTCTCCTGGTGAACTTTTTTGGCCTGTGAATTCAGGGCAAGCAATTCTCCCCGTACCACGCATTTGTGAGCTTCCCATATGGATATTGGAGAAATGTCAGGGTTAGCATTTTCTTGGAAATATAGCTTGATGCATGAGCGAATGCGCTCTAATGAGGTCGGGTCTGTCAGGAATGAGGGGTTGAAACGCCAAATCTTAGTCTTGGGGTATGTTTCCGGGAATGATAATGTGACTGTGATGGGGTGATGATCTGATAGGAACATTGGTTCAATGGAGGAATGTTGGAGGGCGGGGAGGTCGGTCTGAGATAAAAAGAAAAAATCAATTCTGGAATATTTCTGGTGGGGGGCCGAGAAGTAGGTGTAATCTTTAGTTGAGGGATAGAGGGTGCGCCACGCATCATGAAGGGCCAGGGTTTGTAGTTGGGCTTTAATTTGCCGTAAGGCCTTATAAGGTAGAGAAGTCGAGGCTGTGGAAGTGTCTAGGAAGGGGTTTAAGGGCACGTTGAAGTCGCCTCCCAGGAGGACCAGGCCGCTCTGGAACGAGGATAAAAGGGCACACGTCTTGCGAAAAAAGGAAACCTGGTGGTTGTTAGGGCAATAAATATTAGCCAGTGTGATAGGTTTAGATGCATAAGTTCCCTTAAGGAAGATAAATCTACCTTCTGGGTCCGCTAGAGAGTCAGACAGGAGGAAATTGGCATGTTTTGAAATGAGAATCGAGACCCCTTTGGTTTTGGCGACCGGGTTAGTGGCATGTAGGGCAGAGCGATATATGTGATTAGCCAGTTTCGGGATAGCATCAGATCGAAAGTGTGTCTCCTGCAGAAAGATAAAGTGAGCCTTGTGTTTTGTGAGCGAAGCTAACACATGTGACCTTTTTTCTGGTACATTCAGGCCTTTTGTGTTCAGGGAAACACACTTCAGAGTCAGTGGAATATCAGTCCTAGGGGGGGGTCTGCATTGTGAAGAGTTAGAAAGGGTTGAAGATATGTATCTGGTAGTCGAGAGGGTTAGAGTCGTTCTTTAGAGGATGGGTGCGAGGGTCACTTCCCTGGGGCAAGGGAGAAAGGGGAGGGGACACACAGGGGAAAAGGTAGGGTGGGAGAGAAAGACACACAGATGAAAAGGTCAGGAGGAGTTGGGGGTAGTAAGATTCAGGAGGATCAGATTAGAAAACGGAGGAGAAAGAAGAAGAGTAGGGGGATCAGGGCCAAGAGAGGGAAGAAAGGGGGGCGAGAAGAAGCAAAGAATGACGAGGGGTAAAAGCAGGCTATGTGGGCCAAGGGTAAGGAGAGAGATAAGGGGAGGGGAAAAGAAAACCAGAGGTGGGTGTAACTAAGCCACCCACCTGTAAGAACCAAGGGAAAACCTGGAGTGTCAGCTGCGTCTCAGTGAGACCGCTGTGTGGGGGTAGTAGTGTGAGCGGCAACCACAGCCTACCTGTGGACCGGGAGTCTGGGTGAAGCGGATGAGGGGTCCCGCTAGTAGCGAGAACCCAAAAAGCGTAACAGGGAGCCTACCATGAGGAGCAAGCTACAGGGGGTTCAAATGTCGAGTGCGTACGGACATCACATAAACCAACATAACAAAACATAACCTTCTCCAGCTCGCGGGGCTGGGGTCAATAAAAGCAACCCGTACTATTTAGAAAGTAAAACTTTGAGGTGTATTCAAGAGCAGTGGCGTCACTAGGGTTGGTGTCACCTGGTGCGGTATAACATGGTGTCACCCCCCCCCCAATAATTTTTTTCACCCTAATAACACTGCATATATTGGCAACAGTAGTGCCGTTAATAACTATCAATCAACTAGCAAATTTGAATAACAAAATCATATGAAAATAATAGAAATCAAAGCTTAAACTGTTAAAGAACTGTATTTTTTTTTAACTTTAAACTTTACTGAATTAATAAATAAATAACACAAAAACAAGAACAAATATGAAAGCATTTAGTTAACATCTAAATCAAAACTTTGCTTTTCTAGCCTTGACAGCTGCAAAATTGTGAACAACATCATCAAAATCAATACATTTCGCTAGTTCACTTTCAACTGATAATATTGCAAGATCAGAAAGCCTTGCCTGTCCCATCGTTGAACGCAAATAGTTTTTTATCAGCTTCAACTTTGAAAAGCTCCTCTCGCATGAAGCCACAGACACACAGATTGTCAGAAATATTTTTAGACATAGTGAAAGGGTTGGAAGAGATTCAATGAAGTCCCATTCTGCTATGAAGGTCAAAACTTGTAAAGCCGACCAATCTTTGACTTCTTCTAGGTTGATCTTGGCTGCTTTGAGATGTCTCCTCAGTCTGGGTATTTCCATTAACAGCTCACTCTCAGATATTTCGTCATAAAAAGTGGTCAGTTTTGGAATGGACACCTTTAATGTTTCTTCAGTTTCATATATGAGACTCTTTGCTTGAACAGCCTCAAACATGGCTGCAACTTCCATGATGGCTCTTAATCTGATCTGGAGTTCAGAATGGAAGCGATCAATGCACTCAAGCATTGCCCTCTTGTTCTCGTCTTGTAGACTTATGCCTCCAGCATCACGTGCCTGTTCCCCTGCCATCCTCTTCTTAAACCTGGCTCTTCTCTCTACGGCAATTCCATATTCTTTAGATTTTAAATGTGCCTGCTTAATTGCATGTTCCACTAGGTGACTGCGCTCTTCAAACAGAAAAAGTCTTAGTGACTCTAGCTTTGTCACCACCTTGTCCAGACTTAAGCCTTTGGTCTGCAGGTACTGTTGTGTAACATCAACTTCTTGAAGTACATCACCCCAGAAGTATAGGTAGCACAAAAACGTAAAATCACAGACAGCAGGCAGTAGACATTCTGCTGCTCCTCTTGTGTCCATATTTTCAGAAGGATCACAAAGCGCTTCGATTGCAGACACAAACATATTCAATTTTTCTTTTACTGGCTTAACTGCAGCATGATGAGCACTCCAGCGTGTTGTTGATAATCTTTTCACTGACACTCCAGTATGGTGAATTAACACATCCCATCGATGGGTGGAAGCAGCAAAAAAAGAAAACATTGACTGAAGTGTTCCAAAAAATGTCACACATGAAGCATTCTCAGCAAAAGAGTGCTGACCGCACAAGTTCAGTGAATGGTCCACACAGCCATTAAAAATCGCTTTTTTGTTTTTTTCCCTAATAATGGATTGTACACCTCCATGAATTCCAGCCATAGTAGCAGCATTATCATAACCCTGAGCACGACACATCATTATGTCCAGTCCATCACTCTCTAATTTTTTTTATGATATCCACACTGAGATCAGCAGCTTTTTTCCCCTTTAAAGGGAAAAATCCTAGAAACACTTCTTTTACTTCAACTTTCCTATTCTTGATGTTCACATATCTGATCACTTCGGACATCTGGTCAGTATGTGATATGTCGGGTGTGCTATCAAACATGATTCCAAAGTACTTTGCAGACTTTATGTCCATGACATTGGAATTTAGGAATAGGAAGAACAAGGAGCCGGAGGACACACACCAGGCGCGGCCGCGGCGCTGGAGGTGTTGTTCCAGGCTTCCAGCCCAGCGGGGTGAAATTAATCAATGAATGGGTCAGCTGTAAAAAAAAAAAAAAAAAAAAAAAAAGGGAGGGTGTCACCCCTCTAGCGGGTGTCACCCGGGGGCGGACCGCACCCCCCGCACCCCCCTAGCAACGCCTCTGTTCAAGAGAAATGCCGGGAGGGGGGACTCCCTCCTCAAGAGACTGCGTTAGGGCAGACCACGAGGAGGGGGAAGGAGGGAATAGGGGATAGGGGGAGGGTGCGGGGACGGATACAGGGAGAAGGGAAAGGGAGGAGAAACGGAAGGGGGGGATAGGAGAGGGGGGAAGGAAGGAGAAAGGGGGGCCAGGGGGTGAGACAGGGGGAGATTGGTTATGGGATAAGGGGAGGGGAGAGGGAGGGGAGGGGGGAAGGAGGGGGGAGGGGAGGGGGGGGAGGGGTGAAGATAAGGGGGGGAGAGAAATGGGGGGGGAAAGATGAGGGGGAAGAAGGGGAGTAATGAGGAAAGGAGGGGAGGGGGAATGAGGAGTGGAGGGGGGGGAGGGTGGCCAGGTAGAGCAAAAAGAGAAGGGGGAGGCGGGAGAAGGTGGGGGGAGCAGTATGCGGAGGGGTGAGAAGGGGGTAGGGAAGTGGGGGTGGGCGGAGGGGCCTCCATAATGAGCTAGGGGGGTGGTGTCTCCATTCTCGTCGTCGCTTCAGATAGGGAGGGGGGTTCTCAGGTCTCCACATTAAATGGTATCGCCCAAATCGTACCCTGCCCATCTGATGCCTGGTACATCGCTTGCTTGCAATAGGGGATAGAGGGGAACAAGTGCGAATATGGGACATAAAAAAGCATTGGAAGAGGAAAAAAAAAAAAAAAAACCCCTATATTGCAAATACATTGCCTGTAGGAGCTTAGAATCATCATCATCCCTGTAGTAAGCGTTCCAGAAGAATATGATGCGACCGTGTCGCAGGCCGAGGTGCAGGGCAATAGATAGTTCAGGCCTCTCACATCCGAAGGGGGATGTCTGTGTGGGCTCAGGTTGCTGAAGGGTCTTTAGGTCATCCAGGAAAGGATCTTTGTAGCTGCGTGGGGGGGGGGGGGGGGCGAATGTCAGAATCTCAGGCCCACGCCCGGGCACTCAGGGGAAGCCTCTCCCGGGACCGGTGCAATTCATGGGGGTGCGCCTATCTTCCGGATGCCAGAGTGTTTAGCCCTTCAGTGTCTACTCCAAGCTCAGGGGGATCTAGGCATATGAGAGGGTCAAGGGCTGCAGGGTAAAAAGGTGTAGATAGCTTTTCCGGGGATACGCGCTTCCTACAGCCGACGCCTGGGTAAAGCGAACCCTAGTCAGTCCGCTGTGTGTCATATTGTGAAGCGACCGGGTGCCTCCGGTTGGTTATGCGGTGTGGTGAATCCCGGGAGAGGGGGAGAGAGTCACCGTGAGGAGCATTGGGAAGCGGAGTTGCCAGCTGTGGGGTGTAAAGGACCGGGGTGGTTGTAGCGTGTCAATGCCAAATAGGGGTATGGAGATCTCTGACGGGGTAGTGGCTCAGGGAGTAACGTGGAAGCCCACTAGAGGGGGAGGGAGGGGGGGGAGAGAAGGCATACTCACGGACCGCAGGCCTCAGTCTATCCGACAGACAGTCAGTCAATCAGCGTTTCGCTTCACATGCGCTGCGGTGAAGGACTGTGATGTTGCAGGTCTCGGTGTGAGGAGCGGGCAATCGGAGACATCGGTCTACGGTGGCGCTGTCTTTGGCGTGCCGCTTTCGGTGACGGGTGGAGTGAAACAGGGAGCCAGGGTTCCGCTGGAAAGTAGAGCGCGTACCAATCAGGAAGCTCCACATTAGGCAAGTCGAGTTGTTCACAAAATGCTTGAAGGTCCTCCGGTGTGCAAAGTAGGGCGGAGCGCCCCCTTGCGGATGCAGACAGGCCGAATGGGAACTTCCAGCGATACTGGATATTTCTCGCTCGTAAAGCATCTAACAGTGGTCGTAGTGCTCTCCTATTTTGGAGAGTGATCTGTGAAAGATTCTGAAATAGTTTAACCTCCGTGCCATTATAAAGAATACGTCCCCTTTCCCTCGCCTTGCGGAGAATCTCTTCCTTAAGGGGGAGGTTGACTATACAGCATATAATGTCTCTGGGGGGTTCGTTGTCTTGGGGTGCGGGCCTGAGAGCGCGGTGGGCCCTTTCCATATCGATGGGGGAGTCCGCAGGGCGCTCAATCAGGTCATTGAAAATGGCGCTGACGGTTTGCTGTATGGCGGTAGGGTCTACGGTTTCGGGGACCCCCCCGTACCCTAACGTTGTGTCTCCTTCCCCGGTTGTCCAGGTCCTCCACGTGTCTATGGAGCTCAAAAACTTGAGCCAGTTGGGAGTCATATGCCGACTGCACCTGGCGAATAGCCGCCGCGTGTGTCTGGGTCGTTTGCTCCACGCTATCCACCCGGTGCGCGACCGCGAGCATTTCGGCCTTCAGGTCTGCTATGGCAGCCGTAACTGTATTTTTAATGTCCGCTGCGACTTTCTCCAAGTCGAATAGGCTGGGAGGAAGGGCCCCGCTGGGGCTGGGAGAGGACAAACCCGGCATGTTGGCGGAGGGCAGGCCGTCCGGCGAGGCCGCGGCTTGGGCCTGTGTTGTCACGTGGTTCTGTAATGGCGCCGAGGCCTGAAGTTTCTGTGGCCGAAATATATCCGGTATGTGCCTCCCCGAGTGGGTCTGAGAGTCCTTGGAGGTGCGGGAGGTGGACGAGCTCCTGGTAGATCTGTGCATAGCAGGGTCAGGTCGGTAGGCTCCCGTTTAAGAGGATTAGTCAGCCCGGTCACACAGGAGCTCTCAAATTAGGCGTCCATCTCGGTCTCCGCTCAGGCCACGCCCCTCATCAGTAGCACTTTTACCAATAGATTTACCTAGAAAAATGGTGACGTGATTTGACCTGCTATATACACACACCAGAGTTTGTGGACGCTACAATGTTCACAAATTAATTTATGTATATTTATTAGGAATTTTTTTTTTACCAAAGAAATTTATGAAGAAATTTTATTGATTGGATTTATAACAAAGTAAAACATCTTTTTTTTCCAGAATTTTTGATCTTTTTTAATTTATGTAAGAAAAACCCAGTGCAATAAAAAAAAACACCAAAAAGCTCTATTTGTGTAAAAAAAAAAAAAGAAATTTATTTTGGGTACAGTGTTGCATGACTGCACAATTGCCAGTTAATCACTTCAATCCTGGGCTCTTTCACCCCCTTTCCTGCCCAGGCCAATTCTCAACTTTCAACGCTGTCGCACTTTGAATGACAATTGCGCGGTCATGTAACACTGTACCCATAAGACATTTTTTCCCCCACACAAGAGTGTTCTTTTGGTGGTATTTAACCGCTTCAGCCCCAGACCATTTGGATGGTCAAAGACCGGGCCACTTTTTGCCATTCGCCGCTTTAACTGACAATTGCGGTCGTGCGACGTGGCTCCCAAACAAAATTGGCATCCTTTCCCCCCCCCCACAAATAGAGCTTTTTGGTGGTATTTGATCACCTCTGCGGTTTTTATTTTTTGCGCTATAAACAAAAAAAGCGTAAATTTTGAAAAAAAGCAATATTTTTTTACTACAATAAATATCCCCAAAAAAAAATATATAAAAACGTTTTTTTCTCCACAGTTTAGAACGATACGTATTCTTCTACATATTTTTGGTAAAAAAAATGCAAGCGTATATTGATTGGTTTGCGTAGTGAAGGATCTGGGGGTTTTCGTAGATCATAAGCTCAATAATAACATGCAATGCCAAGCTGTGGTTTCCAAAGCAACCAAAGTCCTTTCTTGTATAAGAGAGGCATGGACTGTAGAGAGATGTCATTTTGCTCATCTGGAATATGCAGTTCTGTTTTGGGCACCAGTTCTCAAAAAGGATATCAGGGAACTGGAGAAAGTGCAGAGAAGGGCAACCAAACTGATAAGAGGCATGGAGGAGCTCAGCTATAAGGAAAAATTAGAGGAACTGAATTTATTCAAGGAGATTAAGGCAGGTATAAGATCAACATGTACAAATATATAAAAGGGTAAAGATGAGCCAAACACCCCGGTTGGGTTTGCACCAGAACATGCAAAAAAATTGTGCAAACACCATTAAAGTCTATGGGACATGAAAAATCAAAAGTGCCAACTTTAAAGGCTTATATGCATGGTATTGTCATAAAAAAGTGTTTCGGGACCGGGTCCTGCCCCAGGGCAACATGTATCAATGCTAAAGTGTTTTCAGGAGCAGTGATTTTAATGATGCTTAAAGTGAAACAATTTTTTCCGTGTTTAGAAAAATACCACAGCAAAATTACATTCCTAAAAGGAACAAAAAAAAAAAAAAAAAACCATTTAAAAAACTGATTGCGGCTGTAATGAATTTTCGGGTCTCGGCAATACAGACAAAACTCCATGACAAAAACGGCATGGTTCCCCAGTCCATTACCAGGCCCTTTGGGTCTGGTATGAATATTAAGGGGAACCCTGAACAAAAATTTTTAAAAAAATGCATGGGGGTTCCCCCCCCCCCAAGCTCAATACCAGGCCCTTCAGGTCTGGTATGGATATTAACCGGTTTACGACAGGCTCACGCACTTACGTCGGCAGAATGGCACGGCTGGGCAGTCAAAGTAAATATACGTAACTTCCCCCTGCCGCAAGCTCCATGCCCACGGGACCCAATGTCCTACGATCGGGTCACAGAGCTGCAGAACAGGGAGAAGTCAGTGTAAACAAGACATCTCCCCATTCTGCCTAGTGACAGGACACTGATAGTCTGCTCCCTCTCATCGGGAGCAGTGATCAGTGACATGCCACTCCCCTTAACAGTTAGAATCACTCCCTAGGACACACTTAACCCCTTCACTGCCAGTCACATTTATACAGTAATCAGTGCATTTTTATAGCACTGATCGCTGTATAAATGTGAATGTTCCCAAAATAGCAGCAAGTGTCTGATATGTCCGTCATGTCGCCGTCAAGATAAAAATTGCTGATTGCCGCCATTACTAGTAAAAAAAAAAAAATTATATATATATATATATATATATATATATATATATATATATGATGCCATAACACTATTCCCCATTTTGTAGCCGCTATAACTTTTGCGCAAACCAATCAACGCTTATAGCGATTTACCAAAAAAAAAAAAAGTTTATATTTTTGGGGGATATTATAGCAAAAAAAAAAAAACTGAATTTTTCAAAATTGTCGCTCTATTTTTTTTTTTTTATCAAGTAGCCAATGAAGCCATTACAAAAACACAGTATGAGGCTAGGTTTGAGGAAGCCCAGGATGGACAAGAGCAAAGTTAAATGGCTGAAGTCAAGCGATAAGCTTACTCTTCCCCCAGCCAAAGTTCTGGCTACAGGTAGCGCACCTCCTCTGCCAATCTAGAGGAGACTGTCCTAGATTTTAAAGGGAACACACTTATACATTGAGCAATAGCTACACCTTCAATAGGTCTGTAGACCTTCCTGTTAACAGGGACAGTATGACCATGACTCCCAAGTTGAACAAATTCTCAATGGTATCACTGATTGTTCGACAAATCCTTTTATAGCAACTGAAGCTGCTTGAGAGCAGCTTTAAGCATTCAGGCTTTTAAACATGATAGGTCCAATACATTACTAAACGGAGGCAGAATAGCTGAGCTAGCAGGTAAAAGTACTATCCTAGCCCATTTTAAAAGGATAACCTAATAGAGATTAGAGATTATATATATATATATATAAAAAATCTCTGGGTGGGAAACCCATTTCTGACCAGCATCAATTTCAAGCCACAAAGCCAATTATAGGCTTTTCTGGAACCATGTTGGGAATAAAGCTAGGAGACAGATTTAGTAAAAGAGTTTATTTAAACGTTTGCAGTTTTAAGGTTACATGTTTGACTCCTGCAGTAAAGCCACAAGCCTAGAACAGCAACAGCCACAGACCCAACAACCCCAGCAGTTACTAGCGCTCTAGCCAGGTCCAATGTGGAGTAATCTGATGGATCGGTACCTAGGAGAGAAAAAGTTTAAGTCTTGAATCTAAACTGAAGCCAACCAAACCCCCCCTCCCCAGATAGATTACCTTCTAGTTTTAGGATTTCTTTATTATCCACAGAAACAAATGCAACAGGTCCTTGAGAAGACACCGTGTTCTTCAGAGCCTGAAGTTCAGCCATTCTCCCTAAAAAAAAAAAAAAAAAAAAAAAAAAAAATAGGATCAAGTTTAATTTCCATAGTACAGATTCTTTAAAATAAGTTTTTATTTAAAGTGAAGTTATGAAAAACCCAAGGATTCTGCCACCTGAATATAAAATACTCACTTCTCCTTGGACCACAAGAAACCACACAGCTGTCCCTGGCAGATGCAACACAAACAGAAGCACTGCAGTGGAAGTATACCTGAAGACAAGTTTATACAGTTAATCACAGCAAAGCATGCGATAAGACATACAATACATTTTATTCATGTATTCATTTACCAGGCCATCAAGGGCAATCTGGGTGGTGGAGTCAACAAATGTGAAGGTGCTGACCAAAAAGCGCTGGTAGTAGCTTGGTATAGCTACAGCCTGTGAAGGAGCTCCAACAGGAACCAGCGTGCTCAAGTAGTTGTCTCCATTGAAAGGGCAACTGAAAAAACAAATTCAGAATTGAGATCCGCACAAGGTAGACTGGATAACTTCCATTCTACAGATTACTCACCTATCAAACAAGATGGGCCATTGAGGAAGGAGTGTAGGATTGGCAGAGCTGGTGGCCCAGCAGTCATTTAGGACAAGGACCAGGTTTGGATCTGTTCTGCCAATGATGCGAACCTCCAGGTAGACTGGGTCTCTGAGCACTTTGATCACAGGGTACTGCGCATCAGAGTAGTATGAGGCATAGTTGAGATCTGCATTACATAACGAACATATAACACAAGGGCAAAAAGTTTTTTTTTTTTATAAAGTTCTTAAGTGGTTGGGTTCAGGGACCATTGAACTGATGTCCCTTTTGCTTGACACACCTTTAATTCTGGGGAAGGGGGTGCTACAGACACCTCTAAACCCTGGGGAAGCTAGCCCTAAGAGCAAGGCACAATGCCTTATTGAATAGCTGAAGAGTTTCACATTCTAAAACTGAAAAAACATTTTATGGAAGACTATGCAAATCATGTGATGGCAGTGGCATGAAGCTTCAATTCTCAAGAGGTCTAGATGCAATGTTATATCAAGTCAAAAAAGGTACAAAAATAGACCCAGTGTGTTTTAGGGGTCCAAGTGACTCCATCAGGGCTTGACTGGCAACAAACCAAAAGTGAACTGAACTACAAGCAGTCCTTAAAAGCAGCTGGTTTGGAAACCTATATATGCAACTCATGACTTGTGAAGTCATGATGGTCCCCACAAGCATAAAATCTGATGAGTAAATTCCCAGATGTTACCATATGTTGACTAGAAGCCAGACTGGTAGCTGATCACTTACTTGCTTTGAGATTATGGCGATCCATGCCATTTTCACACCCCTTTGAGGCGATACCACAGACTGAACAAGTTACATGGCCTGTTAGAGGTCATGTCCTTTATGGCATTGGAGGCAAAAAGGAGTTCAATGCCAAGTGAAGCTACCTGGTACTTCTGGGAATGGAAATGGTCCAGCCACAAGTACCATCACATGTCCATAACCCTAGCTAAACTACAACAGTTGCCCATTGGCAACACATTGCAGCTTTTATTAGTCTAAGAGCCAAGGGAAGCCAACATGAGTTACTAGGGAATTCATGAGGCAGAGAACAGGTTAGCAGTAAGAACTAGGCTGCCATCACCCCTTCTCACATTGGCCTTTAGTAGCACTTAAATGGAAACCGCGAGAACCTCCCTGACAGAGCTCCATGTTAGGAGCTGAGAACAGGCACTCTGAATGACTTTGGACAGGCAAAGTAGGGTTTGGAGATGTGGCAGAGCTTTAAATATCCACCTTCCCTATTCCCAGGTGTTACCATACATACCTTGCTCTTTTCCACGTGTAGCACCCTGATGTTTAGGCAGGGATGCTAGCAAGTTTACCTGCCAGGTATAGTTGCCTTGGCCAATTGAGAGATCCGATTCTCCCCCCAATTCTGGAATTGCTGCACTTCTGTCACTAGATGGCTGGGTATCTGGTGACATACAAGAACAGGGCATTGCAAGGACAGATTAGGAAGAGATGGGGGGGTATCTCAGCCAATGGGCAGGGATCTTGGGTCCTTTGGCCTGCTGGGAGAGGTCAGGCAATTGGGTTCTGTGCCATCTGGGTGGACGTGTTGTGCTGCTAGGCCAGAGTCTGAGGGCCTATCCAGAAGCAAGAGAGCAGCGTAGGGTTGGTACTGCAGTCCAAACCATAAGCAACGTTTCTGCCAGCTGGAGAACCTGTTGTCACAAAAAAAAAAAAAAAAAAAAAAAAAACTAACCACCCTATTACCAGGGACCACAGTGAGTAGCTAAAGCAAGTACCGGAGCAGAATTCGTACCAACCGGGGGGGGGTAGAATTGGGAAACTTCAGCAGGTGTCAAGCCAGCAGATGCGACACTTGGCAGAGCAGCCTTGTGTGCCAAGCCAAGGACCCAGCAGGGAAGAGGGGTGACACTTGAGGAATGTAGCACACGGATCCTTTACCTGCCTTTGGCACACTAGCAGGAAAGGCACACCATGCTATGTGCCCGTATCCTCTTGTGTGAAGAGGTTGAGCGGTGTCATAAACTAGGGTCCTGCAGCTAGGTTCTCCATTACGTTGGTTCCCGTCTTAGAACGTAAAGAAAAGTCTTTATATCCCCAAGTAATTCCAAGGTCCACACCAGCAGTAAACTCCAACATAGAGTTTATTTCTGTATATGCAAAGTCTATGGGTAGAAAAAGTACCAGTTACTTACCGGTAATGGTCTCTGGTAAGTCTTCCAGGACGGCACAATGAGAGATGACTAGTCCACCTGACAGGAAACACAATCAAAGGTTAAAAACCCCACCCCTCACTGTGCTCCTCAGTTTGTGAAAAAGTACTCCACACTAGTGCACGAGAGTGAAAACATACCACAACAACTCTATATAGAGTTGTTGTGGTATGTTTTCACTCTCGTGCACTAGTGTGGAGTACTTTTTCACAAACTGAGGAGCACAGGGAGGGGTGGGGTTTTTAACCTCTTTGATTGTGTTTCCTGTCAGGTGGACTAGTCATCTCTCATTGTGCCGTCCTGGAAGACTTACCAGAAAGACCATTACCGGTAAGTAACTGGTACTTTTCTCAAGACGTCACAATGAGAGAGAAGCAAGTAATTTGCAGGCCTACCTTAGGGTGGGACGACCGCTTGCAGGACCTTCCTACCAAATGAGAGGTCCTGAGGCGACAGCAACTCCACTCTATAATGCTTCAAAAAAGTGTTCTGGCTTGACCATGTCGCAGCTTGGCAGATTTGTTCGACCGAAGCTCCGGCCCTTTCTGCCCAGGTCGCCAGAGACCGAGTGGAATGTGCCTTAACCTTCGGGGCTGTCTTAGCAGCCTGGTCATAAGCTAGGGAGATTGCTAGTTTTATCCACCTAGCTATGGTTACTCTAGAAGCCTGTTGGCCCTTTTTCTGACCAGAAAAATAAATAAGTGGCTGAATTTTCTGAAAAAGCTAACTATCCAAATAAGAAAGCAGACATCGTAACAATGAAAGGAAGCCTCCCTTTCATTCTGGGGATTGGAACAAAAAGGAGTATTATTTCCTGTGTTCTATGAAATTTTGATACTACCTTGGGAAGGTACAGGGGGTCCTGCCTGAGAACAACCCTGTCCTCAAATAAACTAAAAAACGGCTCTTTAATTGACAGAGCCTGCATATCACCTACTCTTTTGGCTGTTATCGCCAGCAGAAAGGTAAACTTAACTGTGAGAAGTTTAATAGAAATACTGTCTAAAGGCTCGAACGGAGCCTTAGTTAACTGTTCTAGAACCAAGGAGAGATCCCAGGGTGGAACCCTAGAGATCTGTACTGGAGACATTCTGTCCCTAGCTGACAAGAATCTTTTAACGAACGGGTCCTGGGACAATCTTCTGTCCAGGAAGTAAGATAAGGCTGCTACCTGAACTCTTAGTGTCTTGGTAGCCAGCCCCAGATCAACTCCATCCTGGAGAAATTCCAGAATGACCGAAGTTTCCTGTTGGGAAACCTCTCTGAACACCAGCGAGAGAAGACCCCACACCTTAGCATAAATCCGCCTGGTGACCTCCTTTCTACTAGAGAGGAGAGTGGTGATCACTCTCTGAACAGCCCTTCTCCCGCAGGTTCTGCCTTTCAAGCACCAGGCCGTCAGTTTGAAGAAGCTGGGCTCTGGGTGGAAGACCGGGCCCTGAAGAAGGTCTGACCGAACTGGTAGATTGAGAGGGGGGAGCTACCGACCAGTTCTCCAGAGTGGGAAACCAGGCTCTCTTGGGCCACCAGGGGGTGACCAAAATGAGACAGCATTCTGAGAGGTCCAGCTTCTGCAGGAGCCTCAGAGGGGGAAAGGCATAGGCCAGATGAAAACTCCACACCTGGACCAGCACATACACTCCCTCTGAGCCCCATTCCCAGGTCAGGGAAAAGAACCTCTTTAGCTTTTTGTTTTCCCTGCGGGCGAAGAGGTCTATCTCTGGATTGCCGAACTGTTGGCACACCAGATCGAACACCTGTGTTCAACTCCCATTCTCCCTGGAGAATCGGGTGGCGACTTAAAAAGTCCGCCTCTACGTTGTGAACCCCTTTTATGTGAACCGCTGTGATAGAGGGAATCCGGAGCTCTGCCCAGCTCAGGATCTCCAGAGACAAAGCCAGAAGGGTACGCGACCTGGTGCCTCCCTGATGGTTCAGGAATGCCACTGTGGTGGCATTGGCAGATAGAATCTGGACCTCTCGGCCCCTGACTCTCTCCTCGAAGGCCTTTAGAGCCTCCCGGACCGCCAACAATTCCCGGAGGTTTGAGGAGGCGCCCCTCTGACCTCGGTTCCAGGAACCCTGAGCTCGTCTAAGTGAGCCCCCCAACCCCAGGCGCTTGCATCTGTGGTTATCCTGAGAGGGTTGGACTGACTCCACAGACGACCCACCAGTAAATTCTGAGGAAGGAGCCACCACCTCAGAGATTCCTTTGCCACAACTGGGATGGGGACCCTGTAGTCTAGAGATTCCCTTGATCCGTCCCAAGAGGATAGAAGGAATTCTTGGAGAGGTCTGGAGTGGAGCTGAGCCCACGGCACCGCTGGGATGCAAGAGGTCATTAGACCCAGCACCCGCATGATGCTTCTGAAGGAGGATTCCTCTGCCTCCAACATAGACCTGACAGTTGTCATAAGACCCTGGACCTTGTCCTGGGGTAAAACAAGTTCTTTCTAAGGAATCCACTAGGAAACTTTCTTCTGTTCTGGGACGATCGAGGATTTTTCTTTGTTGATGATCCACCCCAGGCTTTCCAAGGTGCTCACGACCCTGGCCAGGTCTGCAAGAAGGAGATCTCGACTGATTGTAGAGAAGCAGATCGTCGAGGTAGGGGACTACTGCTATACCCTGCAGGTGCAGGTAAGCAATCACCTCCGCCATGATCTTTGTAAAGACTCTTGGACTGGATGACAGTCCGAAGGGAAGCGCAGCAAACTGCCAATGCTGCACTCCCTGGGCGGAAGTGATTGCAAACCTGAGGAAGGCCTGATGTGCAGGGAATATCAGGACGTGTAGATAGGCGTCCTTTAGGTTTATGGTCACCATGAAGACCCCCCTCAGAAGAAGCTTCCTGAGAGTGTACACGCTCTCCATCCGAAACCTCTTGCGACGCAGATAAGCGTTCAAGGGTCTCAAGTTTATTATAAGCCGATGCTTCCCTGACGGCTTTGGAACAACGAAAACGTGGGAATAGACACCAAAACCTTGTTGTTCTGTAGGTACCGGGATAACTACTCCCTGCCTTTCCAGTTCTGAGACATTCTGTACCAGACCTGCAGCTTTTAAGGGGTCCCTGGGTAGATGTGTTACCAGAAACTTCGGGGGAGGGGAGTGAAGGAACTCTAGCTTGTAGCCCTCTTAAGATTGAGGACATGGGGGCTCTGAGATATGCTTTCCCATCTGGGGAGAAACTGGGAAAGCCTTCCCCCTACCCTTACGTCACTTAGAGTTCTTGTCATTAGGCTTTTGGCTGGAGAAAAGGATACCTCCCTTCTGTTTGTCCTTGCCAGCACTCCACCTCCTAGTATTGACAGGTCTTTTGTCTGAAGACCGGTTCTTACCCTGGGGGCCTCGAAAAAATCTCCTTTAGGTTTGGTAGGAAACTTTACCCTTTTCGGTGGACCTGGACAGGGCTTGGTCAAGTCCTGTACCGAAAAGAAGGGAGCCCTCAAATGGGAGACCACATAAATGGGTCTTGGATGCACTGTCACCATCCCAGGTTTTGACCCATACAGCTCTTCTAGCAGAGTTTAAGAGGGCTCCAGTCTTTGCGGTGGTTTACGATTTCTACCGCTGCGTCCGCTAGGTACGCCACCGCGCTACCTATTAGCTGCAACGACTCCAAGACTTCCTTGGATTTGGAAGTGCCTGAAACATGGTCCGTTCATTTTGAGATCCATGCATCTGCATTCCTGGCTACGCATGCTGAAGCCAGCGCCGGGCTCATGGCTTCCCCATTGACTTCCCAGGCCCTCCGCAAGGTGGTTTCAGCACGCCGGTCCATCTGATCTTTGAGGTTACCAGTATCCTCAAAGGAGAGGTCAGACTGTTTGGATACCTGGGCTAAGGAAGCATCCAATCTGGGTGTTTTGAAGAACCCATCTTCATCTTCCTCCTTGAAAGGGCACCTACGTTTCCACGTTTTTTGGTCTTAAAAGCTTCCTTTCAGGATCCTTCCATTCTTGAAGGATAATGTCCTTCAGTGCCTGGTGAACGGGGAAGGTTCTGGGTTGAGACTTCAACAAACCCTGATACATTCTATCCTGTGCGGAAACCTGTTCCGCAGGCTCCTGGATCTCCTCAGAAGCATAAATTGCCCCAAGGAGGTCCTCCATATCAGCCGAGAAGATGTGCCTTCCTGGCCTGGAGCCCTCTTCCTCATCCTCTGCCTGACTATCCACCAGACCCTCATCAGATACTTCTCGATCCGAGATATCTGAATCCTCCTCCAGCTCCGAACCCTGTGAAGGTAGGGATTTTAGAGGCTGCAGCCGTTTTTTTTAACCACCCTGGGAGTCAAAGAACTCTGAGAGGAAGAGCCCCCCCCCCCCCCCCCCCCCACTTGTCTGAGGTTCTGGTTCCCTAGACCTGAGTGAGGATTGAAACTCCTTAAGCGTAGTTAGCATCTGGGTCTGGACAGACAGGAAGTCTTTCATGACCTGAGATGTTTCTTTTCCAGCCAATTTCTGAATGCATTTAAAGCAGAAAGGTCTGGAATAGTCTGGAGGCAACCTATCGTTGCAGTAGCCACATCTTTTGATGCGAGCAGGGGCTTTAGAGGGACGGCTGGTAGACCCCTGGGCAGTGACGTCCCCTCCTGCAGAAAAAACAAATACACACAGGGAATTTTTTAGTACCAAACAACCCTGTGCAGAGCAAAAAGGGGGAAGAGTCGGGGTACCTCCCCCATCATAACCCCTGCTGGCTGGGTAGGACTCACCTCCTGTGGCCTCCTCTGTAGCCTTGGCCGTACCGGGCCTTTCCTCATGCGCCGTCCGGGCTCGAACCGTGTCACTAAGAGCAAACAGGAGGAATGGGCGCCTCTTTATAGTGGAAGCTGGCTGAAAAGACGCCGGCCGTCGCCATCTTGCCGTAGACCGGAAACCGGAAGTGGTGCAGCGACGTCATTCCGGGCGCTAGAGGAAATCAATGAGTCCTCCAGGCCATGGGAAAATGGCGCTGCACATGCCTGAGTGGCGCCAATAGCCAGAACAGCACTTCACCGCTGGGTTCACCACCGCATCTGCGGGAGACCTGCCAGCCCCCCCTCCGAAGTGGACACCCACCAGGTAGGGAGGAAAAAATAAAATAAAATTTGGCCCCTGAAGCTTCCAGGTACCCTGTACCTTAGGGCTTCAGAAAAACTCAGGGGGTTCTTCAAGGCTATTCCTTCCCCCCCTGAGTATGTTACAAAAAAAGGGGACCCCCAGGAAGGATGAGCCTGTCCTGCTAGGTCCAGAGGCTTCCTAAGCGTTCGACCTAGGTCCCAGGGGGAGACCTCCAGCACCAGGCCTTTAGAAAACGGTTTCGCTGTGGGGAAACTCAAAAACTGAGGAGCACAGGGAGGGGGTGGGGTTTTTAACCTCTTTGATTGATTGTGTTTCCTGTCAGGTGGACTAGTCATCTCATTGTGCCGTCCTGGAAGACGTCTTGAGAAATGGTGGATAGAAGACAGGACAGCAAGAGTTTGGATATGAGTCCAGGCACAAGTAAAATTACTTCACTACTCATTCCTCAAGTAGGCTTAGCTCACCCGGATAGTTCCCTATGAAAGCGGATCCTAGCAGCCGAAGTGATGGACGTTTTAGTTTGCCCTTTTAGATGCGACTGGGAGATTACATATCACAGAACCGTTAATCCCAATCCTCTGGAGGGATTAGATCCAACACGAGTTACCGGGCCCTTCAGAAAAGGTCCTCCCCTGGCCTCCTCTTAGAACGGGTCCCCATGCCAGAGGCACCCTGGGATTTCTCCTTCCAGGACACGGGCCCCAGCTAAAGGTGCTGGGCCCAAGGCTGTTGCCCCAGGGCTAAAGGTGCCTGGGACTGATGCGCTCATGGGCCCCTGGCCAGGTATCACACTCAACGGTGGCCCCCTGGGCTGGAACCGACCTCCAATCTTTTACAAGTAGCGTCTGCCCTTTTATATCCTCTGGCATGCACAGGTTAACCACGCCCACTGTACCGCCACCGAGACAGGACACTCAAGGCACAGCACTATACTAGCGGTTCAACCCTGGCCCATTATGGCAGTGCCACCTACAGGCCACAGGAACTATACTACCTGCGGTGTAAAACAGAAGGTCCTAACAATTAACCACCTGAGACCTGGGCCATGCTCAAATGACAGCCTCAAGGTGGCTCTATAAATCCGGGAGGCCGTCAATAGACTGCCTCGGCTATTCCGACCACTGGGGGGCGCGAGCGCCGGCGCATCACTGAGATGACGATGCGCACGCTTGGCGGCCTCGATGTCTGCCAGGTACCCAAGATCGGCGTGTACACAGACAAGGATGTGGATCTCTGTGTGTAAACAGAGGTCCTGTCAGGGAGAGGGGACGGATGCTGTGTCCCTTGTACATAGGGACACAGATCGGTCATCTCCCCCACACAGTAGTAATCACTCCCAGGTTACACATTTAACCCCTTCCCTGCCAGTGTCATTTTTACAGTAACCAGTGCATTTTTTTATAGCACTAGTCGCTGTAAAAACAACAATGGTGTCAAGTGTCCGCCATGTCACAGTAAAAAAAAAAAAAAAAAAAGCCCTATTTTGTAAACGCTATAACTTTTGCACAACCCAAACAAACGCTTATTGCGATTTTTTTTACCAAAAATACGTATCGGACTAAACTGAGGCAAAAAGTAAAAAAAAAATTTGTTTTTCTTCAAAATCACCGCTCTGTTTATAGCGCAAAAAAATAAAAACCGCAGAGATCATCAAATACCACCAATAGGGAGCTCTATTTGTGGGGGAAAAAAAAAGTCAATTTTGTTTGGGAGCCACGTCGCGCAATTGTCATGCCAAGCGTGACAGCGCTGTAAGCTGAAAATTGGCCTGGGAAGGAAGGGGGTTTAAGCGCCCAGTAAGCAAGTAGTTAAGGTGGTCTGAGCCCAACTACAGCTCAAACCCTTCCCCTAAATTTGGGGACCCTGCTACAGGAAGATACTCAGTGAGAAGGTTGGAAGAGCCCAGGAGATCCAGTGGCATTGGATCAGCAAGTCTAGTGAGGAGAGACTGGGAGCTCAGATCTACAAGAAAATGATTGTAGAGGAATTATAGAAGCTCATTACAACTTGTGTTAGAAACTGTTGCCATAGGAGACAGCAATCCTACAAATGCAGATGTGGTGTCCAGCTGGATGCCTTTTCCTGCATGGCTGTCTTATAGAAGTCCCGAGTCTGCCAATTACCATTGCAACTACTTAAGGGTGTCCTGGCCCTAATCTTCTCTCCTACAGTTCTTGAATGCAAAGATTTTCTCAAACAGAGGTGTCTTTGCCCATGAATCTACCTTGCATTACACCCACTATGCCTTGTAACCCACTCTACACAGAAGGATGTCAGCTCTCCCTAACTGTAGAGGTTCTCATTAGACCAAAGGGGACCCGGGACCTCGCTACACAGATTTTGCTCTGACTGGAGACCACTAGTGTAAGGCAACATAAATCTACAAACTGTGGCCTTTACTCCCCTACTATCAGCAACAGTTTGTCACTGACACCAATGGGCATTATTCCTCACACAGTGGGACACCATTACTTTCCTTATTAATGGGGCATAGTTTACTCCTGATGCCAGGACATTTTCCACTGGCCACATACCTTCCTGCCACCCCCCCCCCAGAGTATGAAGGGCAGTAAACTAGCCCTTTGTTCAGAAAGTCGGCATCCCCTGCATTACATCAATGGGCACTAGACTAGTGGAAGCAAATTGGCTTGCTTTTAGCAAGCTGAAGACTTGTATTCTCACCTTGTGCAATCCTCATCTCCAGCTCAAGAGGACCAGATGTACTGACAGGAAGAGGTGGTGGCAAAGTATTGACTGTAAAACTCAACAGTGGCACAATCCCAGTTTGAATGAAGTGGCACTGCACAGTCACCCTAGAGAAACAGGTCAGTATTAGATACAGTGCTTCTCCCCCAATCCCCATCATGCACTACAGCAGGACTGCTCATCTTACCTCATTGTACTGTCCCTAGTAATAGAAGATCCTTGCCATGTCTGTATTTGTCTACCAGATTCAATAGTAGCTTCATAGGTCATTGGACCATCGGGCACCTGGGTGAAGAAAAGTTCAATTCCAACAAACCAGGATAGGCAGTCAATGAGCTTTTAAAAGCAATACCACCCACCATAAGTCATCACAACTTTATACCATATTGAAATTAAAAAGTAGCTTTTTGTACAGCACAAGAAACCTACAGAAGTGTGTTAAGCAGGTTTTAGATAAGCACAGGAGTAGGGCTGATGGTGCAGTAAAGTATTGGAGTACCAATTAAGCCAGTTCATGAAGGCAATAGTTAGATCACCCATGAATGGAACAGCCATCCTAAATTGGCCGAATTACAGCTGGTCTATAGCCAACCAAACTGATAAGAGGCATGGAGGAACTCAGCCATGAGGAAAGATTAGAGGAACTGGATTTATTCTCTTGATGAGATTAAGTGGGGGGGGGGGGGGAAATATGATCAACATGTATACAAGGAGGGCCATATAGTGAAGATGTTTATTCACTTTACGGGCAACAGACAAGGGGGCTCTCTTTACATCTAGAGGAAAAGAGATGTCATCTCAAAATACAGAAAGGTTACTTCACAGTAAGAGCTGTGAAAAGGTCTCCAGAGGTGGTTCTGGCCAGCTCAGTAGATTGCTTTAAGAAAGGCCTGGATTCTTTCCCAAGTGCACACAAAATAACTGGGTACTGACATCGGTAAAGTTGTTCCGGGGAAAATCCGATTGCCTCTTGGGGTTTAGGAAGGAATTTTCTCCCCTGCTGTAGAAAATTGGATCATTCTCTGCTGGAGTTTTTCACCTTCCTCTGGGTATATGGGATTTTATGGTTGAACTAGATGGACTTCTCAACCTGACCAACTATGCTGGACTGGAATGACCAACCCAACCAGGACAGGGGCCTGCAGGGTGGCCTCTTGCCTACTGACTATGGACACTGGCTTAAGGGAATGCTACCCTTTGGGAGGGTGCGAATACAATCAGCTCAAAGAAACCAGATACTGGGGTCTCCAGCTATAGTCAAAGGCACAGGTGTCAAAACACAAGGCCCACAGCCGGCCCTCCAGGCCATTTCACGTTGCCCTCGCACCTCTCCTGCAGCTGCAGGAGAGCTCCAGCCCTCTGGAGCTCCTCCAGAACCCCAATTTTTGCTTTCAAGCAATGCATACAGCTTCTTTCCAGCAGCATAAGAAAAGGGGGGGGGGGTGATGCAAGGGAGAGTAGGGGGACTAAACTTCTGATGGTGGGGTGGCATCTTGACATCTAATGTAAGGGAAGGAGATGCGCTGGACATCTAATCTTACAGATGCAACCGGCCCTTTTGAGAATAATGTGGCCCATGATGAAATTGAGTTGACACCTCTGGTCTAAGGTGTTAAGCAAGTCTCATTTGTGTGCATTCCATTGTCAAGTCACCCATCATCTTAGAGATGACAACTTACCTTGTTATTGAACCATTGTGGGATGTTTATGTGTAATATACATGGTATCCAGAGTTGTGGGCTTGGTGCTGGATGGTCACTGCATTAACTAGATGGCTAGTTGTTTAATAAGCCCAATGATTGTTGGCTGTTACTTAGCCATGGTAGGTATATTCTTATTTAGTTTGTATTGTTAAGGTAATGTGATCAGGTTCTACCTGATCTGCCCCATAAAGTGTGAATTGTCAATAGAGTTAGTTTGCATCCAAGCTAGTGTTGCAAAGTCTATTATGGGTGCCCAGTAGGGTTGCCACCTCATCCCTTTAAACCTGAAGGCAAATTATACAGGTTCCGAGGCCAATTTAATGCAGATAAGACACCAACTTTAATTACCACCTTGATCAGCCACAGAACCTGTGTAGTTCATATGTGTTCGGTTTTAAATGGGTAAGGGGGCAACCCTAGTGCTCAGCTATACGACCTGGTTCCAGACTGGAGGAAGATGTATACTGATGGAAGCACCCAAGCTGGGTGCTGGACAGTTCCATCACAATGATCTTTAGAAGCAATACTGAAGTTCAAGGTGTCATCATACTCAGGCAAAGAAGCTAAACCAATATTCACCTTTACCAAGTGATACAGCCTAAAGACCAGAATTGAAGCCAAAATTTTATAAAGTCCAAGAACTGCAAGCATCATTCCTAATGAAGCAAATTTCATATGTAAATTAGAGAATGTGCAAAGGTTAGCCCTGCTAGCACCATAAGGGTCAGACTGCTATAGTCAGGCTGTATTGCAATACCTACCTGCTTTGCTGTGGTGCAGGATAAAGGAAACCTGAACACTACAAAGGAGTTACTGGTATCTACTGTCAGCCTGGTGCAGGAGTCCAATCCAATCATCCTGACGGAGTCCAGATGCAGAGATGGCACGGTCAGTTCCCTGGACACTGCAATCGCCATGTTGCCATCAAATCTGCATTGTGTGGTCACTGTAGAAAACAAGATTGGGCTTTCACCATGTAGGAGAGACATGCAATTATGTCACGACAATGTGCCCACTGCAGTATTAATAGTCTAATCCAACTCACATCTGTACGGGTTTTAAGAGTGAAAAATTATACAGAGCAGACCATAGAAAGTCTTATGGACACCCAGAGGGTTGTCCATTGTACCCAAAGTGTGGCTCAGTCAAAAAAAAAAAAAGTCAAGCTGGCAAGACACTAGTTTGCTCTAGACACCATTGTGCAAATATTTTGTTTTAACAAGTACATTCTAGACTGGGCTTCAAGGTCGCTCAATTATGAAATTGAATATTAAAAAAGCTTTTAGCTATGGTCAATGTACCAGCAACCTTACATGCCAAATAGCAGGTTATGTTTTACCTACAGACTGGCCATACCATGTTTAGGCTGATACGGCTTCCCAACTTTAGTGATGATGCTTGCAGCACAAGCATCATCCTACTTACACTTGTTGCCAAAGAAACAGGGCATTGTAGCATCGCTCGGGGAGTAGCAGCATCCCATTGCAGCACAGGAGTCACTGGTTACAGGCGATTCAGCACAGGCCAGTTTGTCCTCTTTAGCAACAGCAGAGCAGACATCAGGGCTGGGGGCATCCAGGGCTTCTATACAAGAAAGGAGAGATTATAACATGTAATACATCTCTGAAGTCCTAACAGAACAATCTAGGAGACACACCCTGTCCGAATAACTACCCCCCCTTACCCCATAATGAAGCTACATTGTGCACTTGTTCCAGGGGACAATGCCACGAGGGTTCCCAATACCAGTTGCTGCCGCAACCCCCCCCCCCCCCCCCCCCAAGATTCCCCATTTAGAAGATTAGACATGTTACCATTCTGTGTTGGACATCTCTTCTCTCTCTTGTATTGGTCAACTGCACCATCAACATTTTCTTCCAGAAGCAGAACCATCATATATTCCCCATCCTAGAAAAAAAAAAAAAAAATTAAGAACTCAGCATGCATTACACCAGGGGGTCTCCCAAATTCTACACAAAGGGCCAGTTTACTTCCTTTCAAACTTTAGGGGGGGGGGGTGGCAGTCAGTAGGAGTAAAGTCGTAGGGCCACTCTGCCTGCAGGTGGGTTTGGAGACTCCTGCATTTCACCAAACCAAGTTAAGTTGTCTCAGTCCCTGCTGCCAAAGCCTGCCAATTATGTCTAAACCTTCCCACTTACAAGGAGTCAGGCACTTGTTTTACAAGTTACCAGGGGCTTTCCACTTACAGCCAGCACAGGTTAAAGAGGAAGTAAACCCTGATGGGTTTTACTTCCTCCGTTTCCCTGCAAAGGTAAAGCATAAAGGGCTACTACTATGCATTGCATAGTAGCCCATTATGTGACACTTACCTGCAGTAGAAGCCTGCGATGTCGCCGTCTTCCTCCATGTCAGCGAGCGTCCATCTCCACCCCTCTTCTTCCAGGGGCTGCAAACTCCGGCTCTGACTGTCTGGAGTCGCGTGACGTCACTCCCGCGGCTTTCTGACTCACGGTCAGTGAGCCGTTGTCTACGGCGCATGCGCCGTAGACATCGGTGCCTCTTTTTGCAAATATCTCCTAAACCGTGTAGGTTTAGGAGATATTTGTTGCACCTACAGGTAAGCCTTAAGGTAGGCTTACCTGTAGGTTAAAGTGGTATGTAAGGGTTTACAACCACCTTAAGCATGCGTAGAGACAGAATTTGTTGGGCGGGTGCAACACTGGGTTAGAGTATTGTCCAATTTGGAAGTTCTCCCTTCACTTCTGTCCTGAAGATGCTACAAGTGAAAGCTTCTAAAGGGAAGACATCGCCTTAGAGATATGCCACCAGAACAGGTGTTGCCATTTGATTTCCCTTCACCGCTTGTTCTGGAAACAGCTAAATGATCTCCCATTTGTGGCAATGGTTGCCAGACAAATGACCCATTAATGGGGACAATCAATAAACCTAGGCAGTTTTTGCTCTACAGAACAAAAGTTCTGGCTATACATACACCCAATGAATGAATTGCTAGTGTAGCGGGGTCCCCAAATTTAACCCTGCTATACCTAAATTTAGGGGTGACCAGAGCAATAGTTAGCTCGGGTCTTTTGATTGTTTGGACTCTGCTTTACTGCTGTGTCATCTGGCATGCAGTTCCCATTTAGTTGTATAGGTGGTGTTGTCGCCTATGCCCGGGGTTGATCCCATAACAAGAGGGTAGTGATAAAGATTGCCAACTTGGGAAAGGCCTGGTGACCTGTCAGAGGGAAGGATTCATGGACCGCCTTTGAGGAGCCGTTTGCTGCTTTAAAAGGAGAGATCTCCTTGACTTGGTCCTTGGAGGGGACTGAGCCATTGTTCCAGCATCATGCCGGCTGCTAGTGCTATTGAGCGACTATCCGGGTGAGCTGTACCCACTCGGGATAGAGTGGCGACGAAGCCAAGAGTGTGCCTGAATCCACTTCTATCTGCTAACCTTTTTCTTCTCACTTCAACTCTTGGGTTCCTGGAAGCAATGTAAAATAAACTCACGTTGGAGTTGGTGTGGACATTGACCTCATTGGGGAAAGTTAAAGACTCACCTCTATAAAAACAGAGGGGAGAACTAGAAGGGGACTTTTCAACTGCAGGACCCAAGTATGTAACACCGCCTGACCTCTATAACCTAGAGTACACGGGCATGGTGTGTCTTCTCCCCCTGCTTGAGGAGGTAAGAGGGGGGAAAGAGATCTGTGTGCTACACTAGCATAGATAAGACTTCTAGTTTTAGGATTCTATTGGGACCACTAAAACTTTGAAAGGATTTGTCCCATGACCCCATAAAAAAAAAAAAAAAAAAAAAAAGAAGAAGCCCAAGTCAGTGATGTCAGGCTTACCTCTTCCCTTACATAGCATCCATCATAGGCAGCAGCGATCACCATTGTGTTATTGGGTCCATGACTTACCCAGATCCCACAAGCAGAGTCATTGGCAGGACTCTGAAATACATCCTGGAAATCTGAACAAAACGTTAAAATTGATTTCTAAAAGGCACATTGTACCAAACCAAGTGTCACATTAGCACAAGATTGTTAGACCAGCCAAACCATGGAAAGTCCTCGTTAGACAAACATTTAAAGTAAAAAAAAAAAAAAAAAAAAAAAAAAAAGGGATTAGAACAGCTGTCAATTTTTAGGGCATCTGTGCCCCGTTAGGATTCACCCTCGCCATTTGCCCTACATACCATGATCATTGAACGTGAAATTAATACCAAATTGTGGGTTGTCCCCAGACATAAGGGAATCTTCCAATGGGGACACCAGTTCTGGCGACTTGGAGGTCCAAGGAATTCACTTAATTTCCGGTCCCATAGCCAAAACAGGAAGTGAGGGGGAAATATCCACAAGCAGACAAAGATGAAGAAAAAACCTGACAGAGGGGGGGGGGGGGGGGGGGGTGTAAAAACCCTCCTTACTCTATGCAAAAAAAAGAATACAAGCTTTGCCTATACTTTACACCAGAACATATCTGAGCACCACAAAACTAATCATGCAAGTCACTTTTAATGTCCATCAATGGAGCCATGATTTATTTTGTTTAAAAAATTACTTTGAAACCCTGGAATTTAAAGCTGAGGGCATCCTAAAACGTTACTAAACCCACAACAGTAAAAATCAAGTCTGTATATGCAGTACGGCGTGCTTGTCCTACTCACAGTGGAACCTAAGGGGTTAATCCTCTGCAATATGTAAAAAGGCTGTTTGATCCTGTCTTCTCTGATCCTCCCCTTCTTCCACTGTCCTCAACCCATTTCCTTATAGAACAAGCTGCACATGCTCAGTTTGGCATGTATTGCTAGCGAGTTCTCTTGGGAGAGTGCATGTGAGGAGCACTGTCCAGATACAGGGTGAGGGGCCCTGCGAGAATGAAAGCTCCTTCTGCAAGCTTTAACAAGACACTGATAGGAGTCACAAGACCGCTATATACTGCTGAGAAAGGGCATTTAGCATTTCCATGTAGTGTGGAAGAACAGACATAGGAATGCAGGGTCCTGGCATAGTAACACTTTGGGGGAAGATGAATTATGTAGCATTTACTTGCTGGAATCCATCTGCCCTGAACCTAGGTAGATGTACTTAGCCGAGAAAGCCCCTCCTCCCCTGGGATGACATTTTGATCTAGGCCGGAAGCAACTAAATAGGACAGTATATTTACTGTACTACATTTTTTCAAATAGTCATGATGATCAAACAGTTTAGTTAAATGTACCCCATTCACCATAGTAGCACATTTACTGTCAAATTAGAACTTTAGGCAAAATTGTCCCCCATTTCGGATAGAGTAAGGTCATCCCCCCCCCCCCCCCCCCCGTGTCCCATTGGGGAGATTTCCCTTCACTTCCTGCAACAAAGCCAAAAACAGGAAGTGAGCAAACACCTGCAAATTAAGGGAATCCCTTGGGGACACCCAGGCCACCAGAACTAGTGTCCCCCATTGGAAAATACCACCCCCCCCCCACTACTTTTCAGGGGACAACCCAAGATTCTTTTACTACTCGGCAGGCAGAAGGGATCGGCACACCATCCAGCCCCTATTACCTGCAGCCTGTAAAATTCTAAGAGGCTGAAAGCTGCAGCAGCTGGATGGTATACCAGTGCTAACTGGGATCTCAAGCACTGGGGCTAAACTAACACCCAATGGGAGCTTCCAGCCTGCTTCCCTTGTTGTGTCAGGTCTTCATGTATCAAGGGTAGAGCAGCCCATTCATTGCAAAGGAGGGGGTGCCCTGGAGTCTAGGAGGGGAGGGGGGGCAGCTGCCCCATATTTCCCTACTTCCTGTAGTGTCTGGTACAGGAAGTGAAGGGAAATCCCCCCAATGGGACACAGATTGGAGGGGGTGGAATAATCTTCCGTTCCACTTTGTAATAAGGAGGTATACCCATCCAGTCACTAGAGCAGCCATTCTCAACCAGGGTTCCTCCAGGGATGGCTAGGGGTGCCTTGAGATGTGGCCAACTGTCCTCCCTTCTCATGGTGGCTGCCATAAGTGTGCGCAACCCATTGCATTAGGGTGTGCACCCCCAAAGCTCCAACACATACTACCGATCACTCACGATGAAAGGGAAGGAGCCGTAAGGTACATATTTACCGGCCTCTTCCCCCACTCATCCTAAAACATCCCTGCAGCAACAGCCAGAGGGAGAGGAGAGTAGGGAAGCCAGCAGCGCTGCAAGGGAAAGGAGAGGGGGAACCTAGAGAGTAGGGGGAATCTGTGCTTCACAGGGTGATTAGGGTGTGCCTGGGCACACCCCTATGGTGGCTGCATAGCTCCAGGTCCAATGCAACTTGGCAGAGCCAGTGCCATGCCTGCAAGGGTGTCATTCTAGTCATCCCTAGGGGTAGCATTCTTCAGAGTTACCACCACAAACCTAAAGAGCCTTTTCCCAATGACACCTGATGGACTAATATTACCAGGGGTTCCCTAAGATCTAAGAAATTTTTCTAAGTGTACCTCTGGTAAAAAGAAGAGCGAGAAAGGCTGCACTAGAGCATTATTATCTCAGAACACTGACTACATTCTAGTGCATATCCTGGATAATAGGACACTGATCCCTATTCACCATGTGCTACTCCCATCCACCATGTTCTGTGAGTGACCAGCCAATTAGTAGGAACACCACCACTACGTTTGGCAATTTCCAACCTTAAACCACAAAAAGTAAAAAATGAAAGCAATAATAAAAAAAAAAAAAAAAAAAAAAAAAAATAAATACTTACCCAACACTTTCAGGGAAGAGGTCACCCCTTCATTAGGCATAGAAAAGGACAATTCCATCTTGGCCAGAGCACAGTGGAGGAGCGAGGAGCTTTCAAAGTGTCCATTGGCATCACACAGCAACCAGGACAAACTGAAGCTCCACAACAGCAGTGCTAAGCCCATTCCTGTCCTGGAAGATCCCATCCTGATGATCACTTGCAATACTGACCCTCAGCCCTGACCTGAGATTTATACCCTGGAGAGAGGGCGGGGCTTCATGCTGATTGGCCAGGGACTGCTATGCACACAGGTGATCCTTATACTTGCAAAGGTGGCCAAGAACTGTTGATTGTGGGTCTCTTCCAACCAATCAAGGTTCATGCTCTGGAATTATTAACCACTTGACGACCGCCGCACGACGATAGACGTCGACAGAATGGCACGGGGGGCATAAGGGCGTACAGGTACATCCCCTTTAAAAGGCGAGCCGTGGGTCGCGCGCGCGCAGCCGGTGCCACGCGATCAGGTCACAGAGCTGAAGAACGGGGAGAGGTAAGTGTAAACAAACATCTCCCCATTCTTCCTAGTGGCACTGTCAGTGATCGTCTGTTCCCTGTCATCAGGGAACAGCGATCAGTGACGTGTCACGCCAAGCCACGCCCCCTAACAGTAAGAAGCACTCCTTAGGTCACACTTAACCCCTACAGCGCCACCTAGTGATTAACCCCTTCCCTGCCAGTGTCATTTTTACAGTAATCAGTGCATTTTTATAGCACTGATCGCTGTAAAAATGACAAGGGTCCCAAAATGGTGTCAAAAGTGTCCGATGTGTCCGCCATAATGTCGCAGTCACGATAAAAATCGCTGATCGCCGCCATTACTAGTAAAAAAAAAATATATATTAATAAAAATGCCATAAAACAGTCCCCCTACTTTGTAGACGCTATAACTTTTGCGCAAACCATTTAATAAACGCTTATTGCGTGTTTTTTTTTACAAAAAGTATGTAGAAGAATACGTATCGGCCTAAACTGAGGAAAAAAAATGTTTTTTTGTATATTTTTGGGGGATATTTATTTTAGCAAAATGTAAAAAATATTGAATTTTTTTCAAAATTGGCGCTCTATTTTTGTTTATAGCGCAAATAAAAAATAAAAACCACAGAGGTGATCAAATACCGCCAAAAGAAAGCTCTATTTGTGGGAAAAAAAGGACGTCAATTTTGTTTGGGAGCCACGTCGCACGACCGCGCAATTGTCAGTTAAACCGACGCAGTGGCGAATCGCCAGCCAAATGGTCCGGGGCTGAAGTGGTTAAAAAAAGGAGCACAATTGGTTACTACTTTGTATTTTATTTATTTTTTTATTATATTTGTTGCAGCTTTTTTTTTTTTATATGTTCCATGAATGTGCAAAAATTGGGGCTGATTTATGAAAACTGGAGCAAAGAAAGCAAACAAAACGGGGCTCTTATCCAGAGCAGCCAATACCCCTCACCCAAGAGATCAGTTTTTGGTTTATTTTCCAGTTTTCAATATCAAGCTCTCAGGCCCGGGTCACACCTAGGCATTTTCTAGCGCATTTTAAGTTTTGCAGTAACACACTACAGACCATGTAACATGGTTTCCTATGGGGTCACGTTCACATCTGTGCATTTTCTGGAAAGGGCCAGGGATTTGTTTCTGGTTTTTGGTTCCATAGGCTTCAATGGATCAGAACCGTGTATTGAAAATGCAAAATGCACCTGGAAAATGCGAACTGCCTGGGTGTGAACCAGGCTTTAGGGGTTCTGAGGTGTCGCATACATTTTTGTATTATTGTGGAACACAATTTTCATCCATGGCCGCTGTAGCCACCCCCTATTCAGGCGTCCGGCCCCTTTTCGGACTTCGGTCGCCTGAATTACAGCGGCGGGGGGTGTTTTTGAAGCAATTGATTAGAGTCATAGGCTCTAATAGGCTTTAAAAAAATGACCTGCGAGCATTGCGCTCACAGTTCACCTAGGAGTGTTAGGAAAGCGAATGAATATTCGCTTTCCTAACACTGAACCGCCTCTCAGCCAATCAGGTGCGTGGGTCTGTTACCTATCACCTGATTGGCTGAAACAACAGACGCTACGATTGGACACCTATAAGGAGGAGGGGAGGAGACGCACGGAGGACACAGGAGCCGCTGCAAGGTCCCACCGCTCGCCGCCATCAGCCGCTGCCTGACCGAGACAGGGTAAGTGCTGGGCAGACAGCAGGCGGGCGGGGGGTCACAGTGGCTGCAATTTATGGGCACAGTGGCTGCGTTTGATGGCACAGTGGCTGCGTTTGATGGGCACAGTGGCTGCGTTTGATGGGCACAGTGGCTGCGTTTGATGGCACAGTGGCTGCGATTGATGGGCACAGTGGCTGCGTTTGATAGCACAGTGGCTGCGTTTGATGGGCACAGTGGCTGCGTTTGATGGCACAGTGGCTGCGTTTGATGGGCACAGTGGCTGCGTTTGATGGGCACAGTGGCTGTGTTTGATGGCACAGTGGCTGCGATTGATGGGCACAGTGGCTGCGTTTGATAGCACAGTGGCTGCATTTGATGGGCACAGTGGCTGCGTTTGATGGCACAGTGGCTGCGTTTGATGGGCACAGTGGCTGCGTTTGATGGCACAGTGGCTGCGTTTGATGGCACAGTGGCTGCGTTTGATGGCACAGTGGCAGTGTTTGATGGGCACAGTGGCTGCATTTGATGGCACAGTGGCAGTGTTAGATGGGCACAGTGGCTGCGTTTGATGGCACAGTGGCAGTGTTTGATGGGCACAGTGGCTGCGTTTGATGGCACAGTGGCTGCGTTTGATGGCACAGTGGCTGCGATTAATGGGCACAGTGGCTGCGATTGATGGGCACAGTGGCAGTGTTAGATGGGCACAGTGGTTGCGTTTGATGGCACAGTGGCAGTGTTTGATGGGCACGGTGGCTGCGTTTGATGGCACAGTGGCTGCGTTTGATGGGCACAGTGGCTGCTTTTGATGGCACAGTGGCTGCAATTGATGGGCACAGTGGCTGCATTTGATGGCACAGTGGCTGCAATTGATGGGCACAGTGGCTGCATTTGATGGCACAGTGGCTGGGTTTGATGGGCACAGTGGCAGTGTTAGATGGGCACAGTGGTTGCGTTTGATGGCACAGTGGCAGTGTTTGATGGGCACAGTGGCTGCGTTTGATGGCACAGTGGCAGTGTTTGATGGGCACAGTGGCTGCGTTTGATGGCACAGTGGCTGCGTTTGATGGCACAGTGGCAGTGTTAGATGGGCACAGTGGCTGCGTTTGATGGCACAGTGGCAGTGTTTGATGGGCACAGTGGCTGCGTTTGATGGCACAGTGGCTGCGATTAATGGGCACAGTGGCTGCGATTGATGGGCACAGTGGCAGTGTTAGATGGGCACAGTGGCTGCGTTTGATGGCACAGTGGCAGTGGTTGATGGGCACGGTGGCTGCGTTTGATGGCACAGTGGCTGCGTTTGATGGGCACAGTGGCTGCGTTTGATGGCACAGTGGCTGCAATTGATGGGCACAGTGGCTGCATTTGATGGCACAGTGGCTGCAATTGATGGGCACAGTGGCTGCATTTGATGGCACAGTGGCTGGGTTTGATGGGCACAGTGGCAGTGTTAGATGGGCACAGTGGTTGCGTTTGATGGCACAGTGGCTGTGTTTGATGGGCACAGTGGCAGTGTTTAATTTATATATTTTTTTTCTGAATTTTTCAGTTTGTTTGCACCCCCCAGCTGGGTTTTAACTACTTCCCACCCGGGCCATTTCTGACATTCCTTTCCAACAAAAATCATAATTTACAGTGGGGCAAAAAAGTATTTAGTCCCCCACCAATTGTGGAAGTTCTCCCACTTAAAAAGATGAGAGAGGCCTGTAATTGTCATCATAGGTAAACCTCAACTATGAGAGACAAAATGTGGAAACAAATCCAGACAATCACATTGTCTGATTTGGAAAGAATTTAGTTGCAAATTATGGTGGAAAATAAGTATTTGGTCCCCTACAAACAAGCAAGATTTCTGTCTCTCACAGACCTGTATATTCTTCTTTAAGAGGCTCCTCTGTCCTCCACTCATTACCTGTATTAATGGCACCTGTTTGAACTTGTTATCAGTATAAAAGACACCTGTCCACAACCTCAAACAGTCACACTCCAAACTCCACTATGGTGAAGACCAAAGAGCTGTTGAAGGACACCAGAAACAAAATTGTAGACCTGCACTAGGCTGGGAAGACTGAATCTGCAATAGGCAAGCAGCTTGGTGTGAAGAAATCAACTGTGGGAGCAATAATTAGAAAATGGAAGACATACAAGACCACTGATAATCTCCCTCTATCTGGGGCTCCACGTAAGATCTCACCCCGTGGGGTCAAAATGATCACAAGAACGGTGAGCAAAAATCCCAGAACCACACGGGGGGACCTAGTGAATGACCTGCAGAGAGCTGGGACCAACGTAACAAAGGCTACCATCAGTAACATACTACGTCGCCAGGGACTCAGATCCTGCAGTGCCAGACGTGTCCCCCTGCTTAAGCCAGTACATGTCCGGGTCCATCTGAGGTTTGCTAGAGAGCATTTGGATGATCCAGAAGAGGATTGGGAGAATGTCATATGGTCAGATGAAACCAAAGTAGAACTGTTTGGTAGAAACACAACTCGTCGTGTTTGGAGGAGAGAGAATGCTGAGTTGCAACCAAAGAACACCATACCTACTGTGAAGCATGGGGGTGGCAACATTATGCTTTGGGGCTGTTTCTCTGCAAAGGGAACAGGACGACTGATCCGTGTACATGAAAGAATGAATGGGGCCATGTATCGTGAGATTTTGAGTGCAAACCTCCTCCCATCAGCAAGAGCATTGAAGATGAAACATGGCTGGGTCTTTCAGCATGACAATGATCCCAAACACACCGCCCGGGCAACGAAGGAGGGGCTTCATAAGAAGCATTTCAAGGTCCTGGAGTGGCCTAGCCAGTCTCCAGATCTCAACCCCATAGAAAACCTTTGGAGGGAGTTGAAAGTCCGTGTTGCCCAGCGACAGCCCCAAAACATCACTGCTCTAGAGCGGATCTGCATGGAGGAGGGGCCAACATACCAGCAACAGTGTGTGACAACCTTGTGAAGACTTACAGAAAATGTTTGACCTCTGTCATTCCCAACAAAGGATATATAACAAAGTATTGAGAGGAACTTTTCATATTCACCAAATACTTATTTTCCACCATAATTTGCAAAAAAATTCTTTCCAAATCAGACAATGAGATTGTCTGGATTTGTTTCCACATTTTGTCTCTCATAGTTGAGGTTTCCCTATGATGACAATTACAGGCCTCTCTCATCTTTCTAAGGGGGAGAACTTGCAGAATTGGTGGCGGACTAAATACTTTTTTGCCCCACTGTATTTGCTAAACAATTACTCAAAACCCCAAACATTATATTTTTTTTGCAGAGGCCCTAGAGAATAAAATTACGGGTTTTGCCTTTTTTTTATGTCACACAATTGTAGCGCTACCCCCAGTTAAGAGAGCCGCTGATATTGATTTGGGCCCTGCAGTGCACCGCTGTCAACCCCCGGCAATCGGCTCTAACCTCCCGTGGCACAGCTGGTGATAGAGGGATAGGACCGCGTGATCGCAACTGTTGGTGACGCAGTCCTATAACAAACATACACAGAATATACTTTAAAACTCCTATTAAAGTAAGCGGAACTGACACCAAATGTACTTTACCCAGATATTTTACTGAGGCTAATGGGCAAGTAATAAACAACAGTATAACAAGTTGCAGATCCCTGCAATAAACAGTAATAAAGATAAACAGAGTAATCAGAATAATAAAGTATTGCTATGCAACTCTAGCGCTGCCCTTTTACAGCTACTTCCCCTCATGGGTAGACTAACACCCAGCAATGTCTACCTATGCAGTCAGGCCTGACTGATCTAAATGGAAGTTCAGTGAAACAATATTCGCTAGCAATCTTTTCGGTGGTGCACTTGAAGAACAACTTTGTAATCCCAACGAATAGTAAAGATAAAGGATCTGTCTTTAAACAGCTCTCACCACCCGGACAAGTCCAAATCCGTTTCCTCCATCGATTCGTCTGGGAACAGGAATCCACCGACATCCAAGTCTTCAATCCTTCTGGTGTACTGCAGCAAGGAGGATTAGATGTCTCTAAGGCTCTGCTAGGCTGGCAGAGGGCTCTTTGGAAAGGAGCACACGGCCCAGGCTTCAGGCCTTGTGCACACAGCAGTTCAGCACAGAGATCCTCTTGCTAGGAGAGGGGTGTCCAAAGAGGCCGACCAAAACTCCGCCTCCCCTTTATAAAGTCTGCCCCAGCAGTCTCTGTTCTGGAGCAATGCACCCTGGGTGCTGCAAGATGTACTGGGAGATGTAGTCTCTCTCTCCTCTGCTTTCACTTCCATAATGTCTCTTTACTTCCTCCCGACTCACCTCTCACCTGGAACTTCTTGTCTCTCTGCATTAAAGGGGAACACCCCGCTACACACTCCCCCCACTTGAACTCTTTGGTCCCCAAAGATAAACTTCAACAAATACTGTTTACCATTTTGGACAATGTCGAGCATGATGTTGGCATAGGGAATTCCCACCAAAACTTTGGGATGGAACTCTCTTGCCCACAGGTCACACTACCATGAGTGGCCTGCCTAACTGTGCCAGAGAGTGAGCTGGGGTTGCCCTCCACCAAATGGACGGTGGAAGGATCAGGTTGTTCAACACTTCTCCTAGCCGTTACAACAGAGTCCTCTGAGCTCGTCCCCATTTGGGGGTAAGTTAGTTTCTTGGGAGGCCTGATGACTCTGCGAGCCCTCTGCTCTCTTGGTGCTTCTGACTCTGGCACCACAGGCTCTTCTTCAGGAGTAAGTTCAGGTAACATTGCTGGTTCTGGAACCTCTGATTCAGAAGTCGACTGACGTATGGAATCTCTAGAGTCCTCCTCTGCGCAAGTGTCAGGAACATCTTCCCAGTAATCAGCTGAGGGACTGAAGGGTATGAATTCAGTAGCCTCCGGATTCAGCGTTGCATCTGGGGTATCCCCTCCATTTGGGAGATCTATGGCAGACGTTCCCAGAGGCGAGGGAGGCCACAGCCAGTCCAGTTCTCCACCTTCTTCTGTACTCAATTGGGAGGCCTCCCCATCTTTGGCTCGAGAGGTCTGGGACCGAGTGTTCGGCCTAGGAATATCCAGGATAGAGGCCGGTTCAGGGGAGTCTCTCACGGGAGGTATTCTGACTGCCTCAGCAAGTGGGAGCAGGTGGTTCCGATGCCACGTCTTCAGTGGACCCACCTTTCCTTCTGGCTTTAGTTTGTAGACAGGCAAACCGGGCAACTTCCTACAGACAACATAGGGCTCAGATCTCCACCTGTCGGCAAGCTTGTGTTTTCCAGGGACCCCCAGATTGCGTAGCAGTACTCGGTCCCCGGGCTGCAGATCTTGCACTCGAACCTTCAGATCAAAATTTCTCTTGTTGCGGGCCCCCCTTTGATCCGAAGCCGCCTGGGCTTGTTCATAGGCCACCTGCAAGCTACGTCTAAGTCTGTCCACGTATCCCTTGTGGGATGTAGCTGAGGTATTGTCTATAGAAGTGCCAAAGGCCAGGTCCACAGGTAGCCTTGCTTCTCTCCCAAACATAAGTCGATAAGGGGAGTAGCCAGTGGCGTCACTTGTGGTACAGTTATAGGCATGTACTAGGGCTGATATGTGCTGACTCCAGTGTTGCTTCTTCTCTGTTTCTAAGGTTCCCAACATGTTGAGCAGGGTCCGGTTAAATCTCTCCTGCTGAGCATCTCCTTGTGGGTGGTAAGGCGTGGTTCTGGTCTTCTTTATTCCTAATGAATCCAAAAGTCTTCGGATCAACCGACTCTCAAAGTCCCTTCCTTGATCTGAGTGGAGTCTCTGTGGTAGTCCGTAATGGACAAAATACTTCTCCATAAGTATCTTGGCCACGGTGGATGCCTTCTGGTCTTTGGTTGGGAAAGCTTGAGCATAGCGGGTGAAATGGTCGGTTATTACCAGAACATTCCCCAATCCACTCAGGTCGGGTTCGAGGCAGAGAAAGTCAATGCATACCAGATCCATTGGGCCTTGACTCTGTAAGTGGCCTATTGGGGCAGTTTGATGGGGTAGGGTCTTTCTCTGAATGCATCGTGCACAGGAATGGCAATACTCCTCTACTTCTGCCCTCACGCAGGGCCAATAGAACCAATTTCTGACAAGCTGGAAGGTCCTTTCTGCCCCTAGGTGACCATGATGGTCATGCAGGGCAATTAGTACAGTCTCTCGGTGCTTCTCTGGAAGAAATAACTGCCACTTATCTTCTGAGTCATCAGAGGGGCCCCTTCGGTAGACCACTCCCTGATGTACCTGTAGCCTGTCCAATTCCTTCCTTAACAGGCGAGCCTCCTTTGAGGGGTGATGTAGGAATTTGTTGGGATCCTGATTCTCCAGGGCTTCGAGGACCAATCTCCCCATGGGGTCTTCCAATTGGTCACACCTCAACTCCTTCTTGGACAGTCTCGGTAGGTTGTCTTCCTCCAGTTGAGTTACCCCACAATAGTGTTTGGGGACTCCTACCATGGTAACCCCTATTTCTTCTGCTCTGGAGCCTCCTCTGGCTTGGAATTCAGCCCCTTGACAAAGGGCCCGCACCCCGTCCGGTGCCACTTGGGTCCAATCTTCCCAGTCATTTGTCGTGGCATGAGACCTCCGGGACAGGGCATCTGCATCCCTATTTCCGGCTCCTGGTCTGTACTTCAGACTGAAGTTGAATCCAGACAATGCGGCCAACCACCTGTGTCCGGTGGCATCTAGTTTCGCGGTGGTGAAGAGGTAGGTCAGGGGGTTGTTGTCTGTCTTCACAGTAAACTCTGCCCCATACAAGTAGTCTTTTAGCTTGTCTACTACCGCCCATTTGAGGGACAGGAATTCCAGCTTATGAGTGGGGTAATTCTTTTCTGAGGGGGTCAGGCTCCTGCTCACATAGGCCACTGGTCGCAGTTGTCCTTCATGTTCTTGGTAGAGTACACCACCTAGACCCTCATGGCTGGCATCCACATGTAATTCATAAGGTCTGGTAGGGTCGGCGTAGGCCAGGACTGGGGCAGTGGTTAAGCTCCTCTTCAGAGCATGAAAGGCCTCTTCACACCTTGGGTTCCACTGATCTTGAACTGACTCACCAGGCCTCCTGGGCCCTGAGTCATCCTCTTCCCCTTCTGCCTTTAGCAATTCATTCAACGGGCGGGCAATCCGAGCAAACCCCTCCACAAACCTCCTATAATAGGAGCAGAACCCCAGGAAGGATCTGAGCTCTGTTACTGTGGTGGGTCGTGGCCAGGAAGTGACTGCTTCCAACTTCTCAGGATCTGTGGCCACCCCTTCTTCAGACACTATGTGCCCCAGATAGTTCACAGAAGACTGGTAGAACCGACACTTCTCGGGGGAAAGCTTAAGTCCCTCTTCGCTGAGTCTTCTCAATACTTTCTCCAACCTGGCTTCATGTTCTTCCAAGGTTCTTCCAAAGACAATGACATCGTCCAAGTACACAAGGACTTCTATAAGATTCATGTCTCCAACAGTCTTCTCCATAAGGCGTTGAAAGGTAGCAGGAGCTCCAGACAGACCCTGAGGCATCCTATTGAATTCGAAGAATCCCACCGGGGTTATGAAGGCTGTCTTCTCCCTGTCTTCTGGGTGCATAGGGATTTGATAGTACCCACTCTTGAGGTCCATCACACTGAACCATTTGGCTCCAGACAAACTTTGTAGGGCATCTTCTATCCTTGGCGTGGTGTATTGGTCAGGGATGGTTCTCCTGTTGAGAGTCCTGTAATCGATACAAAGCCTCAACGACCCATTCTTCTTTCTGACCACCACGATTGGGGAGGCATAGGGACTTCTAGACTCCCGGATCACACCAGTCTTCTTTAGTTCTACAAGTTGTTCCCTCAGATCCTCCAGATCTGCCAGGGGGACCCGCCTGACCCTTTCTCGGAAGGGCTTATCTTCTTGGAGGCGGATCCGATGGGTGGCACTTCTTGCACACCCCACATCGAATTCATCTTCGGAAAAGATCTTCTCCCACCTGGTCAGCTGGGCCTTGGCTCTTTCTTTCCAAGCCCTGGGTAGGTTCGGGTTTTCCACGGACAGTTTCTCCCAAACATCTCCTCCGTCACCCGTCCCCTTGACTTCGGACCAAGTGACCGGGGCAGCAGGGCTCACCTGACCAAGCAACACTCTGGCAGGGATCTCCATGGGTCCTCCCGTAGTGTTCCTAACACTCACCGGAACTCTGCCATGGGCCTTCTTCAGGGCCTTGAACGGAATCACTTCTGGTATCACTTCCAGGCCTGAGGACTCTTCCCTTGGGTCTGATTCCAGCATGACAAAGGGGCCGGGTTGTTCCCACGAAAGCTTCACAGTGGCCCTAAGACAGGTTACTTCTCCGGGCTGTAGCACTACTCCTTCTCTGCCAAGTCTCCACACCTTCCCTATCCCCTCTCCCGGGGTCTTCTGCTCTAAGACCAGTCGTTGGTAGGCCGTCTTTAGCATGGGATGGATTTTGGTGGCTGAATGGTTTCTCTCTTTCACTAGAGGGGTCAGGAGTCTCCTGACTAGATCCGTGTTTGTCCCAATGATCAGGGAAATCTTGCTGGCTCCAGGCGGCCGGGGACACACAACTGCCAGGGTGTCAAACACTTCAGCCTTCCCAGCCACGGATGGGTCGAAAGTCATCTTTATGGGCAGGTACCCATCATAAGGGAAACTCTGGGTTCCAAGTCCCCATATCTCCAGCTCTTCTATCTTCTGGATAGGCAGATGACTCAAGTGCCTATCATAGAAGTCCCGGTATAGTAAAGTCACCTGTGCTCCGGTGTCCAAAAGAGCTTTAGTATAGACTCCTTCCACTTGAATGGGCACAGTAGGAGACGGGCCCACCAGTTCCTTTGGGTATGGCCGGACTGGGGTCACCTCTTTTTTTTGGCTTTCGACCCTTGCCCTGCTCCTTTTGGACTTTAACTTTTCCTGAGCCTGGCATGCATTGACTTTCTCCCTCTCAATGGGGGCACAAACCCGCTGAGGGATGTTATTGTTCCTTTTAGGTGGATGTTCCTTCTTTGGGGTGCTGTACTTCCACTGAGGGGTCTTGCCCCCTCCCTCTGGGGTACATCTTGGTGGGGGTGTACTATACCTCCTCCTAGGAGTTTTGTCTCCTCCATTCTTGGCCTTTTTTTTTAGTTTGGAGCGCACTGAAGATGATGGGCACCCGGTTGACTCCTTCACCGAGGCCCTTTGGAGTTTCCCGCCGGCTTGCAATTATCTGTTCTCTTCTTCTTTGGGCTGGAGCATACGTTAGCAAAGTGGCCACTCCCTCCGCAGTTATAGCAAATCACCTCTTCTCGGTCCTGTAGGGAGGCCGGTGCTGAGGTGTTCGGGAACAACTCCTTTCTTGGGCTTGGTTTCTCTCGTCTTCTCTGATCTTTCTCCATCAAAGAGGTCAGCATCTCCAACACTTGGGCCATTTGCGATTTCAGAGTGTCAACCTCCGCATCTCTTTCTGGGCTCTTGACCGAATGGACCAACACTGGTACAGGTGTGACATTCGCCTTGGCCACCTGCTGATCTTCCTGCAGCGCCTCTTCGCCCCTAATAATTTTTATTAGATCAGAGTAGGTTAGTGACATTCCTCCTCCTGAGGTTTTCAGGTGCAGCCAGACCGGGTCTGAGCGCCGCGCTCCCCTCATGATCTGCTTCATGCGTGCTTCATCTGCATCTTTGGGCAGCATTCCCTTCTTCAGTACAATCTTGCATAACTGCCTGTTCAGCCTTCTAACATATTCTGACAGTTTCTCATTCGGCTGCTGGAGAGTGTGTTCAATTTGATAAATCATCTCTGACACCTTCTCCAGCTGACCAAACTCTTCCTGCAGCATGGCCAGGCAATCTTGAGCTGTACAGTTTTCATTTCCAAACCGGAAGCTCTTCACCGCTTCTGCCGCGGCACCTTTCAGACTTTCTAAGACTCGCTGTCTCTTCTGTGCCTCAGGCACCTCCCATGCTTCTACTGCCTGCAATGCCTGTTCCACCCAAGTGTCAAAATCTTCCTCCCCCGCAGGGACGGGGAGCTTCCCTGAGAAGGTGCTAAGCTTCCGGTAACCGGCCTCCACATGCACCGTACTGCTTTTCTGGCACTTAATTACAAGGTCTCCTAGAGCATTCAACAATTCAGGCCCTATAGCGGCCAGCGGTGATCCCGGGCTTAATAGTTCCTTAAGCTTTTCTGCTTTAGGGGATAGTGGTGGAGATAATTGTGGGAGTGATGGCTTTGGTGTCTGAAACCATTCTTCCTTCACTGGCAGCGTATGTATCAAGTGATAGATCTGATTATCTATGGCTTGTATACTCTGACTTTTAAAATGCTCTGGGATTTCGTTTTTCCATTCTACCAGTGCGTATGTAAACGAGATCACTGGATCTGGCCTAAAATCCATCACCCATGCTTTGTGGCTCGGAGACAGTAACAATACGAGCTGTTTTATCTCCTCTTCCTTCCATCTTTCCCCCGGGAGTACAATGACTACCGCCGCGGTTGGATCGGCGCCAATCGCTGCGCACCACTGTGACATTGCCAGCGGGTCCATGCTGGTACTTCTGACCGGCTTGATTGCAGCGTGCAACGTACAAGGATCCCGGACTCGAGCCCCCACGTGTAGCGCTACCCCCAGTTAAGAGAGCCGCTGATATTGATTTGGGCCCTGCAGTGCACCGCTGTCAACCCCCGGCAATCGGCTCTAACCTCCCGTGGCACAGCTGGTGATAGAGAGATAGGACCGCGTGATCGCAACTGTTGGTGACGCAGTCCTATAACAAACATACACAGAATATACTTTAAAACTCCTATTAAAGTAAGCGGAACTGACACCAAATGTACTTTACCCAGATATTTTACTGAGGCTAATGGGCAAGTAATAAACAACAGTATAACAAGTTGCAGATCCCTGCAATAAACAGTAATAAAGATAAACAGAGTAATCAGAATAATAAAGTATTGCTATGCAACTCTAGCGCTGCCCTTTTACAGCTACTTCCCCTCATGGGTAGACTAACACCCAGCAATGTCTACCTATGCAGTCAGGCCTGACTGATCTAAATGGAAGTTCAGTGAAACAATATTCGCTAGCAATCTTTTCGGTGGTGCACTTGAAGAACAACTTTGTAATCCCAACGAATAGTAAAGATAAAGGATCTGTCTTTAAACAGCTCTCACCACCCGGACAAGTCCAAATCCGTTTCCTCCATCGATTCGTCTGGGAACAGGAATCCACCGACATCCAAGTCTTCAATCCTTCTGGTGTACTGCAGCAAGGAGGATTAGATGTCTCTAAGGCTCTGCTAGGCTGGCAGAGGGCTCTTTGGAAAGGAGCACACGGCCCGGGCTTCAGGCCTTGTGCACACAGCAGTTCAGCACAGAGATCCTCTTGCTAGGAGAGGGGTGTCCAAAGAGAGCGACCAAAACTCCGCCTCCCCTTTATAAAGTCTCCCCCAGCAGTCTCTGTTCTGGAGCAATGCACCCTGGGTGCTGCAAGATGTACTGGGAGATGTAGTCTCTCTCTCCTCTGCTTTCACTTCCATAATGTCTCTTTACTTCCTCCCGACTCACCTCTCACCTGGAACTTCTTGTCTCTCTGCATTAAAGGGGAACACCCCACTACACAATATTTGCGCAGCAATTTTTTAAATGCAAATTGTTTTTAAAAAACTACACTTTAGGCTGAGTTTACACTGTTGCGGATTAGATGTGGCTTTCACCGCATCCAATTTGCATGTCAGGAGATTGTGACTGGCTCTCTATGGAGCCGGTTCACACATCTCCGGAGTGGCTCCGGTGCGAATTGCACAGGAGTTCTGTGCGTCTTCTGGTCCATTTCAGGTCCAAATTCAGCCTAAAATTCGGACTGAAATCGGACCTGAAATGGTGAAGGGGGACGCGCCGGACCCCCTGCTGTGAGCCGCTCCGTGCTGCATGTTGAACCCAGCCTGAATGAATTAGAGTGCACACAAACACAATATAATACCCATTTTTTTTGCGCGGCGCAATGCTGGACGGACGCTTCTGAGCTAAGCTCCGTCTGACCAGGTCTGCCAGGCAGGAATCCCGGGGGTTCAGGGTAGGACTTAGGGTGGTGGGGGCCCCTGGGCTTGAGTCACTTTCGGGCCCTACCTTCTATACATTACAAAAAATGGGCGTGGTTCATGCAAAATAGTGGGCGTGGCTCAAATGGGCGTGGTTCGGAAGGGGTGTGATTAGAGTCTGAGATGAATGAGGGATGGAGGGAGAAAGAAAGAAGAGTCATGGGGGACTCCGGTCAAATGCACCTTGCACTGAGAGGGTCATTAGACACTCATACATTATATAGCGATGCATGGCACTTAGTGAGGCATGGTGGCACTGACCCTAAAGTGGCACTGACAGGGGCATGGGGGCACTGACCATAAAGATGCACCCTGCACTGACAGACAATGGACACCGACCATTATGTTGCACATTGCAGTGAGTGAGGCATGAAGCACATACCAAAAGGTTGCACTGAGGGGGGCACTAACCACAAAATAGCACCTTGCACCGAGCGAGGCATTGGGCACTCATGCAGTATATAGTTTTGCATGGCTCTTAGCCAGGCACTGACTAGGGCATGAGAGCATTGGTCATAGAGTTGCACCTTGCACTGACAGAGGCATCAGACATGGACTACTATAAAGTTGCACCTTGCACTGAGTGAGGCATGAGGCACTGAGTGAGGCATGAGGCACTAACCATAAAGTAGCACCTTGCACTAACAGAAGCCTGAAGCACTTACCATAAAAAAGTTTCACCTAGCTCTGAATGAGGCATAAGGCACAGACCATAAAGTCACACTGACAGAGGCACTGAGGATAAAATTGCAATGAGTAAGGTATGAGGCACTGACCTGGAGCAGTATATAACGTTATGCATGACACAGAGAGAGGTATGAGGCACTGATCTGCAGTATAGAAAGTTATGCATTGCACTGATATAGGCAGCACTGACAGAAGTATGAGGCACTGTCGCTGACCTGCTGCTGGTGATATAGGTAGGTATTTATTGTGACTTTCCTGGTTGATCACTCTTCCGAGTCTTCCGTCCCCTACTACAAGCAGGACTCAGGAGAAGCCGACTGTCCACTTTGAGCGCCCGCCCTGCAGTGCATTCTGGGAGGTGTAGTCTCTGCAGTGTGTAGGCACAGCCCGGCCGAGTCTAGTGTGTGCTGTTGAGAACTACATCTCCCATCATGCAATGTGGTGCCAACTAGGACAGTGATGGAGCCTGCTATTGGCTGCTGCCGCTGATGAGGGTGTAAGGGGGGGGGGAACTTTTAATGTGCTCACCCCGCCAGCCTTTGCCTAATTAGAGAGCCACCTCTGCAGGCAGGGGCCCCCTAGTGGACGGGGCCCATGGGCTTGAGCCCAGTCAAGCCCAATGGTAAGTCTGGCCCTGCCGGGGCTAATTCCTCATAAAATCCAGCCAGAATCACTCAGCACCCCCGCGGGACATCCTGGTACATGCCAACAAAGAAAAAAGGGCGCAAAAGTCGCTCCCAGCACTCGCTGACAACTTTTCTCCTGGACCTAGAGCGTTCCACTACAGCAAAGAAGTAGAGCCAAAATGGCGCTGGCCCACACGCGGCCTCCAGCAGTTTGACACGCAGACACAGGCTTTGCCAACTACAAACTGTGAGTACACACTCCCCCTCACTAAGGCTGATCTGGATGCCAGCCTAACAGCCATTTATGAGAAACTAGTGGGAAAGCTAGAATCTGAGCTGCACAAATCTACCAGCGCCTTATCACAAGAGATAGCCAGCATTGGAGGCAGTACTGACATCTTAAGCCCCGTACACACGGTCAGACTTTTGGCCAACAAACTTCATTTTGAGCAAGTTGGACCAACAATCCGACCGTGTGTACCCTCCATCGGACAAACTTTTTTTGTTTTTTTTTGTGTTTTCATCGGACTAAAGTTGGGTCTGCAAACAAACTTTTGGCCAACAAAAGTCCGATGGAGCAAAGTCCTACCGTGTGTACAGAAAACCATAGGACTTTTGTCCGATGGACAAAACAACTAATGTTAAAATCAACCAACAATAGCAGAAGTTGACCAAAGGGTGGCGGTAAAGAGCAGAAAAACCACGTGATGTTGCAAAAAGTTTTGGGAAAGTTTGCAGAAAAGTCCTGTGGTGTGTATGCTATGGGTGTTCTCGACCAACTCCGTTCGGACAAAAATCCACGGAAAAGTCCGATGGAAGTCCGACAGTGTGTATGGGGCTTAAGAAACTAAACATGACGTATTGTCCTTGGCCCACAATGACCTTAGAAAAGACTACGAGACTCTAGCAGACAGCTTTTCTTTCATGCAGGCACACGTGGAAGATTTAGACAACAGAAACAGATATAAGGGTGCGCGGAATCCATTACAGCAAATATTAATATTAACTGTGGGCCCCGAGCCCACAGTTTTTGAAGCCAATTAGAGCCTCCGACTCTAATCACGTGCTTCAAAAATTCATTGAATTCCATGCGTCCGGTGCCCTGCGTGGAGCTTAGGGGCCGGGCGCATGTATTTGAGGGGGTGGGGGGGCGGCGCCCCTAATGGATGGACCGTCACTGCAAATAAATAAACAAATAAATAAATATTATGTATCTGTTGAATCTGCTGGGCTTTAAAAAGTAACATTGAGCTTTAAGGGTATCATTTTTATTTATGTAGCGGCCTCATCCCTCACTCCCTTTCTCATGCTCGGCTTGCCTTTCTTCGTCTAGGGGTTTCAGTGCTGGGGGAGGGAAGAGATACACCTCGGCCCATGTCCCCCATAGCTGAGAGGTGAAGGCCAGAAGATTGGGCCTTGTGTGGGTGTCCTAGAGTCAAGTCCAGTACTTCGTCCCTGACTCCTTTGCTCCTAGTAACCAGAGTTCCACACAGTGAATAGGTCCAACTCAGTTTTATTCTTCTTGGTGTACAAACATACAGTTTCTTCTACTGAGTAGTGATGGGGAATAGATCGAGGCACAATCCCTTCCCTTCTCCTGCTAACCACTGCGGTATCACCAGTGGCGAATAGTCACTGCCACTGACTATATTGAGTAGAATGTGAATTACCTTCGCTAGCACGGCCCCTGTCAGGGGAAGGAGATCCGTCCAAGGGAGAAACCGGAGGCCTCTCTGTCACCAGCAATGCTGCACTGGACTCTTCAGAGAAGTTCAGCACACCAGATCTCACAAACTCAGACACGGGCACCCAAGGAGTTAGGGCCCCCTTGGATTCCTCCACCCTCGCGGAACTCAGTCGAAGGTACTGAGCCCCAGGCCTCCGCCATAGTACCTCACCCCAGGCTAAAGGTGCCTGAGATGGACTCCGGCTAGGTCAAGGGCACCTAGGCCTGGAACACTGGAACGCCAGCACCCAAGCTGAAGGTGCCTGGGTGCGGCCGAGTCCTCCCACTCCCACTCCGGACTCTGAACTCTGAACCCTCTGGTAAGGGCGTCCGCCCCTTTTATCCCCTCTCCCTTCGTGCCACAGCGGGTTCCCCGCCCCGCTGTACCAGCTCCAGGGGAGGACAAAAAGGTACAGTTTTGCGGTGTGAGCTCAGCTCCGGCCCAGGCAACAGCGCCACCTGTGGACCACAAGGAACCTCACACCACCAGAGTCCTCCAAGAACCAGAAAAAGGTCCCGGATTCCCTAGCAATTAGTGCATCTGGGCTACACTACCACCCAGATGCTTCCCCTAAATTCAAATACCCGCTACACTTATAAAAGACCTGCATTACCAGTTCACTTTTTAAGCAAACCGACATTCCATTTTAATCTCGGCAGCGCTGGGAATGTTGAGGCAGTAATTTTATATAAAGAATTCTTGGAAGAAAAAAATCAGTGTTTACTGGAAGGAGATCTGCAGGACCTGCACTGCGAAGTATTGAGTGGAGAACACAATACACACAACCTGCTGACCCGGAAATCCCAGCCTGCAGACTCTGTTTCAACACTAATTAAGTGTAAGTGTATGTTAAGAAGAACCATCTCGTTAGGCTTGATGAAGGGAAAAGCAATGCTGCCTTTATACAATCTGCTGACTGGAGCAGGAGCAAAACTATCAGACAAACTATTAAAAACATTCCTTAAAGGGTAAGTCCAGTCAACAATGATGTTTCGGCTAAGAAAATAATGAGCCAGTCTCCATCGTCAGGTCCTTTTTCCTACTAGAAGTTCCCATAGTGAGATCTCCTTAGTGATATTTTTAGCTCTGATCTGCAAATATTTTGTATTTAAAATTTAAAGGAAACTGACATTCCAAGTGGAATAGCTGAATCAAAAACTAAAGCCTCGTACACACGGCCGTCAAAAAACGACAAGAAAACTGCCGGGAGAGCTTTCTTGCCGAGAAAACCGGCCGTCTGCACGAGGCTCTCAGGTTTCTCGTCAAGAAAACTGACCAGAATCTCGATGAGAAAAATAGAGAACCTGCTCTCTATTTTCTCGTTGAGATTCTCGTCAGCCTGTTTCCCGACGAGAAACCCGAGAGTGTGTACGCTTACCTGTCGCCGTGGAAACCCGTGTATGCTCGAAATTACTTTGACGCATGCGCGGTAGCTTCCTAGGCATAGGTAGGGTGTAGCAAGATGGCGGCGGCGGCATCGAATGGGACGAGCGCACGCTCGTCGTAGTCGATGATGTCACCGCATTCGTTCCATTCAAAAGAACGGCGGTTCTTTTGAATCGAGCGTGTGTACACTCGGCCGGGACAAGATTCTTGTCAAGAATCTCGTCAGGAAAAACAACAGGTTTTTTCCTGACGAGATTCTCGGCCGTGTGTACGAGGCTTAAATGTCACAGTCAGGGGTCGGGCTTTGAGACCAGGCAGTGGCTATAGCTGTGGGGAGGCTCCCACCGACTAGCTAGATAAGTACACAAGTAGATCACCCTGGCGGATGACACTGGCGCACCCAAGGTGTGAGGTCTAAGCACTAAGGCCCCTTTCACACTGAGGCGCTTTGCAGGCGCTATTGCGCTAAAAATAGCGCCTGCAATGCGCCCTGAAAGAGCCGCTCCCTTGTATCCAGTGTGAAAGCCCAAGGGCTTTCACACGGGAGTGGTGCGCTGGCAGGAGGGTAAAAAAACTCCTGCAAGCCGCATCTTTGAGGCGCTGTAGGAGCGGTAAAAATACCAAAGTGGTTGGATAAACCGTATACGGCATCTAATATAGATGGAGGTAATGATTCATAGAAGGGATGTTCCCTATATGGGATACTTGTGCTAAGGATTGATGGTAATTATAGTGATAATTATTATAATTCTTCTTTATTTATTGTTTTTGCTATGCAGGGTGATGGAACCGTGCTATTTTATTAATATATTTCAGACCTAATGTGTATGATGTGTTGTCATGTCATGTTTTGTTTGTTTAAGAAATAAATAAAAAGATTTATTAAAAAAAAAAAAAACGCTCCTAAAGCGCCCCTGCACATTGAAATCAATGGGGTAGCGCCTCCAAAACGCCCGCAAAACCCTGCAAAGCTGCGTTTTTGCGGGCGTTTTTAACCCTTTTTCGGCCGCTAGCGGGGGGTTAAAATCACCCCGCTAGCGCCCGCAAATCGCGGCAAAAACGACGGTATAGCGGCGCTATACCGCCAGCGCATCCAGCGCTTCAGTGTGAAAGTAGCCTAACTGGTATTTACCAGAGCGCTCAATGGTGGAGAAGGGTTTTGCTGTGTGTTTGTACCAGGTTGTGGTCCTCAGGATCGCCAAGGTTTGATAACAAGAGGTTGCAGGATGGGATCAAGCAGTCAGGAAACAAGCCAAAGGTTGGTAACAAAGGGTTGAAGCTTGGGATCAAGCAGAAGCATAGTTGAAGAACAAGCTAAAAGTCAGTAATGGGTGGTTGTGGAGATAAGGACAGCTGCAGGTACGCAAAGGAGCAAAATATCAGCTGGAGAGAGTACAATAATCTGGCAAACCGGAAGTGCAAATGCATGGTTTAAAGCAGTGTTCCGGCCAAAAAAAAATAAAAAATTAAATGCCAGCAGCTACACATACTGCAGTTGCTGGCTTTTAATAATAGGGCACTTACCTGTCCTGGAGTCCCTCGATGTCGGCACCGCAGCTGATGTTTCCATCAGCAGTCGGGTGCTGCCGCCGCCATTGCGGGTAAGGGAACACGGCAGTGCAGCCTTTCGGCTTCATGCCGGGAACCCTACTGTGCATGCGTGAGGCCCCGATCCTCTCTCCTATTGGCCCGACGGGAGGAGGAGGGAGCCCTGCGGTGACGTCACGTGCCGCGGCCCGGACTCCCGGAAGTGGGAAAGGATACCTGTCAAAGTCAGGTATCCTGTCCCCCCTCCCCCCGAAAGGTGCCAATTGTGGCACCGGAGGAATCAGATGAGCGGAAGTTCCACTTTAGGGTGGAACTCTGCTTTAAATATGAAGTTCATGGGAGGAGCAAAAAGTTCAAAGTTCACCAGAAACAAGGCACAAGGCAAGATTTACCAAGAGTTCAGTCAGGATACTATTTAGCATCTCAGATGGCTCGGCGAGGAGAGTTACTGCAGGATGCAACAGAGGTTGTGGGTTCAGATCCTGGTCATGACACCAAATATAGACAGAAACTTAGAGCTGAGTTAGGTGGAGCAACAAGGGCGGGAACAAGGTTCTCTGGAATCCAAGGTGAAGATATCAAAGTGCTTCCCTCCTTCACCAGTTGGAGCAAATGTACAGTGGTCCATGAAAAACCAAACTGGATAGGGGTACCCTGTTTTATATAACCCCCAACATGCCATGGACAATCTGTTGTATCCTCAAGGGCAGTAGCGTAACACTGTATGGCCAAAGGTTTGTGAAGTACTGACAATCACAACTACACAAGCTTGTTGGACATCCCATTGCAAAACAATGGATTTGCCCCCCTCACCTTTGTGGCTACAACAATCTCCATTCTTCTGGGAAGGCTTTACACAAAGTATTGGAGTGTGTCCGTGCAAATTTGTGCCCAATTGTGAGGACAGGTACAGATGTTCACAATCAGCATTCCAATTCATCTCATCAGTAGGGATGAGGTAAGGGCTCTGTGCAGGACACTCAAGTTCCTCCACACCAAACTGCTCAAACCATTTCTTTATAGAGCTGGCTTTGTACACAGGGGCACAGTCATGCTGAAAATGAAAAGGGTCTTCACCAAACTGTTACCATAAGTTGGTAGAGCACAATTGTCTACAATGTCCTTAGAGGGTGTCTGTTGGAATTTAAGCCCATTTGTGGGGTCAGGCGCTACTGTTGGATGTGAAGACCTGGGTCACAATTAGTGTTCAAATTCATCCCAAAGGCGTTCATTAGGGTTGGGGTCCAAAAGCGTTCAGTAGGGTTGAGGTACACAGGTGTTTAGTTGGGTTGAAGTCCAAAGGTGTTTAGTAGGGTTGAGGTACACAGGTGTTCAGTAGGGTTTGGGTCCAAAGGTGTTCAGTTGGGTTGAGGTCCACAGGTGTTCAGTAAGGTTGAGGTCCAAAGGTGTTCAGTGGGGTTGAGGTATACAGGTGTTCAGTAGGGTTAGGGTCCAAAGGTGTTCAGTTGGGTTGAGGTCCAAAGGTGTTCAGTAGGGTTGGGGTCCAAAGGTGTTCAGTAGGATTGGGGTCCAAAGGTGTTCCGTAAGGTTGGAGGTCAGTGCTCTGTATAAGACACTCACAGAAAAGGGTCTTCACCAAGCTGTTACCATAAGGTTGGAAGAGCACAATTGTCTACAATGTCCTTAGAGGGGGTCTGTGGGAATTTAAGCCCATTTGTGGGGTCAGGCACTGCTGTTGGATGTGAAGACCTGGGTCACAATCAGTGTTCAAATCCATCCCAATAGTGTTGGGGTCCAAAGGTGCTCAGTAGGGTTAAGGTTCACATGTGTTCAGTTGGGTTGACGTTCAAAAGTGTTCAGTAGGGTTGAGGTATACAGGTCTTCAGTAGGGTTGGGGTCCAAAGGTGTTCAGTATGGTTGAGGTCCACAGGTGTTCAGTTGGGTTGAGGTCCAAAGGCATTCAGTAGGGTTGAAGTCCAAAGGTGTTCAGTAGGGTTAGGGTCCAAAGGTGTTCAGTTGGGATGAGATCTAAAGGTGTTCAGTAGGGTTGAAGTCCAAAGGGGTTCAGTAGGGTCGAGGTACACAGGTGTTCAGTAGGGTTGATGTACACGGGTGTTCAGTAGGGCTGATGTACACAGGTGTTCAGTAGGGTTGGGGTCCAATGGTGTTCAGAAGGGTTGAGGTTCACAGGTGTTCAGTACGGTTGAGGTCAGGGCTCTGTGCAGGATACTCAAGTTCCTCCAGATCAAACTGGTCAAACCATGTCTTTATGGAGCTGGATTTGTGCACTGGGGCACAGTCATGATGAAACAGAAAAGGGTCTTCACTAAACTGCCCCTACAAGGTTAGAAGAGCACAATTGTCTACAATATCTTTGTATGATGTATGCATACTATTGATAGTGTACATATCAATAGATTCCTCCTAATTATAAACTGGCACAGGCAGGGCCGCTGATAGGCCAGTACAACTAAAATAATTATTTCAGCCAGCACCCATCATCAACCGATCTCATCCCCCCGCCCCCCTCCGACTTTTCAGTTATTTTTTCTATTTTTTGCTACCTCCGTACTGATGTTTTTGTGAGTGAGAGGGAGGGACTATTTCTTCTGTTTCGGGTGCATATCACTTCCGTGCCCGCTCCTCATGCTGGCTCAAGTCCAGGCCTGCACATTGCCTTCTCTGGCGGAGTGATTCCCATAACGCATGTGCTGCCTGCAGACAGTGCCACCCATGTCACCAATGCCATAATGTGCTACAGACAGTGCCATCCATGTCGCCAATGCCATAATGTGCTGCAGACAGTGCCACCCATGCCGCCAATGTCATAATGTGCTGCAGACAGTTCCACCCATGCCGCCAATGCCATAACACATGTGCTGCCTGCAGAGACAGTGCCACCCATGCTGCCAATGGCATTGGCGGCATAGGTGGCACTGTCTGCAGTACATTATGAAATTGGCAGCATGGGTGGCACTGTCTGCAGCACATTATGGCATTGGCGGCATGGGTGGCGCTGTCTGCAGCACATTATGGCATTGGCGGCATGGGTGGCACTGTCGGCAGTAGACAGTGACGGGACAAGGTTAGCTACAGCCCAGGGCGAACATGCAAAATTGCGCCCCCCCCCAAGATCGATGAGCATGTTGTGTCAGCAAAAATCCCCCCCCAAAAAAAATCAAGCACTAATCAGCATGCTTACCCCTTATGCATAAATCCCCCCTCCTTCCAATACAAATCCATCCTCCCCCTGCTGAAATCACCTTACCTTCAAATCCCCACTCCTAGTACACATCCACAAATTTCCCCTCCCAGAACAATTCTTATCCTCTGCCCCCCCCAATTTCCCCTCCACCCAACCTCCTTGTGGTCCCCCCCACCTCACTTAATGCCACAGTGCCCAGGGCAGCCGCCCCTCCTGCCCACCCCTTGTCCCGGCCCTGGCAGTAGATTATGGCATTGGCGGCATGGGTGGCACTGTCTGCAGCACATTATGGCATTGGTGGCATGGGTGGCACTGTCTGCAGTACATTATGGCATTGGTGGCACTGTCTGCAGTGATAAATATCACAAAGACAAATCTGTCGGGTCTAGGGAGGGGCCAGGGGTGGGGCTTAAGGAGGGACCAGGGGTGGGGCTGAAGGGGGTCCCCTCAGGTAGGCTGTATGGTGCCCCATGATTTCTATCAACGGCCCTGGGCACAGGGTTGCATAAAGTGAAAGTTACAGATATTATGATTGAACTGTGACACAATTGTAGGTTGGGTACCTTCTCAGCTCACAGAGACTTGTAACGACATCAAAGGGGCGTTTCATCCCTCTCTTACTTAGCAGCCTGGATGAGTTCGACTTCTAAGCTTCCTAATTAACGTCCCATTGTCAGAGAAGTGCCTCTGAGTGGGTGATATTTTTCGCCTTTGCTGGAAAACTTGTTGCCTTATCATAATTTGTAGCCTAATTCCTCACAGTGAGCGTCTAAGTGATGCTTCGCAATATCAATACACATCATTAATTTTAATGAGAGAGCTGCGGAGGATACAAAGGAAAGTCAGCTGGGTTATTCGTCTCTTCCAGGCAGTTAGAACGGGGATGTACGAGGAGCAGTGGGCAGATAAGTGTTGGGATTAAAGTAAAACTTTGGTCAGAAGAAAGAAAAGTATTTTCAAGCTGGAACACTGGCTGTTGTCTCATGCTAAAATCCCTTCTTCATCTGTGCAACAAACTGCTTTCCTATCAACTAGGGGGTTGTCCCGATACCGATACTAGTATCGGTATCGGGACCGATTCCGATCATTTGCTTGATTACTTGTACTCGCACAAATGCTCCCGATGCCTGATCCGATACCTGGGAGAGGCGGTGTTTCATCAGATTAGGCGACCCGGCGCAACCGGAAGTCAGCGGGCGGAACAACGGAAGTGACGCTCTGTGTCGACGTCAGCGGTTGGACATCCCGATGCCCATCTTGGTACACCCTGCACTCAGCCGCAGTAAGCCAGCAGCGGACATCTTGTTACACCCAGCCCATATAGTTCAGCTGGGTGTAAAAAGATGGCCCCTGCTGCTTTTATGCGGCCGAGTGCAAGGAGTACCAAGATGGGCGTCGCAGGCAGCCTTTCCTCTCATGGTATTTCAGTGTCTGCCCATAAGTGCCCATAAATGTCACCTGACAGTGCTCGATGCCCATAAGTGCCGATATCAGTGCCAGCCACCTGTCAGTGCTATCTATCAGTGGCAGCCACCTGTCAGGGCCAACTATCAATGCCATCTATCAGTGCCAGCCATCTATCAGTGCCAGTCACCTGTCAGTGCCACCTATCAGTGCCATCTATCAGTGCCAGCCACCTGTCAGTGCCATCTATCAGTGCCATCTATGTGTCAGTGCTACCTATCTGTCAGTGCCAGCCATCAGCGCCATCTATCTGTCAGTGCCAGCCCTCTCCCAGTGCAAGTCACCTGTCAGTGCCACCTATCAGTGTCATCTATCACTGCCAGCCACCTGTCAGTGTAATCTTTCAGTGCCATCTATCTGTCAGTGCTACCTATCTGTGAGTGCCAGCCATCTTTAAGTGCCAGCCCTCAGTGCCATATATCTGTCAGTGCCAGCTATCAGTCAGTGCCCATCAGTCAGTGCCAGCCATCAGTCAGTGCTCATCAGTGCTACATATCAGTGCCACCTAATCCTATTAGTGCTCAATAGTGCTGCTTAATCAGTGCCACCTACAAGTGCCCATCAGTGCTGCATATCAGTGCCACCTAATCTATATTGTGCTTTGAAAACTATCACATGACATTAAAAAAAAAAGAATTGGTAATCAGTATCGGCGAGTACTTGAAAAAAGTATCAGTACTTGTACTCGGTCTTAAAAAAGTGGTATTGGGACAACCCTACTATCAACATCAACTACTGTATACTCCATGACTAAAGAGCAAAATCCATTTTTCTGAGTCGGCATGTCACAGTCGCTTATGCACATGAACTTGTTTTCGGGCATGGGAGCGCACACGCGCATAGGAACGTACATATAATGGCATGAATGGAACGCACGGGCACATCCTCCACAGATTAATATCATATTTTCTGTTTTATCAAAAAATTGGGTATTATATTGTGTTTGTGTTCACCAAAACTCTTTAAAGTGAAAAATTGCATTTCATAAACCTGCCTTCATTAACTGGCGGACCGTGGTCCACACCCAGACCAAGTGACACTCCAGTCCGGACCATCAGGCCGCCAGACTGTTATGGAAATTGTGCATTTCTCATTTTTTGACAGACATACAATGAGCACAATCCATGCCATAAACTTGAGATTCTGGACCTCGGCTGGAAGAAAATTTTAGTGACTAGACTTCTTTGAATTTTAATTCAATACCCCTGTGATAAACCGTTGCACAAATATCATGTAAAAAAAAAAAAAATTGCAACAATCATTTTATTCTCCAGGGTGCCTGATTAAAAATATATCATGTTTGAGGTTTTTCTCTAGCAAAAAAAAATGCAGATTTTTTACATGTATGACAGAAATGTCAGAATTGGCCGGACTGGAACTGGTTAAAAGATGAAATGGACTTTCCCTGTAAAAAAAAACAGTGGACTATACCACAGCTCAGCCGGAGGAGGGGGGCTCAGGACTGAACCTTTGCTGCCCCTGCCAACACCAAATTCAAAAGCAATTTTCAGGAGTGCTAGAAAAGTAATTTCTTCCCGTCTATCGTGTCAGGAATATCGCACTTTGTCTCAGCACGTCTGTAGCATTTCCTTGCATTATGCAACACTAATGTTCTGTGCTGAATATAATTATATTGTTTACCGAAAGAGTTTTTTTTTTATTCCCCTTTACCATTAATGAAGAGATAATATACAAATTAAAACGCCTTCCTGTGTTTCCATGGCAACGCGGAGACATCCTATAATACACAGGCTGGTCCTATTATTCAGAGAAATCAAAATGTAATTTTTTTATCAATCTTAAAAATTAGCGAAGCCAGATGTGGCGGGTCGGCGTACTTTTCTGTGAATGAAAACTGCGCGTTCCACCCGTGATGTCATTATAGGAGAGTCATACGGGAGGCAAATCTTTAATAAAGCTGAAAGGAAGCAATCTGACATACACAGAGATAAAATACAAGATATAGGAACAGGTATTAATAGAAAAAAACATAAAGGGGATGTCCACGTCAGTCTTATGCCGCGTACACACAACCGTTTTTCATGGCGTGAAAAATGCCATTTTTTTAATTGGTCATTAAAAACGATCGTGTGTAGGCTCCAGAGCATTTTTAACTACGTGAAAAACGGCCTAAAAAAAATTAAAACCTGCTCTATTTTTTCACGTCGTTTTTCACGTCGTTTTTTTTTAACGTCGTGAAAAACGGTAGTGTGTATGCTTTTACGAGGGGAAAAAAAAATGCACATGCTCAGAATCAAGTATGAGACGGGAGCGCTCCTTCTGGTAAAACTAACGTTCGTAATGGAGATAGCACATTCGTCACGCTGTAACGGACTGAAAAGCACGAAGACTGAAAAGTACGAAGACTGAAAAGCGCGAATCGGCTCTCACCAAACTTTACTAATACGAGGATCAGCAAAAGCAGCCCAAAGGGTGGCGCCAACTGAATAGAACTTCCCCTTTATAGTGCCGTCGTACGTGTTGTACGTCACCGCGCTTTGCTCGAGCATTTTTTTTCACGATAGTGTGTAGGCAAGGCAGGCTTGAGAGGAAACACGAAAAATCACGTCGAGAATAACGTCGTTTTTTTATATGACATTAAAAACGGCCGTGTGTACGCGGCATTAGTCTGTAATGCTGATGCAGGAAGTGTTGGAAGATGGTATAATAATATTATATTGATAGGGAGACACAGTTCTAGAATTGCCAGGAAGGTCCTGGGTAGGGATGAGCTTTATGTTCGAGTCGAACATTGGCTGTTCCCCCGTTCGGCGAACAGCGAACAATTTGGGGTGTTTGAAGTATATTCGCAAAGCCACAGAACACCCTTTAAAAGTCTATGGGAGAAATCTAAAGTGCTAATTTTAAAGGTTAATATGCAAGTTATTGTCAAAAAAAGTGTTTGGGGACCCGGGTCCTGCCCCAGGGGACATGTATCAATGCAAAAAAAACTTTTAAAAACTGCAGTTTTTTTGGGAGCAGTGATTTTAATAATGCTTAAAGTGAAACAATAAAAGTGAAATATTCCTTTAAATTTCATACCTGGGGGGTGTCTATAGTGTGCCTGTAAAGTAGCGCATGTTTCCCGTGTTTATAACAGTCTCTGCACAAAATGTCATTTCTGAAGGAAAAAAAGTCATTTAAAACTACTCGCGGTAATGAATTGTCGGTCCCGCCAATACAGAGAAAAGTAATTGAAAGTCATTGAAAAAAAAGATAATGCGTGGGGGTCCCCCAAAATTCCATTAACAGGCCCTTCAGGTCTGGTATGGATATTAAGGGAAACTCCGGCCCAAAATAAAAAAAAATGGCGTGGGGTTCCCCCAAAAATCCATACCAAACTCTTCAGGTCTGGTATGGATATTAAGGGGAACCCCGCACCAGAATAAAAAAATGGCGTGGGGTCCCCCCAAAAATCCATACCAGACCCTTATCCGAGCACGCAACCTGGCAGGCCGCAGGAAAAGAGGGGGGGGGACGAGAGAGCTCCCCCCCTCCTGAACCGTACCAGGCCACATGCCCTCAACATGGGTAGGATGGCCCCATGTTGATGGGGACAAGGGTCTCATCCCCACAACCCTTGCCCGGTGGTTGTGGGGGTCTGCGGGCGGGGGGCTTATCGGAATCTGGAAGACCCCTTTAACAAAGGGGACCCCCAGATCCCGCCCCCCCATGTGAATTGGTAACGGGGTAAATTGTACCCTTACCATTTCATAAGGGAAAGCGTCAAAAATTTAAAAAAAATACACAGACAACGTTGTGAAAAGTCCTATATTAAAAAATAAAAAAAGCCATTCCAGCGTTGTAATGCAGTCTGTCCAGCGACGATTCATGAATCTCCAGCGATGCGGCGAGTCTCCAGCGATGAACGACGCACATCTTCCCTGCATCGGAGCCTCCTGGCTAATGACACGCAAGCTGTGTTGACAGTTCTTTTTTTCTCTCTTTCTTTCTTTTGCTCTTTCTTTCCTCCTTTTTCTCTCTTTCTCTCTCTATTCTCTTTCTTTTCTCTGTCTTTCTTTTTTCTCTCTCTCTTTCTTTCCTCCTTTTTTTCTCTCTTTCTTTCTTTTTCTCTCGTTCTCTTTCTTTCTTTCTCTCTTTCCTCTTTTTCTTTCTTTCTTTCTTTCTCTCTCTTTATTTCTTTCCCTTTCTTTTCTATTTCTTTCCTCTCTCTCTCTCTCTTTCTTTCTTTCTTTCCTCCTTTTTCTCTCTATTTCTTTCTCTCTTTCTTTCGCTTCTTCTTTCTTTCTTTCGTTCCTCCTTTCTTTCTCTCTTTCTTTCTTTCTTCCTTTCTCTCTTTCTTTCTTTCCTCCTCCTTTCTTTCTTTCTTTCCTCCTTTTTTTCTCTCTTTCTTTCTTTCGCTCTTTCTTTCTTTCCTCATTTGTTCTCTCTTTCTTTCTTTATCTTTTTCTCTTTCTTTTCTCTTTCTTTATTTTTTTCTTTCTCTTTATCTCTCTTTCTTTCCTCCTTTCTTTCTCTCTTTCTCTCTCTCTTTCTTTCTTTATTTCTTTTTCCTCTTTCTTTCTTTCTCTCTCTCTTTCTTTCTCTCTCTCTCTTTCTTTCTTTCCTCCTTTCTTTCTCTCTTTCTTTTGTTCTCTTTCTTTCTCTCTTTCCTCTTTCTTTCTTTTCTTCTTTCTTTCTCTCGTTCCTCTTTTTTTCTCTCTTTCTTTCTTTCCTCCTTTCATTCTTTCTCTCTCTCTCTTTCTTTCGTTCATTCATTCTTTCTTTCTCTCTTTCTTTCTTATTTTCTTCTTTCTTTCTCTCGTTCCTCTTTCTTTCTTTCTCTCTTTCTTTCTTTCCTCATCCTTTCTTTCTTTATCTTTATTTTTCTCTCTTTTTTCCCCCTTTCTCTCTTTCTTTGTATCTTTTTCTTTCTCTTTCTTTTTCTCTTTTTTTTTCTTTCTTTCTTTCTTTTCTCTTTCTTTCTTTCTTTCTTTCTTTTTTTCTTGAAGGCAGAATAATAGCACCAGACAAATCCCTGTTCCCAGAATATCTGGAAGAAGACGTGCATTAGCGCGTGCTAAGGCATATGTGCATGGGCCAGAATACGACCGCATATGCGCATGCATACACAAATATGCGCGGCGCATCGCGCGACAGATAAGAGTGCCAAATGGTCTATTTAAGTTGGATCAGCACCCATGATCAGTGCTGTCTCATCTACAGCATTCTTGAAATACTGACCAGGCTTGTTCTTGACTATGATGAAAGAAGGGGAGGAGGGGGAAAGGGGAGGTGGTGGGAAAAGGGAAAGCAAGCGTTACCAGTGCCACTTATACACAGGAATTCGGTATGAAGACCTGGTTCTGGTCAATACACTTAGTGAAGTGTTGTTGCTGTAACCATAATGTATGCACAAAGAAGGGGGGGGGGGGGTTTGCCTGGTTAAGGACAGGCTCAGGGGTTATTTGGGGCAACAAATAATTTGACCATGAGCCAAGTGAGTTGTATTAATTGGCTAATATTTATTAAATAACAAAATTAAACAGATTATACACTGTTCCTGAGAGCTATCAAAACGATAAAAGGGTACCAATTGGTGCCGTTCACATAAATTACTGACAGGACATACTCAGACAAACATGTAACAAAAAAGACACTAGTCCGGACGCTACGGTTCAGCCAATGGCACTATACTACCACTGGGAAATGCCCAATTTATTTTCCCAAAATGGGATTAATTTATTCAGTAAGTGCTATAGCACAATTACCATCAAATGGAAGTAATTATCCAGAGGCTGGACCTGTGTAGGAGAGTGGGTCGAGGGAAGGGGGGAAGGAGTGGGGGTCCCGAAATGTTCACTGATATTGAGTTGGATTAATTGCAACCTGGATATTGGAAGCAAAAACTGAAAAGAATATGTCCGCCAATGGTGCAAAGGCAAAAAGTTCCAAAAGGAAATATATTTCTATCGATGTAAGCAGTTTGTCAAAATTCTCTTCAGTATTTGATACAATCCTCTATGCTAGTGAGTCATTAGCAGATTTATTTTGGGGAAGCAAATTCTCAGTGTTCATTCATTAGTCTGCCCAACGGGGCTTTTAGTGTCCGTGAAGCTCCTGCTACACATAGATATGATTGCTATGCTCATTTATATATCTATTGTTTATTGAGCATTTGCATGTTCATAACCTATAGTAACAACCTAGGTGTTGTCAATCCCTTAAGGTATCCTGTCCTGGGTGATGAAAATTTCTACATTGCAGAGGTGTTGGCCTTGCAAGTTCAGCTGCTGGGTATTAAATAAAATTCCACTACTGTGGTTTTACCTTGCCGATGACTCGCATGTTGGATGAAGGGAGACTGTAACAAATCTTCGGTTGTGGTTGTTGTATGGTAGCGGAGTGTTGTCACGCAGGGGGATGTGTAGAAGATTCTTACCATCCATCAGCGATAGTCGCTTGCCGTTCGTTGTTGGAGACTGGACATCCGTTCGTCCCATCCCTAACGTTCAGACGCCTCTCTGCGTCACGTGACTGGTGTTGGCTAGTGACGTCGACGCATTTCGCCATGCACAATGGCGTGGCTTCGTCTTGGACGTAAGGATCAGCTGCCGCCGCACATCTTATGTACGGATCAGCTGTTGATCCGCACCAATCACACAAATCCTGTTGACGGAGCAGGGTCCTGCAAGTCGTGTACGATAGGAGTTTGGCACCGTTGTTCTTGACTATTCCTGTTACCCACCTGCATCGACCTCGGCTTGTTCTTTAACCATTCTCCTGCCTCTGCTCTGCATCTGTACTTGATCTGATGGTTCTGTGTACGACTCGGCTTGTCTGACTCTGCTTATGTGCCAGTCTATTCGGGTACCAAGTTGCTAGCACCTGCCCATCTGCCACTGGAGCCTGCTCTACAGCTAAAGTACCAGCCTGTTCCTGCCCTTGGGAGATCCCCTGCCATCTGGCGTACTACTCCACCAGCAGCCCAGCAGCAAGCATGTCTACCGGCACTTGTGCAAATCTGCACTCTCGCACCACCTGTATACTCTACCAGGGGCCCCCGAGTCATAGGTGTAACAGAGGACTTCCTCTGCGTGACCAGCGTCTATCAAATATCCATATGCACTTTAATAATCAATTATTATTGGTTACATTTTTTCATATATCTTATCACACAAGGTTTATGTTAATTTATTAGCGCCGTACTTTATTTTTATTTCTAGTGTTTTAAATTCTGTGACCAGGGTCTACCCACCAGGTACGTGACACTTTCTTTCTTTCTTTTTCTTTCTCTCTCTCTTTTTTTATCTTTTTGGTGGTGGATAAGTGGCCATAATTTGGCAAGAGAATGGGCGTGGCAGAACCTAATTCTTTCTTTCTTTCCTTCTTTCTTTCTTTCTTTGATAAGTGGCCATGATTTGGCAAGAGAATGGGCGTGGCAGAACCTAATTCTTTCTTTTTTTCCTTCTTTCTTTCTTTCTTTGATAAGTGCCAATGATTTGGCAAGAGAATTGACATGGCAGAACCTAATTAATTTTTTCTGTCTTTCTTTCTTTCTTTTTTTCTTTCTTTCTCTATTTCTCTCTTTTTGGTGTTGGATAAGTGCCCATGATTTGGCAAAAGAATGGGCGTGGCAGAACTTAATTCTCTCTCTCTTTTTGGTGCTGGATAAGTGGCCATGAAGTGGCAGGAGAATGGGTGTGGCAGAACTTAATTATTTTTCTTTCTTTCTGTAGCGGGGTCTTCAGATTTAGTGGGATACACCTGGGGGTAGTGTGACCCAGGTGTGTAATTATGTCAGGGTTTAGACCCCTTTTTGTTATTCGTGGAGGATTGGGGGATGTAATATTCTCCTTTGCCTGTGGGTGGCAGAGTACCTACAGGCTTCAGGTAGAATCATCACCATAGTGCTACCCTTTTGGTTCCTTCCTGGAGATGGTACGGCTGGGGCGGGGAACCCGCCGTGGTGTTGATGGGAGGAGATAAAAGGGGGAGACGCCCTCGCCACGAGGTCTTCGGGGGGATCATCTCGTCGCGCACCCAGGCACCTTCGGCCTGGGTGCGGGCGGTTCAAGGTTCCGGCCTAGGCGCCCTAGGCCTGGCCGGAATGAAGCTGGGATTCCATCCCAGGCACCTTCAGCCTGGGATGAGGTACTATTGAGGAGGCCTGGGACCCAGTGACTCCGACTGGGTCCCGCAAGGGTGAAGTGATTCCAGGGTGCCCCTCGCGAGGGGACCCGCATCTGAGGTGAGGAGGCTGGGGAGGTCACCCGTCCGAAGATTCCGGTGCAGCGTCAACCCGGTGACGGATGGGCCTCCGGTAACTCTCTTGGAGGACATCTTCCCCTGATAGGGGCTGCAACGCAGCGGAGGTGTTCGAATTAAGACTCCTGCAACCCTTGGTCATAGCACAGGGGGTGTAGGGACCCGGATCAGTATAGTGCCTCGACCTGCTCATCCCACCGTATCCTGCCATCGCATTGCCTGTATGTGGAGATACGAAATAAAACCAACAGTTGGACTGTGATTGGTGTATGGACTCTGTTAATGGGAGCAAAGGGTGGTTTAGTGGTTTTCTGCCCAACAGACTCGGTACATGCCCAAGACACACCGGCCCGAGGAAACATCAGATATTGGCCTTCACCTCACCCACCGTTATGGGGAGGACATGGGCCGTAGCGCACCTCACTCTGTCGCGTGACATGCCCCTAGCTAAAGAGGACGGGGTGAGGGGGCCGCTACATTTCATTCTTTTTTTCTTTCTTCCTTTCTTTCCATGATTTGGCAAGAGAAAGGGCGTGACAACAGAAAATTTATATCAAATACTTACTGTATGTCAAGGTCACCTGTGGCCAGGTGACAGATGCACACCGTAGGGGGACAGGAGTGCACCGCAAGGTAGTGAACCCTATGGCTGGCTTCTGCGGGTAGGAAACTGGGTGGTTGTGGAAAGCGGGACCAGAGGAGCACAACCGAGATCCTAACGGAAGCTAGAGCCAAGATTCCCCAGGGCGCGGAGTCTAAGACCCAGCTGGTCTTCTCCAGGGCCTCTAGTGGTGAGGATGTTATGCTGCAGGCTGGGACCAGGTCGCGGCCCCTGGAGTTTCCTAGCTCACGCCCCGTAGGATAAGGGGAAAAGAGGGGAAGCAGCAGCACAAGATAAGGGAGAACCGAATAACAAGCCGAAGGTCAGGGGCCACAAGCAGACAAGGATAACGAAAGAACGAGCCGAAGGTCAAGGGTCACGAGCAGACAGGGATAGTCGGGGACAAGCCAATAACGTAACAAAGAGACAGACGTAGCACACGGCAGGCAGGAACCCAAACACACAATGCCTAACAAACACGTTGATCAGCAAAGCAGGCTTGCAGTGCACAGGTTAATATAGTGTTCTGTGATAGGGCCTGGGGTGGAGTCAGGCTTGGAGGAGATTATAAAGGAAGCCAGGTGAAAGGGTTCTGGCCTCTAAGATGAACACATGGGAAGGAAGGTAAGCTGACAGACAAACACTACTGCATATCCATGACAGTACCCTCCCTCTTATGGGCCCTCCCCCGCCTGGGCCCAGGCTTAAAGGGAAATCTCAGATGAAACCTCCTCAACAGATGAGGTGCAATGACATCAGATGCAGCGATCCAAGATGCCTCCTCAGGACCAAAACCTCTCCAATGCACAAGGTACTGAAGAATACCTCTGCAGAGCCGAGAATCCAGAACTTGTCTAACCTCGTACTTTAGATTATCCTCAGAGACCAGAACCGAGGTAGGGAGATGACAAGAAGATCTATTGAGGACCAAAGGCTCTCTAGGAATAAGCAAGGGCATGAGAGGATCAACAGAAATCTGAGGAGGGTCCCCTAGACCCTTAAAGATGAACTGGTCATCTAGCACAGGACCATCAAACTGGGCAGATGTCAGTGGAACCCTGAAGTCAGGTTGGTTAGAGGGTGACATGTCACAGGAGTCAAGCTGAATAGCTGAAAGACAAGCAGAATGTCCTGAACAAGAAAAAGTAGGCGGCTCACTGGGCATGGGCTGGACTGGCATAACTAGTACAGAGGCCGAGTGAATAGCAGAGTCAGGTGTAGCGACTACCTGAATCGCATCGCAAGACGTAGCGACTGCAGGACTTGTAGACAAGCTAGCCTGGCTGTGGGTCCAAGGGCGATTAGGGACAGAGAAATGTAAATGGTTATGCGACCTGGAATAAATGACCGGCTCAGGTTCACAGGGGGCAACCTTGGGTAGGCAGGAACCCAAACACACAATGCCTAACAAACACGTTGATCAGCAAAGCAGGCTTGCAGTGCACATGTTAATATAGTGTTCTGTGATAGGGCCTGGGGTGGAGTCAGGCTGGGAGGAGATTATAAAGGAAGCCAGGTGAAAGGGTTCTGGCCTCTAAGATGAACACATGGGAAGGAAGGTAAGCTGACAGACAAACACTACTGCATATCCATGACAGTACCCTCCCTCTTATGGGCCCTCCCCCGCCTGGGCCCAGGCTTAAAGGGAAATCTCAGATGAAACCTCCTCAACAGATGAGGTGCAACGACATCAGATGCAGCGATCCAAGATGCCTCCTCAGGACCAAAACCTCTCCAATGCACAAGGTACTGAAGAATACCTCTGCAGAGCCGAGAATCCAGAACTTGTCTAACCTCGTACTTTAGATTATCCTCAGAGACCAGAACCGAGGTAGGGAGATGACAAGAAGATCTATTGAGGACCAAAGGCTCTCTAGGAATAAGCAAGGGCATGAGAGGATCAACAGAAATCTGAGGAGGGTCCCCTAGACCCTTAAAGATGAACTGGTCATCTAGCACAGGACCATCAGACTGGGCAGATGTCAGTGGAACCCTGAAGTCAGGTTGGTTAGAAGGTGACATGTCGCCGGAGTCAAGCTGAATAGCTGAAAGACAAGCAGAATGTCCTGAACAAGAAAAAGTAGGCGGCTCACTGGGCATGGGCTGGACTGGCATAACTAGTACAGAGACCGAGTGAATAGCAGAGTCAGGTGTAGCGACTACCTGAATCGCATCGCAAGACTTAGCGACTGCAGGACTTGTAGACAAGCTAGCCTGGCTGTGCGTCCAAGGGCGATTAGGGACAGAGAAATGTAAATGGTTATGCGACCTGGAATAAATGACCGGCTCAGGTTCACAGGGGGCAACCTTGGGTAGGCAGGAACCCAAACACACAATGCCTAACAAACACGTTGATCAGCAAAGCAGGCTTGCAGTGCACAGGTTAATATAGTGTTCTGTGATAGGGCCTGGGGTGGAGTCAGGCTGGGAGGAGATTATAAAGGAAGCCAGGTGAAAGGGTTCTGGCCTCTAAGATGAACACATGGGAAGGAAGGTAAGCTGACAGACAAACACTACTGCATATCCATGACACTGTAATTCTCCTTTCCTGATGGACTCCATGGCAGCCTACGTGTGGGTTAATCCCGCCCCTCATACCTCATAGGACCCTTCTCCCATAAATCTTTGCTCTGGGCCAGAGGCCGTGTTCCATAATTTAGCCTACTCCAGCCACTGGGAGGGAACTCCTGCTGCCATGGAGTCCATCAGGAAAGGAAAATTACAGTAAGTATTTGATATAAATTTTCCGTTTTCCTGACAGACTCCATGGCAGCCTACGTGTGGGAAATAACTAGCCATACACACCCGGGTGGGCAGAGTGCTGGACAAAAGCTTTAATTGGCACCATCAACAGACAAGATACGTAAACCACTACGCAGTAGTGTGCCATGAACGTGTTAATTGAAGACCACAAGGCCACCTTGCAAATAACTTCTGGAGGCACGTGACGTGATGCAGCCCATGATGAAGACACACTTCTAGTTGAGTGAGCAGTCATAGCTTCTGGAGGCGCCAAGCCCTTGGCTTTATAGGCCCACTGAATGGCCTGAACAATCCATGCTCCGATAGATCTGGAAGAGGCACGCATTCCCTAATACTTCCTGTGAAAAGAACGAGCAGGTGGTAGGTCTGACAGAAAGAAGCTGTAGCTTCAAGATACTGACTCAGAGCTTTTCCAACATCTAAGGGATAAACACTGGAATCCTTGGTAGATCTGAACGTTGGAAGAGCAATCTCCTGATTGTCATGAAACACAGATGCCACTTTGGGGTTTGAACCCAACATAGGAATTAAAAAGTTTAGAAATGGCTCCTTGCATCCCTGAGAGCTGATTTCAGAGACCCTCTTGGCCGATGTTATAGCCACCAAGAAGACAACTATTAGAGAGAGTCATTTGACAGAAGATTGATCTTCATGTTCCAACTCTCTACCTAAGAAAAAATCCAGGACAAGGGGAAGATCCCAATTAGAAAAACTTGGCTCTGAGGTCTGAGCCTTATTGCTCCTCTGAAAAACTACTGAGTAAGAGGGTTTCTAGCCCAGGAAACACCCGTAAAGGCAGAGATTACAGCGATTTGGACTCGCAGCGAGCTTACTGACAATGAGAGATCCAATCCTGATTGTAAGAAGCCCAGGATATCATGTATCTTTGGGTTATTGCAAGAACCTGCAGTGGAAGAGGTGTAGTCTGAAAACTTTTTCCAAATCCTCTGGTAGACCCTGTTGGTGCCTGTTCTTCTGGCATTTAATATTGTGGAGATGGCCCTACTTGGACAGCCTAGGGCCTCCAACCTTCCCCTCTCAAGAACCAGATCATCAGATGTAGATGGGCCGGGCATGGATGTAGAAATGCCCCTTGTGATAGGAGATCTGGTCTGCAGGGTAGAGGAACTGGGTCCCGGAAGCTGAGTTGCAACAGCAGTGGAAACCATGGCTTGTTTGGCCAGTACGGGACTATTGCCACTATCTCTGCTTCTTCCATCCTGAGCCTCGACAAAAAACGGAGAATGACAGGAACCAGGGGAAAGGCATAGGCCCTGTGGAACCGCCAATGGTCTGTCAGAGCATCTACCCAAAAGCCTGGGGATACCAAGACCTCGTGTAGTATCTCTCTAGTCTGAAGTTGCATGGGGAGGCGAACAAGTCTACTTCCGGAATGACTCCCAGGGACAGGACCCACCTGAAGACTTCGGGGGGGAAGTCCACTCGTTGTCCAGAGAAACTCAACAGAAAATCTGCCTGAACGTTCGGGACTCCAGGGAGATAGACAGCTGTCAGATTGGCCAGGTTTTTCTGGGCCCAGATCATGATGGGCTCTATTTCCTTTGACAGGGAGAGACTGCGAGTACCCCCTGTCTCTTGATGTATGCGACTGCCGTTGTGTTGTCCAGTCTTAGGAGGACTGAGTCTCCTGCTGTTAAGTGGTGAAAGCAGAGTGCAGAACGCTGCCCGAAGTTCCAGAACATTGGAGACTATCCTGTGAGAGGGAAAATTCCATATGCCTTGGGCTACTTCTGTCAGCCCCTGTTGCTGGCATCTGTAGTGATGGTGACCCAAGACACAGGTGCGATGGAGTGACAATTGAGGAGGTTCCTCTGTTGTAGCCACCAAGTAAAGCTCTCCTGCATGGATGAGGTTATTTGGATAAAGTGATCCCGAAGCCCTGGATTATACTGCTGGAGGAAACCCTTCTGGAAGGGGCGCATTTTCCACTGAGCCCACTTTACCATGGGTGTTGTTGCCACCATGGTGCCAATGAACTTTAGGCATTGAGAGGCTTGGAGATGAGGACGACATTGCAAGCCAAATTCTGTCCCGGATCACTGGGATTTTTCCAGGGGTAACAAGATGGTGCTCTTGATAGCGTTGAAGTGTGCCCCGAGGAATACCAGGGACTGCGTAGGATCCAGATGGCTCTTTTACAGATTCAGAAGCCAACCAAACTCGAGTAGAGTGGAGATGACCTGGGATCTGTGGATTAGCAACTGCTCCTTGTCCCGAGACAACAGCAGGTCGTCTAGATAGTGATACAGACGGATACCTCTGGTCCTGATCAGAGCCACGACAGCCAACAAGTTTTGAAAACACACGAGGCGATGTTGTAAGCCCGAAGGGGAGACAGGTAAACTGCAGACGGATTTGATCGACAGCAAAGCGAAGGTATTTCTGGAATTCTGATGCTATCGGAACATGGAAGTAGGCGTCCTTCAGGTCAATAGAGACAAGCCAATCGCCTGGTTGGATTGCTTGACTGATCATGAGTAGTGTCTCCATCTTGAACTTCTCCTTCTAGATAAAAGAATTCAAGTGGGTTAGGTCTATAACTGGCCTCCAGGAGACGTTTTTCTTCAACACCATGAAGAGGGGCGAGTAGACCCCTTAAAACCTTTTGCCATCTGGAACTGGAATTGCAGCGCCCTGAGCCACAAGAGAGACAGGAGAATTTGCTTTTTCTCTTCCGAGAGAGGCAAGGATGCCGACTCGCTCTGTTTTAGGCAGGTGTAATATCATAAAGACTTAGGGGATTCTTGTCCACCGAAAGATGCCCCTTTTGAAAACTTCTGGCCTGAAGGCTGTTTTTTCTTCCAGGTCTTCTTGAACTCACGGCCAGGCCTATAGTAGCGAGCATTCCTTGCTCGATCTGAACTTTGCCTGGGCTGTGTTCTCTTCTGGTTTAGCAGACGGCGATCCTGGGGAAGGAACCCCGACTTGCCCCCTATGGCACGGGTGATGGCACTGTCCGATATGTTCCCAAAGAGGGATGAACCCCCAAATGGAATCCTGCACCATGCCTGCTTGGAGGCAGGGTCAGCTACCCATGGGCGCAGCCACAAGGCACGCTTAGCCGTGACAGATGTCAGCATGATCCGAGCCACCGGGCGAATTATGTCTAGGGAAGCCCCACGAGAAAAGCCAACGTCAACCTTAGCCCATGAATAGGTGAGCTCCTGGCCAGTTCTTCCGAGATGCTCTTCAGAGAAGCATCTACGTCATCTGCCCAGACTTCCATCGCTTTAGAAAGGGCTGCGAGAGCTAGAGCTGGTTTGCAGGTCATACCCGCTGTAATGTAGATCCGCTTGAGGTCGGTATAAATTTTCCACTCCAGGCAATCCCTAAAGGAAACAGTATCCTACAATGGGAGTGTGACGTGCCTCACCATCCTCATTAGGGCTGAGTCAATGAGAGCAGCCGACTCCAGGTGTTTTACATCCTTGCTTTTAAATGGGTACATTTTTGATACCTTCATTAACAGGCAATTCTTCCTTTCAACACCACCCCATTCGTCGGTAATTATTGCGCTGAGTTCACCCAAAAAGGAGAAATTAGGGTGTTCTTTTTTGAGGTGTTTAAAATATTTCCTCTATTTGGAGGATGCCTCCACTGGCACGTCCATCTCAAAGCTTCTTTGACAGCTTTTGACCAGCTGTGGTACTAGGGCAAATTCAAAACCTGCACCAGGGTCATCTACCTCCACCTCACTGTCTGAGGCTTCAATTGAGGAATGGCTCGGCTGTGAAGGGCCTGGAGCCTTGAGATCATCCCTAATAGGGACTGACATAGTGTCGCCAGCAGGGTTGTGGGTATGACCAGAATCCCCTTTACTCAGGGACTCATGGACCACCTTTCTGACCAGTGCTTCCACTTGTTGGTCTCCACCCTCTCTTTCTTATGCAACTTTAGAAAAGCATCGCTTGCAGAGCGATTTGCCTTCAGGAACCTGGGCCCCGCATACCCAGCAGGCTTTCCTCACAGAGCGGCTGGAGTGGCGGTGAGAGTGACGCCCAGAGGTGGTTTTAGACTCCTATCTGTGGTACCTATATCTAAAGGAAGATCTGACGTCTGGACCTTGAAGAGGAGTTACAACGTTGAGACCTAGGACGGTCTTTGCCGTGCTTTGGTGTTCAGACCTAGAAGAGCTGAGTGAAAAAGAAAGGGTTAAGAGCTCCTGAATAAGTGAACCCAAGCATCACAGGTAGAAAATAAATAAATCCTACCTGCAGCGCAAGGGTTGGCCACAAGAGGGCGGTGACAGATCCATGGCAAGGCAGTTTGAAAGTGAAATGAATCATTAAAGCCTTATGAGAAACAGGAGTGACAACAGGCATGAGAGAGCACATAACAAAACATAGCCAGCACCCAGGGAGCCTGCAGCAAACAATTTACCTTGTAAACCAGAGCCCAGTGCCTGGGTAAACACCGCATAAGCCTGCAAGTCATCCCAAGTAATAGCTGCTTTGACAGCTATTTAAATCTGCCACCGTTAACGATGTCACCGCCCCATAGCGGTTGCCATCCGGTGGCGGCCAATCGCAAGCGCGACCGCTGCCGCCATTTTGGCGAAACTGCGCCTGCACGAACCAAGCACGGAATCTTCGTTCGCGGCTTGCGGATGCGCAGCGACTTCCTGAAACGGCGAGCTGGAATGCAGCTGCGCTCCAGCCGCCGTGGCCACTCACTGGAGCTTGATAGAAAATAAGGAGACACACAAAACACAGAGATACGGCTGCCATATAAAAGGAATATCTTTGTACATTACCACCACCACGGCACGATCCGGATCAGAACCTGGGACTGGGGAGCTGTTCGCTCGACCCACCGCACGATCGGGCATTTACAAAGCCTCCCACTAATAGCTGGGATGTTTGGCCATATTGCCGCTTGCCTGCCAATGGCCAGGTTAGTAAGCTCTTCATGGTATCACATCATATCGCCCATGTCCACCTGCTAATAGCTAGGATTGCTGGACTGCAGAGAGGATCACCGCTAACCACCAACGTATCGCCGTGCACACCGCCAGGCCTGGATTACAGAAAAACTTCATGAAAAGGTAAGACTATATCTTGGTCCTAGGAGGAGGACAAAAAAAGGAACACGGCCTCTGGCCCAGAGCAAAGATTTATGGGAGAAGGGTCCTATGAGGTATGAGGGGCGGGATTAACCCACACGTAGGCTGCCATGGAGTCTGTCAGGAAAGAACTTAATTCATTCTTTCTTTCTTTTTCTTTCTCTCTTTCTTTCTTTCTCTCTTCCTATCTCTTTCTTTATGTCTTTCTTTCCATCTCTTTCTCTATTTCTTTCTCTCTCTTCCTTCCTTTCTCTCTCTCTTTCTCTCTCTTTCTCTCTCTTTCTCTCTCTCTCTTCCTTAACCACTAGTAGCAGCCATTGGGCAGCACACTAATGCTGACCAACAAGAGCATCCTCTTCTATCCTGAATGGAAGAGACTTTCATTGGTCAGCGCTGTCCAGTTACTGTGCTGACCATTGACCACCAGCCATTGCTGGCATTATGTTGCTACATGGCCTATGGAGTTTAAATGTGTATAGATTGGTTCACCAGCAAACATGGGTGCTGGATAATTCATGGCATAGCAGATAAATCAAGTGGGGACTGTAAGAATAGGAAGGGTGTTGGGAATAAAAAAAAAACATTTTTTGGTGTAAAGGTGGAATTACCCTTTAACACAATGGGGTTGATTTACTAAAACTGGAGAGTAAAAAATCTGGCGCAGCTCTACATGGTAACCAATCCGTTTCTAACCTGAGCTTGTTCTATTGAGCTTTGATAATAAAACCTGGAAGCTGATTGGTTTCTATGCAGAACTGTGCCAGATCTTGCACGCTCCAGTTTTAGTAAATCAACCCCAAAGACTTAACACAGCACATGTTAATGTGTCATGTATACACACGCACTTCTATGTACTGCAATGGTCTGGGAAGGTGTGAATGGGCTCTTCCAAAGTGCATGACCGGTGGTTGGTGAGCTGGCTCTGTCAGATCTTTCCCTATGAAATATGATCACATTTTACACTAATACACCATAAAGTGCTCCCAAATCAGTGGATATAAAATGGCAGCCATGGTATTTCTTGGGTGACTGAGCCGATTTTATTGCATCTTCAATACACCTTCGTTAAGTGGCACTTAAGAATATTTAAGGCACCATTGATGCAACAATTACGATTAGCCCATTATCCTATTAATTAGCCCACCACGTCTCCAGAGAGAGGACGCACTTAGACGTCTAGAAGGATAAAAATAAAAATATGAAATTCCCTTTTAGAGCGAAGTGACCTTATCGCCGATTGGCGTTATGGAAAAGCTCACAAGCTATTTTTTTTCCTAGATGGAAAATAACGCCTTTGTGTTGGAGAACAGCTGACCCATTTCCATCTTTGCCAGGACAGGATTATTCATGTGATAAAGGAAAACATTGCTGCAATGTATCAGAACAAAGAACGCACAATAGTCATCATGGAAGAAACAACGGCTGCTGTCCTGTAATATTCTGCTACAACCATCTGCTGGGGAATACTGCGCTTTATTATAATGTATCTTTAATCTAGTTCAGTCCATTTTAACCATTCCCCATCCTTGTGTCCGGAAAAAAGGTGGTGAGTTCTGGCCCCCGAAACATGTTAGCTCTTTCGTAGAGTCTTCCATTTGGTCTTATATTGGAATTAAACTATTATCTGTGTAGCGCTAATTCCCGTAGGGGCCGCTGGTACTAGCTGGTTCTTTTCCAAAAGTGTCCATCCAAGCACCAGTTCTATCATTCCAGCTCCAATAAAGCGGCCCAAGGGATATCTTATTTAGTATTTATTACTTGGAGAAACTTGGAGGGTGGTTGGGGCATGGGATTTTCCAAAATGATTTTTCAGTAATCAGAGAACAATCTTCCCTTGATTAATTGTAGGGGTTGGACAGTCTATTACCTCACACCTGGGGACCATGAGGCAAGTGCCTGAGCAGTCGAAGGTCCCACAGCTGGGGACCATAAGGCAAGACTTTGGCATCTGGTTACCTTGCGCCTCTGCACCACTTCTGATACCCAGTGCAATCTCAGGAACACCGTCACAGAAATCAGTTCAGGGTCTTCAAAAGTCCCTATGACACCTGCCACATTCCAGCTTCCTCCAAACATGGTTCAGTGAGTGAGGCGGCACCTCTCTAGACCTAATTTCCTGTGGTCAGGTTCTACAATCAGCTCCAAGAAAAGTTCATCCAGGCCCTCAGCCCTGACACCGCTGAGCAGTGGCGGCCCGTCCACCCCCCCAAAAAAAAACACCAGCCGCCACTGCCGCTGAGGCCTCTAAAGCAGCTGTACAGTTCATGGGCCACCTGAAGGCGCCAGCCCCTCAGGAACCCTCCTAGGAAAAAGGAGTCCATTTCAGATTATTTATCACCATTCCAGCCCCCTTATGGGCACTACTCCAGTGGGATTGGCTGGAACCTGATACATATTCAGGCTGTTTTTTTTTTTAATCTCCTGTCTTAAGCAGCTATACAGTCCATGGGCTGCCTGAGGGCAGCAGCCCCTCCTGTTGTGGAACCCTCCTGGGAAAAAGGAACTCTCCAGCTCTCCAGTCCGTCAGACTATTCATCACCATTCCAGCCCCCTTCTGGACACTGATCTCCAGGGATTGGCTGTAATTTGATAAATATTCTGGCTGGTTGTTTTGATTCTACTGCCCTAAGCTCTGGAAGCTTTTTCCAAAGGCAGGGGGAAGCAATCAATCTCCCAACCTGTAAATCACTGGACAGAACAGGAAAATGATCACTGCTCCCTTGATTACAGAAGGAGCCGAAAACTAAATTCACCTAGCATCTTACTCTAGGAGGTTGTTACATCTGGACAATAACCCATGGTTGTAATTCTTCAATCTCATATCCATTCAGTTGCTTCACAAACCAAACAAAGTGTGGAAATCCTTTGATGTGCAGAAGCCACCAGTCCAGAATCCAGACACCCCGTTCAAACATTACTACAACACTATTGGTAGTGTGATATGGGTGTTGGTTAGCTCAAGTAAGTCCATGTCAGTCTGAACTGTGTTTAAGGGCACGGCAGCCAACTTTTATTAACCACTTCGCGCCCGTCATACGACTAATGACGGCCGAAAAGTGGTTCTATAATGCCGGGAGGCCGTCATTATACGGCCTCCGCTCCTCCGGCCACTGGGGGGCCGATGCGCGTGCCGGGCAGCCGCAATGTCCGCCAGGTACCCGCGATCGGCCGGTACACAGACAAGGACATGGATCTGTGTGTGTAAACACACAGATCCATGTCCTGTCAGGGAGAGAGGCGACCGATGCTGTGTCCCTTGTACATAGGGACACAGATCAGTCTCCTTCCCCAGTCAGTCCCCTCCCCCACAGTAGCAATCACACATTGGGGAACATATTAACCCCTTCCTCGCCCCCTAGTGTTAACCCCTTCCCTGCCAGTCACATTTATACAGTAATCAGTGCAGTTTTATAGCACTAATCACTGTATAAATGTGAATGGTCCCAAAAATGTGTCAAAAGTGTCCGATGTGTCCACCGCAATGTCGCAGTCCTGACAAAAATCGCTGATCGCCGCCATTACTAGTAAAAAAAAAAAAATGTCAGAATTCTATCCCCTATTTTGTAGACGCTATAACTTTTGCGCAAACCAATCACTATACGCTTATTGGGATTTTTTTTAACCAAAAATATGTAGAAGAGTACGTATCGGCCTAAACTGAGGAAAAAATTTAAAAAAAAAAAAAATTGGGATATTTATTATAGCAAAAATCCCAAAATATTGTGTTTTTTTTTTAAATTGTCGCTCTTTTTTGGTTTATAGCGCAAAAAATAAAAACAGCAGAGGTGATCAAATACCACCAAAAGAAAGCTCTATTTGTGGGGAAAAAAGGACGTCAATTTTGTTTGCGAGCCACGTCGCACGACTGCGCAATTGTCATTCAAAGCGACGCAGCGCCGAAAGCTGAAATTTCGCCTGGGCAGGAAGGGGGTTTATGTGCCCAGTAAGCAAGGGGTTAAACAAAAGTTGCCCACGTAAGGGTTTCAACTTCACAAAGCAAAGAAAAAAACCTGGCTCCTTTGCCAGTAGCACCACTGCTCTCTTTGTCTCCCAGACCATGGATTCTTGAGGCTCTCCTAGCCCTTTATCACAGCACCTTGCTGTACAAGCCCGCTCATGTCCCACAGTCTTCAAGCACCCTAGATTCTCTCACACTTCTCGGGAACAGGGATGAGCCGAACACCCCCCTGTTCGGTTCGCACCAGAACCTGCGAACAGACAAAATGTTCGTGTAAACTTTAGAACCCTATTAAATACAATGGACTCGAACGTTCGAAATCTAAAGTGTTAATTATAAAGGCTAATATGCAAGTTATTGTCCTAAAAAGTGTTTGGGGACCTGGGTCCTGCCCCAGGGGACATGTATCAATGCAAAAAGAAGTTTTAAAAACGGCCGTTTTTTCGGGAGCAGTGATTTTAATAATGCTTAAAATGAAAAAATAAAAGTGAAATATTCCTTTAAATTTCGTACCTGGGGGGTGTGTATGATATGCATGTGAAGTGGCGCATGTTTCCCGTGCTTAGAACTGTCCCTGCAAAAAATGTCATTTTTGAAAGAAAAAAAATGCATTTAAAACTGACTCGCGGCTATTAATGAATTGTCGGCTCCCGGCAATACATACAAAAGTCATTGAGAAAAAAAAAAAAAAAAAGCGTGGGGGTTCCCCAGAATTCAATTACCAGGCCCTTCAGATCTGGCATGGATTTTAAGGGGAACTCCACCCCAAGTTTAAAAAAAAAATGGCGTGGAGTCCCCCTAAAAATCCATACCAGACCCCTTATCCGAGCACGCAACCTGGCCGGCCGCAGGGGAAAAGGGGGGGACGAGAGAGCGGCCCCCCCTCCCTCCTGAACCGTACCAAGCCACATGCCCTCAACATGGGGAGGATGTCCCCATGTTGATGGGGACAAGGGCCTCATCCCCACAACCCTTGCCCGGTGGTTGTGGGGGTCTGCGGGCGGGGGGCTTATCGGAATCTGGAAGACCCCTTTAACAAAGGGGACCCCCAGATCCCGCCCCCCCTATGTGAATTGGTAACGGGTACATTGTACCCCTACCATTTCACGAAGAAAGCGTAAAAAAAATGTTTAAAAAAACACACAAACACCTTGAAAAAGTCCTTTATTTAAAAAAATAAATAAATAAACATTCCAGCGGTGAAATCCAGTGTCCCGCGGCGATCCCGATGTCCAGCGCTGTCCTTCATTGGTTGTGCCTGAGCGGACCTGATGGGGAACTCCCTCTCAGTATTTTAAATGTATAGACCCGCCCCTTCTAAAGTTCCCCATCAGGTCCGCTCAGCGGACGAGATGCGGAACATGAGAAGGGGCGGGTCTATACATGTATTACCAAAGTGAGAGCAGTTCCCCATCAGGTCCGCCCCCTCGGTATGTCAGACCCGCCTACGTCATTGGCTTGAGCGGGGAACTTCCTTCACTATGTAAATTTAAATTTACATAGTGAAGGAAGTTCCCCGCTCAAGCCAATGACGTAGGCGGGTCCGACATACCGAGGGGGCGGACCTGATGGGGAACTGCTCTCACTTTGGTAATACATGTATAGACCCGCCCCTTCTCATGTTCCGCATCTGGTCCGCTGAGCGGACCTGATGGGGAACTTTAGAAGGGGCGGGTCTATACATTTAAAATACTGAGAGGGAGTTCCCCATCAGGTCCGCTTAGGCACAACCAATGAAGGACAGCGCTGGACATCGGGATCGCCGCGGGACACTGGATTTCACCGCTGGAATGTTTATTTATTTATTTTTTTAAATAAAGGACTTTTTCAAGGTGTTTGTGTGTTTTTTTAAACATTTTTTTTACGCTTTCTTCGTGAAATGGTAGGGGTACAACGTACCCCTTACCAATTCACATAGGGGGGGGCCGGGATCTGGGGGTCCTCTTTGTTAAAGGGGTCTTCCAGATTCCGATAAGCCCCCCGCCCGCAGACCCCCACAACCACCGGGCAAGGGTTGTGGGGATGAGGCCCTTGTCCCCATCAACATGGGGACATCCTCCCCATGTTGAGGGCATGTGGCTTGGTACGGTTCAGGAGGGAGGGGGGGCCGCTCTCTCGTCCCCCCCTTTTCCCCTGCGGCCGGCCAGGTTGCATGCTCGGATAAGGGGTCTGGTATGGATTTTTAGGGGGACTCCACGCCATTTTTTTTTTAATTTGGGGTGGAGTTCCCCTTAAAATCCATGCCAGATCTGAAGGGCCTGGAATGGATATTTGGGGGAACCCCACGTCAATTTTTTTTTTATTTGCGGCGGGGTTCCCCTTAATATCCATTCCAGATCTGAAGGGCCTGGTAATTGAATTCTGGGGAACCCCCACGCTTTTTTTTTTTTTTTTTATCAATGACTTTTGTATGTATTGCCGGGAGCCGACAATTCATTAATAGCCGCGAGTGAGTTTTAAATGCATTTTTTTCTTTCAAAAATGACACTTTTTGCAGGGACAGTTCTAAGCACGGGAAACATGCGCCACTTTACATGCATATCATACACACCCCCCAGGTACGAAATTTAAAGGAATATTTCACTTTTTTTTTTTCATTTTAAGCATTATTAAAATCACTGCTCCCGAAAAAACGGCCGTTTTTAAAACTTCTTTTTGCATTGATACATGTCCCCTGGGGCAGGACCCGGGTCCCCAAACACTTTTTAGGACAATAACTTGCATATAAGCCTTTATAATTAGCACTTTAGATTTCTCCCATAGATTTTTCGAATTTGCCGCGAACACCCCAATTTGTTCGCTGTTCGGCGAACGGGCGAACAGGCAATGTTCGAGTCGAACATGAGTTCGACTCGAACTCGAAGCTCATCCCTACTCGGGAACACAGGACTTCATCCAGACCCCTTTGTGGACTCAACAGTCACCTTATTCTCTCTGGACTCGCATAGCTGTCTTGATTCTCCCAGTCCTGTGAACAAGAAGTCCTCCCAACATAGGGTCATATCTCCCAAGTAGGTCACCCCTCCTGGCTGGAGCACACAGCCATCTCTATGGCTGATCAAAAAAAAAGCAAGTCATCTATGGGCAGCCTTATGCCCTGTACACACGATCGGAATTTTTCGATGGCATAAAATCCGATTGAATTTTCCGTCGGAATTCCGTTCAAGCTGTCTTGCATACACACTGTCAGACCAAATTCCGACCGCCAAGTACGCGGTGACGTACAACACTACGACGAGCCCAGAAAAATGAAGTGCAATGCTTCTGAGCATGCGTCAACTTGTTTCTGAGCATGCGTGTTTTTTTCTCCGTCGGAGTTCCACACAGATGATCGGAATTTCCGATAGGATTTTTTTCCATCGGAAAAAAAATAAAACACGTTCTATTTCTAAACTCCGATGGAAAAAAGTCCAATGGGGCTCCCACATGGTCGGAATATCCGATGAAAAAATTCCGTCAGACTTTTTTCATTGGAATTTCCGATCGTGTGTACAAGGCATTAGACATTGTAACCACTATTTATTTTTTGGTGCATGAATTTCCCTTTAAAATTCACCTGTGTGGGTCGGACATGGCAGCTGCCATTGCTGACTTTTTTTATTTTATTAATCCTGATCCTGTTCTTCCTTTAGTGCTCAGTATGTCAATGACCTGCAAAAAGTGCTAACATTTTAGGTGTCTCAAAACTGGCTGCATGCTTGTACGAGGTTAGTGTTTCACTATCAAGACATGAACGCAGCTGAAATGAAAAGGAAGCGCAGGACAGGGTGGCAGAAGCTTCCAGAAAGGAATAGGTTAAGTAAAGGGGGTGTTTAGTGAAAAGAACTTGCTCTTACCGGCATAGGTGTGGGCAGACCATGGCATTAGGGTGTGCACCCAAAGCTCAAACACACGTGTGTATATATATATATATATATATATATATATATATATGTAGCAATACCCCCAGTTAAGAGGACTGCAGGTATAGTTTTGGGCCTGTAACACACTGCTGTCAACCCCCAGGAACTGGCTCTAACCTCCCTTGGCACAGCTAGCACAAATGGGAATGTGAGACCCGCTATGTTATAGGAATCACCACTCCGCAATAACGCATACACAATCAGTCAATATCAAATTACCTGAGCTGACTGCTTCAGCTGGAATAGACAGTACGCCACACAACGTGTTTGCTTAACCACAAATACTTTTACTGAGTAGAAGAAGATATAAGGTTAGACAATGGTATATTTATCTATGCAGAGCCCTGCAATATCAAAAGTCAAGCAAATAACAAGTAATATATTCTAACAGTCTTATTCACACTGAATGTCTCTTAGTAAACTACGCTCGCGAGCTTCCCCCTCGTGGCCAATATGGCGCCCAAGCAAAGTCTCCCTGCTGAACAGTCAGGCCTGACTAATTCACACACAGTTAATTTGTTGAGAAGGATCTTCGCTAGCAATGGTGGTGCACTTTGTAGGTTATTTGTAATCCAAAGGTATTAAATTGTTAGTTACTCAGCATGCAACAAGAAAACTTAACTCCGGCTGCACAACACACTGTTCCTCTATGGTGCAGTGTAACACTCCAGTAACGGTGGGCCCTGACCAAAGAATACTGGGCCTAAAAGGTAGTCAATGAATACTGAGCAAGTGCTCTCTCACCCGACCGGACCAGTCCATACAACTGACTTCAGTAGTTGGTGCTCCAGCACACAGTCTCACAGTAACCCGTAGTCTCCAATTCTCTCGACCATCCGAGGGAGATTGATGGATGAGACGACTCTGGGTTCTCCCGTGACGATCGGCAGGCTCTCCGGATCCCCTAGGCCCAGGCTCTCTGGCCTAGTCAAAAGCAACAGGCCCTAACGTAGGCTCCACTTGCTAGGAGGGCAGTGCCCAAAGAGACCCGCGTGTTGCTCCTCCCTCCTTAAATAGTCCTTCCCCAGCAGACCTTGCACCGGGCAATGCACTGTGGGTGTACCGCTGCATACTGGGTATAGTAGTCTTTGTACTCATTAAAGTGACACCCCACTACATATATATATATATATATATATATATATATATATATATCAGTAGAGCCTTGGACAGGGTCAGTAGGGAAGAGATTGATGTCAGTAGTTTATTTTTTTTATCATCACTTTTTTTTTTTTTTTTATGAATTTTTTACAATTTCATTTAATAATATTTTATTATTATTATTATTTATTTTTTTATACAATTTTTTAGGAGCTCCACTGGGGGGCTTTGGTGAGATCTCAGAGGTCTAAACAGACCCCTGATGTCTCACTTTTAAGACAAAGATTCCCAGTCCCTTCTTTTGCAGCCAAGCAGCAGAGGGAATCTGTGCAGCACAGCATGATTAGGGTGTGCCCAGGCACACCTGGCACACCCTTTGTGCACGCTTATGCTTACCGGATTGGAGGTCACGGAGAGACGGGGAGGAGTTCTATAGATTGTTCAGTGGTGGGTGGAGCAGAGGCTCAGCAGTCAAAAATCCCAATACTTTTGGTAATATAGTGTATGTTGGCACGGCTGCTTGTAGTCTCCATCAGAAGCCTAGGATCACAATTGGGGGACGTTGTCAGCCCATACCGGTAAGTGTCTTAATAAGGACCTTCATGGCCGGATCACCAGGGATTGTTTTAATGAACACACCATTTATAAAAAGTCTGAGAATGACTTTAGAAATTCCATTACCATAATAAAGGTTATAAAAGATTTTAGTGATTGGACTCAGATGTAATTTAAAGGCTCATTTCTCAGTAGAGTACAGAACATTCCTACCGGCCCCCTGAACTGGCTCGCCAGTCTATAGTGGAGGCAGATGAAGGATAAATGAGCCACCGGGAAGTTGGACGCAGCATGGAAATGATACATTGTAATAATGATTAAGAACGTAGCTTTCTAGCCTATGAGGAACTACAATTCCCAGCCAGTCCATCTGTTCCGACTCTCAATAAAAAGAGTTCCTCCACTCCTTGTTGAGTGATTCTAATCTATTTAATTTCTAATCTATTTAATGCCAAACTCTGAGAAGCAAGTCAATTTTTTTTGCAGCATGTGTCCAGCTGCAATAATAGAACTTAGCTGGGCAGTAAAACTGAAGAATAAGGATAGAGATGAAACTCTAGTTTCTTTTAGACATGTGCTGTTTGTTTCAAATTGAAATTTGGACACATTTTTAGTTATTCGGATGTATCCGAATTTCTGAATTAGAACAGTAACACATTTGAACAAATCTGAAATAACTAATCACATTTTTGGATGAAATTTTAATATATTTTTTTTATCAAATTCGGATAGTTTTCAATTACAAATTTGAGTCGTTTTCGAATCAATGTCGAATATTTTTTTAATCAAATTTAGAATTTCCAAAGAGAAAAAAAAATAGAATAGAAAACAAAGGAATAGAAAAGAAAAAGTAGAATATAATTGAAATCAAAAGATTATAATATAAAAGAGTAAAACAGATCAGAATAGAAAAGAAAAGAATCGAGAAAATTAGAATAGAAAAAAGGGATAGAATGGAAAATAAAATAATAAAATAAAACAAAACAAAATAGAAAATAAAATAAAGGAATATAATAAAACAGAATAGAATAAAATAGAGAGAATATAACCACCTTCTGAAATTCGAATTGCGAATATATTTGAATTCTGAAAAAACTGCCCTGGGGGTTATGTATCAATGACATTTTTTTTTTTTAAAACTATTTTTTCTTTTTTAAAGGAGCAGTGATTTTAATGATGCTTAACATGAAACAATAAAAATGAAAAATTCCTTTAAATATAGTACCTGGGGAGTCTCCTTAGTCTGCCTATAAAGTGGTGCATCTGTACCCTGTATAGAATCTGATGCAGCAAAACTGACATTTCAAAAAAAAAAAGTCAAATCACATTTAAATTGATTTGCGGTTGCAATTGCCGGCTGGCGATATGAAAAAAAAAAAAAGGAAAAAATGAGACAACGTTAAATCATTTCAGATCTTTTTCCACCTTTAATGTGACCTATAAACAGTACAAGTTGAAAAACAAACTGCAATCTTTTAGAGGAGAAGAGGTAAAACTAAAAAACTAAAATAATGTGGTTGCATAAGTGTGCACACCCTCTTATAACTGGGGATTAGGGATGAGCTTCGTGTTCGAGTCGAACATACGTTCGACTCGAACATCGGCTGTTCGATCGTTCGACGAAGATCGAACGATTTGGGCCGTTCGCGCCAAATTCGAGTGACGCGAACGGCCCACAATGCACTACGCCATGGCAGTGTCATCCAGGCGCTGTGATTGGCCAAGCATGCACTGTGACCCCGCATGCTTGGCCAATCACAGCGCCGGCAGCGAGGAGAGCAATGATTGGCCACAGGCAGGATGCCTGTGGCCAATTATTGCTGAGGGGGTTTAGTACACGCCCCACACTATAAAAGGCCGCCAGCGCGGCGGCCTTGTGTAGTGTGTTCCGGAGCAGGGAAAGAGAAGCATAGGCAGGGACAGTGACATTTTTTTTCCTTTACTAATCCTGGATTCCTTGTGTTTAGGGACAAATAAGGATAGGTAGGGAGAGTGTCAGTGACAGTGTGCTATTCTGTGCTAATCCTTGTTTGTAGGGACAGAGAGGTACAGTGAGGGAAACTGACAGTGTGCTATTCTGTTCTAAATCAATTTTGCTGTTCCATATTTTCAATCCTTGAGTTGAGGGACAGAGAGGTACAGTGAGGGAAAGTGTCAGTGTGCTATTCTGTTCTAAAACTATTTTGCTGAACCATATTTTCAATCCTTGAGTTGAGGGACAGAGAGGTACAGTGAGGGAAACTGACAGTGTGCTATTGTGTTCTAAAACTATTTTGCTGAACCATATTTTCAATCCTTGAGTTGAGGGACAGAGAGGTACAGTGAGGGAAAGTGTCAGTGTGCTATTGTGTTCTAAAACTATTTTGCTGAACCATATTTTCAATCCTTGAGTTGAGGGACAGAGAGGTACAGTGAGGGAAACTGACAGTGTGCTATTCTGTTCTAAACCAATTTTGCTGTTCCATATTTTCAATCCTTGAGTTGAGGGACAGAGAGGTACAGTGAGGGAAACTGACAGTGTGCTATTCTGTTCTAAAACTATTTTGCTGTTCCATATTTTCAATCATTGAGTTGAGGGACAGAGAGGTACAGTGAGGGAAACTGACAGTGTGCTATTCTGTTCTAAAACTATTTTGCTGTTCCATATTTTCAATCCCTGAGTTGAGGGACAGAGAAGGACACTCGTAGAAATTATCAGTGTGCTATTCTGTGCTAAATCTTGTTTGTAGGGAGGGACAGAGTAGGACAGTGAGGGAAAGTGTCAGTGTGCTATTCTGTTCTAAAACTTTTTTGCTGAACCATATTTTCAATCCTTGTGTTTAGGGACAGAGAAGGATAGGCAGGGGACAGTGTCAGTGTCATTGTTGCTAAGCCTCCTGCACAATATACACCTGAAGGTAGCCCTTATTGCTGTTTTTCCCATCTCCCTGCAGGCCATCCATTAAAATGTCTGGAAGGCAACCAAGGAGAGGCAGACAGTCAGGAGGCAAAAAAAGAGGGCAAGCAGGCTCTGTGTCTGGGGGCAACAGTGCTGGTCGTGTACGCGGTGCATTGTCATCAGCACATGGCCATGGGACACGCTTGTCCTTGTTTTCGGCAGCTGGACATGTTGAGCCACATCATGCCGAAGACTTGGTAGAGTGGATGAACAAGCCCACCTCATCCTCCTCATCCTCTCTCACCCAGGCTCAGGGTAGTGGCAAAGCAGCTGCCAAAGCGTCCTCTTCCCTGGTATCATTATCTTCATTAGTCAATCCTTCCCTAGACCCACCATGCCCTCCTCCTGAGTAGGGATGAGCTCGGTGTTCGAGTCGAACATACGTTCGACTCGAACATCAGCTGTTCGATCGTTCGACGAAGATCGAACGATTTGGGCCGTTCGCGCCTAATTCGAGTGACGCGAACGGCCCACAATGCACTACGCCATCGCAGTGTCATCCAGGCGCTGTGATTGGCCAAGCATGCACTGTGACCCCGCATGCTTGGCCAATCACAGCGCCGGCAGCGAGGAGAGCAATGATTGGCCACAGGCAGGATGCCTGTGGCCAATTATTGCTGAGGGTGTTTAGTACACGCCCCACACTATAAAAGGCCGCCAGCACGGCGGCCTAGTGTAGTGTGTTCCGGAGCAGGGAAAGAGAAGCATAGGCAGGGACAGGGACATTTATTTTTTCTTGCTTAACCTGGATTCCTTTAGTTTAGGGAAATAGAAGGATAGGTAGGGAGAGTGTCAGTGTGTTTTACTGTGCAAATCCTTGTTTCTAGGGACAGGGAAGGACAGTGAGGGAAATTCTCCTTGTACTATAGTGTGCTAAAGCATTGATCATCAATCAGCTTTAAAAAAACATTTTTTCTAGGGACAGAAAACTATAGGTAGGAAGAGTGTCAGTTTCTTTCACTGTGATAATCCTTGTTTCTAGGGACAGGGAAGGACAGTGAGGGAAATTCTCCTTGTGCTATAGTGTGCTAAAGCATTGATCATCAATCAGCTTTAAAAAAACATTTTTTCTAGGGACAGAAAACTATAGGTAGGAAGAGTGTCAGTTTCTTTCACTGTGATAATCCTTGTTTCTAGGGACAGGGAAGGACAGTGAGGGAAATTCTACTTGTGCTATAGTGTGCTAAAGCATTGATCATCAATCAGCTTTAAAAAAACATTTTTTCTAGGGACAGAAAACTATAGGTAGGAAGAGTGTCAGTTTCTTTCACTGTGATAATCCTTGTTTCTAGGGACAGGGAAGGACAGTGAGGGAAATTCTCCTTGTGCTATAGTGTGCTAAAGCAATGATCATCAATCAGCTTTAAAAAAAAATTTTTCTAGGGACAGAAAACTATAGGTAGGAAGAGTGTCAGTTTCTTTCACTGTGATAATCCTTGTTTCTAGGGACAGGGAAGGACAGTGAGGGAAATTCTACTTGTGCTATAGTGTGCTAAAGCATTGATCATCAATCAGCTTTAAAAAACATTTTTTCTAGGGACAGAAAACTATAGGTAGGAAGAGTGTCAGTTTCTTTCACTGTGATAATCCTTGTTTCTAGGGACAGGGAAGGACAGTGAGGGAAATTCTACTTGTGCTATAGTGTGCTAAAGCATTGATCATCAATCAGCTTTAAAAAAACATTTTTTCTAGGGACAGAAAACTATAGGTAGGAAGAGTGTCAGTTTCTTTCACTGTGATAATCCTTGTTTCTAGGGACAGGGAAGGACAGTGAGGGAAATTCTCCTTGTGCTATAGTGTGCTAAAGCAATGATCATCAATCAGCTTTAAAAAAACATTTTTTCTAGGGACAGAAAACTATAGGTAGGAAGAGTGTCAGTTTCTTTCACTGTGATAATCCTTGTTTCTAGGGACAGGGAAGGACAGTGAGGAAAATTCTACTTGTGCTATAGTGTGCTAAAGCATTGATCATCAAACAGCTTTAAAAAAAAAAAAATTCTAGGGACAGAAAACTATAGGTAGGAAGAGTGTCAGTTTCTTTCACTGTGATAATCCTTGTTTCTAGGGACAGGGAAGGACAGTGAGGGAAATTCTACTTGTGCTATAGTGTGCTAAAGCATTGATCATCAATCAGCTTTAAAAAAACATTTTTTCTAGGGACAGAAAACTATAGGTAGGAAGAGTGTCAGTTTCTTTCACTGTGATAATCCTTGTTTCTAGGGACAGGGAAGGACAGTGAGGGAAATTCTCCTTGTGCTATAGTGTGCTAAAGCAATGATCATCAATCAGCTTTAAAAAAACATTTTTTCTAGGGACAGAAAACTATAGGTAGGAAGAGTGTCAGTTTCTTTCACTGTGATAATCCTTGTTTCTAGGGACAGGGAAGGACAGTGAGGGAAATTCTACTTGTGCTATAGTGTGCTAAAGCATTGATCATCAATCAGCTTTAAAAAAAAAAAATTTCTAGGGACAGAAAACTATAGGTAGGAAGAGTGTCAGTTTCTTTCACTGTGATAATCCTTGTTTCTAGGGACAGGGAAGGACAGTGAGGGAAATTCTACTTGTGCTATAGTGTGCTAAAGCATTGATCATCCATCAGCTTTAAAAAAAACATTTTTCTAGGGACAGAAAACTATAGGTAGGAAGAGTGTCAGTTTCTTTCACTGTGATAATCCTTGTTTCTAGGGACAGGGAAGGACAGTGAGGGAAATTCTCCTTGTGCTATAGTGTGCTAAAGCATTCCTCATCAACCATCTTTGAAATCCTTGTTTTTTGGACAGTCAGGGAAATTGTCGTTGTGCTATTCTGTGCAAAAGCAATCATCCTCAACCATATTTAGAAATCCTTAAGTAAAGGGACAGAGAAGGACACCTGAAGGTAGCCCTTATTGCTTTTTTCCCATCTCCCTGCAGGCCATCTATTAGAATGTCTGGAAGGCAAACAAGGAGAGGCAGACAGTCAGGAGGCAATAAAAGAGGGCAAGCAGGCTCTGTGTCTGGGGGCAACAGTGCTGGTCGTGGAAGCGGTGCATTGTCATCAGCACATGGCCATGGGACACGCTTGTCCTTCTTTTCGGCAGCTGGACATGTTGAGCTACATCATGCCGAAGACTTGGTAGAGTGGATGACCAAGCCCTCCTCCTCCTCCTCATCCTCTCTCACCCAGGCTCAGGGTACTGGCAAAGCAGCTGCCAAAGCGTCCTCTTCCCTGGTATCAATGTCAGACTCATCATCAGTCACTCCTTCCCTAGACCCACCATGTCCTCCTCCTGAGGAGTCCCCCGAACTGTTTGAGCACAGTGTTGGGTACATGCTCCAGGAGGATGCCCAGCGTTTCGAAGGGTCTGATGATGAAACCCAGCTACAGGAAGGCAGTAGCGTGAGAGCAGACAGAGGGGATGCTCAAGAAGGACACCAATCTGGCAGTCATGTTCCAGCAGCTGCAGCATACTGCCAGATTGGCTCCAGTGATGAGGAGGGAGGGGATGATGAGGTCACTGACTCCACGTGGGTGCCTAATAGGAGAGAGGAGGAGGAGGAGGATGAGGAGGAGGCACATCTCCAACGAGGCAGGATGCCCTTTGGTGGCCAGCGTAAGGGCAGTACACCGACGGAATCACACCGCAGAGCTCCGCCTGTGCAGGGCGCTGCCTCTGCCCGTCATTCAAAAAGTTCTTTGGTGTGGGCCTTTTTTGAGGCTAGTGCATCAGATCGCACAGCTGCTGTTTGCAACATATGTCTCAAGCGTATATCGCGTGGCCAAAACATCAGCCGCTTGGGTACCACATGCCTGACCAGACATATGTTGACCTGCCATGCAGCTCGTTGGCAAGCCTACCTCAAAGACCCACACCAAAGAACAAAGCGGACCTCTCCTTGCACCGCATCAGCTGGGATCTCCAACCCCACTATAACTTCAGTCCTCTCTGAAACATGCACTGAGAGGAATGAAGGTGTAGAATTAGGTGTGTCACAGCCAAGTACTTGCGGCCACTCTGCTAGCAGTACACCGACGTCCGATTCTAGCAGGCAAATTTCCCTGCCCCAGCTGCTGGACCGTCGAAAGAAGTTCACTCCCAGCCATCCACATGCCCAGCGGTTGAATGCTAGCTTGGCTAAATTGCTAGCGCTTCAACTGCTGCCTTTTCAGTTGGTAGACTCGGCCCCCTTCCGTGAGTTTGTGCAATGTGCGGTTCCTCAGTGGCAGGTTCCCAAACGCCACTTTTTCTCACGGAAGGCTATTCCGGCTCTCTACCGGCATGTGGAAGGCAATGTCTTGGCCTCGCTGGACAGGGCGGTCAGCGGTAAGGTGCATATTACCGCTGACTCATGGTCCAGCAGGCATGGACAGGGACGTTACCTTTCTTTCACGGCCCATTGGGTCACTCTTTTGGCAGCTGGGAAGGATGCAGGACAAGGTGCAGTAGTGTTGGAGGTTGTTCCACCGCCACGCCTCCAAAATGCTACTACTGGTTGTGACACACCTCTCTCCTTCACCCCCTCCTCCTCTTCTTCCTCCATGGCCTCTTCCTGTGCTTTGTCCTCTGAACCAGCGGTGCTCCGTAGCCGTTCAAGGGGCTACGCAAGTACGCAGGCAAAAAGATGCCATGCCGTGCTTGCGCTGGTGTGTTTGGGGGACAGAAGCCACACTGGGGCAGAGGTCCTGTCTGCTCTGCAGGGCCAGGCCGAGAGGTGGTTGACGCCACGCCAGCTTAAGCCAGGAATGGTGGTTTGCGACAATGGCACCAACCTCCTCTCCGCCCTCCGACAGGGACAACTGACCCATGTGCCCTGTGTGGCTCACGTCCTTAACCTGGTGGTGCAGCGGTTCTTGGGCAGGTACCCGGGCTTACAGGATGTCCTGAGGCAGGCCAGGAAAGTCTGTGTGCATTTCCGCAGATCTTATAATGCCAGTGCTCGCCTGGCTGAGCTGCAAAAGGAGTTGAACCTGCCCAAGAACCGCCTTATATGTGACATGCCCACCAGGTGGAACTCAACGTTGGCCATGCTGCAGCGGCTGCACACGCAGCAGAGGGCCATCAATGAGTACCTGTGCGACTACGGCACCAGGACAGGGTCAGGGGAGCTTGGTTTTTTTTCTCCACGCCAGTGGGGCATGATCAGGGATGCATGCACTGTCCTGGCACCATTTGAGGAGGCCACGAGGATGGTGAGCAGTGACAGTGCATGCATCAGTGACACTGTACCTCTTGTCCACCTGTTGGAGCACACGCTGCGTGGAATAATGGACAGGGCACTTGAGGCAGAACAGAGGCAGGAAGAGGAGGACTTCCTTGCCTCTCAAGGCCCCCTTTACCCAGACAGTGTTCCTTCTGTCCCACCCATCGCACAGGAAGAGGAGGAGGAGGAGGAGGAGGAGGAGGAGGAGGATTGTGTCAGCATGGAGGTGGAGGCTGGCACTCAGCATCATCAGCAGCAGTCTTTTAGGGATGATTTACAGTCCCAAGAAACCAGTGGACTTGTACGTGGCTGGGAGGAGGTGGCTGCGGATCATGTCGTCCTTAGTGACCCAGAGGACTCCGGAGCGAATGCCTCAGCAAACCTACGCTGCATGGCCTCCCTGATCCTGCAAAGTCTGCGGAAGGATCCTCGTATTCTTCGGATCAAGGAGAGGGACCATTACTGGCTGGCCACTCTCCTTGATCCACGGTACAAGGGTAAGGTTGCGGACCTTATGTTACCGTCGCAGAGGGAGCAGAGGATGAGACAACTCCGGGAGGCCTTGCAGAAAGGTCTGTGCAACGCGTTCCCAGAGACTGGGAGGTTACAAACTCCTGGTCCTGGACAACGAGTTGCTGAGGCTTCGGCCAGTCAAAGAAGGAGCGGTGGGGAAGGTGGCCGTCTGACCGATGCGTTCAGACAATTCTTTAGTCCGCAGCCCCAAAGTATGATCGGTTCCAGCAACCATCGCCAGCGTCTGATAAACATGGTGCAGGAATATCTAGGGGCAAGGTCAGACTTGGACACCTTCCCCACCGAAAATCCTCTGGCTTACTGGGTCTTGAGGATGGATCACTGGCCAGAGCTTGCACAGTATGCAATTGAGCTACTGGCCTGTCCTGCATCCAGCGTTCTTTCGGAACGCACATTCAGTGCTGCTGGAGGATTTGTCACGGATCACAGGGTGCGCCTGTCCACCGACTCGGTTGATCGACTGACTTTCATCAAGATGAACCAGTCTTGGATCACCACCAGCTACCACACACCTGATGCTGATATAACAGACTAATTGATTTTAACATGTCACATCCCTTCAAGACTGATGCTGATGCTGAGTGCCTGTGCTGTTATGTTGACTGGCTATCCTCCTCCTCCGAGTCCTCAATGATACGATTGATGATGATAGCTTGGAAGATCATTTTTGTTTATGGGTGCCGCCACCAGTGGCTAAGGCCCAATTTTTCAGCCCCTGTTTTACAGGGGCGTGTAATTACAATTTTTTTAGCAATAATTTGCCATAGGGCTCATTGCTGTGCTCCAAGTACAGTATCTGTGAGGGGTTGGAGTGTTGTGGCACCAGTGCCTAAGGCCCAATTTTTCAGCCCCTGTTTAACAGGGGCGTGTCATTACAATTTTTGAAGCAATACTTTGCAACAGGGCTCATTGCTGTGCTCCAAGTACAGTATCTGTGAGGGGTTGTAGTGTTGTGCCACCAGTGCCTAAGGCCCAATTTTTCAGCCCCTGTTCAACAGGGGCATGTAATTACAATTCTTGATCTAATAATTCACAGCAGGGCCCATTGCTGCACCCACCAAGAGTAACTCTGAGGGCTTACAGTGTTGTGGCAACACCACCACCACCACCACCACCACGAAAGGCCCAATTTTTCAGCCCCTGTTCAACAGGGGCATGCAATTACAATTCTTGATCTAATAATTCACAGCAGGGCCCATTGCTGCACCCACCAAGAGTAACTCTGAGGGCTTACAGTGTTGTGGCAACGCCACCACCACCACCACCACGAAAGGCCCAATTTTTCAGCCCCTGTTCAAAAGGGGCATGTAATTACAATTCTTGATCTAATAATTCACAGCAGGGCCCATTCCTGCACCCACCAAGAGTAACTCTGAGGGCTTACAGTGTTGTGGCAACACCACCACCACCACCACAAAAGGCCCAATTTTTCAGCCCCTGTTCAAAAGGGGCATGTAATTACAATTCTTGATCTAATAATTCACAGCAGGGCCCATTCCTGCACCCACCAAGAGTAACTCTGAGGGCTTACAGTGTTGTGGCAACACCACCACCACCACCACCACCACGAAAGGCCCAATTTTTCAGCCCCTGTTCAACAGGGGCATGCAATTACAATTCTTGATCTAATAATTCACAGCAGGGCCCATTGCTGCACCCACCAAGAGTAACTGTCAGGGCTTACAGTGTTGTGGCACCAGCACCACCATCAAAGGCCCAATTTTTACTACCACTGTTCAACAATTATATGTAATTAAAATTCCTGATATAATAGTTGACAGCAGGGCGTTCCAGCACCAACCAAGAGTAACTGTGAGTGCTTACAGTGTTGTGCCAACACCAACAACTAAGGGGCCTATTTCTGCAGAGTATATACGGCAGGTCCCTACTTTCAAACATCCAACTTACAAACGACTCCTACTTGCAAACGCAAGAAGACAACAGGAAGTGAGAGGAAATCTACCCCTTGGAAGGAAAATTCTCTCCTGTAAGAATTAATATGGGAGAAAGGTGTCTCCTCTGTACTGATGCTTTATCAGCAATCCTTGTTTCAAGAAAAACACCACATTTCAAAAACAGTTGTCATTGGGACGGAAAGTGAGGTGAAATGTTCTGAACAGGGGCACAGACAGCAAAACAAATGTTACAGGGGTGATAACCCTTACCTATGTTTTCCAAAAAGTTTAAAAATAGATTTTTGGGCTGGAGCTACACTTAAACAATGTACCTGTTCAAAATTACAAACAGATTCTACATAAGAACAAACCTACAGTCCCTGTCTTGTATGCACCGCCTGTATACGGCTGTTCAGAGTATATAGGGCCTTTTTTATTTTATGTGCGGGGTTCCCCTTAATATCCATACAAGACCCAAAGGGGCTGGTAATGGGCTGGGGTAGGGGGGGGGGGTCATGGGGTAGCTATGCCATTTTTCTTAAAGATTTTCATCCATATTACCGGGACCAGACATTACATTAAAGCCGCAAGCAGTTTTAAATGGCTTTTTTTTCCTTTAGAAGTGTCATTTTGTGCAGGGACAGTTCTAAACACGGGAAACACGTGGCACTTCACAGGCATACTTTAGACACCCCCCAGGTACGATATTTAAAGGAATATTTGACTTTTTTTTTTTCACTTTATGCATCATTAAAATGACTGCTCCCGAAAAACGACCGTTTTTAAAACTTCTTTTTGCATTGATACATGTCCCCTGGTGCACAACCCGGGTTCCCAAACCCTTTTTAGGACAATAACATGCATAATAGTTGTTATAATTAGCACTTTAGAATTCGAACGTTCGCATCCATTGTATTTAATAGGGTTCTAATGTTCGTACGAACTTTCGGTCCGTTCGCGGGTTCTGGTGCGAACCGAACCCGGGGGTGTTCGGCTCATCACTACTCCTGAGGAGTCCCCCGAACTGTTTGAGCACAGTGTTGGGTACATGCTCCAGGAGGATGCCCAGCGTTTGGAAGGATCTGATGATGATACCCAGCTAGAGGAAGGCAGCAGCTTGAGAGCAGAGAGAGGGGATGCTCAAGAAGGACACCAATCTGGCAGTCATGTTCCAGCAGCTGCAGCATACTGCCAGATTGGCTCCAGTGATGAGGAGGGAGGGGATGATGAGGTCACTGACTCCACGTGGGTGCCTAATAGGAGAGAGGAGGAGGAGGAGGATGAGGAGGAGGCACATCTCCAACGAGGCAGGATGCCCTTGAGTGGCCAGCGTATGGGCAGCACACCGACGGAATCACACCGCAGAGCTCCGCCTGTGCAGGGCGCTGCCTCTGCCCGTCATTCAAAAAGTTCTTTGGTGTGGGCCTTTTTTGAGGCGAGTGCATCAGATCGCACAGCTGCTGTTTGCAACATATGTCTCAAGCGTATATCGCGTGGCCAAAACATCAGCCGCTTGGGCACCACATGCTTGATCAGACATATGTTGACCTGCCATGCAGCTCGTTGGCAAGCCTACCTTAAAGACCCACACCAAAGAACAAAGCTGACCTCTTCTTGCACCGCATCAGCTGGGATCTCCAACCCCACTATACCTTCACTCCTCTCTGAAACCTGCTCTGAGAGGAATGAAGGTGTAGAATTAGGTGTGTCACAGGCAAGTACTTGCGGGCACTCTGCTAGCAGTACACCAACGTCCGATTCTAGCAGGCAAATTTCCCTGCCCCAGCTGCTGGACCGTCGAAAGAAGTTCACTCCCAGCCATCCACATGCCCAGCGGTTGAATGCTAGCTTGGCTAAATTGCTAGCGCTTCAACTGCTGCCTTTTCAGTTGGTAGACTCGGCCCCCTTCCGTGAGTTTGTGAAATGTGCGGTTCCTCAGTGGCAGGTTCCCAAACAACACTTTTTCGCACGGAAGGCTATTCCGGCTCTCTACAGGCATGTGGAAGGCAATGTCTTGGCCTCGCTGGACAGGGCGGTCAGCGGTAAGGTGCATATTACCGCTGACTCATGGTCCAGCAGGCATGGACAGGGACGTTACCTTTCTTTCACGGCCCATTGGGTCACTCTTTTGGCAGCTGGGAAGGATGCAGGACAAGGTGCAGTAGTGTTGGAGGTTGTTCCACCCCCACGCCTCCAAAATGCTACTACTGGTTGTGACACACCTCTCTCCTCCACCCCCTCCTCTTCTTCTTCCTCCATGGCCTCTTCCTATGGTTTGTCCTCGGAACCAGCGGTGCTCCGTAGGCGTTCAAGGGGCTACGCAAGTACGCAGGCAAAAAGATGCCATGCCGTGCTTGCGCTGGTGTGTTTGGGGGACAGGAGCCACACTGGGGCAGAGGTCCTGTCTGCTCTGCAGGGGCAGGCCGAGAGGTGGTTGACGCCACGCCAGCTTAAGCCAGGAATGGTGGTTTGCGACAATGGCACCAACCTCCTCTCCGCCCTCCGACAGGGACAACTGACCCATGTGCCCTGTATGGCTCACGTCCTTAACCTGGTGGTGCAGCGGTTCTTGGGCAGGTACCCGGGCTTACAGGATGTCCTGAGGCAGGCCAGGAAAGTCTGTGTGCATTTCCGCAGATCTTATAATGCCAGTGCTCGCCTGGCTGAGCTTCAAAAGGAGTTGAACCTGCCCAAGAACCGCCTTATATGTGACATGCCCACCAGGTGGAACTCAACATTGGCCATGCTGCAGCGGCTACACACGCAGCAGAGGGCCATCAATGAGTACCTGTGCGACTACGGCACCAGGACAGGGTCAGGGGAGCTCGGGTTTTTTTCACCACGCCAGTGGGGCATGATCAGGGATGCATGCACTGTCCTGGCACCATTTGAGGAGGCCACGAGGATGGTGAGCAGTGACAGTGCATGCATCAGTGACACTGTACCTCTTGTCCACCTGTTGGAGCACACGCTGCGTGGAATAATGGACAGGGCACTTGAGGCAGAACAGAGGCAGGAAGAGGAGGACTTCCTTGCCTCTCAAGGCCCCCTTTACCCAGACAGTGTTCCTTCTGTCCCACCCATCGCACAGGAAGAGGAGGAGGAGGAGGAGGAGGAGGATTGTGTCAGCATGGAGGTGGAGGCTGGCACTCAGTATCATCAGCAGCAGTCTTTTAGGGATGATTTACAGTCCCAAGAAACCAGTGGACTTGTACGTGGCTGGGAGGAGGTGGCTGCGGATCATGTCGTCCTTAGTGACCCAGAGGACTCCGGACTGAATGCCTCAGCTAACCTACGCTGCATGGCCTCCCTGATCCTGCAAAGTCTGCGGAAGGATCCTCGTATTCTTCGGATCAAGGAGAGGGACCATTACTGGCTGGCCACTCTCCTTGATCCACGGTACAAGGGTAAGGTTGCGGACCTTATGTTACCGTCGCAGAGGGAGCAGAGGATGAGACAACTCCGGGAGGCCTTGCAGAAAGGTCTGTGCAACACGTTCCCAGAGACTGGGAGGTTACAAACTCCTGGTCCTGGACAACGAGTTGCTGAGGCTTCGGGCAGTCAAAGAAGGAGCGGTGGGGAAGGTGGCCGTCTGACCGATGCGTTCAGACAATTCTTTAGTCCGCAGCCCCAAAGTATGATCGGTTCCAGCAACCATCGCCAGCGTCTGATATACATGGTGCAGGAATACCTAGGGGCAAGGTCAGACTTGGACACCTTCCCCACCGAAAATCCTCTGGCTTACTGGGTCTTGAGGATGGATCACTGGCCAGAGCTTGCACAGTATGCAATTGAGCTACTGGCCTGTCCTGCATCCAGCGTTCTTTCAGAACGCACATTCAGTGCTGCTGGAGGATTTGTCACGGATCACAGGGTGCGCCTGTCCACCGACTCGGTTGATCGACTGACTTTCATCAAGATGAACCAGTCTTGGATCACCACCAGCTACCACACACCAGATGCTGATATAACAGACTAATTGATTTTAAAATGTCACATCCCTTCAAGACTGATGCTGATGCTGAGTGCCTCTGCTGTTATGTTGTCTGGCTATCCTCCTCCTCCTCCTCAATGATACGATTAACGATGATAGCTTGGAAGATCATTTTGGTTTATGGGTGACGCCACCAGTGGCTAAGGCCCAATTTTTCAGCCCCTGTTTAACAGGGGCGTGTAATTAAATTTTTTGATGCAATACTTTGCAACAGGCCTCATTGCTGTGCTCCAAGTACAGTATCTGTGAGGGGTTGTAGTGTTGTGCCACCAGTGCCTAAGGCCCAATTTTTCAGCCCCTGTTCAACAGGGGCATGCAATTATAATTATTGATCTAATAATTCACAGCAGGGCCCATTGCTGCGCCCACCAAGAGTAACTGTCAGGCCTTACAGTGTTGTGCCACCAGCAACACCATCACCACCACCACCACCACCAAAGGCCCAGTTTTTCAGCCCCTGTTCAACAGGGGCATGCAATTATAATTATTGATCTAATAATTCACAGCAGGGACCATTGCTGCGCCCACCAATAGTAACTGTCAGGCCTTACAGTGTTGTGGCACCAGCACCACCATCAAAGGCCCAATTTTTACTACCACTGATCAACAATTATATGTTATTACAATTCCTGATATTATACTTGACAGCAGGGCGTTCCAGCACCCACCAAGAATAACTGTGAGTGCTTTCAGTGTTGTGCCAACACCAACACCTAAGGGGCCAATTTCTGCAGAGTATATACGGAAGGTCCCTACTTTCAAACATCCAACTTACAAACTACTACTACTTGCAAACGGAAGAAGACAACAGGAAGTGAGAGGAAATCTACCCCTTGGAAGGAAAATTCTCTCCTGTAAGAATTAATATGGGAGAAAGGTGTCTCCTCTCTACTGATGCTTTATCACCAATCCTTGTTTCAATACAAACACCACATTTCAAAAACAGTTGTCATTGGGACGCAAAGTGAGGTGAAATGTTCTGAACAGGGGCACAGACAGCAAAAAAAATGTGACAGGGGTGATAACCGTTCCCTATGTTTTCCAAAAAGCTAAAAAAAAGGAATTTGGCATGGAGCTACACTTAAACAATGCAGCTGTTCAAAATTACAAACAGATTCTACATAAGAACAAACCTACAGTCCCTGTCTTGTATGCACCGCCTGTATACGGCTGTTCAGAGTATATAGGGGCTTTTTTATTTTGTGTGCGGGGTTCCCCTTAATATCCATACAAGACCCAAAGGGGCTGGTAATGGGCTGGGGTAGGGGGGGGGGGGTTGATGGGGTAGCTATGCCATTTTTCCTAAAGATTTTCATCCATATTACCGGGAACAGACATTGCATTAAAGCCGCAAGCAGTTTTAAATGGCTTTTTTTCCTTTAGAAATGTTATTTTGTGCAGGGACAGTTCTAAACACGGGAAACACGTGGCACTTCACAGGCATACTTTAGACACCCCCCAGGTACAATATTTAAAGGAATATTTGACTTTTTTTTTTTCACTTTATGCATCATTAAAATGACTGCTCCCGGAAAACGTCCATTTTTAAAACTTCTTTTTGCATTGATACATGTCCCCTGGTGCAGAACCCGGGTTCCCAAACTCTGTTTCGGACAATAACATGGATAATAGTCGTTATAATTAGCACTTTAGAATCCGAACGTTCGCATCCATTGTATTTAATAGGGTTCTAATGTTCGCGCGAACTTTCGGTCCGTTCGCGGGTTCTGGTGCGAACCGAACCCGGGGGTGTTCGGCTCATCACTACTGGGGATGTAGCTGAGTTCAGAATTAAGCAATCGCCTTCAAACTCATGTTAACCACTTCCCTACCGGGCCTATTCTGGCACTTCTCTCCTTCATGTAAAAATCATCATTTTTTTGCTAGAAAATTACTTAGAACCCTCAAACATTATATATGTTTTTTAGCAGACACCCTAGGGAATAAATTGGCAGTCATTGCAACTTTTTATCTCGCATGGTATTTGCGCAATAATTTGAAAAAAAAAAAACGGTTTCATGAATTAAAAAACAACAAAACCGTAAAGTTAGCCCAATTTTTTTGTGTAATGTGAAAGATGATGTTACGCCGAGTAAATAGATACCTAACATGTCACGCTTTAAAATTGCGCACACTCATGGAATGCCGCCAAACTTTGGTATTTAAAAATCTCCATAGGCGACAATTTAATTTTTTTTACAGGTTACCAGTTTAGAGTTACAGAGGAGGTCTATGCTAGAATTGTTGCACACGCTCGCGGTGCACGTGGCGATACCTCACATGTGTGGTTTGAGCAGCGTTTACATATGTGGGCGGGACTTACATGTGTGTTCGATTTTGAGCGCGAGCTATTTGGGTCAGGGGCGTTTTAAAATTTTTTTTTTTTTTTTTTTTACTTAATTTTTATTATTTTTACACTTTTTTTACATTTTTTTTTTTTTGATCACTTTTAATCCTATTACAAGGAATGTAAACATCCCTTGTAATAGGAATCTATTGTGACAGGTCCTCTTTATGGAGAGATGCGGGGTCAATAAGACCCCACATCTCTACTCCAGGCTGGAAAGCATGAGATTGAGAAAAAAAAATCACTGATCTCATACTGATAGCCGCGATAGCGGCTTTGTTTACATTCAGGATCCCCAGCTAGGGTTGCCACCTGTCCGGTTTTGACCCGGACAGTACGGGTTTTGACACATGTGCCCGGGTTTCCATCCGCTGGAAACCCGGGCACACATTCCAACGTCCTGTGGCCAGTGGCAGCCGGATCTCTGTCCCCGGCCGCAACTTCTAGAGAGGCGGTGCGCTGCGCGCATGATCCCGTGCCCGCTATCATTGTCACACAGCGGTGGCACGGTGCGCTCTGAGCCAGCGGGTGCCCTGTAATTGGCTGAACGGGCCATGTGCGGGGCGGGCCGAACGGCAGACATGGGGGTCTGTGAATGGCCCTGCGGAGCTGGTGCTGGTCACGTGTGGAGGCGGGGGCGGGGCTGGACTGTGGATTTGATAATCGCGCCTGCCTGCTCCTGGAGTCGGAGTCCTGCCTCATGATGTGTTTATCCTGAGGTCTCATCTGCTCTATCAGCTTACCCCCATCCTCTGTGTCACCCCCCCTCCTCCTCTGTGTCACCCCCTCCTCCTCTGTGTCACCCCCCCTCCTCCTCTGTGTCACCCCCCTCCTCCTCTGTGTCACCCCCCTCCTCCTCTGTGTCACACCCCCCCTCCTCTGTGTCACCCCCCTCCTCCTCCTCTGTGTCACCCCCCTCCTCCTCTGTGTCACCTCCCCTCCTCCTCTGTGTCACCCCCCTCCTCCTCTGTGTAACCCCCCTTCTCCTCTGTGTCACCCCCCCTCTGTGTCACCCTCCCCATCCCCTGTGCCCCCCTATCCTCTGTGTCACCCCCCTCCTCCTCTGTGTCACCCCCCTCCTCCTCTGTGTCACCCCCTCCTCCTCTGTGTCACCCCCCCTCCTCTGTGTCACCCCCTCCTCCTCTGTGTCACCCCCTCCTCCTCTGTGTCACCCCCTCCTCCTCTGTGTCACCCCCCCTCCTCTGTGTCACCCCCCTCCTCACCCCCTCCTTCTGTGTCAGCTCCCCCTCCTCTGTGTCAGCTCCCCCTCTTCTGTGTCAGTTCCCCCTTCTCTGTCAGTTCCCCCTCCTCTGTGTCAGCTCCCCCCTCCCCTCTGTCACCCCCCCTCCTCTGTGTCACCCCTTCTTCTGTCAGCCCCCCTCCTCTGTGTCACCCCCCCTCCTCCTCTGTGTCACCCTCTCCTCTGTGTCACCCCCTTCCTCTGTCAGCCCCCCTCCTCTGTTTCACCCCCCATCCTGTCACAACCTCCTCACCCCCTCCTCTGTGTCAGTTCCCCCTCCTCTGTCAGTTCCCCCTCCTCTGTCAGTTCCCCCTCCTCTGTGTCAGTTCCCCCTCCTTCTCTGTGTCACCCCCCTCCTCCTCTGTGTCACCCCCTCCTCCTCTGTGTCACCCCCCTCCTCCTCTGTGTCACACCTCTCCTCACCCTCTCCTCCTCTGTCACCCCCCATCCTCTGTGTCACACCCCTCCTCACCCCCTCCTCTGTGTCAGTTCCCCCTCCTGTGTCAGTTCCCCCTCCTCTGCGTCAGTTCCCCCTCCTCTGCGTCAGTTCCCCCTCCTCTGCGTCAGTTCCCCCTCCTCTGTGTCAGCTCCCCCTCCTCTGTGTCACCCCCTCTCCTCCTCTCTGTCACCCCCTCTCCTCCTCTCTGTCACCCCCCTCCTCTGTGTCAGCTCCCCCTCCTCTGTCTTAGCTCCCCCTCCTCTGTCTCAGCTCCCCCTTCTCTGTGTCAGTCCCCCTCCCCTGTGTCAGCCCCCCTTCTCTGTCACCCCCCTCCTCTGTGTCACTCCCTTCCTCTGTGTCACCCCCCTTCTCTGTGTCAGTTCCCCCTCCTCTGTGTAAGCCCCCCTTTCCCTCTGTCTCTCTCTCTCTCTCACTCTCTTTCTCTCAGCCTCTCGCTCACCCCCTCTCTCGCACCCACCACTCTTTCTCTAATCCCCCCCTCTCACCCCCACCCTCTCATCCCCACCTCTCTCACCCCTAACCCCACTCTCTCTCATCCCCACCCCTCTCACCCCCACCATCTCACCCCATCCTCTCTCTCACCCCCACTCTCACCCCCTCTCTCTCCTGCCTCCTCCCCCTTTTCTTTCACCCCCTCACCTCCTCCTCTCTCACTCCCCCTCACCGCCGCCTCTCCCTCACCTTCCCCTTTCTCACCTCCCTCCCCCCACCTCTTTCCCTTCTCAGGGGGTGGGGGCCCAATGAGGATGGCTGTATGGGGCCCCAATAAATGCTAACAGCAGCCCTGTGAGTGAGCGCACCAGTTCGGATGTTTCCCTGAATCCTGTGTCTTGCCGACACACTTCTCCCCAAGGCTCTCCACCAATGGAAGGAAGGAAAACTGCACTACAGTAGAGGAGCTTCACCCCCAAACTCCAGCTCCCACACTTCCTGGCTTGAAGCGGCTCTCGGTAAGGCAGTCTAATGGGGGTCTTTCGGGGCAGGGGACACTGATAGGGGGTTTGTGGGGAGGGAGGGGAGTTTGTGGGGAGGGAGGTGGATGGTGTCAGTAGGGCAGTGGATGGTACCAGTAGTTAACATCCACGCTAACCGTGACACATTATTGCTCTCCTCCAGGTCTTTAAAATCCTTTAGTGTATACCACAAAAAATTTGCCATGCGCCGCTTAAGTGTTCGGGTTTGGCTTGAGGAACAGGTGGCAACCCTATCCCCAGCGTAAGGTCATAACGTCGCGCCCGGGCCTCCGACAGTCATAGAGATCTCTATCGTCGTCATCCGGCGCCGGCCGATACGTTCTCCGGGCCCCCGATGGCACGGGAGAGTCCGGAGAAGCACTGGATGGCGACGGGAGGGGGGGTGTCCCCTACCGTCGCCTATAAAAACGATCAAGCGGTGGAACTGCCACTATGATCATTCTTATCGTGCACAGAATCGCTGGCTGCAAAGAATCATATCTGAATGATGCCTGTAGCTGCAGGCATCATTCAGATATCCCCCCCTAAATTCCATACGCCATACGTCATATGATGGCCGGCGGTAGGGAAGTGGTTTTTAAATAGGAGTCAGTACATACCTGCCATAATTTACCATGCCTCTGATTAACCCCAAATAAAGTTCAGCTGTTCTAGTAGGTCTTTCCTGACATTTTCTTAGTCGCATCCTACAGCAAAAGTCCTTGTCCTCAGAGAGCTTCCAAAGCATCAGAGGGATCTGATTGTTAAAAGCTATCAGTCAGGGGAAGGATACAAAAGAATTTCCAAGGCATTAGACAGTCATCATCAAGTGGAGAAAAAATGGCACAACAGTGACATTACCAAGAGAACTGGACGTCCCTCTAAAATTGATGAGAAGAAAACTGGTCAGGGAGGCTGCCAAGAGGCCTACAGCAACATTAAAGGAGCTGAAATAAAATCTGGCAAGCAGTGGCGGCTGGTGCTCAAAGTTTTTGGGGAGGCGCAAACAAACTGAAATTTTTTTTTTATCAAGCGCAGCCACTGTGCCCATCAAGCGCAGCCACTGTGCCCATCAAAAGCAGCCACTGTACCCATAAATTGCCGTCACTGTGCTATCAAACGCAGCTGCTGTACCCATCAATTGCCGCCACTGTGCCCATCAATTGCCGCCACTGTACCCCATCAATTGCCGCCACTGTGCCCATCAATTGCTGCCAGCGTGCCCCATCAATTGCTGCCAGTAAGCCCATCAATTGCCGCCACTGTGCCCATCAATTGCCGCCACTGTGCCCATCAATTGCTGCCAGTGTGCCTGTCACGTACCTTACAGAGGAGTCCGAGAGGGTGAGGGTGGCCTCTTGCATGGTTCCAGTCCAAGCACCCCTGGTGGTGGATACAGGGAGTGCAGGGGCACGAAAGGGGGCAAGTGCCTGCAGGTTAAGGTTGAAGCTTGGAGACACAGGAACTTCTGTAGAGAAGATGTAGAAGCCAAACACCAGATCCGTTCAGGGAGAACCAGGTTGGATAAACTGGAACAAGCAGAAGTTGGCAACAGACTGGCAGTGGGGTACACAATCAGAAGGCAGGGCCGTAGTCAAAAGTCCAAGCTAAGGTCGGTTCATTAAGCAGAGGCAGGTAGACAGACAAGGAGAATCCGGAAGAATGGTCAGAGGGAAGCCAGGTATTTCAGGAGCAGGATCAATCGTGCAAGAGGTAACAGGAACACAGGAACAAGCTGAAGACAATCCAGCACTGATACCAAGCAGACTCCATGTTTAAATAGGGCGCCGAGTGCCAGGATTTGTGGAGGCGTGCACATGCGCACTAGCACACGGTCGCATGGATGCGCCATTGCGCATGCCCATTCTGGGTGCCGTTCGTCTAGGTCTAGGAGTTTGCGCATGCGCATTAGCGCTAGCGGAACAGGGATTCGTAGCTGCTGCATGGGAATGGGCGCTTGCTGCGCGAGTTCTCTGAAATTGCCCCCTGCTTAGGGGCAGCCTCCGGATGCCCACTTGAGCCGCCTTCTCCGGATGGGAGCGATGGAAGGCCTTTTTTTCTGGGCCAAAGCCCTTCCATGTCCTTGTCGTTTCCTATAAACCAGAATAGCTTCAATCTCAAACTCTTCTTCCCCATCCACCATTATGGCCTCTGGGGGCCCTATTTCATGATCTGGGAAGGAATTTGCCATGTCAGGCTTTATTAGCAAGGTATGAAATACAGGGTGAATCTTAAAGGAGTCGGGAAGTTCGAGTTCATACGCTACCCGCGTTAACCTTCTTCTTGACTGGAAAGGGTCCCAAGTATCTGGGTCCCAGTTTCCTGGAGGGGCAGGCAAGCTTCAGGTTTGCTGTTGACAGCCATACATGGTCACCCACCTTTAGATCCAGCTCCACCCTTCTCTTTTTATCAAAGAATCTTTTATTGCTTTCTTGTGTCTTGGAAATTGTTTCCCTCAGGATTTGATTATTGGTGGAAAAGAAGTTTAATCTATCCTGGACCGCTGGCAAAGGAGAGTTCGGAACTAGTGTTGGCAAGAAGGAAGGGTGGAACCCGTAATTGGAAAAGAAGGGTGACTGGTTTGTGGCAGAGTGGATGGAATTATTAAATGCAAATTCCGCCAAGGGCAGTAGTGATGCCCAATCTTCCTGGGTGAAGGAGAAGAAGCAACGTAAGTACTGCTCCAACGTTTGATTAGTACGTTCAGTCTGCCCGTTGGTCTGGGGGTGGTAGGCCGAGGAGAAACTGAGTTTGATGCCCAGGGCTTCACACAGTGCTTTCCATAATTTTGACGTGAACTGTACTCCACGTTCAGAAACAATGTCACCAGGAATTCCGTGAAGTCTAACAATTTCTTTAATGAACACCCCAGCAGTCTCTGTTGCTGATGGGGTCCCCTTCATGGGGATAAAATGTGCCATTTTAGAGAGGCGGTCAACCACCACAAAGATGGATGAAAATCCCTCGGAAGGAGGAAGTTCAACAATAAAGTCCATTGCGATTTTTCCCATGGTTTTTCAGGGATGGGCAGTTGTCTTAATAGTCCCCAAGCCTTGTTTTTGCTGCCCTTGTTCCTGAGGCAGATTGGGCAGGAACTCACGTAGATCCTGCAATCCTTTGCTAGATTAGGCCACCAGAAATGTCTTTGAACTAGATCCGCCGTCTTGTGACCCCCGAAATGGCCCGCCAAAAGGATAATCATGACAAGTCTGTAGGATGGTGGTACGGAGGTTCTGTGGCACGAATATTTTGTTCCCCTGCCAGTAAAGCCCATCTCTTTCTTGTAGATTTGTGTCTGGTGGTAAGGAAGTTTCCAAAGATGCCTGACGGATCTGAGACACAAAATCAGTTTGGGTTAACAGGAAATTTCCAGCTTGAAGAATAGTATCTGGTGGAGGCAGGGTTTCGTTTTCTGAGAACATACGAGATAGTGCATCGGGCTTAATATTCTTGGACCCTGGCCGGTAGGTGATATGAAAGTTAAAACATGAAAAAAAAGGGCCCCTCTCGCTTGTCTGGGTCTGATGCATTTGGTAGTCCTGAGGTACTCTAAATTATTATGATTCGTAAAGATCAATATAGGGTGTGCTGCTCCCTCCAAGAGGTATCGCCATTCTTCTAATGCTGATTTTATTGCCAGCAGTTCTCGGTCCCCCACATCATAATTATTTTCTGATAATCCTATTTTTCGGGAAAAGAAAGCCACGGGGTACATTAGGGATTTAGATGCATCCACCTCCAGGATATACGGCAGAGCGGGATCAGGATGCTTAAGTACTGGAGCAGAGGTGAATAATTCTTTGAGTCTGTCAAAAGCGACTTGAGCCGCTTCAGTCCATTGGAAACGTTTTTGCTTCTTTGTGAAATGTGTAATGGGTGCTATGATACTAGAAACGTTTTTTATGAATTTTCTGTAGAAGTTAGAGAATCTGATAACGCGTTGCACCCCTTTTTTGTCGGTTGGAGGAGACCAAGACATAATAGCTGAGACCGTCTGAGGGTCCATTGCCAACCCCGGTTGATATCACCAGACCGAGAAAGTGGATAGTTTGACGTTCAAATTCACATTTCTCGGCCTTAGCGTATAGTCCGTTTTGTCTCAGTCTGAGGAGGACTTGCTTCACATGAACTTGGTGTAACTCTAGTAAAATTGAAAATATCAGAATATCGTCCAAATACACGATCACAAATAAGTCTAGGAAGTCTCTAAAGATTTTATTAACAAAATGTTGAAAAGTGGCCGGTGCGTTGCAAAGTCCGAATGGCATAACGAGGTACTCGAAGTGGCTGAAACGTGTCCGAAAAGCCGTCTTCCACTCATCCCCCTCACGGATTCTAATTAAGTTGTAGGCTCCCGGTGGATCAAGCTTTGTAAATATTCTGGCAGAACAAAGTCTCTGAAACAACTCTGGAATCAAAGGAAGAGGATCGCGATTCTTGATTGTATCTTATTTAATTCCCTGTAATCCACACATGGGCGGAGGGAGTGATCTTTTTTTTTTGGACGAAAAATATTCCTGCACCAGCTGGAGAGGAGGAGTGTCGAATAAACCCTTTCCTGAGGTTCTCATCGATGTACTCCATAAGGACCAGGAGTTCAGGTTCTGAGAGGGGGAAAATTCTTCCAAATGGGATTTTTGCTCCTGGCAGTAATTCAATTGGGCAGTCATACACTCGATGCGGGGAAGAGTATCTGCTTTTCATTTATTGAATACATCCAAGAAACTATGGTACACTGGTGGGACGGGTTTCTGGGTTTCAGACTCAGATTCCAAGCAGCCGATGACTGAAGCCATAAGGTGGGAGGACTTGAGACAGTTCCAGAGACAGTAGGAGGACTGGAAGGTCACCTGGTAGGTGACCCAATTAATGTGGGGGTTGGGGGCTTGTAACCATGGTATTCCCAGAATGATCAGAAATAATGGGGAAGAGACAACATCCAGGCGTAACAGTTTTGGTGATCTGGCAGAATACCAGCGGGTAGTGGTTGAGTTTCGTGGGTATTGGGTCCTGATTTGATGTTCGACCCGTCAGCAAGCCACACCGAGAGTCGTTGTTGCTTGGGTTGCAGAGGGATGTTGTGTTGCTGGACGAAGGCATGGTCAATGAAGCAGCTGCAGGCACCTGAGTCAATTATAGCATGGACCTGGAGTGCTCCTTCTGGAAGCTGTAGTGAGACAGAAACAGCAATGTGAGCAGATTTGGTTTAAGTCAGGAGGACCAGGATGGTGAGGAGGAGAATCAAACTTACGGGTCTTGTTAGGGCACATGCTTACGTAATGTCCAGCTCCCCCACAATACAAACAGAGGTTGTTCTGACGGCGACGCTGCTTTTCTTCTGGTGACAGGGGTGAGCGGGGTACGCCTATCCGCATTGGTTCTGGGGCCTCAGTAATGGCAACAGGTGGCGGTGGAGCAGGAACAGCTGGATTGCTAGGTACTCTGGGCAGCATCCACACAGGACGGAATCGACTGGTTCTCTCAGATCTACGCTCTCTTAAGCGACGATCGATCTGGATGGATAATTGGATCAGGTTCTCCAAGGAACTGGGAACACCAACTCGAGCCAGTTCGTCTTTAAGTGCCTCGGAGAGACCTAAACGGAACTGATAACGGAGGGCGGCATCGTTCCATTGTTTGTCAGAACTCCATTGCTTAATGTCTGTTACATAGTCCTCCACTGGTCTACGTCCCTGCTGGAGGGCACGAAGACTGGCCCCTGCTGTTGCGGTACGCTCGGGGTCATCGTATAACTTGGCCATCTCGTGCAGAAAAGAGTCCAAAGAGTTTAAGAAGGGACTGGCCTGTTCCATCAAATGGTGAGCCCAGGTTTGGGGCTCCCCTGGAGGAATGAGACGATGAACCCCACTTTAGTGCTTTCCAAAGAGAAGGTGCGTGGCTGTAGCAGGAAGTATAGCTGGCAGGCATTTTTGAATGCACGGAACTTGCTGCGGTCTCCTGAGAATCTCTGCGGAGTAGGAACACGCAGCTCTGGGAGTGGCACCACTACTGTGGTTGCTGGTTCTGATGCTACAGGTGCAGAGGGCATAGGTGCTGCGGCTGTCGGTTGTGCTGAGGTACCAGGAGATAGTGACTCCACTCTTTGCTCAAGTTGATGATGGCCCTCTTGAAGGCCCTGGACTGCCTGAGTGAGGTTTGCGATTTGCTGGCACAGTGTTTCCAGAGGCGAGGCCCCCGTCTCGGACTCCATATGGTTGGATCGTACTGTCACGTACCTTACAACGGAGTCCGAGAGGGTGAGGGTGGCCTCTTCCACGGTTCTGGTCCAAGCACCCCTGGTGGTGGATACAGGGAGTGCAGGGGCACGAAAGGGTGCAGGTGCCTGCAGGTTAAGGTTGAAGCTTGGAGACACAGGAACTTCTGTAGAGAAGATGTAGAAGCCAAACCCCAGATCCGTTCAGAGAGAACCAGGTTGGATAAACAGGAACAAGCAGAAGTTGGCAACAGACTGGCAGTGGGGTACACAATCAGAAGGCAGGGCCGTAGTCAAAAGTCCAAGCCAAGGTCGGTTCAGTAAGCAGAGGCAGGTAGACAGACAAGGAGAATCCGGAAGAATGGTCAGAGGGAAGCCAGGTATTTCAGAAGCAGGGTCAATCAAGCAAGAGATAACAGGAACATAGGAAGAAGCTGAAGACGATCCAGCACTGATACCAAGCAGACTCCATGTTTAAATAGGGCGCCGAGCTCCAGGATTCGTGGAGGCGTGCGCACGTGCACTAATACGCGCTCGCATGGATGCGCCATTCTGAGTCCCGTTCGTCTAGGTATAGGAGTTTGCGCATGCGCATTAGCGCTAGCGGAACGGAGATTTGCAGCTGCTGCACGGGAATGGGCGCTTGCTGCATGAGTTCTCTGACAGTGGTCTATCATCTGCTGCCAGTGTGCCCCATCAATTGCTGCCAGTGTGCCCATCAATTGCCGCCACTGTGCCCATCAATTGCTGCCAGTGTGCCCATCATTTGCCGCCACTGTTCCCCATCAATTGCTGCCAGTGTGCCCCATCAATTGCTGCCAGTGTGCCCCATCAATTGCTGCCAGTGTGCCCCATCAATTGCTGCCAGTGTGCCCCATCAATTGCCGCCAGTGTGCCCCATCAATTACCGCTACTGTGCCCCATCAAATGCTGCCAGTGTGCCCCCTCCGCCCGGCACTTACCTGTCTCACCGCTGTCCTCCACGCTCCGAGTTCTCATGCCTTCTCCCGTCCTCTGCTATGGTTGGACGCCTGATAGGCGTCCAATCACATCGCCTGTCGCTTCAGCCAATCAGGTGACAGGGTAACCAGACCCGAGCATCCTGATTGGCTGAGAGGCGGGTCAGTGTTAGGGAAGCGATGTATTCGCTTCCCTAACACAACACTGTGTAAACAGCGAAAGCACAGCATTGCGCCCGCTAATTACCAATTTGGAAGCCTATTAGATCTTATGGCTCTAATCAGGACACCTATTAGAGCCCACGGCTGTAATCAGGTGCTTCCAAAATCACCCCTGCCACCGTAATTCAGATGCCCGGTGCCCGACAAGGGACCGGACACCTGAATAGGGGGCGGCAGCGGCAACCATAGATAGATTCATGCAATGCATGAATCTATCTATTGTGATAGACAGGTGCAGTAGAGAGAGGGGGTTGCGCTCCTGTGCCCTTTATGAACGCACCGCCACTGCTGGCAAGTACTGGCTGTGTGGTACATGTGACAACAATCTCCCGTATTCTTCATATGTCTGGGCTATGGGGTAGAGTGGCAAGACAGAAGCCTTTTCTTACCAAGAAAAATATCCAAGCCCGGCTAAATTTTGCAAAAACACATCTGAAGTCTCCCAAAAGCATGTGGGAAAATGTGTTCTGGTCTGATGAAACCAAGGTTGAACTTTTTGGCCATAATTCCAAAAGATATGTTTGGCACAAAAACAACACTGCACATCACCAAAAGCACACCATACCCACCGTGAAGCATGGCGGTGGCAGCATCATGCTCTGTACACACGATCGGTTTTCCCGTCGGATAAAAAATCTACGGTTTTCCAGACAGAATTCCTCTCAAGCCTGCCTTGCATACTAGGGCCAAAACAACTAATCGATTAATCGACAACTAATCGATTATGAAATTAATCGATTACCATTTTCATAATCGATTAATCGGCCAGTAACATAATGGGGTTAAAAAAAATTAAACTAAAATTAGCCTTTTATAGTACAAAATGAGGAAATCGCTACTGTAAATATTACTTTCACTGTTCCACAATAAAAAATGAACACCTTACAGTAGCGATTTGCTCTTTTTGTACTATAAAGGGCTAATTTTTGTTACTAAACGTCTCAGGCCCGGGTCACACACCTATGCGTTTTTTGGTGCTTTTTGCAGAAACACACTACAGTTCATATAACCTGGTTTCCTATGGGACACGTTCACATCTGTGCTTTTTTCAGATGCTGCGTATTTGGAAAGGGCAAGGACTTTTTTTTTAACGCAAAACTGTGCTTTTTTGGTTCAATAGACTTCAATGGAGAAGCTGCAGAAAAGCATGTCAATTTTAAAACGCAAATCACAGCAAAATCACCTTTTTTCTTTTTTCAAAGGTTATTAACCGATTAATCGAAACAATAATCGGCCAACTAATCGATTATGAAAATAATCGTTAGTTTCAGCCCTATTGCATACACACGCTCAGACAAAAGTCCGGTGAACTTTTGACTGCCAAGAACGCAGTGACGTAAAAGACTATGACGAGCCGACAAAATTAAGTTCTATGCTTCCGAGCATGCGTCAAATTGTTTCCGAGCATGCAAGTTTTTTTTTCCCCCCTCGGGAAAGCATACAGACGAACGGTTTTCCCCCTGGGATTTTTTCCTGACGGGAAAAATAAGATCATGCTCTCTTTTTTTTTCAGGCAGTTTTCACGGTGGAAAGACTGCGATGGAACATACACACGGTCCGGATTCCCGGCCAAAAGCTCTCATAGCAGTTTTCCAGTCAGAAAAAACGGTCGTGTGTACGAGGGATGAGTCAAGGTGGAGGGAATTATGAACAGTTCCAAATACCAGTCAATATTGGCACAAAACCTTCAGGCTTCTGCTAGAAAGCTGAACACAAAGAGGAACTTCATCTTTCAGCATGACAACGACCCGAAGCATCCATCCAAATCAACAAAGGAATGGCTTCACCAAAAGAAGATTTAGGCCACTTTCACACTGAGGCGCTTGAAAAACTGCCAGTAAAACACTGAGCGCTTTGGAAGCGCTTTTCAGGCGCTTTTGAAGCGCTTTCAATTCATTTCAATGGAGAGGGGGCGTTTTTTCAGCGCACTGCCCCAGTGTGAAAGGATTCATTGATTTTAATGGAAATATGTTTTCAGGCGCTTTTTTTAGCGTGAAAGCGCTTGAAAAGCGCCTCAGTGTGAAATTGGTCTAAAGTTTTGGAATGGCCCAGCCAGAGCCCAGACCTGAATCCCATTGAAAATCTGTGGGGTGATCTGAAGAGGGCTGTGCACAGGAGATGTCCTCGCAATCTGACAGATTTGGAGTGTTTTTGGAAAGAAGAGCGGGCAAATATTGGCAAGTCAAGATGTGCCATGCTGATAGACTCCTACCCAAAAAGACTGAGTGCTGTAATAAAATCAAAGGGTGCTTCAAGAAAGTATTATGCCGCGTACACACGATCGGAATTTCCGACAACAAATGTTCGATGTGAGCCTTTAGTCGGCTATTCCGACCGTGTGTAGGCTCCATCGGACATTTGTTGTCGGCATTTCCGACAAGAAATGTTTGAGAGCAGGTTCTCTATTTTTCCGGCAAGAAAAGTTCTTGTCGGAAATTCCGACCGCGTGCAGCCATTTCCGACGCACAAAAGTGCTGCGCATGCTCGGAATCAGTTTGACGCATGCTTCGAAATTCATCTTTCTCGGTTCGTCCTAGTGTTGTACGTCTCCGCGTTCTTGACCATCGGAATTTCTGAGCAACATTTGTGTGACTGTGTGTGTGTGTGTGCAAGACAAGTTTGAGCCAACATCCGTCGGGAAAAAAAACCCGGTTTTGTTGTCGGAAATTCCGATCGTCTGTACGCGGCATTAGTGTAAGGGTGTGCACACTTATGCAACCATATTATTGTAATTTTTTATTTTTACTTCCCTCCACCTAAAAGATTTTAGTTTGTTGTACAGAGTTGTACAGTTTATAGGTCACATTAAAGGTGGAAACAATTCTGAAATTATTTATCTTTGTCTCATTATTTTACATCACAGAAACCTGACATTTTACCAGGGGTGTGTAGACTTTTTATATCCACTGTATGTGGTATCGCTGCAATCAATGGGAGCAAGAGAATTCATTTTTATTTGTTCTTCAGTGGTAGGTCATGATTTTAAAAAAATTACTTTTTTTTAAATTATTTTAACCACTTCAATACCAGGCGCTTTCACCCCCTTCCTGCCCAGGACAATTTTCAGCTTTCAGCGCTCTCACACTTTGAATGACAATTGCGCAGTCATGCTACACCACAGGTGGCAAACACAAGGCCCGCAGGCCAAATCCGGCCCACCAGGCCTTGCCATGTGGCCGGCAGCCGCCACCTCTTTTGTCTCCCAGGCAACAAGAGTAAACATCCTCCGTCACGCGAGCGGCGACAACTTTGTGTGAGCACATGCGCGGCCAGCTGATCTCCAAGGGAACATCTCCCGCTCAATCTTCTCCTCGGTACCTCTAGCAGCGCAGCTGTTTCTGAGCTGAGCCCATGCGCGGTTGACCCGTCAGTGTCGGAGGTTCCTGACAGCTCCGACTGCTATGTTTTTTTTATATCCAGGACTTGCTGTAGTCTTGGGGTGCTGAACACAGAGATCCTCATACACAGCGAGGTACCAGAGCTGGGCCAGGTATGAAATCACAGATGTGAGAATTTTTGTTTTTTTGGAGGGGGGGGGGGGGGGGGTGGGTGTGAGGACTGTAGAGGCAGAGGTGGGAGGATGGAAGGAGATTGGAGGGTGCAGAGGTCAGATGTTGCACATGGTGCATAGCATACGCCTGTACCCTGCACTCTGTACGCAGCAAACTCCTGTACCCTGCACTCCATACGCAGAAAACTCCTGAACCCTGCACTCCTGAACCCTGCACTCCTGAACCCTGTCTGCACTCCTGAACCCTGTCTGCACTCCTGAACCCTGCACTCCTGAATCCTGTCTGCACTCCTGAACCCTGTCTGCACTCCTGAACCCTGCACTCCTGAACCCTGTCTGCACTCCTGAACCCTGTCTGCACTCCTGAACCCTGTCTGCACTCCTGAACCCTGCACTCCTGAACCCTGTCTGCACTCCTGAACCCTGCACTCCTGAACCCTGCACTCCTGAACCCTGTCTGCACTCCTGAACCCTGCACTCCTGAACCCTGCACTCCTGAACCCTGCACTCCTGAACCCTGTCTGCACTCCTGAACCCTGCACTCCTGAACCCTGCACTCCTGAACCCTGCACTCCGTAAAACCAGTAATAAACAAATGCAGTGACAATAATTTATGATAATAAATAGTGGACACATAGTCCTACAGATACAACTGGCCCTTTGAGGGCAACCATACTGCTGATGCAGCCCCCGATGAATTTGAGTTTGACACCCCTGTGCTACACTGTACCCAAACAGAATTTTTAGAATTTTCTTCCCACAAATGGAGCTTTCTTTTGGTGGTATTTGATCACCTCTGGGGTTTTTATTTTTTGCTAAACAAACTAAAAAGGAACAACATTTCTGAAAAAAAATAGTTTTTCTTAGTTTCTGTCATAAAATGTTGTTTTCCCCTTCACTGACGGGCACTAATGAGGCGGCACTGATGAGGCGGCACTGATGAGTTGGCACTGATAAGGTGGCACTGATGGGCACTGATGAGGAGGCACTGATATGTAGAATTGATGGGCACTGATATGCAGCACTGATGGGCACCAATAGGCGGCACTGATATGCGGCACTAATAGGCGGCACTGATGGGCACTCACTGATAGGTGGCACTGATGGGCACTGACAGGCGGAACTGATGGGCACTGACAGGCGGCACTGATGGGCACTGGCAGGCGGCTGTGATGGGCACTGACAGGCGGCACTGATTGGCACTGATAGGTGGTACTGATTGGCACTGACAGGTGGCACTGATGGGCAGCGCTGATGATGAGGTATTGATGTGTTACTGACAGGTGTTACTGCTGGGCACTGATTGGTACTGTAATGGGCACTGATTGGCACTGTGGTGGGCTCTGATTGGCACTGTGGTGGGCTCTGATTGGCACTGTGGTGGGCACTGCTGGGCACTGATTTGCTATTACAATTGGGGCACTGCTGGGAACTGATTTGTAGCTGATTGGCACATCTGAGGGGGCTGTGCTGATAATCAATGTGCTGATTATCAGCACAGACGCCCCCCCTCTGACAGGGAGAGCCGTCGATCGGCTCTCCCTGTCAGCGCGAACCACGGAATGCTGTTTACCGGCACTTCCTGGTTCACGCAATGATCAGCTGTGATTGGTCACAGCTGATCACGTGGTAAGAAGCCTCTGACAGAGGCTCCTTATCACGATCGTAGATGCGGCGTGTCAGACTGAAACGCCGCACTCGCCGATCGCCGCGCTGCACGCCCCCACGGGCGTGCGCCGGCATGTCATCCTGCATGATGTCATATGACGCCCAGTCAGGATAACAGAACCACTTCCCGGCCGTCAATCTGCTATAGGCCAGGCGGGCAGTGGTTAAAGAGGAAGTAAACCCTGATGGGTTTTCCTTCCTCTTTTGCTGTCTGCAAAGCCTGCAAATGAAAAGCATAATGGGCTAGTATGCATCGCATACTAGCCCATTATGTGATACTTACCTGCAAAAGAATCCAGCGATGTCCCCTGTGTAGGCAGCGTCCATCTTCTGGTCCCTCTTCCTTCTGTGATTCGCCGGAGCCGCGTGACGTCACGGGAGCCGCCATTAACGGCACAGGCTAGGGAAGAAACGGCACTTAGTTTTGTGTCTTCCCCGCGCATGCGCCGTTAACATTTTCTGCGCACAAGTGAAATATCTCCTAAACGCTGCACGTTATTTCCACTACCTAAAGCCTTATTCTAGGCTTTCCTATAGGTAGAAGTCCAAAAAAAGGGTTTACAACCACTTTAAAGCCAGTTTTCCATTGATAATAAAACAAAATAAAAAAATCAGGAGATATCCGTTACCATTTACCACCAAATGAAAGCCCCATTTGTACATAAAAAACGCGGTATAAGCCATCTGGATGCACAGAATAGTTGTGATGATAAGTACGGTTTTACTAACACATGTCAAAGTTGCAAAATTGTGCTTAGGCATTAAGAATGGTTGTTATCCCTTCCGCTGATGAAAGGTGTATCTAGTTTATGAACGTTCAGAACCTCCGCGCGGCTCCGGCTCGTACAAAGGACCCCGGATTTGTGGTCTCTTCTGCCGTTCGGAAATAACGCGTCGGAATTCGGCATAGATGCCGCCGTTGTCTTGAGTTTAATTCACAGTAATTATCAGATTCGGATTCCGTTGTTTTCCCGCTGAACTCTGACAGATCGAGCCGCTTGTTTTGTAGATATGTTACTATAAATAGAGAAGCGCCATTCTGTTTTCAATTCTTTTTTAGCGGATCAGAAAATATCTTCATCTGTGCTGTGAGCTGAGTGCATTGCTCACACGGAATGAGTTTGCGAAGTGTAAAAAAAAAAAACACAGCAGAATAAAAAAATATATATTATTTTTGAGGCTAGGTTCAGACCTTTGCGTGTTGGGAATGAACACAAAATGACGCGCTTCCCCGGCACGCAGAGAAACACGTTGGCTTTTAGTAGATGTGCAATGGTGTTTGCAACATCAGTGGTGTCACTTAGTTTTGTGCTGCCCTAGGCAAGATTAAATTTGCCCCCCCATCTAAATTTGTCCCACCCCTTCCCCTCTGTTGACACCTGCCATCACCCCATCCGATCCGATCCGATCCTGTCTTCCAAAAACAGACAGATGGGAGATCTTTTCCTCATCTGTCTGGCGGATCGGATCAGATGGCAGTCTAATAGGCCGCCTGTCTATTTCCGTCCAACCGCCCCATAGGGGCGAGCGGGCTCTGAGTGAGTGAGTAACTTGTATAGCGCTACAAATGCGAACTGAATCGCCTCAAGGCACTTTTGCATCCAGTGACGTCCTGATCCTTCAGAAGAGGTGGGTCTTACGTTTTTTCCTGAAGGCCCGGTGGTTTTCTTCCATGTGGATGTTCGTTGGTAGAGCGTTCCATAGCCGTGGTCCTTAGACTGCGGATCTTCGTTCTCCTTTAGATTTGTAGTGGGACTTGGGGATGTGGAGGAGGTTTTGATTAGTTGATTGGAGAACGCGATTGGGGGTGTAGTGTTTTATTTTCTCGCATAGATATTGCGGAGCGTTTCCTTGTGTGCACTTGTGGGTGAGGCAGAGGGTCTTGAAAGTTACCCAATCCTTTACGGTTAGCCAATGAAGGGTCCTCAGGGGCGGGGTGATGGATTCCCAGGGTTTTTTCCCGTTACCAGTCTGGCTGCCGTGTTCTGGGCGACTTGTAGACGAGAAATCTGGTATTTTGGTAGTTCTATGTAGAGGGAGTTTGCGTCGTCGAGTCGGGAATTGATGATTGTTCCAACTACTACTGCTGTATCCTCTTCCGGGATGAAGGGGATAAGTCTTCGTAGCAGGCGGAGAAGATGGTGAGATCCGCTGACTACTGATCCTATTTGGGTGTCCATGGTCATGTCTGAGTCAAAGATGACTCTGAGACTTTTGACTTTGGTGTTTGGGGTGATGGTTTGTCCAAGGATGGTGGGTGGTGTCCATGTCGTCCTCGAGTTTGTTATTCGGTTTGCGTGAAGAAAGAGAAGTCCTGTTTTGGATCCATTAAGTTTGAGGGAACTCTCCGTCATCCAATTGTCTATCAATGTAAGGCATTGTTCTAGTCCGTGATATTGGTCTTTTTTGTTGGTGATGCGAAAATAGAGTTGAGTGTCATCAGCGTAGGAGTGGTGGAACAGGTCCTGTTTGCTGATGATTTTGAGGAGTGGGGGGAGGTAGATGTTGAAGAGCACGAGCGACAGGGGTGATCCTTGAGGGACTCCGCATGTAATGGTCCGTGTTTCCGAAGTGAAGGCTCCTAGTTTCACTGTCTAGGATCGGTTCTCCAGGAACGATGCAAACCAGGGTAGATCAGAGTTGGCAACTCCGGCTACTTCTGTGAGACGAATGAGCAGCGGACAGATCCCCCCCCCCCCCCCCGCTGAGCAGGCAGATCCACTTTACAGAGTCCGCCCGTGTAAAAGGGCTCTTACTATGTTTTTCGTTTTATTTTTACAACTATATATTTTTTTTGTACATGTGTAGCGCTACCCCCAGTTAAGAGAGCCGCTGATATTGATTTGGGCCCTGCAGTGCACCGCTGTCAACCCCCGGCAATCGGCTCTAACCTCCCGTGGCACAGCTGGTGATAGAGAGATAGGACCGCGTGACCGCAACTGTTGGTGACGCAGTCCTATAACAAACATACACAGAATATACTTTAAAACTCCTATTAAAGTAAGCGGAACTGACACCAAATGTACTTTACCCAGATATTTTACTGAGGCTAATGGGCAAGTAATAAACAACAGTATAACAAGTTGCAGATCCCTGCAACAAACAGTAATAAAGATAAACAGAGTAATCAGAATAATAAAGTATTGCTATGCAACTCTAGCGCTGCCCTTTTACAGCTACTTCCCCTCATGGGTAGACTAACACCCAGCAATGTCTACCTATGCAGTCAGGCCTGACTGATCTAAATGGAAGTTCAGTGAAACAATATTTGCTAGCAATCTCTCGGTGGTGCACTTGAAGAACAACTTTGTAATCCCAACGAATAGTAAAGATAAAGGATCTGTCTTTAAACAGCTCTCACCACCTGGACAAGTCCAAGTCCCTTTCCTCCATCGATTCGTCTAGGAACAGGAATCCACCGACATCCAAGTCTTCAATCCTTCTGGTGTACTGCAGCAAGGAGGATTAGATGTCTCTAAGGCTCTGCTAGGCTGGCAGAGGGCTCTTTGGAAAGGAGCACACGGCCCGGGCTTCAGGCCTTGTGCACACAGCAGTTCAGCACAGAGATCCTCTTGCTAGGAGAGGGGTGTCCAAAGAGGCCGACCAAAACTCCGCCTCCCCTTTATAAAGTCTGCCCCAGCAGTCTCTGTTCTGGAGCAATGCACCCTGGGTGCTGCAAGATGTACTGGGAGATGTAGTCTCTCTCTCCTCTGCTTTCACTTCCATAATGTCTCTTTACTTCCTCCCGACTCACCTCTCACCTGGAACTTCTTGTCTCTCTGCATTAAAGGGGAACACCCCGCTACACACTCCCCCCACTTGAACTCTTTGGTCCCCAAAGATAAACTTCAACAAATACTGTTTACCATTTTGGACAATGTCGAGCATGATGTTGGCATAGGGAATTCCCACCAAAACTTTGGGATGGAACTCTCTTGCCCACAGGTCACACTACCATGAGTGGCCTGCCTAACTGTGCCAGAGAGTGAGCTGGGGTTGCCCTCCACCAAATGGACGGTGGAAGGATCAGGTTGTTCAACACTTCTCCTAGCCGTTACAACAGAGTCCTCTGAGCTCGTCCCCATTTGGGGGTAAGTTAGTTTCTTGGGAGGCCTGATGACTCTGCGAGCCCTCTGCTCTCTTGGTGCTTCTGACTCTGGCACCACAGGCTCTTCTTCAGGAGTAAGTTCAGGTAACATTGCTGGTTCTGGAACCTCTGATTCAGAAGTCGACTGACGTATGGAATCTCTAGAGTCCTCCTCAGCACAAGTGTCAGGAACATCTTCCCAGTAATCAGCTGAGGGACTGAAGGGTATGAATTCAGTAGCCTCCGGATTCAGCGTTGCATCTGGGGTATCCCCTCCATTTGGGAGATCTATGGCGGACGTTCCCAGAGTCGAGGGAGGCCACAGCCAGTCCAGTTCTCCACCTTCTTCTGTACTCAAATGGGAGGCCTCCCCATCTTTGGCTCAAGAGGTCTGGGACCGACTGTTCGGCCTAGGAATATCCAGGATAGAGGCCGGTTCAGGGGAGTCTCTCACGGGAGGTATTCTGACTGCCTCAGCAAGTGGGAGCAGGTGGTTCCGATGCCACATCTTCAGTGGACCCACCTTTCCTTCTGGCTTTAGTTTGTAGACAGGCAAACCGGGCAACTTCCTACAGACAACATAGGGCTCAGATCTCCACCTGTCGGCAAGCTTGTGTTTTCCAGGGACCCCCAGATTGCGTAGCAGTACTCGGTCCCCGGGCTGCAGATCTTGCACTCGAACCTTCAGATCAAAATTTCTCTTGTTGCGGGCCCCCCTTTGATCCGAAGCCGCCTGGGCTTGTTCATAGGCCACCTGCAAGCTACGTCTAAGTCTGTCCACGTATCCCTTGTGGGATGTAGCTGAGGTATTGTCTATAGAAGTGCCAAAGGCCAGGTCCACAGGTAGCCTTGCTTCTCTCCCAAACATAAGTCGATAAGGGGAGTAGCCAGTGGCGTCACTTGTGGTACAGTTATAGGCATGTACTAGGGCTGATATGTGCTGACTCCAGTGTTGCTTCTTCTCTGTTTCTAAGGTTCCCAACATGTTGAGCAGGGTCCGGTTAAATCTCTCCGGCTGAGCATCTCCTTGTGGGTGGTAAGGCGTGGTTCTGGTCTTCTTTATTCCTAATGAATCCAAAAGTCTCCGGATCAACCGACTCTCAAAGTCCCTTCCTTGATCTGAGTGGAGTCTCTGTGGTAGTCCGTAATGGACAAAATACTTCTCCATAAGTACCTTGGCCACGGTGGATGCCTTCTGGTCTTTGGTTGGGAAAGCTTGAGCATAGCGGGTGAAATGGTCGGTTATTACCAGAACATTCCCCAATCCACTCAGGTCGGGTTCGAGGCAGAGAAAGTCAATGCATACCAGATCCATTGGGCCTTGACTCTGTAAGTGGCCCATTGGGGCAGCTTGATGGGGTAGGGTCTTTCTCTGAATGCATCGTGCACAGGAATGGCAATACTCCTCTACTTCTGCCCTCATGCAGGGCCAATAGAACCGATTTCTGACAAGCTGGAAGGTCCTTTCTGCCCCTAGGTGACCATGATGGTCATGCAGGGCAATTAGTACAGTCTCTCGGTGCTTCTCTGGAAGAAATAACTGCCACTTATCTTCTGAGTCATCAGAGGGGCCCCTTCGGTAGACCACTCCCTGATGTACCTGTAGCCTGTCCAATTCCTTCCTCAACAGGCGAGCCTCCTTTGAGGGGTGATGTAGGAATTTGTTGGGATCCTGATTCTCCAGGGCTTCGAGGACCAATCTCCCCATGGGGTCTTCCAATTGGTCACACCTCAACTCCTTCTTGGACAGTCTCGGTAGGTTGTCTTCCTCCAGTTGAGTTACCCCACAATAGTGTTTGGGGACTCCTACCATGGTAACCCCTATTTCTTCTGCTCTGGAGCCTCCTCTGGCTTGGAATTCAGCCCCTTGACAAAGGGCCCGCACCCCGTCCGGTGCCACTTGGGTCCAATCTTCCCAGTCATTTGTCGTGGCATGAGACCTCCGGGACAGGGCATCTGCATCCCTATTTCCGGCTCCTGGTCTGTACTTCAGACTGAAGTTGAATCCAGACAATGCGGCCAACCACCTGTGTCCGGTGGCATCTAGTTTCGCGGTGGTGAAGAGGTAGGTCAGGGGGTTGTTGTCTGTCTTCACAGTAAACTCTGCCCCATACAAGTAGTCTTTTAGCTTGTCTACTACCGCCCATTTGAGGGACAGGAATTCCAGCTTATGAGTGGGGTAATTCTTTTCTGAGGGGGTCAGGCTCCTGCTCACATAGGCCACTGGTCGCAGTTGTCCTTCATGTTCTTGGTAGAGTACACCACCTAGACCCTCATGGCTGGCATCCACATGTAATTCATAAGGTCTGGTAGGGTCGGCGTAGGCCAGGACTGGGGCAGTGGTTAAGCTCCTCTTCAGAGCATGAAAGGCCTCTTCACACCTTGGGTTCCACTGATCTTGAACTGACTCACCAGGCCTCCTGGGCCCTGAGTCATCCTCTTCCCCTTCTGCCTTTAGCAATTCATTCAACGGGCGGGCAATCCGAGCAAACCCCTCCACAAACCTCCTATAATAGGAGCAGAACCCCAGGAAGGATCTGAGCTCTGTTACTGTGGTGGGTCGTGGCCAGGAAGTGACTGCTTCCAACTTCTCAGGATCTGTGGCCACCCCTTCTTCAGACACTATGTGCCCCAGATAGTTCACAGAAGACTGGTAGAACCGACACTTCTCGGGGGAAAGCTTAAGTCCCTCTTCGCTGAGTCTTCTCAATACTTTCTCCAACCTGGCTTCATGTTCTTCCAAGGTTCTTCCAAAGACAATGACATCGTCCAAGTACACAAGGACTTCTATAAGATTCATGTCTCCAACAGTCTTCTCCATAAGGTGTTGAAAGGTAGCAGGAGCTCCAGACAGACCCTGAGGCATCCTATTGAATTCGAAGAATCCCACCGGGGTTATGAAGGCTGTCTTCTCCCTGTCTTCTGGGTGCATAGGGATTTGATAGTACCCACTCTTGAGGTCCATCACACTGAACCATTTGGCTCCAGACAAACTTTGTAGGGCATCTTCTATCCTTGGCGTGGTGTATTGGTCAGGGATGGTTCTCCTGTTGAGAGTCCTGTAATCGATACAAAGCCTCAACGACCCATTCTTCTTTCTGACCACCACGATTGGGGAGGCATAGGGACTTCTAGACTCCCGGATCACACCAGTCTTCTTTAGTTCTACAAGTTGTTCCCTCAGATCCTCCAGATCTGCCAGGGGGACCCGCCTGACCCTCTCTCGGAAGGGCTTATCTTCTTGGAGGCGGATCCGATGGGTGGCACTTCTTGCACACCCCACATCGAATTCATCTTCGGAAAAGATCTTCTCCCACCTGGTCAGCTGGGCCTTGGCTCTTTCTTTCCAAGCCCTGGGTAGGTTCGGGTTTTCCACGGACAGTTTCTCCCAAACATCTCCTCCGTCACCCGTCCCCTTGACTTCGGACCAAGTGACCGGGTGAGCAGGGCTCACCTGACCAAGCAACACTCTGGCAGGGATCTCCATGGGTCCTCCCGTAGTGTTCCTAACACTCACCGGAACTCTGCCATGGGCCTTCTTCAGAGCCTTGAACGGAATCACTTCTGGTATCACTTCCAGGCCTGAGGACTCTTCCCTTGGGTCTGATTCCAGCATGACAAAGGGGCCAGGTTGTTCCCACGAAAGCTTCACAGTGGCCCTAAGACAGGTTACTTCTCCGGGCTGTAGCACTACTCCTTCTCTGCCAAGTCTCCACACCTTCCCTATCCCCTCTCCCGGGGTCTTCTGCTCTAAGACCAGTCGTTGGTAGGCCGTCTTTAGCATGGGATGGATTTTGGTGGCTGAATGGTTTCTCTCTTTCACTAGAGGGGTCAGGAGTCTCCTGACTAGATCCGTGTTTGTCCCAATGATCAGGGAAATCTTGCTGGCTCCAGGCGGCCGGGGACACACAACTGCCAGGGTGTCAAACACTTCAGCCTTCCCAGCCACGGATGGGTCGAAAGTCATCTTTATGGGCAGGTACCCATCATAAGGGAAACTCTGGGTTCCAAGTCCCCATATCTCCAGCTCTTCTATCTTCTGGATAGGCAGATGACTCAAGTGCCTATCATAGAAGTCCCGGTATAGTAAAGTCACCTGTGCTCCGGTGTCCAAAATAGCTTTAGTATAGACTCCTTCCACTTGAATGGGCACAGTAGGAGACGGGCCCACCAGTTCCTTTGGGTATGGCCGGACTGGGGTCACCTCTTTTTTTTGGCTTTCGACCCTTGCCCTGCTCCTTTTGGACTTTAATTTTTCCTGAGCCTGGCATGCATTGACTTTCTCCCTCTCAATGGGGGCACAAACCCGCTGAGGGATGTTATTGTTCCTTTTAGGTGGATGTTCCTTCTTTGGGGTGCTGTACTTCCACTGAGGGGTCTTGCCCCCTCCCTCTGGGGTACATCTTGGTGGGGGTGTACTATACCTCCTCCTAGGAGTTTTGTCTCCTCCATTCTTGGCCTTTTTTTTTAGTTTGGAGCGCACTGAAGATGATGGGCACCCGGTTGACTCCTTCACCGGGGCCCTTTGGAGTTTCCCGCCGGCTTGCAATTATCTGTTCTCTTCTTCTTTGGGCTGGAGCATACGTTAGCAAAGTGGCCACTCCCTCCGCAGTTATAGCAAATCACCTCTTCTCGGTCCTGTAGGGAGGCCGGTGCTGAGGTGTTCGGGAACAACTCCTTTCTTGGGCTCGGTTTCTCTCGTCTTCTCTGATCTTTCTCCATCAAAGAGGTCAGCATCTCCAACACTTGGGCCATTTGCGATTTCAGAGTGTCAACCTCCGCATCTCTTTCTGGGCTCTTGACCGAATGGACAAACACTGGTACAGGTGTGACATTCGCCTTGGCCACCTGCTGATCTTCCTGCAGCGCCTCTTCGTCCCTAATAATTTTTATTAGATCAGAGTAGGTTAGTGACATTCCTCCTCCTGAGGTTTTCAGGTGCAGCCAGACCGGGTCTGAGCGCCGCGCTCCCCTCATGATCTGCTTCATGCGTGCTTCATCTGCATCTTTGGGCAGCATTCCCTTCTTCAGTACAATCTTGCATAACTGCCTGTTCAGCCTTCTAACATATTCTGACAGTTTCTCATTCGGCTGCTGGAGAGTGTGTTCAATTTGATAAATCATCTCTGACACCTTCTCCAGCTGACCAAACTCTTCCTGCAGCATGGCCAGGCAATCTTGAGCTGTACAGTTTTCATTTCCAAACCGGAAGCTCCTCACCGCTTCTGCCGCGGCACCTTTCAGACTTTCTAAGACTCGCTGTCTCTTCTGTGCCTCAGGCACCTCCCATGCTTCTACTGCCTGCAATGCCTGTTCCACCCAAGTGTCAAAATCTTCCTCCCCCGCAGGGACGGGGAGCTTCCCTGAGAAGGTGCTAAGCTTCCGGTAACCGGCCTCCACATGCACCGTACTGCTTTTCTGGCACTTAATTACAAGGTCTCCTAGAGCATTCAACAATTCAGGCCCTATAGCAGCCAGCGGTGATCCCGGGCTTAATAGTTCCTTAAGCTTTTCTGCTTTAGGGGATAGTGGTGGAGATAATTGTGGGGGTGATGGCTTTGGTGTCTGAAACCATTCTTCCTTCACTGGCAGCGTATGTATCAAGTGATAGATCTGATTATCTATGGCTTGTATACTCTGACTTTTAAAATGCTCTGGGATTTCGTTTTTCCATTCTACCAGTGCGTATGTAAACGAGATCACTGGATCTGGCCTAAAATCCATCACCCATGCTTTGTGGCTCGGAGACAGTAACAATACGAGCTGTTTTATCTCCTCTTCCTTCCATCTTTCCCCCGGGAGTACAATGACTACCGCCGCGGTTGGATCGGCGCCAATCGCTGCGCACCACTGTGACATTGCCAGCGGGTCCATGCTGGTACTTCTGACCGGCTTGATTGCAGCGTGCAACGTACAAGGATCCCGGACTCGAGCCCCCACGTGTAGCGCTACCCCCAGTTAAGAGAGCCACTGATATTGATTTGGGCCCTGCAGTGCACCGCTGTCAACCCCCGGCAATCGGCTCTAACCTCCTGTGGCACAGCTGGTGATAGAGAGATAGGACCGCGTGATCGCAACTGTTGGTGACGCAGTCCTATAACAAACATACACAGAATATACTTTAAAACTCCTATTAAAGTAAGCGGAACTGACACCAAATGTACTTTACCCAGATATTTTACTGAGGCTAATGGGCAAGTAATAAACAACAGTATAACAAGTTGCAGATCCCTGCAACAAACAGTAATAAAGATAAACAGAGTAATCAGAATAATAAAGTATTGCTATGCAACTCTAGCGCTGCCCTTTTACAGCTACTTCCCCTCATGGGTAGACTAACACCCAGCAATGTCTACCTATGCAGTCAGGCCTGACTGATCTAAATGGAAGTTCAGTGAAACAATATTCGCTAGCAATCTCTCGGTGGTGCACTTGAAGAACAACTTTGTAATCCCAACGAATAGTAAAGATAAAGTATCTGTCTTTAAACAGCTCTCACCACCTGGACAAGTCCAAGTCCGTTTCCTCCATCGATTCGTCTAGGAACAGGAATCCACCGACATCCAAGTCTTCAATCCTTCTGGTGTACTGCAGCAAGGAGGATTAGATGTCTCTAAGGCTCTGCTAGGCTGGCAGAGGGCTCTTTGGAAAGGAGCACACGGCCCGGGCTTCAGGCCTTGTGCACACAGCAGTTCAGCACAGAGATCCTCTTGCTAGGAGAGGGGTGTCCAAAGAGGCCGACCAAAACTCCGCCTCCCCTTTATAAAGTCTGCCCCAGCAGTCTCTGTTCTGGAGCAATGCACCCTGGGTGCTGCAAGATGTACTGGGAGATGTAGTCTCTCTCTCCTCTGCTTTCACTTCCATAATGTCTCTTTACTTCCTCCCGACTCACCTCTCACCTGGAACTTCTTGTCTCTCTGCATTAAAGGGGAACACCCCGCTACACATGTGTAATTTTTTTATTTTTTTACATTTTTATTATTTTTATTTCTACATTTTGAGGGGGGTTTGAGAGACAAAAGGGGTCTAAACAGACCTCTAATGTCTCTTTTTTGAGACACGTTTGCCAGTCCCCCTGCTCTCCATCCACCCATCTCCTGCACTAACAGCGGCTGCAGCCGGCGGGAGGGAAAGGTGTGATTTTATTTTCTTTCATTTTTATTATTTATTTATTTTTACTTTTTTTTTTTTGGAGGAGGGGGGGGGGGGGCTTTTGAGAGACCTCTAATGTCTCTTTTTTGAGACACATGTTTGCCAGTCCCCCTGCTCTCCATCCATCCATCTCCCACACTAGCAGCGGCTGCAGCCGGTGGGAAGGAAAGGTGTGATTTAATTTTTTTAATTGTTATTATTTTACTTTTTTCTGGGGGGGGGGGCTTTTGAGAGACATCAGGGGTCTAAACAGAGACTTTGAGACAGAGAAGGACAGAGAAGACAGTCCCTTTCTCTGCAGCCTGAGCTGCACTGTGGATGAATAAATAGGGGTCTGTATAGAGACTCCTATTCAGTCATAAAATAAAATATACTAAACAGTGTTTACTATATTTCATTCACAAACTGACAAATAGTAAACACAGTTTACTATGTGTCAAGTACTGTGATTGCTGTCGGTATTCTTTCAAAAAAGGAAGGGGGCTGGTAAACACATGTTTACCAGCCACCCCTGCTCTCTATTCAGATCTCCCGCACTAGCAGCAGCTGCAGTCGGCGGGAAGGGGAGAGCCAGCCAGTAGTTGCAATGAGCAACCCCCCCGCTCTCCATCCATCCGTCTCCCTTAACAGCAGACGCCTGCGGTAGGGAGAGGGGGAGGTGGGAGAACAAGGCAACAGCTTCAAGGAGCAGCCCCCCCCCACCCCCCGCCCTCCCGCTCTCCAACCATACGTCTCCCGCACTAAATGTGAAAGGGCAGGGAGAGGGAGCCTTGGGGCAATGCCGCCCAAGGTAAACGCCTTGTTCGCCTCACGGTAGATACGTCCCTGAGCAACATGAGGTTTGGTTTGTTGCATTTTTTGGAAAAGTCAGCAACTACTTTTCCATGTTTCTTGCATATCGGGCAGCCCATTGAAATGAGGCAAGGTACGGGAGCATGCACCAGTGCCCCCATAGCAAGCGTCTTGGGACCACTGGTCGGGGGAAGAGGAGCCAGGAGCGCCAGTGTGGGACCCAAGAAGAGGAAGATCGGGGCCGCTCTGTGAAAAACCATCACACAGAGCAGGTAAGTTCAACATGTTTGTTATTAAAAAAAAATATATATATATATATATATATATATATATATATATATATATCGCCTTTAATATCACTTTAAATTCTCCACAATAGGTGTTCCTTGTTCCGAATATGATAATGTCAGTGGCTCCGCCCTGGCGTGACGTAGCACTTTCATGTGACTTCCTCAGAGGGTACTGTGGGAGTGATGCAATATGGCAAGCGGAGCCAGTGATGTCATCACCTAGGATATGCAGTATATCACAAAAGTGAGTACATTGTGAATATTTTATTCTATCTTGGGCTGGGCTCTGAGGAAGAAGCTCTGTGCTTCGAAACGCGTAAGCCGGCAGTGGCCCTTTTTACACCCTCAGTGATCTTGTGGAGTGTGGTTTTGAGTACCTCTTACAGCTGCCATTTACAAGAAAACTTTGTTGCAATGCGATTTTTTCTGCTACATTTGTGAGTAGTATTGATGTTTTCTTTTAAATAAAAATCTATCCTAATGATAATACACTAGACTGGTGCACCCCTGTTTCTCTTCTTCTATTTTATAACCTCTGGATATGACGCTGAGCACGTGCATTCAACTTCTTTGGTGGACCATGGCGAGCTCTGTTCTGAGTGGAGCCTGTCCTGGTAAACCGCTGTATGGTCTTGGCCACCGTGCTGCAGCTCAGTTTCAGGGTCTTGGCAATCTTCTTATAGCCTCGGCCATCTTTATGTAGAGCAACAATTCTTTTTTTCAGGTCCTCAGAGAGTTCTTTGCCATGAGGTGCCATGTTGAACTTCCAGTGACCAGTATGAGAAAGTGAGAGCGATAACACCAAATTTAACACACCTGCTCCCCATTCACACCTGAGACCTTGTAACACTAACGAGTCACATGACACCGGGGAGGGAAAATGGCTAATTGGGCCCAATTTGGAAATTTTTTGTTACTTTGAGGGGACAGCAAATTTACACTGTTATGCCGCGTACACACGATCGTTTTTCACGTCGTTAAAAATGCCATTTTTTAAATTGGGCATTAAAAATGATCGTGTGTGGGCTCCAGAGCATTTTTAACGATGTTAAAAATGGCCTAAAAAAATGAGAACCTGCTTCATTTTTTCACGTCGTTTTTCACGTCGTTTTTTTTAACAACGTGAAAAAACGGTCGTGTGTATGCTTTTACGAGGGGGAAAAAAACGCGCATGCTCAGAATCAAGTATGAGACGGGAGCGCTCGTTCTGGTAAAACTAGCGTTCGTAATGGAGATAGCACATTCGTCACGCTGTAACGGACTGAAAAGCACGAGGCTGAAAAGCGCGAATTGTCGCTCAACAAACTTTACTAACATGAAGGGTGGCACCATTTGAAAGGAACTTCCCCTTTATAGTGCCGTCCTACGTGTTGTACGTCACTGCGCTTTACTCGAGCGTTTTTTTTAATGAACGTGTGTATGCAAGGCAGGCTTGAGAGGAAACAAGAAAAATCACGTCGAGAAAAACTTTGTTTTTGAAAATGACATTAAAAACGATCGTGTGTACGCGGCAATAGGTCCCTTTCACACATGCCCGTATGTCCGCTTTTTCATCCATCCGTTTTACGGATGAAAAAGGGACATTCATTGGTCCCTATGAGATAGCGGGTGTCAGCGGATGAACATCCACCGACACCCGAGCTCATCCAGGTCCGCAATCCTCCGATTCTGCAGACGGAGGAAAATCCTATTTTTCAATCCATCTGCAGAGCGGATCGGATGAACACGGACAGGTGGTCCGTGTTCATCCGATCCCCCCATAGGTAGGGTGCCCACGTGTCCCGGATTGCCCGGGACTGTCCCGCGATTGACATGTCTGTCCTGGGTCCCGGGCACTTTCATTCTGGGACAATACAATGTCCCGGAATGAAATGGAGGACACAGCCACCCCTTACTAACTAATAACTACATTTCCAGAACTGGTTGCTAGGGTCAGCGCTTCCTGGCATCTTGGTCCTAGTGACAATTTATTCTCAGACAGTGAGACCGGGAGCGAGGCCTGCGCCTAGTGCAGCACTGCTGTCCGCACCCACCTAGGCACTAGGGTGACCACATTTCCAAACTTTCATTCAGGGACACCCTCCCTTCCCAAAAATCAGCTTGTGCTGTAACGAATAACAGCACAGTGATTGGACACAAGAGGCGGGATTTATGATTTCTCCAATCACAAACAGGAGGCGGGGATTGTGCTCCTCCAGACATTCCCGGCCAGGACAAGTACTGTCAGTGAGTAAAGCGGTAATGTGGCGGCCTTTTTTGGGGGCATCAGATTGGCCTGGGGGGTGGCTGTGTCAGTTTCATTCCAGGACACTGTATTGTCCTGGAATTAATGTGCCCGGGACAGACCTGCAAAATGCGGGACTGTCCCGGGCAATCCGGGACATGTGGTCACCCTACTAGGAACCTCCTCCTTCTCCGGCACCCAGCGGCAAGCAGCAGGGACTGGTGTGATCTTCACTCTCCAGATAGTGACTCCACTCCTTTCCTTCTACGCACGTGGCTCGTGCAGAGGGAGTGACAGCAGCACTGCATCTGGTGGCAGGCTATGGGTGGCAAGCGGCACTGCATCTGCTGGAAAGTGGCACATTCACCTGATAATAAATCCGCCGCCAAATTCCTCATCAACCCCGAGACTAAATTTCCCCCCCGCCCCACCTCATCTTTTTGTGAGGAAGGTGAGAGAGGTGTCCCTGAACGGCAGTTTGGAAATGTGGTCACCCTACCCATAGGAGAGAGCGGAGATCTGACCGGGCGATCCCCGCTGAGCAAGCGGATGTTCACGGGGCGGATCTTCACGGATCTGTCCCATGTGAAAGGGGCCTTATACAAGCTGCACACTCACTACTTTACATTGTAGCAAAGTGTCATTTCCTCAGTGTTGTCACATGAAAAGTGTGAGGGGGTTAGCTTGGCAGCGGGTGTGTGTGACCCCCGGGATGGGCTCCCCACACAAAAACAGGCCCAGCAAACGGAGGTTGTGGTTTTCAAAATCAAAAAAAAGGTGCGGTTTATTTTCTATTTACAGTGACAAAACACAGCAAAGCAAAAGAAACATAACCAAAATAAATCCTGGTCAAGTTGACCTCTGACTAAACATACAGGTTTCCTAACTAACAACTGGGATCAGCCTAGTGCTGTCCTAGTCCCTAAGTCCCTGGTTTAGTAAAAGTCCAAACAAATAGCCACACAGGCTTTGCCTCACCGCACAGGGGTTCACTCTCCCTAGACAGTCCACACAGGTCTGGTTCCAGGCATGAGCTAACATCTAATGAAGCTGGGAGTTCTTATAGAGGCCTAAATGAGCTGACAAGCTTCAGCTGGCCTCATCAACTCCCTGTCTGCACGACGCCCAGCCCTCTCCCTAGAGGTATGAGTCATCCATGAGCCCACTAGCCTTATACAACTCTCCACCTAGTTGTATAAGTCGGCGTAAAGCCTGAATCTGGGCGAAATATATCTACCCCCCTGGATGCAACCAGGTGACTTTACCTTCCTGCTGTCACATACCCCCCCCTCTTGTTTTAACCTCGGGGTTGGAACACCAGCAATCAGGCATTCATGTACTCGAGACAAAGCATCCACATTCCCCATTTGAACGCCAGGGCGATGCTTTACTGTGAAGTTGAATTCCTGGAGGGCCAGGAACCACCTATTCACTCTTCTATTTGTTTCCTTGTTTTGAGCCATCCACTTTAACGGAGCGTGATCCGTAACCATGTCAAAGTGCCTACCTAGCAGGTAGTACCGAAGGGAATCTAGAGCCCACTTCACCGCTAAACACTCCTTTTCAACGGTGGCGTAATTTACCTCATGGGACTTCAACTTCCTGCTGAGGTAAATGACTGGGTGCTCTTCCCCGTTCCAGACCTGGGACAATACTGCTCCTAACCCCACATCTGACGCATCACTTTGTACGACAAAGTCTTTAGAGAAGTCGGGTGAGTACAACACTGGCTGGCTACATAAGGCTTGTTTCAAGAATTGGAATGCTGCCTCAGCCTCGGGGGTCCATTTAATCATGACCGACCCTTTCCCCTTCGTTAGGTTGGTTAGGGGCACAGCCTTAGAGGCAAAGTGGGGAATGAATCGCCGATAATACCCAGCGATTCCCAGAAAGGCTTGTACCTGCTTCTTGCTGTTGGGACGTGGCCAACTCTGGATGGCCTCGACTTTGTTGAGTTGGGGTTTTATTACTCCCCTCCCAATGGTGTACCCAAGATATTTGGCCTCCTCCTGCCCAATGGTACACTTCTTGGGGTTAGCCGTAAACCCCGCTTCCCGAACAGAGTCCAGGACTGCTTGCACTTTTGGCAGATGTGAGGCCCAATCTGTGCTATGGACAATTACGTCATCCAGGTAAGCCGCAGCATACTTCCGATGGGGCCTCAGCATCTGGTCCATTTTCCGCTGGAATGTGGCCGGCGCATTCTGTAACCCGAACGGCATTCTTTTATATTGGAACGCCCCGTCTGGGGTTACAAATGCGGTTTTCTCTTTGGCCAATTTGGCCAGGGGGATTTGCCAATACCCTTTTGTGAGGTCAAGAGTCGTCATGTATCGGGCTGTTCCCAGCCGGTCGATCAACTCATCTATACGTGGCATGGGGTAGGTGTCAAATTTTGTAACTTTGTTCAACTGACGAAAATCGTTACAAAATCGCCAGCTCCCATCCGGTTTAGGCACCAACACAATGGGACTAGACCAATCACTTTGGGACTCCTCTATCACCCCTAAGTTCAGCATTTTCTGTACTTCCTCCCGTATTGCCTCCCGTCGGGCCTCTGGGATCCGATAGGGTTTTAACTTCACCCTTTCACCGGGCGGGGTAATGATGTCATGCTCTACCCCAGATGTTTGTCCCGGCAGCTCAGAGAATACCTCCTTGTTGCGAAGCACAAACTCCTTAACCTCCTGTTGTTGGGGTTGTGACAAGGTGGCTGCTATTCCAACCTCAGGAATCACGCAACCAGTTTGAGCTGGTGACCAAGTGTCTGCGACTAGGGACTCTCTATCCCTCCAGGCTTTCAACAGATTAACGTGATAGATCTGTTCGGGCTTTCGCCTTCCTGGTTGTCTGACCTTGTAATTCACTTCGCTCACTTTTTCCATTATCTCGTAGGGGCCTTGCCATTTGGCAAGGAATTTACTTTCAACCGTAGGGACAAGTACCAGTATCCTATCCCCCGGGGAAAAGGTACGGGTCTTGGCTCCACGGTTGTACACTCTCTGCTGTGCTAACTGCGCTTGGGCCAAATGTTCCTTCACGATGGGCATTACCTGTGCAATTCGGTCTTGCATCAGGGCGACATGCTCAATCACACTCCTGTGGGGAGAACTCTCACTTTCCCAAGTTTCCTTGGCAATATCCAACAGCCCTCTTGGGTGTCTCCCATACAGTAACTCAAAGGGGGAGAATCCCGTAGAGGATTGGGGCACCTCCCTAATAGCAAACATCAGATAAGGAAGTAGACAGTCTCAATCCTTTCCATCTCTATCCACCACTTTCTTCAACATTTGCTTTAGGGTTTTGTTGAATCTTTCAACCAGCCCATCGGTTTGGGGGTGATACACAGATGTACGTAATTGCGTCACTTTGAACAATTTACACAGCTCCTTCATAACCCGGGACATAAAGGGTGTACCTTGGTCCGTAAGCAGTTCTTTACAAATACCCACCCGGCTAAAAACAAGAGATAGCTCTTTGGCTATGGTTTTGGCCGAGGTATTTCTGAGAGGGATCGCTTCTGGATAACGGGTGGCATAGTCCATTATAACCAATATGTACTGGTGCCCCCTAGCGGACTTGATTATAGGACCTACCAAATCCATGGCGATCCTCTCAAACGGGACCTCAATGATGGGTAGAGGGACCAGCGGGCTACGGAAATGTGGCATCGGGGCCGACCTCTGACACACAGGGCAGGAGGAACAATAATTTTCTATGTCCTTTATCACCCCCGGCCAATAGAATCTCTGTAATACCCTCTCTCGGGTTTTCTCTGTCCCCAGATGACCTCCAAGAATGTGCCCATGGGCCAACTCCAACACCAACTTCCTGTAAGGTTTGGGCACCACAAGCTGCTCAACGGTTTCTTCTGCCCTTTTTGCCACCCGATACAGTAGGTCCTTCTCTACGCTGAAGTATGGGTAAGTGCAGGTATTATCTGGGTTCACTAACTCGCCATCTATTTTCACTACGTTTTCCCGTGCCTTTATTAGGGCGGGGTCTTTCAACTGTTCTGTAGCAAAGTTTTCCCTGTGAACCTCAAGATCAGAAAACTCCACAGACGGTATGTTTTCGTCTGAGGAGGTGGGCTCCTCTCCAGTTTCTTGAGTCTCCCCTGCCAATACTGATAAGGGAAATTCCGGAGAGTCCTCACCACTCTCAGGGGAGTTCTGGCTATCCCATTCCTGGTACATAGGGGCACCAGTGGGGGGCTCAGGGTCATCCCACAGTTCCCAGAACTTCGGAAAATCCCTTCCCACAATGGCGTCATGCGGTAACTGAGATACTAAGCCCACTGGATGAGAGAGGGTACCTTTGGGGGTCTCGAAACACACTGTAGTCACTGGATACTCTCGGGTGTCCCCATGCACACAAATAACAGCTACCTTGCTATTCCCAGAGACCTCTGTTTTAACTAACTCAGCCTTTATCAGGGTCACAAGGCTACCTGAATCCAGCAATACCACAACATTTCTACCATTAACACACATTTTGCATAAATGTTTCTCAGTTCCTCGAATGGCAGTGCATGCGACTGTCGCACACAGCGACTGACGTCTGCCCATCAGAAAGTCACACTGCATGGGTTCCTCCACAACCGGGCAATTGGCTGCAATATGTCCCGCTTGCCGGCAGCGGTAGCAAACGATCCTTCTTGCCGCCTCTTGAGCCGCTGATTTCCCAGGCTGTTCTCGCCAAACTTGGGGTAGAGCTCCCACCCTCTCACTCTCTCCACCCTCACCCCTTGGAATCCTCTTATCCGCCCCTGGGGATGGTCTGGTCTTAGGGTGGAAAGTCCGAGTGTCTCTGGAAGAGGCCGTCAGGTTCTCTGTAGCCAAGTATTTCTCTACACGATCCACAAGACCATCGGCCGTCTCTGGGTCTCCATGGCTTACCCACTTTTGGATGGCAGTAGGAAGAGCTCTCAAAAACCGATCCATTACAACACGTTCCACAATCTTTGGTGCGGACAAAGTCTCTGGCTGTAGCCACTTTCTGCTCAGGTGAATGAGATCATACATTTGAGACCTGGGGGGTTTTCCAAGCTGGAAAGTCCAGTTATGCACACGCTGAGCCCGGACAGCCTGGGTGACACCCAGCCTTGCCAATATTTCAGCTTTTAGCATCACATAGTCTTTTGCTTGGTCAGGCTCTAGGTCATAGTAAGCCTTCTGCGATTCACCAGTTAACAGAGGAGCCACCAGTCCAGCCCACTGCTCCTCAGGCCACTTTTCTCTTTCAGCAGTCCTTTCAAATGTGGTCAAAAATACCTCTGGATCATCCTCTCCAGTCATTTTTGTCAATAAACGACTCACCCCAAAGGACGCGGTATTAGTGGGACGGCTTTCCTCACTGGTCTGCGGACGTTGCTGCATTACTGCTTCCATTTGTTGTAGTCTCTGCTCTTGCTTCTGTAACAGGTCTATGAAGCGGGCCTCAGATTGCTGCTGGGCTTGTTGCTGAGCTTCCAGACTCTGTTGGTGAGCTTGCTGCTGGGCTGCGAAGTTCTGTTGTTGAGCTGCAAGGCTCTTTTGCAAACCTGCATTTGTCTGCTGTTGATTGGCATTTGCTAGAGCCAGCTGCTTCAGTATCTCCTCCATGCTGGCTTAAAAAAAAACTGCCACTGGTTCTCCACCAACTGTGAGGGGGTTAGCTTGGCAGCGGGTGTGTGTGACCCCCGGGTTGGGCTCCCCACACAAAAACAGGCCCAGCAAACGGAGGTTGTGGTTTTCAAAATCAAAAAAAAGGTGCGGTTTATTTTCTATTTACAGTGACAAAACACAGCAAAGCAAAAGAAACATAACCAAAATAAATCCTGGTCAAGTTGACCTCTGACTAAACATACAGGTTTCCTAACTAACAACTGGGATCAGCCTAGTGCTGTCCTAGTCCCTAAGTCCCTGGTTTAGTAAAAGTCCAAACAAATAGCCACACAGGCTTTTTCTCACCGCACAGGGGTTCACTCTCCCTAGACAGTCCACACAGGTCTGGTTCCAGGCATGAGCTAACATCTAATGAAGCTGGGAGTTCTTATAGAGGCCTAAATGAGCTGACAAGCTTCAGCTGGCCTCATCAACTCCCTGTCTGTACGACGCCCCACACTCTCCCTAGAGGTATGAGTCATCCATGAGCCCACTAGCCTTATACAACTCTCCACCTAGTTGTATAAGTCGGCGTAAAGCCTGAATCTGGGCGAAATATATCTACCCCCCTGGATGCAACCAGGTGACTTTACCTTCCTGCTGTCACAAAAGATACAATAAAATATTTACAAAAATATGAGGGGTGTACTTACTTTTTTGAGATACGGTATATACGTCATAAGTACATACTACATTTTAGGCCTCCCTGTCGTCTGCTTGCGCGGCGCGTTCAGCAGAGACAATCCCCCTGACTTTCCCCCGGTACAGAGCTGCGCCGGCGTTTGGCGCGCGCCAGCCACGGTACTGAAGATCATTCCACTCACTTTAAGCGGTTTTGACAGACAAGCGGTTTCAAAGCAATAACTGATTTCCCTGGGACCAAATATATTAAAAAGGCGCACGGTGCACTGTTGTTACAACATGATAGAAATGTCACCGGTAACAGATGCCCAAGGCTTTATTTAAACAGGTGGGTGCTTTTCTAAATGCAAAGTGCCGTTAAGACTTAGACAGTGTAGGATGGCGAGGAACGAGCCGCGGCAATTTAATTTCGTGTTCTCTCTCTCTGTAAGATGCTTTTTAATAATAAGGTAATAGACTGCCGGTGCGGGATTTTAGTAATCTGCGTGCCTCGAATATCACACTCATTTTTTTTCCATCTTTTTTTTTTTTTGCTTCTGTTTGAAATTAATTTAACCCGCTGTAACGGCGGCGCCCGCGCTGAGATGATTGCAGGAGGAAGACGGCGGGCTGCCGGTTAATGGATACACCCTGGATTTACCTCCTAAGATCATTACTAAAGCTGAGCTCCAGGCAAACATATCAATACGCAAATGAAATACGTATACGGGAGCTGCTTTCTGTCCATCCAGTCCTGAGATTTATAGAGCTCTGTCACCGTAGGTGTGTGCGCAGCCTATTGCATTAGGGGTGTGCACCCCCAAAGCCCAAACACACACTACTGATCGCTCACCATGTTCATTCAGAAAGGGAAGGGGCCGGTAAATTACATATTTACTGGCCCCTTCCCCACTCCTAAGGCCCCTTTCACACTGAGGAATTGAAAAAACGCTAAAAAAATTATGATTTTTTTTACCGTGATTTTACCGCGTTCGTGGTCAAAATAGCGCTAACGCATATGCGTTTTTACCGCGTTTTTGCGGTAAAAAAGGATTATTTGGTATCTCACAATCCTCCACTCTACTGCGGTCATGTGACCTTTCCACAGCTTCTGGGTGTTTTTTACCGCGTTTTTACAGCGGTACTCATTCATTTCAATGGGGATAGGCGTTTTTACAGCGCTATTTTATGCGCCCCAAAGATGCTCCAAAAAATCTGTTTGCAGGATTCTTTCCAACGCACAGCCAGCACAACGCCTCAGTGTGAAAGCCCTCAGGGCTTTCACATTGAGAATAATGGGGCAGAATTATTTCAGGCATTTTTACAGCGCTGTTTTTACCGCGAAAACGCGGTAAAAACGCCTCAGTGTGAAAGGGGCCTAAAACATCCCAGCAGCAACAGCCGGGGGGGGGAAAGATGGGAGCCTGGGCGGTAGGGGGGAATCTGTGCTGCACAGAGTGATTTGGGTGTGCCTGGGCACACCTGGCACACCCTGTGCGCACGCCTATGTCTGTCACGTAACACAACCCTGATGCCCAGTACACACGGCCGGTTTTTCCGTTGGGAAAAAAAAACAACGGTTTTCCCGACAGAATTCCTCTCAAGCCTGCCTTGCATACACACGCTCAGACAAAAGTCCGGTGAAATTTTGTCTGCCAAGAACGCGGTGACGTAAAAAGACTACGACGAACCGACAAAATCAAGTTCTATGTTTCCGAGCATGCGTCAAATTGTTTCCGATCATGCGCAGTTTTCTTCCCCTCAGGAAAAGCATACAGACGAACGGTTTTCCGGCCAGGATTTTTTCCTGACGGGGAAAAAAGAGATCCTGCTCTCTTTTTTTTGTCCGGCAGTTTTCCCGTCGGAAAAAAAACTGCGATGGAGCATACACAAGGCCGGGATTCCCGGGCCAAAAACTCTCGTAGCAGTTTTCCCGTCGGAAAAAAAACTGCGATGGAGCATACACAAGGCCGGGATTCCCGGGCCAAAAACTCTCGTAGCAGTTTTCCCGTCGGAAAAACCGGTCGTGTGTACGAGGCATGAGACCTGACTTTTTTCTGCCGCAGGTAAAACACCACTTCAATACCGGGCATTTTGACCCCCTTCCTGCCCAGGCCAGTTTCCAGCTTTCAGCGCTATCACACTTTGAATGACAATTGCGCGGTCATGCTACACTGTACCCATATGAACTTTTTATCATTTTTTTTTCACACAAATAGAGCTTTTTTTTTGTGCTATTTCATCACCACTGGGGTTTTTATTTTTTGCTAAATAAATGAAAAAAGACCAAACTTTTTGAAAACAAAATGCATTTTTCTTTGTTTCTGTTATAAAATTTTGCAAATAATTAATTTCTTCCTAAATTTAGGCCAAAATGTATTCTGCAAATTTTTTAACCCAAATCAGTATATTATTTAGTTTGTAGGAAAGGTATACAGTCCACAATCTATGCTACAGTGGGGAAAATAATTATTTGATCCCCTGCAGATTGTGTGTTTGCCCACTTACATAGAAATGAAGGGTCTATAATTGTTATCATGGGTGTATTTTATATGATAAAGACAGAATATCAACCAAAATTCCAGAAAAACACACGATACAAATGTTATAGCCCAGGTTCACACTGGGCTGCGGGAGTGAAGCCGTGCGACTTCAGCTGAACTCACACGATTTCACTCCCGCTGGTCAGTCCCGATTTCGGCCGCGATTACAGAGACATCTGTGCAGGTTTCTGCACAGACAGGGCCGCCATCAGGAATTTTGGGGCCCCTTACACAGCTTCAGGCATGGGCCCCCTGGAGCAGAGAACCGGGGGGCTGCAAATTGAGAAGAGGGGGGGTGCTGCCGCTGCAAATTATTGAGGTCGGGCCCTTGGGGACCTCCGGGCTTCTGGGCACCTTACAAAAAAGAAATAAAAAAATGTTCTTTTTAAAAAAGGCGGGGTTGCCATCTGGGGACCTCTGGGCCCCTTACAAAAAAATAAAATAAAAAATAAAATAAAACAAATAAAATAATAAATAAATAAATAAATGTTTAATTTTTTTTTTATAAAAAAAATTAAAAAAGGGGCGGTTGCCATCCGGGGCCCTGGGGACCTCCGGGCCCCTTTAAAAAAAAAGTAAAAAAAAAAGGAGATGGTTGTCACCCGGGCCCCTTAAAGGTGTACTGCCTGTACCCCCCCGATGGCGGCCCTGTGCACAGATGTCAATTTAAATCGCGGGCCAAAATCGCAAAAAGTAGTACTACTTTTTGAAATCGGTGCAGCGCCACAGATGCGGTGTCGCACCGATTAGGACGGTGCCATTGCCGGCAATTTGCGGCAAATCCCGCCGTTTTGACATGCGATTTGACATGCCAAATCGCATGTCAAAACGCACCAGTGTGAACCAGGGCATAAATTGAGTTGCAGTTCAGGGAGTAAAGCTGGGTTCACACTGCTGCGAATTCAAAATCGCGCGATTTTACCGCGATTTGGCCGCGATCGCGGCCGCGATTTCAGGGAATGCCAGTCTATAGAGCTGAATTCACGTTGCACACGGATCAAATTCGCACAGGACCCTTTTTTCCCCGCAGCTTAGATTCGCAACGCATTGATGTGAACGGCACTAATGTAAAACTATGTTATTTAAATGACTTGCAAATTTGATCAATCGCAACGGCTCAAATTCGCAATAGAATTCGCAGCAGTGTGAACCCAGCCTAAAATAAGTATTTGATCCCCATACCAACCAACAATAATTCTCCCCCACAGACTGGCTACAGGGGGGTCTGGTACACAGATTAGTCCTGTCAATGTAAGAAGGTTCTCCTAACGACAACTCGTTATGTGTATAAGACACCGGTCCACAGAATCTCTTTCCTCCAATCACATCTCACCATCATGGGGGAGACCAAAGAGCTGTCAGAGGACGTCGGGGAGAAGATTGGAGACCTGCACAAGGCTGGAATGGGCTACAAGATCATCAGCAAGAAGCTTGGTGAGAAGGAGACAACTATTAGAGGGATTATTCGCAAATGGAAGAAATACAAAATAACCATCAATAGTCCTCAGTCTGGAGCTCCATGCAAGATTTCTCCTCATGGGGTGAGGATGGTCATGAGAAAAGTGAGGGATCCGCCCAGAACTACACGGGAGGAGATGGTGAATGGCTTAAGGCAGTTGGGACCACAGTCACCAAACAAACCATTGGTAACACAATACACCGCCATGGATTGACATCCTGCAGTGCCCGCAAGGTCCCCCTCCTGAAGAAGACACATGTACCGGCTGTCTGAAGGTTGCCAATGAACATCTAAATGATTCAGAGGAGGATTGGGAGAAAGTTCTGAGGTCAGATGAGACCAAAATTCAGTTCTTTGGCATTAACTCGACTCACTGTGTTCCGTGGAAGAAAAATGCTGACTATGACCCTAAGAACACCATCCCTACCGTGAAGCACGGAGGGGGAAACATTAGGCTTTGGGGCTGTTTCTCTGCTAAAGGTACAGGCCGACTTTGCCACACTGAGGGGCCAATGGACGGGGCCCCATGTATTGTAAAATCTTGGATGAGAACCTTCTTCCCCCAGCCAGAACACTGAAGATGGGTCATGGATGGGTCTTCCAACATGACAACGACAGGAAATATACGGCCAAGGCAACAAAGGAGTGGCTCAAGAAGAAGCACATTAAGGTCATGGAGTGGCCTAGCCAGTCTCCAGACCTTAATCCTATAGAAAATTTATGGAGGGAGCTAAAACTTTGAGCGACAGCCAAGAAACCTTCAGGATTTAGAGAAGATCTGTAAAGAAGAGTGGACCAAAATCCCTCCTGAGATGTGTGGAAACCTGATCACCAACTACAAGAAACGTCTGACCTCTGTGCTTCCCAACAAGGGTTTCTCCACCAACTACATGAAACGACTGACCTCTGTGCTTCCCTACAAGGGTTTCTCCACCAACTACTAAGGGGATCAAATACTTATTTTACTCACCGAACTGCAACTCCATTTATAACATTTGTATCATGTGTGTTTTTTTTTTCTGGATTTTTGGTTGATATTCTGTCTCTATTATATAAAATACACCTCTGATAAAAATCTTAGACCCTTCATTTCTTTATAAGTGGGAAAACTTACACCATCTGCAGGGGAGCCAATCATTATCTTCCCCGCTGTAGATGCCCGGTGTGCGCCGGAGGTCGAAGGGAATGATCAAACAATGGAGTCCGGTGAGGCCTCTCTAGTCCATTACTCTGCGATGTTCAGCTTCAAGCCGAGTTAATAGATATTGACGATTGATCAATGAGATTTGCAGCCTGGAGGGTCAGTGCACTCATCACTTATTGAGGGGCCCCCCCCTGGGGTCCATTATCTGCTCCCGCCTTGTGTGTTCAGGCATTTTCCTCCAATCCCCTCCCCCAAATCCTCCGAGGAGTTCCGCTCAATTAAGAGAATGTCAGGCTCAGATAATTAGACGGCAATCTATACGGGAGGCGACGAGGAGAGGACGGCCTTCTAATATCAGATAATAAACTTTATTGGTGACCATCTGGATGTCATCTCCACATTATTATCCCATAGACGGCACATCTCATTATATGGTGGAGGAATTCACCTGTTAGCAGATACTTCACACACTTCATAAAAAGTTATATCTCTGTATTTATGGGGAGTAATCTGATTTATAACCTTTCACAGAGATCACAGGACTACAATGCTTTCAACTGCTTCCCTCGCCAGAAGGGGCGGCGCCATGTTTGTTCAGGCATCGTCCGAGGTCACTCCCCACTTGCCAATGTACTGACATTTCACATAAATACATGGCTGCAAGAGGATCGCTACACAGGGCCGCTATCGGGAATTTTGGGGCCCCTTACACAGCTTCAGGCATGGGCCCCCTGGGAGCAGAGAACCGGGGGGGGGATGTGCTGCCGCTGCAAATTGAGAACCGGCGGGGCGGTGTTGCCGCTGCAAATTGAGAACCAGGGGGGGGGGTGCTGCCGCTGCAAATTGAGAAGCGGGGGGGGTGGCCCGAATTGAGAAGCGGGGGGGGGGGTGGCCCGAATTGAGAAGCGGGGGTTGCCATCCGGGCCCTTCCAAAAAAAATAAAATAAAAATAAAACAAATAAAAAAAGAAGAATTGGAAAAAAAAAAGGGGGGTTGCCATCCGGGCCGTGGGGACCTCCGGGCCTCTGGGCCCCTTACAAAATTTTTTTTTTTTTTTTTTTAAATGGGAGGAGGTGTTGCCATCTGGGCCCCTGAGGACCTCCGGGCCTCTGGGCCCCTTACAAAAAAAGAAAAAAGAAAAGAAAAAAAGAATTAAAAAAAAGAAAGAAAATAGAAAAAACATTATTTATTTTTTAAATGGGGGGGTTGTCATCTGGGCCCCTGGGGACCTCCGGGCTTCTGGGCCCCTTACAAAATGTTTTTTGTTTTTTTTTTTTAAATGGGGGGTGGGGTGTTGTCATCTGGGCCCCCGGGGACCTCCGGGCCTCTGGGCCCCTTACAAAAAAAGAAAAAAGAAAAGAAAAAAAAGAGTAAAAAAAAAAGAAATACAATAGAAAAAACATTTTTTTTTTAAATAAAAAAAAGGGGGGTTGCCATCCGGGCCCCTTACAAAAAAAGTAAAAAAAAAAAAAGAGGGGTTGCAACCCGGGCCCCTGTGGACCTCCGGGCCCCTTACAGGTGTACTGCCTGTACCCCCCTGATGGCGGCCCTGTCGCTACATGATCCCATGCAGGCCAGGATGGGCAGCCAGGACACACATACGGGCTCCATGTGCCGTCCCACCCCCCCTTCCCTCCAGGGGCGTACAGTGAGTGGCTCCTTGTAAGCCCTCCATTTGCTGGGTTCCCCTCCTCTGGGGAGTTTGGGAACCATCACAGAGCCCCCCGGATCATTTACCTGGTTTTAGAATATTTCTGGCTATGAGATCATCCACTTCTTTCTTTAGTGCAAACCTTCCCCCAGAAGAAGACCACTACTGCTCAAGTCGAAACGCGTTTTTCTTTTTTTTCAGTCTTGACCTTTTCAATGTAACGCTGTGAATGTCTGTGTTTGCATATTGCACTATTGAATATATGTTGTAATCAATAGCCAGTACATCTTTTTTAAATTCCCAATATGACATTGTTATTATACCAATAAAGAACCTTTTCCTTTTACATGTTTACTTCATTTACTTGTTCATTTATTACACTGCTGTTACAAAGCCCCTCGGGGGAATTTCCCTACGAGGTCACTGTCTACTACCTGGACTGAGATGCCAGCTCGGAGAGGACTCAATCATGTAGCTGTTCTTGTGTTCACAAATGTCTGACACAGATCAGCCCCCTGCTGCAGCCTCCCACCTTGTGTGACTTGCTACAAAAAGTTACAATGTTGCAATCTGATTACTGGGGGGGGGGGGGTGACTGAGGAAATGCTTCCTCCTGTCTGCAACAGACTAATGTCATCATCTTATACAGGCAACTATGAGCAGCACGGAATATGTCTGCGGACTGCAGAATGAATCAGCTAGCTATGAGCAGCATGGAGTTTGTCTGGAAGTTGTAGAATAAAGCAGAAAGCAAGAAGCGGCATGGAGTGTGTCTGTAAGAGGCAGAATAAAACAGACAGCAAGGAACAGCATGGAGTGTATCTGGAAACAGCATACTAAAGTAGACAGCTAGGAGCGGCATGATGCCTGTCTGGAAGCTGAAGAATAAAGTGAACTGCAAAAAAGCAGCATGGAGTGTGTCTTGGAGCTGCAGAATAATGCAGGTCGTTATGAACAGCATGGAGAGTGTCTGGAAGCTGAAGGATAAAGCAGACAGCTAAAAGCAGCATGGAGTTTGCCAGAAAGAAGATGAATTAGGGGCAGGGCTTTTTTTTCAGCGGGAACGCGGGGGAACGCAGTTCCGGCACCTCCAGCACTAAATGTATGTAAGGGGTGTGGGGTGTGTTGGAGGGTCTATTGATGGTGGCTGTTGGGGGATCTATTGTCACTGGTGGGGATCTGTTTTTGTGTGAGGGTCTATTGTTGATGGGGGGGATTTATTGATGCTGGTAGGAATATACTATTGAGGGAGAGGTCTATTGTTGATGTATGCTGACGGGTCTATTGATGCTGGCTGCTGGGAGATCTGTAGTTTCTGTTGGGTGGTCTAATGTTTCTGGGGTGGTATTTTGTTGTGGGTGGTCCATTGTTGCTATGTGTGTGTGTGTGTGTGTGTGGGGGGGTCTATTGTTGTGTGGGGAAAACTATTGTTGCTGGGGTGGGGGGTCTATTGTTGCTGGGGTGGGGTCCATTGTTACTGGGGGGGACTATTGTTGTGTGAGGGATCTATTGTTGCTGTGGTGAGGTCTATTGTTACTGGAGGGACCTATTTCTGCTGGGGTGGGGTCCATTGTTGCTAGGGGAGTTTATTGTTGTTTTAGCGATCTATTTTTTGCTGGGATGGGATCCTATTGTTGCTGAGAGGACCTATTGTTGCTGGGGTGGGGTCCATTGTTGCTGGGGAGAGTCTATTGTTGTGTGAAGGATCTATTGTTGCTGGGGTGGGTTCTATTGTTACTGGGGGATCTATTGTTGGTGGCTCCAGGGGCTCTATTTTACTGCTTTACTTGTTATTAGATAAGAGCAAATTCCATACAAATGATTTAGCACCACGAAATAGTACTTGGGTGGACTGTACTGGAAGGTGGGACCAAAGGATGGTGCTCAGAGGAGCACAGGGCGTGTAGACAAGGGGGTACTCACAAGGGGTGAGTTCCTGCACCCAGGGCCGCCATCAGGGGGTACAGGCAGTACACCTGTAAGGGACCCGGATGGCCCCCCTTTTTTTTTTTCTTTCTTTCTTTTTTTTTGTAAGGGACCCAGAGGTCCCCAGGGGCCCGGAGTTCCCTAGGGCCCCGAATGTCAACCCCCCTTTTTTTATTTTATTTTTTATAATTTATTTTATTTTTATAAATATTTTTATTAATTTTTTATTTATTTATTTTTTATTACATTTAAAAAAAATAAAAATTGTAAGGGGCCCAGAGGTCCCCAGAGGCCCGGAGGTCCCCAGGGCCCCGGATGGAAACCTCCCTTTTTTTTTTATAAAAATGACTATTTTTTTTTTATTATTTTTTTTTTTTTTGTAAGGGGCCCAGAGGTCCCCAGGGCCCCGGATGGCAACCCCCCTTATTTTTCTTTTTTTTGTTCTTTTGCTTTTTTTGTGTACAGAGTGCAGGGTTCAGGAATGTGCTATATACAGGGTGCAGAGTTCAGAAATATGCTATGTACAGAGTGCAATGTTTAGGAGTGCGCTGCATACAGAGTGCAGGGTTCAGAAATGTACAATGCACAGAGTCCAGAGTTCATGAATGTGCTACGTACAGAGTGCAGAGTTTCGGAGTGTGCTTTGTATAGAAGGCAGGGTTCAGGACTGCATATCTCACTGGCCACTTTAAACCAAAAATTACTGGAGTGTGCTGTGTACAGAGTACAGGGTTCAGGAGTGTGCTGTGTACAGAGTGCAGGGTTCAGGAGTGTGTTGTGTACAGAGTACAGGGTTCAGGAGTGCGCTGTGCACAGAGTACAGGGTTCAGGAATGTGCTGTGTACAGAGTACAGGGTTCAGGAATGTGCTGTGTACAGAGTGCAGGGTTCAGGAGTGCACTATGTACAGAGTACAGGGTTCAGGAGTGCACTGTGTACAGAGTGCAGGGTTCAGGAGTGTGCTGTGTACAGAGTACAGGGTTCAGGAGTGTGCTGTGAACAGAGTGCAGGGTTCAGGAGTGCACTATGTACAGAGTACAGGGTTCAGGAGTGTGCTGTGTACAGAGTGAAGGGTTCAGACGTGCACTATGTACAGAGTACAGGGTTCAGGAGTGCACTGTGTACAGAGTGCAGGGTTCAGGAGTGTGCTGTGTACAGAGTACAGGGTTCAGGAGTGTGCTGTGTACAGAGTACAGGGTTCAGGAGTGTGCTGTGTATAGAGTGCAGGGTTCAGGAGTGCACTATGTACAGAGTACATGGTTCAGGAGTGTGCTGTTTACAGAGTGAAGGGTTCAGGCGTGCACTATGTACAGAGTACAGGGTTCAGGAGTGCAAAATGGATGGGGTGTCTCCGCGCAAAGGAAATCAAATCAAAACACAGTAGACTGAACTGCTGCCTCTACTCGATTGCTATATCACAATGGGTAAAGCAAAAATATGAAAAAGGGGGGGTGGTAGATGTGGCGCTGTCCAGATATGCAATGTAATAGACAAGGAAATTTTAGGTAATGGTATACCTATGACGGTATCCACTTTAGAGTATTGTAAATACAAGAAAAATAAATATAAATAAAATAGAAATAAAATTTGAAAAAATATGAATTGGCTCAGCCAGGTGTTTGTTAAGAAGAATTTTTGTTAAATTAAAATATTTTGATTGGGTGTCTTTCCAACAAGACGTGTCCCTCATGTGTGAAGCGAAAATGTTATTTGAAAAAGTGAAAAAAAGTGAATAAAATACTTTTTTAATGGAAAAGCATTAATAAGACCGATGGTCGGCCGGGTGTTTGCTAAACAAAAAATTGTCCAAAATGTGTTAAAGATGTGTTCATAAAGAGATGTGTGATAATGGTCTATGCTAGTAAAGGGGTAGATAAGCTGATATGGTCTCAGCCGGGTGTTTACTATTCCTAATATGTTCAGAAAAAAGTGCTGCCTATTAGCATTCAAATGAAGCTTAAAACTATATAAAACATGCGATGTACATAGTATAGTGATGACAGAAAAGTCCAATAATTAGGTGGCAGTGAAAAAATGTGACTTTTTCTTGGTATGCTTTATGTTCCTTCAGTTTTCTTATGAGTGAGACAATCCATAGAAGTTTAAATATACGCACTCACCAGATCCTTCATACCCTCCAGGGGTATGCTGCAGCCACAGTATGTGCCACTGTGTAGCAATCAGGGGATGGTTCCAGGGGTTCCTTGCGGTTCTCCGGGGTGCAGATTCCAAGATGATGAAAAAAAGTTGTTATAGGAGGGAAGAAAAGATGTCCATAGCGTGAACCCGTTTTAAAGTGTTTTAATTTTAAAATCAAAAGGGGGTACTTACAATACGACAAATAAATTGAGCGTTTTAGTATAAAATGGCGCTCAGCCAATACAAAGTGATTCCAAGTAGGAAGTGATGTGCCGACGTGTCTCCGCCCAGTGAGGGTTCAGGAGTGCACTGTGTACAGAGTGCAGGGTTCAGGAGTGTGCTGTGTACAGAGTACAGGGTTCAGGAGTGTGCTGTGTACAGAGTACAGGGTTCAGGAGTGCGCTGTGTACAGAGTACAGGGTTCAGGATTGCGCTGTGTACAGAGTACAGGGTTCAGGAGTGTGCTGTGTACAGAGTACAGGGTTCAAGAGTGCGCTGTGTACAGAGTACAGGGTTCAGGATTGCGCTGTGTACAGAGTACAGGGTTCAGGAGTGTGCTGTGTACAGAGTACAGTGTTCAGGAGTGTGCTGTGTACAGAGTACAGGGTTCAGGAGTGTGCTGTGTACAGAGTACAGTGTTCAGGAGTGTGCTGTGTACAGAGTACAGGGTTCAGGAGTGTGCTGTGTACAGAGTACAGGGTTCAGGATTGCGCTGTGTACAGAGTACAGGGTTCAGGATTGCGCTGTGTACAGAGTACAGGGTTCAGGAGTGCGCTGTGTACAGAGTACAGGGTTCAGGAGTGTGCTGTGTACAGAGTACAGGGTTCAGGAGTGCGCTGTGTACAGAGTACAGGGTTCAGGATTGCGCTGTGTACAGAGTACAGGGTTCAGGAGTGTGCTGTGTACAGAGTACAGTGTTCAGGAGTGTGCTGTGTACAGAGTACAGGGTTCAGGAGTGTGCTGTGTACAGAGTACAGTGTTCAGGAGTGTGCTGTGTACAGAGTACAGGGTTCAGGAGTGTGCTGTGTACAGAGTACAGGGTTCAGGATTGCGCTGTGTACAGAGTACAGGGTTCAGGATTGCGCTGTGTACAGAGTACAGGGTTCAGGAGTGTGCTACTTACAGAGTGCAGAGTTCAGGAGTGTGCTATGTACAGAAGGCAGGGTTCAGGACTGCATATCTCACTGGCCGCTTTAAACCAAAAATTACTCCCCCCTTTCCCCCCCCTCAAATTACTCCCCCTTCCCCAGTACAGAGTTCTCCAACAGAGTGGTCCAGCACCACCAGCGCAGCAATATGGAGCCTCCATCATGCTGATGCAGATTATTTGCTGCAACAAATATCCTTTCTATTCAATTAGTGAAAAGAAAAAAAAAAGTCGATTTGCGCCCAGTTGCCAAATTGATAACATTTCCCCGTATGGAGGGGGATGGGGCTGCGGAGAAGGTCTTCCGGCAACAGAAACAGTAAAAATAAATGGAATGGCGGAGGAGCGCGGTGATAAAGGCCTGGCGCTTTCAGATAAATTTAAAGTCATTTACTGCAGCCATTTGCCTTTTTTTTTTTTTCTCTCTGCGCGTCGTGAAACGAGACCTTCGCGGCCGGGCGATCTCGCTAACAGCCTTAATGCATCGACCTGCGTGTAATAAAGCCGTATGATGGCTGTAAAGTAATCTAAATGAATATTTTATTCAATTTTTCCTGGATCTTCCCTAACCGGGGTATTTAAGGTTCACATTTTGCTAATCGCGATGCAGGCGCAGATGTGGATTTGCATAATTAAAGGGGAAGCGTCGCCCCGTCTGCGATGCGCTCTGATTTTACTTAGGAAAAGTGCTGCCACTTCAGCAAATAAACACCCTTTTTTTTTATTTTTCTCGTATCAAGAGAACTGGGATTTTAAACACTTGAAATGACACATCGCTACATTTTATTTATTTCTCTTATTGATTCTACATTTGCATCAACAGCAATCTGTGATTGGCGGTAAGTGATTTGCTGATGTTAAAGTAGACGGCGTAAACCCAATCATTGAAATCTCATGTAATATTTAACATGTTAATGTCAATTTTTAAAAGTAATTTCCAATTTTAATTTACTCAACCACTTCAGCCCCCAAGGTCTATTCTGACACTTCTCTCCTGCGTGTAAAAAAAATTGACTTTTTTTTTTTTTGCTAGAAAATTATTTACAATCCCTTGAACATTCTATTTTTTATTTTTTTTAACCAGAAGCCTTATAAACAATAAATAAAAAAAAATGAAACAATAAAATGGTGGGTGTTGCAATTTTTTATGTCACACTGTATTTGCGCAATTTACACTTTAGGGAATTTTAGCCGCTTGGCGGGCGGTAGCCGAATGACAGCTACAGTGTGGCCGGCTAGTCCTTGAAATAGAAAAGCAGGAGGACTGGGGCGAGGCGCGGACGGCGCGCAAATCCACCACTGGGATCACTTTTATCGGAAAGCCGGCGGCCTCAGGGGGAAAAAAACATACTGGGGGGGGTTATGGCATCTAGCTGCAGCCATAACCCCGGTATTTAACGCCAAAGCCAGGGGAGGGCTGGGCCAGGGGGCAGGGTGGCAATTGCCTCCCAGGCCGCCCTAACTTATGTTCAAAATGGCCGGCAGCCGCTGCCCGCTACCATTTTCTTTTTTATTCTGGTCTAGGAAGTCGGGCCGGGGGCATGGCCATGGCGGCCGACCACTAGCTGTTGCATTCCGGGAGTTGTAGTCCGCACTCAAGCTTCTGGTGGGTGGAAAACACAGCAGCGCAGAGGAAACTACAACTCCCTGGGACCGGATTCTTGGAAGCAGACAGAGGCAGGGCGTGCCAGGGAGTCGGGACGCAGGGCTGCAGGGCTGGGCGCTGGCTGCAACTTGACCCCAGGATCAGGAGCGTTACCCCCCCTGGAAACCGTGGCATGCAAGGACCTGCTGAGCTGAGATCGCTGAGGTGAGAGACCCTGACACCCCTAGCTGACCCCCCATCTCCCCCCATACACCCCATGTAACCTGCCCCAGTGATCAGGCTGCACTGATGGGCACTGGAGTTGGCTGCACTGATGGGCACTGGTGAGGCTGCATTGAAAACCAGGTGGGCCATGGATGGTGAGCTGATTCCACGGTTCAATGGGCCACTTGACTGGACTTGCCCCCCAGGCCTAAGGCCGCCAGCCCTCCCCTGGCCAAAGCCATGACCTAATTTACCAGTTAGGCGGTCGGCAAGTGGCTAGAAAACTGCTGCATGTTCAGCAAACAAAATCCCGTTATTTTCCTACGTTTTTTTTTTTTTTATAGGTGGGGGTGAAATTAAGGGAACACAGGCCTCGTACACACGACCGGTTTTCTCGGCAAGAAAACTGCTGGGAGAGCTTTTTGCCATGAAAACCGGTCATGTGTATGGTTTCTCGTCGGGTAAACTGCCGGGAATCTCGGCGAGAAAAATAGAGAACCTGCTGTCTATTTTTCTCGTTGGGATTCTCGGCAGAGTGTTTCCTGCCGAGAAATCCGGTCGTCTGTACGCTTACCTGTCCCAGGTAAACCCGCGCATGCTCGATAAGACTTCGACGCATGCGCGGTATCATACAAGGGTAGTGTAGGGTGTAGCAAGATGGCTGCGACGGCATCGAATGTGACAAGCACCGGCCCGTCGTAGTCGATGACGTCACCGCGTTCTTGCCATTCAAAAGAACGGCGGTTCTTTTGAATGGCCGTCAGTACACAGGGCTTGGCAAGACAAGCTTGCCAGGAATCCCGTCGAGAAAACCGCCGTTTTTTTTTTCCCAACGGGATTCCCGCCCGTGTGTACAGGGCTAAAGATTTAAAGTTAAACGGGTTGTAAAGGTAAATGTTTTTTCACCTTAATGCATCCTATGCATTAAGGTAAAAAAACATCCGACAATACTGCCCCCCCCCCCCCCCCCCCCGAGCCCCCGTTTTACTTACCTTACCCCTCGAAAGTCCCTCGCTCGTCCCCGTCATCCTCCTCGGTTCTCAGCCTGGCCGTCGATTGGCTACACTGGATGGATTGAAAGCAGCGCAGACATTGGCTGGCGCTGCTGTCAATCACATTCAATGACGCGGCGCGCCGGGGGGCGGGGCCGAGTGATACAGTCGGCGGCTATGGCTGCCGCTGTATCACGGGAGCGCGCCCGCAATAACTCCACACCATGCGAGCTCGCATAAAGGTGTGGAGTCCTTGCAGGGGGGGGGGGGAGCCAAGACAGCCGCTGAGGGACCCCAGAAGACCAGGATCGGGGCCACTCTGTGCAAAACTAGCTGCACAGTGGAGGTACAGTACTGTATAACATGTTTGTTATTTAAAAAAACTAAAAAAATTCCTTTTACTGATCCTTTAATTTTAAAAAAATAAAAAATGTAATTCCCACTTATATATTTGCTTCTCAGTGAGTCGGTGATTGGTGAGTAGATGTCCCCCCCCCCCCCCATGGCAGTGCAAAGCTCCACCTGCTTAATAGCCCTACACATGGCCAGACCTTACTATCAAGATTCCCCTCCTTTGGACCTCAATGGGGCTCACTGCTAGGGTGACCACATTTCCAAACTACCATTCAGGGACACCCCTCCTTCCCAAAAATCAGCTTGTGCTGTAACAAATCACAGTGATTGGACACAAGAGGCGGGATTTATGATTTCTCCAATCACAAGCAGGGGGGCGGGGATTGTGCTCCTCCAGGCATTCCCGGCCAGGACAAGTACTGTCAGTAAGTAAAGCGGTGATGTGGCGGCCTTTTTTGAGGGGCATCAGATTGGCCCGGGGGGGTGTCTGTGTCAGTTTCATTCCGGGACACTGTATTGTCCTGGAATGAAGGTGCCCGGGACAGATCTGCAAAATGCGGGACTGACCCGGGCAATCTGGGACACGTGGTCACCCTACTCACTGCCAGGTTCAAGTTTGCCAAACTTAGCGGTGAATCCAACTCCAGCAGATTCTCTCATCCCCATTGGTTAAAACAAACCCGATGAACTGGACACAATGAGGTTGATACAGATGTGTGGTGACCCAACATTGGCCGTCTTGTTATTCTCGGGACGTAGAGAAACCGTAGAGACCGGCGGACTGGTTTATACGCTCCAGCGGTTTGCAGGGTTTTTCTCCTCCCAGCTCCTGTAAGTGGGATGAATAAACTGATGCGGAGTGTGATGGACCTCCATCCAAGCATGAAACGGCCCACCGTCCATCTGAGCGCTGCATGGCGATCGCCAAAACCTTTGCAGCAAAGACAGCAAGGGCCCCAAAAGGGCTGATGGAGGGCCAGAGTATCCAGCAGTCATATTGATAGAGCAAAGAAAAGGTATCTATAACCAATCAGGTTCTAAAGGACCCCTTCTGAAACAACTTGCCCCATCCCCCACCCCTGCTTCTTCCTTACCCCTGAGCCCGAGCTGCGTCCTGTGCAATGAAGACTCTTCATCGAGTCTTCATGACATCATATTCTTCATACCTTACAGCAGTGGTGTTCAAACTGCAGCCCTTACCCGGCCAATGGGGCACTTCTCCTCCTACTGATACCAATGATGGGGCACTATTCATCCTACTGATACCAATGATGGGGCACTATTCATCCTACTGATACCAATGATGGGGCACTATTCCTCCTACTGATACCAATAATGGGGCACTATTCCTCCTACTGACACCATTTAAGCAACAGACAGCATGGATTCATGAAAGACAGAAGTTGTCAGACAAACCTGATTTCTTTTTATGAAGAGGTAAGTAAAACCTTGGGCAGAGGGGTGGTGGTGGACGTGGTATACTTGGGCAGAGGGGTGGCGGTGGACGTGGCATTCTTGGACAGAGGGGTGGCGGTGGACGTGGTATACTTGGACAGAGGGGTGAATGTGGACGTGGTATACTTGGACAGAGGGGTGGCGGTGGACGTGGTATACTTGGACAGAGGGGTGAATGTGGACGTGGTATACTTGGACAGAGGGGTGGCGCTGGACGTGGTATACTTGGATTTTGCAAAAGCGTTGGATACAGTTCCGCACACACGGCTCATGTGTAAGGTAAAGTCTACAGGATTGGAAATATCAGTTTGTAAATGGATAGAAAACTGGCTAAAAGACAGAATTCAGAGAGTCGTGGTGAATGATTCTTACTCTGAATGGTCCAAGGTTATCAGTGGTGTACCCCAAGGTTCAGTGCTGGGACCCTTACTTTTTAATATCTTTATAAATGATATTGGGTCTGAGATCAAAAGTAACATTTCTGTCTTTGCAGATGACACCAAGCTATGCAGTGGAATAACGTCCTTACAGGATGTCGCCAATTTACAAGCCGACCTCAATGCTCTGTCTAATTGGGGGACTATGTGGCAGATGAGGTTTAATGTTGATAAATGTAAAGTTCTGCACTTGGGGGCTAAGAATATGAATGCATCATACATACTAGGGGGAGTACAACTGGGGGGATCCGTAGTGGAGAAGGATCTGGGGGTTTTGGTAGATCATAAGCTCAATAATAACATGCAATGCCAAGCTGCGGTTTCCAAAGCGAGCAAAGTCCTTTCTTGTATTAAGAGAGGTATGGACTCCAGAGAGAGAGATATCATTTTGCCCCCCCCTGTACAAATCATTAGTAAGACCTCATCTGGAATATGCAGTTCAGTTTTGGGCCCCAGTTCTCAAAAAGGATATCGGGGAACTGGAGAAAGTGCAGAGAAGGGCAACCAAACTGATAAGAGGCATGGAGGAGCTCAGCTATGAGGAAAGATTAGAGGAACTGAATTAATTTTCTCTTGAGAAGAGGAGATTAAGGGGGGATATGATCAACATGTACAAATATATAAGGGGTCCATATAGTGAGCTTGGTGTTCAGTTATTCACTTTACGGTCATCACAAAGGACAAGGGGGCACTCTTTACATCTAGAGGAAAAGAGATTTCACCTCCAAATACGGAAAGGTTTCTTCACAGTAAGAGCTGTGAAAATGTGGAATAGACTCCCTGCAGAGGTGGTTCTGGCCAGCTCAGTAGATTGCTTTAAGAAAGTCCTGGATTCTTTCCTAAATGTACAGGATATAACTGAGTACTGACATTTATAGGTAAAGTTGATCCAGGGAATATCCGATTGCCTCTCGTGGGATCAGGAAGGAATTTTTTCCCCTGCTGTAGCAAATTGGATCATGCTCTGCTGGGGTTTTTCGCCTTCCTCTGGATCAACTGTGGGTATAAAATTGGGTATATGGGATTGTATGATATTATTTTTTAATTTTATTTTAGTTATTTTTTTATGGTTGAACTGGATGGACTTTGTCTTTTTTCAACCTGACTAACTATGTAACTATGTAACTATGTTACCAATGATGGGGCACTATTCCTCCTACTGACAACAATGATGGGGCACTATTCCTCCTACTGACACCAATGATGGGGCACTATTCCTCCCACTGACACCAATGATGGGGCACTATTTCTCCTACTGATACCAATGATGGGGCACTATTCCTCCTACTGACACCAATGATGGGGCACTATTCCTCCTACTGACACCAATGATGGGGCACTATTCCTCCTACTGACACCAATGATGGGACACTATTCCTCCCACTGACACCAATGATGGGGCACTATTCCTCCTACTGATACCAATGATGGGGCACTATTCCTCCTACTGACACCAATGATGGGGCACTATTCCTCCTACTGACACCAATGATGAGGCACTATTCCTCCCACTGACACCAATGATGGGGCACTATTCCTCCTACTGACACCAATGATGGGACACTATTCCTCCCACTGACACCAATGATGGGATACTATTCCTCCCACTGACACCAGAGATGGGGCACTATTCCTTCCACTGACACCAATGATGGGGCACTATTCCTCCCACTGACAACAATGATGGGGCACTATTCCTCCCACTGATACCAATGATGGGGCACTATTCCTTCAACTGACACCAATGATGGGGCACTATTCCTTCAACTGATACCAATGATGAGCACTATTCCTTCAACTGACACCAATGATGGGGCACTATGCCTCCTACTGACACCAATGATGGTGCACTATTCCTCCCACTGACAACAATGATGGGGCACTATTCCTCCCACTGACACCAATGATGGGACACTATTCCTCCCACTGATACCAATGATGGGGCACTATTCCTTCAACTGACACCAATGATGGGGCACTATTCCTTCAACTGATAACAATGATGGGGAACTATGCCTCCTACTGACACCAATGATGGTGCACTATTCCTACCACTGACACCAATGATGAGGCACTATTCCTCCCACTGACACTAATGATGAGGCACTATTCCTCCCACTGACACCAATGATGAGGCACTATTCTCCCACTGACACCAATGATGGGGCACTATTCTCCCACTGACACCAATGATGGGGCACTATTCTCCCACTGACACCAATGATGGGGCACTATTCTCCCACTGACACCAATGATGGGGCACTATTCTCCCACTGACACCAATGATGGGGCACTATTCTCCCACTGACACCAATGATGGGGCACTATTTCTCCTACAGACACCGATGTTGGGGCATCATTCTGTCCACCAACACCAGCAGTGGGGGAAAAAATTCCTAAAACTGACATAGTGATGAGGCAATATTTCTCCTCCTAGAAACCACAAGTGCTATGTCGTTTTACACCCACTGACCACCAAGTCCAAGGCATTTTCTACTCCCATTGACCACATTCTGGACCCCCTGAAGTCTGAAGTACAGTAAACTGGCCCTTTGTTTAGAAAGCTGGGAGTTCCTTGACCTACAGGGATTAAATCAATGAAAAAAAAAATATTTTGATTGGTTGTTATTAGCTGCTAAACGATACATTGTTATTTTCCATTGTTTGATATACACCTGGCTGCATTGAAGGTAGAGGTGACCTCCTCCATTGTGGTTCTCGGTGGTCAAGAATGAGAGAGATGACAGTATATCCCCATCGCTCACCTTACCGGAACTACCCCCTAGTGGCCGGCGGGGGTCTCTCCATCCTGGTTTGCCTTTATTTGATACAAATCTCTCACATCTCAATCAATTATTATCAGGGACAAGTGGGGGGGGGGGGGGGGGGGCTCCAATTTCAATGTGGAGATTGCTCAAACAATATTTTCTTAAACCAGAAATTTACTCTCTAAATCTTTCATGATCTATTTCATAATCCTTATTCTGCTAGCAGGACCAGGAGGGGTGGGCAGGAGGGGCGGCTGCCCTGGGCGCAGTGGTTTAATGTGAGGTGGGGGAAGGGGGGCACTCTGCATGGAGAGTTCCTACCTACAAGCTGGAAGGAGTAAGTGACATCAGCTTAACCACGTCCATACCGGGCACTTTTACCCCCTTCCTGCCCAGGCCAATTTTTCGTTTCCAGCGCTGTCGCACTTTGAATGACAATTGCGCGGTCAAGGTACCCAACCTTTCTTTTGGTGGTATTTGATCACCTCTGCGGTTCTTATTTTTTGAAAAAGATAAACAAAAGAAGAGTGATAAGTTTAGAAAAAAAAAAAAAAACACAATATTTTTTACTTTTTGCTATAATAAATATCCCAATTTTTTTTAAAAAAGGACCAGAGCACTTTTTGCGATTAGGCACTGCGTCACTTTAACTGACAATTGCGCGGTCGTGCAACGTGGCTCCCAAACAAAATTGACGTCCATTTTTTCCCACAAATAAAGCTTTCTTTTGGTGGTATTTGATCACCTCTGCGGTTTTTATTTTTTGCGCTATAAACAGAAAAATAGCGAAAATTTTGAAAAAAAATGCAATATTTTTTACTTTTTGCTATAATAAATATCCCCAAAAAATATATAAAAAAAATTTTCCTCAGTTTAGGCCGATACGTATTCTTCTACATATTTTTGGTAAAAAAAAAAAACCTAAGTGTATATTGATTGGTTTGCGCAAAAGTTATAGTGTCTACAAAATAGGGGATAGATCTATGGCATTTTTTTTTTTTTACTAGTAATGGCGGCGATCTGCGGTTTTTATCGTGACTGTGACATTGCGGCGGACACATCGGACACTTTTAACGCTATTTTGGGACCATTGTCATTGATACAGCGATCAGTGCTAAAAAATTGCCCTGATTACTGTATAAATGTGACTGGCAGGGAAGGGGTTAACCACTAGAGGGCGATCAAGGGGTTAAATGTGTTACCTAGGGAGTGATTCTAACTGTAGGGGGCGGGGACTCACAAAGGGAGGAGACCAATCAGTGTTCCTCTGTATTGGGAACACATCATCGGTCTCCTCTCACCTGACAGGACGTGGATCTGTGTGTTTTTGCTCTGTTACCGGGCAATCGCAGGTGCCTGGTAGCCATCGCAGCCGCCGGGCACCCGCATCTGGTCCCGAGTGATGCGGCGGGCACGTGCTTGCGCCCCCTAGATGGCCAGGAAGCCCAGGACGTGATATGACGCCCACCCAGGATGGGAGATCCCTCCTGCGGACGTCATTTGACACTGGGCGGGATGGGAAGTGGTTAAAGGCCCGTACACACAATCGGATTTTCCGACGGGAATTGTGCGATGACAAGGCTGTTTTTGTTAAATCCGACCGTTTGTACGCTCCATCGGACAATTGTTGTCGGATTTTCCGCCAACAAATGTGGGATAGCATGCTTTAAAATTTTCCGACAACAAATGTGTGCTGTGCAGTACACCTGTAAGGGGCCGGATGGCAACCCCCCTTTTTTTTTTATATTTTTTTTTGTAAGGGGCCCAGAGGTCTCCAGGGGCCCGGAGGTCCTCATGGCACCAGATGGCAACCCCCCTTTTTATATATATATATATATATATTTTTTTTTTTATTTATATATTTTTTTATTTATATATTTTTTTATATTTATTTATTTTTTTATAATATTTTTTTTGTAAGGGGCCCAGAGGTCCCTAGAGGCCCGGAGGTCCCCAGGGCCCCAGATGGCAACCCCCCTTTTTTTTTATACATTTTTTTTTTTTTAGAATTTTTTTTTTGTAAGGGGCCCAGAGGTCCCCATGGCCCCAGATGGCAACCCCCCTTTTATATATATATAGATTTTTTTATTTATATATTTAAAAAAAAAAAAAAATGTAAGGGGCCCAGAGGTCCCTAGAGGACCGGAGGTCCCCAGGGCCCCAGATGGCAACCCCCCTTTTTTTTATACATTTTTTTTTATTTTTATAATTTTTTTTTTTGTAAGGGGCCCAGAGGTCCCCAGAGGCCCTGATGTCCCCAGGGCCCCGGATGGCAACCCCCCTTCTTTTTTGTTTTTTTTATAATTTTTAAAAAAAAAATTATATATTTTTTTCTTTTTTGCAAGGGGCCCAGAGGTCCACAGGGCCCCGGATGGCAACCCCTCCCCCTTTTTTTTAATAAAATCATTTTTTTTATTTTTTATATATATATATTTTTTTTATAATTTTTTTTTTTTATTTTGTAAGAGGCCCTGATGTCCCCAGGGCCCCGAATGGCAACCCCAACCCCCCCCCCCCTTTTTTTTTTTATAAAATCTTTTTTTTTATTTATTTTTTTTATATATATTTTTTTTTTTTTTTGTAAGGGGCCTAGAGGTCCCCAGAGGCCTGGATGGCAACCCCCCCCCTTTTTTTTTTTTTTTTTGTTCGTCAGCACCCAAAGCCCACCCGAACAATTTGCGGCGGCAGCACCCCCCCCCCCCCCGCTTCTCAAGTCGCGGCAGCCTCCCCCAGTTCTCCTGAAGCTGTGTAAGGGGCCCCACAATTCCTGATGGCGGCCCTGGCTGTCGGATTATCAAACACGCATGCTCGGAAGCAATTCTCACCATAACACAACATTAGCAGAAGTTGCCAAAGGGTGGTGCTAAAGAGCTGAAAAACCACGTTGTTTCGTGTTTGTTGGCCGACAATTCTCTGCCGTTTGTATGCAATACAAGTTCCCGGCCAACGCCCTTTGGACAAAAGTCCTACGCATTGTCCGTGGGAAATCCGATCGTGTGTACGAGGCTTTAGAGCAACAAACATTTTGTGCTGGGGATGGGAGTATTTGTGAAAGAAGGGTGAGGGAGAAGAGGCTTGACTTTCACACTGATGGAGTTTTCAGGCGTTTGAGCGCTAGAAATCGCCTCTAAAAATCGCATAAAAATTCCCATTCATTGCAATGGGTGCTTTCACACTGGGGCGGTGCGCCTGCGGGGCGTTAGAAAAAGTCCTGCAAGCAGCATCTTTGGGACGGCTTGGGAGCGCTGTAAATATAGCGCCCTCAAAACGCCCCGCCCATTGAAATTAATGTGCCTTAAAAACGCTTTGAAAGTGCTGCAAAACGCCTCTTTTTTTTTAGGTCCTGTTGTCACGGGACCTAAAAAAAAAAAAAAAAACGTCCCGCTAGTGCCCCGAAAAGCACCACAATAGCGCCGCTAGAACGACCAGCGCTTTAGCGGCGCTGCAGTGCGAAAGGGATCTTAAGGGGGGGGGAGAATTGTACAGGAATGAGGAAAATTTGGGGGCGGCAGTGGCTTACGATTAATTTTAGGAGGCAACATTTAGGGTGATTTTGGGGGATTTGTATTAGGAAGGGGGATTGGGGGGCAGAGGATTCATGCTCAGAGGGGAAATTTGAGGGGTAGAGGATTTGTGCTCGGAGGAGAGACGGTGGGGGTAAAGATTTGTGCTGGATTGGGGAATTCATCAAAGGGGGGGGGGGGGGCTGGAGTTGTACCGGAAGACCTCTAATACACACAATCGTTTTTTTCAGATGAAAAAAGTCCAAAAAAACGATGGTGTGTGGGCCCCATTGGACTTTTTTCCATCAGTGTAAAAAAAAAAAAAAAAATAGAACATGTTTTAAATTTTTCCGATGGAAAAAAAAATGATAGGAAATTCCGATCGTCTGTGTGGAACTCCAACGGAGAAAAAACCCACGCATACTCAGAATCAAGTCACCGCATGCTCAGAAGCATTGAACTTCATTTTTCTCGGCTCATCTGAGTGTTTTACGTCACAGCGTTTTGGACGGTCGGAATTTTGTCTGATGGTGTGTAGGCAAGACTGATGGAAGTCAGCTTCATCGGAATTCCGACGGAAAATTTCATTGGAAATCCGATCGTGTGTACAGGGCATCCCAATTCAATTCATCCCAAAGGTGTTCTATGGGGGTTGAGGTCAGGACTCTGTGCAGGCCAGTCAAGTTCCTCCACCCCAAACTCGCTTATCCATGTCTTTATGGACCTTGCTTTGTGCACTGGTGCGCAGTCATGTTGGAACAGGAAGGGGCCGTCCCCAAACTCTTCCCACAAAGTTGGGAGCATGAAATTGTCCAAAATGTCTTGGTATTCCGATGCCTTAAGAGTTCCCTTCACTGGAACTAAGAGGCCAATCCCAACCCCTGAAAAACAACCCCCCCACCATAATCCCCCCTCCACCACATGACTGCGCACCAGTGCACAGAGCAAGGTCCATAAAGACATGGAGGAGCGAGTTTGGGGTGGAGGAACTTGACTGACCTGCACAGAGTCCTGACCTCAACCCCGATAGAACACCTTTGGGATGAATTAGAGCGGACACTGCGAGCCCCAGGCCTTCTCATCCAACATCAGTGCCTGACCTCACAAATGCTCTTCTGGAAGAATGGTCAAACATTCCCATAGACACACTCCTAAACCTTGTGGACGGCTTTCCCAGAAGAGTGGAAGCTGTTAGGCCCCTTTCACACTGGGGCGGGAAGGTGCGCTGTGGGTATAGCGGCGCTATTTTTAGAGCCGCTATACCTTCGTTTTTACCGCGGTATGCGGCCGCTAACGGGGTGAATTTAACCCCCACTAGCGGCTGAAAAAGGGTTAATACCGAGGCGCATTGCGGGCGGTATTACCGCGGTCTCCCATTGCTTTCAATGGGCAGCAGCGGTAAAGGAGCGGTGAACACACCGCTCCTTCACCGCTGTAAAGAAGCGGCTAGCAGGACTTTTGGAGCGGTCCGGCTAGCGCACCGCTTCAGTGTAAAAAGCCTTTGGGCTTTCACACTGAAGACTGCAGGGCACGATTTTTTTCAGGCGGTATAACAGCGCTAATATTAGCGCTAAACCGCCTGAAAAACGTGTCACTGTGAAAGGGGCCCTAGAGCTGCAAAGGGCGGGGCCAACTCAATATTGAACCCTGCGGGCTAAGACTGGGATGCCAATAAAGTTCATGTGCGTGTAAAGGCAGGTGTCCCAATACTTTTGGTAATCAGTGGCGTAGCGTGGGTTGTCAGCGCCCGAGGCAGGGCAAGAGATTTGCGCACCCTAACCCGTGGATTTTTAGCACTCTCTGAGTCCCTTCCACTAGTACAGTAGTACTGTACAACCTGACTTCTACACCGACCTACCTGATCACTATACTAACCTACCTGATTCCTACACTGACCACTAAACTGACCTATCTGATTGCTATACTGACCACTACACTGACCTACCTGATTCCTACACTGACCACTACACTGACCTACCTGATTCCTATACTGACCTGCCCTCCTCCTTCCCCCCAGTCTCTGCACGGTCACAATTCCTGGGATCATCATGGATGGTCTTCAGTGTACATTTACTCACTGCTGTGTCAGTGTCACCGCTGGAGCCTAAGCCGGGACTGCACCGCAACTTCTTTCTCATAGTGAAGGCGGAAGAGCTCACAGTCTCCAAGACAGCACAGCGCAGGAGAAGAGCTGCAGGTAACCTGCCGCCTGCCACTGCGCCCCTCTAAATTTTGCACCCGGGGCAACCGCCCCCCTGGCCCCCCCACGCTACGCCACTGTTGGTAATAGAGTGTATATGTGTTCCTGCACATGAGAGACACCCTGTAGCAGTAAATCTGGGGTGGTCCTGAAGTGGTTAAAGTATAACTAAAGGCATTTTTTTTTCTTTTTAGTTTTGGATGGAGTGGAGAGGGATTAGAACCCCTGGTGTACCTATTAGGGAGATTCACCCTCTCTAATGGTCCTGTCACTGAAAGGGGGAAGGAAATCAAAAATCTTGGGTTGTCACCAGAAGAGGACGAGAGGGGAAATCTTCCAAATGGGGAGACTAGTTCTGGTGACAACCTTCACTTTTGGAGGGATTTCCTCTCACTTCCTGTTTTTGGCTAACAGACAGGAAGTGAAGGAAGTGAAGGGAAGGGAAATTCCCCCAATGGGGACACAGGTGGCAAAAAAAAAAAAAACTGACAAGGGTGATAATAACCTTCCATTACTTTATCCAAAATTAAATTAAAAATAATTTCTCCTTCAGTTCCAAAGCTCCCGACAGACTCGTATTTGTCCTTTTTTTTTAAAATTTTCCCAGAATTCCATTTTAATACAAGATAAACATCTCCAAAAAGCGCCTTCATTTCTCGGGGTCATTTTCACGCGCCGGCCGCCATTTTTCTGATGGGTTGGCAGCAGTTAATGGAAACATTTATTTTCATATTTCCTTAAGGTTACATTGTTGCACACACAAAAAAAAACAACAACAATGTATTCATTTCTCGAACCAATCATCTCCGATTTAATGATTGGACGGTAAACACATTATTATTCCTCCTTCATGCCGCGACAGATAAATAATTAACGGGGGGAGAGAAGATTTTCAGCCAGTTTTAATAAGTGTGAGTCGGTATAAAAGTCAAAAGTTACAATCCGCCGTACTTTCCCCCGGCGTGCCCGCCCGGCGCAGACACAGCGACCGCATCGGCGTAAATATTTAATGAGAACAATTGGAGAGTAAATTTGCAGTTAATGTTTCTCCGTATTAATTCTCCCTGCCGGGTCCATTACGTTATAAATCAGCAGAAACCTCGATAGGATCGCCAAAAAAGGAATTTATTATAGCCGAGCAAACTCTATTATATTCATCGGATTGTGCTCTCCCCTCCCCCCCACGTCTGCCTTCCATTAAACAGGCAGATATTTAACCGCTTCAGCCCCCGGACCATTTGGGTGGTCAGAGACCGGGCCACTTTTTGCGATTCGGCACTGCGTCGCTTTAACTGACAATTGCGCGGTCGTGCGACGTGGCTCCCAAACAAAATGGACGTCCTTTTTTTCCCACAAATAGATCTTTCTTTTGGTGGTATTTGATCACCTCTGTGGTTTTTATTTTTTGCGCTATAAACAAAAATAGAGCGACAATTTTGAAAAAAAATCAATATTTTTTACTTTTTTCTATATTAAATATCCCCCAAAAATATATAATTTATTTTTTTCCTCAGTTTAGTCCGATACGTATTCTTCTACATATTTTTGGTAAAAAAAATCGCAATAAGCGCTTATTGATTGGTTTGCACAAAAGTTATAGCGTCTACAAAATAGGGGATCGTTTTATGGCATTTTTATTCTTTTTTTTTTTACTAGTAATGGCGGCGATCAGCGATTTTTTTCATGACTGCGACATTATGGCGGACACATCGGACACTTTTGACACATTTTTGGGACTATTGTCATTTTTACAGCGATCAGTGCTATAAAAATGCACTGCTTACTGTGTAAATGTCACTGGCAGTGAAGGGGTTAACCACTAGGTGGCGCTGTAGGGGTTAAGTGTTCCCTGCATTTTGTTTCTTACTGTAGGGGGGATGGGCTGTGTGTCACATGACACTGATCTCCTCTCCGAGTACACGGAGCCGAGATCAGTGTCATTGTCACTAGTCAGATCGGGGAGATGCTGAGAAGATCGCGGGGATCCCTGCGGCGATCGAGTCCGCGGGACCCGCGGTCCGACTCACGAGGAAGGCAGCAGGGTCGCGAGCGCGCCGGCGGCGGCGCGCTCGCGACCACACGGCAGGCATTTAAAGGGCCGTGTACAGGTACGTGATTATGCCTTTCCGTGTCACTCTGCAGACGTATATCTACAGTGGGCGGTCCACAAGTGGTTAAAGGGAAAGCAACGTCTCTCTTGAGGGTTGCACAGATAACTTACCTATACAGGAGGTCTTTTACCTGCCAAAGGATTTGTATTTCTGTCCATCCAGTCCTGAGATTTACACAGCTCTGTCACACAGAGTGGACCATATTTTAGTCTGCCGCAGTTCAGTAACATTTACTGGACTTGTCCCTCCCCCTGCCTTGCTGGGATTTCAATCAAGGACCCCAGTTTGGGAGGAAACCCATGCAAGCACAGGAAGTACATGGAAACGCTGTGTCTGAACCTGTCCTGACAGCAGAACCCAGACTGGGGGAGGGTGGGGCAACACTGTAAGCCAGTCAGATTGTACTGCGCAGTGCTGAATCTAACAGAACAGGGGTCGATTACCTAGGGCTGCTCAGTGTTTTTACAGGTTGCTGCTCTGTTCATTCCCCCTGTCTTCTAGAGGATTCTAGAATAAAAGTTGGGAGGAAGAGAAGGGCATGCAGACAATATTTATGGAACTCCATCCAATCCCTGGGGAGGTGTGCCCAGTAGGTGGTGAGGGAGCTCATAAAAAGTCTGAGGCCTGAGCGGCAAGAGTAGTGTTACTGGGTCCAAACCTGCTTTTAGGAAGACACCAAGGTCCCAGCTAGGCTTTGTTGGGTGACCTATTTGCAAGTTCAAGTCCGGGGGTTAAGTTGGGTCTGAAGAAGCTCACTGGAGAGAGCCAAGAGGAAGTTGGTGGGAAAGAATACATCTGTCCTATGATGGTGTAAGTCTACATCTCCTTCATTAGGAAGAACCTGGCAGGCAGCCTGGATATTTATTGGACTCCAGCCAATCCCTGGGGAGGTGTGCCCTGAAGGTGGTGAGAGAGCTCACAAATAGTTGGAGGCTTGAGCAGCAAGAGCAGCATTACTGGGTCCAATCCTGCAGGAGGAGACCCCTGTGCAGGGGCTTTGCCCCAGTGCAGGACCTTAGCAGAGGCTTTTAGGAAGACACCAAGGTCCCAGCTAGGCTTAGTTGGGGGGTCTACTTGCAAGTTCAAGTACAGGGATCAAGTTGGGTCTGGAGAAGCTTACCAGAGAGAGCCAAGAGGAAGTTGGTGGGAAAGAGTCAAGCTGTCCTATGATGGTGTGAGTCTATATTTCCCTCATTAGGAAGAGCCTGGCAGGAAGCCTGGATATTTATGGAACTCCAGCCAATTCCTGGGGAGGTGTGCCCAGAAAGTGGTGAGAGAGCTCATAAATAGTCTAATGCCGCGTACACATGGGCGTTTTTAATGTCATTGAAAAAAACAATGTTTTTCTCGATATGATTATTCTCAAGCCTGCCTTGCCTACACTCTATCGTAAAAAAAATGCTCAAGCAAAGTGCGGGTGACGTACAACACGTACGACGGCACTATAAAGTTCCATTCGGATGGCGCCACCCTTTGGGCTGCTTTTGCTGATCCTCGTGTTAGTAAAGTTTGGTGAGAGCCGATTTGTGCTTTTCAGCCTTGTGCTCTTCAGTCCGTTACAGCGTGACGAATGTGATATCTCCATTACGAACGCTAGTTTTACCAGAACGAGCACTCCCGTCTCATAACTTGCTTCTGAGCATGCACATTTTTTTTGCGTCGTTAAAGCCTACACACGACCGTTTTTCATGACGAGAAAAACGACGACGTGAAAAACAACGAGAAAAAATAGAGCATGTTTCGAAATTTTTAATGGCCATTTTTCACGTCGCGAAAAATGCTCTTTAGCCTACACTTGATCGTTTTTAATGACCAATTTAAAAAATTGCATTTTTTTCGTCATGAAAAACGGTCGTGTGTACGGGGCATGAGGCCTGAGTGGTGTTACTGGGTCCAGTCCTGCAGTTGAAGACTCCTGTGTAGGGGCTCTGCCCCAGTGCAGGACCTTAGAAGAGACCTTTAGGAATACACTGAGGTCCCAGCTAGGCTTAGTTGGGAGGCCTATTTGTAAGTTCACGTCCAGGAATCAAGTTCAACAAAATTTGTTACAATTGTCATTCAGAGATTCGGATACATCCGGAACTCCGAATAACCAAAAATTTGTCCGAATTTTGATTCAGTCCTTAAGAAATTGCACATTTCTACTAGAGAAGCTCACTGGAGAGAGCCAGGAGGAAGTTGGTGGGGAAGAGTCCAGCTGTCCTATGGTGGTGTGAGTCTACATCTCCCTCACTAGAAGGAGCCTGGTGGATATCGACAGGAGGCAACCGATGATCCAGTGGGTGAGTAGATGACCCCAGTGCTGAAGAGTAGTGACTGTGTGCAGCTTTTAACTCCGGAAGGATTACAGGTCAACATCAGCATAGAGATCCCGTAGGACATTGGATTACAGGTCACCATCAGCATAGAGATCCTGGACATTGGATTACAGGTCACCATCAGCATAGAGATCCTGGACATTGGATTACAGGTCACCATCAGCATAGCGATCCTGTAGGACATTGGATTACAGGTAACCATCAGCATAGAGATCCTGCCTTGTTTTGTGCAGGGCAGCTAGGAGTGAAGAGTCTTCAAGTTGTTCAGTTCTACAGTTTATGGGATATCCCATGCTCCCTATCCCTATCCAAGTTCATTGTTACCAACAAAAACCCAAAAAGAAACACCTAGACTGTTCTTTGGAGTCAGTAGAAGAGGGCAGAAAATGCTGTGTGCCTGGCTTTGTGTGCTCCAAGGGGGAAATAGGACCAAAACTCACCAGCGGGGGGCATTGCCTAGGACCGGGATGTGAGGACGTGTGTCGCCTGAGCTCCGTCCACGCCGCACACATTCTTGAGTAATCCTGACAACCCGATCGAGCTCCGGGAGTCCCATTTACCTTCACCGACCATCCAGACCCCGGAGCACGTCAGGGGATGGTTAAATACGGCCCTGCGATGGAGGAAGTGCCGGAATTCACTCCTCCGATGCCGCAATCTCAACAGCAACAAAATGGCGCCGGCCTGCCTCACACTCAGAAGCATGGACAGCCCTCCTCTTCTTCCTCCTCAGCGTGGCGGCCTCCAGGGAAAGGTGAGTCACAGCACATCCCAGTATCCAGCCCTGCTGACCCCCTCCTATTCTCCCCTCCTGAGAACACTGATAATGAATCTCCTGAAGCTGCATACCATGCTGCCGATCACACAGAACCCACCCTGGTACAGATCATGGAGGCTATACAGCACAGCCATGCTTCCCCCACTACACAGATGGACTCCATTAAAACGGACTTGTCCTTTCTGAAATATGATGTTCATACCCTCCGTCACAGAGTGACAAATGCTGAACAACGCATAGGGGAATTGGAAGATGCATCAGGCCCAAGATTATACTGCTGACAATCTGACTGACATGGAGGACCGCTTGAGACGAAACAATTTGCGATTCCTGGGATTCCCGGAAGGTTCAGAGGGCAGAGCTCCTGAGGCTTTTATGGAGTGCTGGCTGACCGTCACGTTTGGCGCCTCCACCTTTTCGCCGTTATTCGCCACATAGAGTTCCCATGCATCCCCTGCCATCTGGAGCCCCGCCACGTGCCATGCTCATTAAACTACTACACTTCAGGGACAGGGAAGCTGTTCTCAGAGCTGCCCAGGAAAAAGGCAGAGTATAACGACAATGGAATCACTATTTTTCCTGACTTCTCAGCAGCTACTCAAAAACAGAAGGCTACCTTTCTGGCCATCAAAAGGAGGCTGATAGAGCTCCATTTACCCTATATCCCCTCCTCACTGAAGTTGCCTAGTGTGTGACACATTCGGCCACCTCTGGCCTGCACCCCCCCCCCACTTGGTTGAGGTTGACTGGGGGAGGGAGTAGGAAAAGATGCCACATTCCTAATGGCCCTCTCACTTTCTTCTGACCACTAGATGCTGGGGACGATTTCCAACCATATGCTGTGGGCTGCATACATATCGGTTATACTGGATGACTGTCATCTCCATGCTCCTGTTTTTTTTTTTTTCTCTCTTTAATCGTTTTCTCCTACTAATTTTGAACATGTTTTTTCTAGACTCTGGGTTACTACACATATTTGTTTTGTGCGGATGTGGATGGAAGACCGCGGCTACAGACTTCTATACGCCTCTCAGGGTTTGATGGTTGAGGGACTGTGCCATGGCCCCCTTGCTTTGCAGTTTTGGTTTTGGGAACAAAGCTCTCATGTGTTTGGGTTTGGGAGCCGGGAGGGTTGGGATGGTTTTGAATGTTCTGGGACTTCTTGTTTTTTTTCCTTTTTTACTATGCTTGTATCCACTAATCCTTGGTTATCTGGTTATTGGTCTGGTTGGCCTTTCTGGCCTGCAGTTGGTATTTGCAGGGGGCACAATGCTTCCTCACGTGTACATGTATAATTCATCCATGTTCTCATATACCGGGTACTTCTCAGGGCGCGCTAGGCTCCATGCTATGGTTGCTTCTGGTGAGCTGTGGGAACTGGGCTCCACTGATTGTACTTAAAGCGGTGGTGCAGGAAAAAAAAAAAGTCAGCAGCTACTAACAGTGTAGCTGCTGACTTTTAATAAGGACACTTACCTGTCCTACTCTCCCGCGATGTCGGTCCTGCCGCAGCGATCGATCCCTGCTGGCAGGCTTCCGGCTCCTCCATTCTGAGTAGGGGAAACAGGCTGTGAAGCCGTAAGGCTTCACTGCCCGTTTCCTACTGCGCATGCGCCACTCGCACGGCGCTTTGTGAATGGGCGGCTTGCCTCCTGGGATACACACAGTTCCCAGAAGGCAGCGCGGCCCATTCACAAGAAGAGGAAGAGGAAGGAGAGCCACCGCGGACGGAGAAGAGGAACATTAGCGGCAGATTAGGGGACTTCCGCATAGCAACAGGCATTTAGGGTGAGTATAAAAAATTATTATTTTTTCTATTAATTTTTATTTATTTTTTTAGAATTTTTAGTGTGAAGATTTTTTCAGGGTGGACCTCCACTTTAATGTTTACTCATGACTAGACTACGCATAATCTCATGGAATGTTCGGGGGCTTAACTCCAAAGTGAAACGGTCACTAATGTTTGAATATCTAGCAAGACATAATCCGCATGTGATCCTTCTCCAGGAAACCCATCTACAATGCTTCAGGGTCATGGCCCTTATGAGAGCAAAAATTGCATATATTGCAAATATGCCAGGGGTACGTCTATCCTCATTGCCAAGTCAGCGGCCATTACTCTCAAACATATCAAACTAGATCCAAATGGCTGTTTTGTAGTTGTACTTGAACTCCTTGGTAAACCATACACAGTGAGTAGCCTATATGTCCTGCTACCCTTCACTAAACAATTTTTTGAGCAGGTGATGGGCTCTATCTTGGCAATTGCTGAGGGCCCGCTATTGATAGCTGGTGACTATAACATAGTACTTTATAGTTCCATTGATAGGTTTCGCTGCTCTACATTACCCCTCACACCCCTAGGTTCCTTTCTGACCCAATTCGTTCTAGTGGAGGCCTGGAGATGGAAACATGCGGATGGGAGGGAATACTCAAGCCAGTCTGAATCGCACGGTACATAGTCTCTTATAGATCTATGTCTGTTCTCGTCCGATTTCCTCGCACTGGTGACTGAGGCTAAATACCTCCCTAGGGCGGTGTCCGACCATTCCCCTTTGATGGTGGACCTCACCTTGGGCACCCCCTCATCTTTCCGGGTACGGCTATTGAGCCCACTATGGTTGGCTGACCAAGCTGTTGTTGATCAGAGTTCGTCTGAAATTAAATCCTACTGGATAGACAACAGGCAGAGTGCCTCCATCCCAATGGTATGGGATGCCTTTAAGGCCACCACCCGTGGCTCCTTTGCTGTTGCGATTGAGCGGGCCTGCAAGGCGTCTTAGTCCAGATTGGTGGATGCTGAGGGGGATCTTAGGGATGCAGAAGTGGCCTACTCTGCATCTTCTACCCCTGGGACTCACACTGTATGGCAACATAAAGCCAGAGAATTTGATTTGGTGCCCAGAAGAAGTTGCTGTATCAGAACCAACGGCTCTTTGAGTGTGGCGATAAAAACAGTCTTTTGCTGGCCTATCTTTCCAGACCTGACTATCAGCCATTCAGCATCCCAAGAATTATGAACTCTGAGGGAATAGTGGTAGAACAAAACAAAGAGATAATGGAAGAATTTGTCACGTTCTACTCCTCATTAAACGCTACTAGAGCTCACTACACTATTGTTGAACTAGATGATTATCTCTCTGATATCTCGCTACCAAAGCTTCAGGATCACCAAGCTTCACTGCTTGACGCTCCTCTAACAGCTGAGGAAATAGGGGAGGCAATTCAGTCCTTTGCCAGAAATAAAACGCCGGGATTAGATGGATTCCCCATAGAATGGTACATGCATTTCAGGGATTTATTAATCCCTCACTTGCTTAGGGTATATAACTTTGCTATGAAGACCGGACAGTTGCCACCCTCTATGTCAGAGGCATTGATTGTCCTCATTCCTAAACCCCATAAGGATCTCCTACTCTGCGAATCGTATAGACCGATCTCACTCATCAACTCAGATGTTACAATTCTGGCCAAGGTGCTCGCCCGATGTTTGAACACAGTCATTACCACTGTTATTGGAGCATACCAGACTGGGTTCATCCCTCGGCGATCAACCTCCATCAACTTACGTAGACTTTTTACCAATATGCAAGCTACTGTACTCATGATAACATGGGCTCTTGGGCCGTCTTGGCCTTGGATGCCCACAAGGCTTTTGACCCGGTAGAGCGGGTATATCTTCTAGAAGTCTTGGCAAAGTTTGGTTTTGGTAGCACTTTTATTGGATGGTTACAACTGCTGTATCTGAAGCCCACCTCCAGGTTGTGAGTGAACACGTCTTTGTCTGATTCCTTTCTGATAAAGAGAGGCACCAGACAGGGATGTCCCCTGTCGCCGCTGCTGTTCGCGTTAGCGATAGAACCTCTGGCTGCGCTGATAAGGTCCAGTGGGGAGATTGTGGGATTGACGATTGGGGGTCTGGAAGAGAAGGTATTTCTTTATGCTGATGACATCTTAATCTACTTATCGGACCCCTAGTCGCCTCTCCCGGCCTTGCTGAATATTATTCGGGGGTTTGGTTGCTTCTCTGGGTTTTAGGTCAACTGGGACAAATCTCTCTTCCTCATGATAGATCAGGCAACGTCGATAGTATTGCCTCCCTCCTGCCCACTGCAGATAGTCAGCTCTTTCAGATATCTAGGGGTTGTGATACAACATCCAATCTCCTCTTATATCAAGATCAACCTGGATCCCCTTATCGGTAGAATGAGAAACACACTAAAGACGTGGAACAATCTTCCTCTGACATTACAAGGTAGGATAAACATTTTTAAAATGATTTTCCTGCCGCGCTTCTTGTATATTCTAAGTAATTCACCATTGTATGTTACCAAAGCCAAATGTAGGGAGATAGACTCAATCCTCACCACTTTTATCTGAAGGGGTGGAGCAGTTCGGATTGCTAGAAATACCCTACAACTACTGTTTGTGGAAGGAGGTCTGGCTCTACCATGCCTTCAGACCTATTATATCGCCTCACAGTTGGTACATGCGCATTGGTGGTTTTACCCTGAAGCCAACAACGTGGCCACTGCTCTGGAGGCAGCCATCCTTACCTCCTATGAATCCCTCCAGAACCTGATACATCGAATGTCTCTTAGGGGGAGAGAGGGTACTAATGTCCTAGCAATGACCCCACAGATTTTTAGGCTCTCTAGGATGTTACCCTCCAATACGCACAATTCATACTCACCGAATACTCCACTATTGGGGAACCCAAGTCTAAGACAATTTTTCGGTAGAACTGATAGGGGATTCTGTTCTAAAAGGGGGGTGAAAACAATTATGCACTTATTTTCGGATAACATGTTCCGCGCTTTTGCGGAATTTCGTAGAGCTTACAATCTCCCACACACGGCCTACTTCTTATACTTATAGATACGTCACACCGCTGCAACGCAGTTCGGTCTTCGTGGTTCAACTTTCTCCACTAGAACGACTACTGACAGATTCTTCTCATTCCAAGCTTGTTTCTACATACTACATACTACAGGTCCCTCTAATGCCCTGCACACACGATCGGAATTTCCGATGGGATAAAATCCAATGAAATTTTCCGTCGGAATTCCGTTCAAGCTGTCTTGCATACACAGTGTCAGACCAAATTCCGATCTTCAAGAACGCGGTGACCTACAACACTACGACGAGCCGAGAAAAATTAAGTTCAATGCTTCCGAGCATGCGTCAACTTGATTCTGAGCATGCGTGGTTTTTTTCTCCGTCGGAGTTCCACACAGACGATCGGAATTTCCGATAGGATTTTTTTCCATCGGAAAAAAAGAAAACATGTTCTATTTCTAAACTCCGACGGAAAAAAGTCAAATGGGGCCCACACACGGTCGGAATATCCGATGAAAACATTTTGTCAGACTTTTTTCATCAGAAATTTCGATCGTGTGTACAAGGCATTACACTCCACAACTAATAGGCTCAGCAACACAGCAAACAGATGGCGTGCTGATATACCTGAGCTGACAGGGGATATCTGGCAGGAAGTTCTTCCCCTCCAGGTTCCCGCTGTCATCTCTTCCCGGGACAAGGTGATTCAGACTAAATTGTTATACAGGTCCTACTTTACACCATGTTTACTACATAAACTACATACTGTAAGTTACCCTCTGCAGCTGATGCGGCATGGCTGATGGTACATTCTGTCATCTGATGTGGGAGTGTACTCCGATTAGGAAGTTCTGGTCGGAGGTCACAGCCTTTATCAGCTCCGTAGCCCAGATACCTAATATTTGCAACCCCCTGTGATGCCTATTGGGACATATTGATGACGAAGGAATATCTAAAAATGTACAAACCTTTATATGTATAGTACTGTTCTATGCAAAAAAATCTATAACCATGCAATGGAAATCTCAATCCTCACCCACCATAGTTTTTTGGCTGACCCTTATCAACCACGCTATACCATTATACAAGTTGACATATGAAGCCAGAGGATGCCTGAAAAAGTTCTCAAAGATCTGGGGCTCTTGGCTAAACCGCTGGCAACAAAAGTGAGTACACCCCTAAGTGAAAATGTCCAAATTGGGCCCAAAGTGTCAATATTTTGTATTGCCACCATTATTTTCCAGCACTGCCTTAACCCTCTTGGGCATAGAGTTCACCAGAGCTTCACAGGTTGCCACTGGAGTCCTCTTCCACTCCTCCATGATGACATCACGGAGCTGGTGGATGTTAGAGACCTTGCGCTCCTCCACCTTCCATTTGAGGATGCCCCACAGATGCTCAATAGGGTTTAGGTCTGGAGTAGTGATGAGCCGAACACCCCCGGGTTCGGTTCGCACCAGAACCCGCGAACGGACCGAAAGTTCGAACGAACATTAGAACCCTATTAAATAGAATGGATGCGAACGTTCGAATTCTAAAGTGCTAATTATAACAACTATTATGCATGTTATTGTCCTAAAAAGGGTTTGGGAACCCGGGTTCTGCACCAGGGGACATGTATCAATGCAAAAAGAAGTTTTAAAAACGGTCGTTTTTCGGGAGCAGTAATTTTAATGATGCATAAAGTGAAAAAAAAAAAGTCAAATATTCCTTTAAATATCGTACCTGGGGGGTGTCTAAAGTATGCCTGTGAAGTGCCACGTGTTTCCCGTGTTTAGAACTGTCCCTGCACAAAATGACACTTCTAAAGGAAAAAAAAGCCATTTAAAACTGCTTGCGGCTTTAATGTAATGTCTGGTCCCGGTAATATGGATGAAATTCTTTAAGAAAAATGGCATAGCTACCCCATGACCCCCCCCCCTACCCCAGCCCATTACCAGCCCCTTTGGGTCTTGTATGGATATTAAGGGGAACCCCGCACATAAAATAAAAAAGGCCCTATATACTCTGAACAGCCCTATACAGGCGGTGCATACAAGACAGGGACTGTAGGTTTGTTCTTATGTAGAATCTGTTTGTAATTTTGAACAGGTACATTGTTTAAGTGTAGCTCCAGCCAAAAAATCTATTTTTAAGCTTTTTGGAAAACATAGGTAAGGGTTATCACCCCTGTAACATTTGTTTTGCTGTCTGTGCCCCTGTTCAGAACATTTCACCTCACTTTGCGTCCCAATGACAACTGTTTTTGAAATGTGGTGTTTTTCTTGAAACAAGGATTGCTGATAAAGCATCAGTACAGAGGAGACACCTTTCTCCCATATTTATTCTTACAGGAGAGAATTTTCCTTCCTAGTGGTAGATTTCCTCTCACTTCCTGTTGTCTTCTTGCGTTTGCAAGTAGGAGTCGTTTGTAAGTTGGATGTTTGAAAGTAGGGACCTGCCGTATATACTCTGCAGAAATAGGCCCCTTAGTTGTTGGTGTTGGCACAACACTGTAAGCACTCACAGTTACTCTTGGTTGGTGCTGGAACGCCCTGCTGTCAACTATTATATCAGGAATTTTAATTACATATAATTGTTGAACAGTGGTAGTAAAAATTGGGCCTTTGATGGTGGTGCTGGTGCCACAACACTGTAAGCCCTGACAGTTACTCTTGGTGGGTGCAGCAATGGGCCCTGCTGTGAATTATTAGATCAATAATTGTAATTACATGCCCCTGTTGAACAGGGGCTGAAAAATTGGGCCTTAGGCACTGGTGGCACAACACTGCAACCCCTCACAGATACTGTACTTGGAGCACAGCAATGAGCCCTGTTGCAAAGTATTGCTTCAAAAATTGTAATTACACGCCCCTGTTAAACAGGGGCTGAAAAATTGGGCGTTAGGCACTGGTGGCGGCACCCATAAACAAAAATGATCTTCCAAGCTATCATCATCAATCGTATCATTGAGGACTCGGAGGAGGAGGATAGCCAGTCAACATAACAGCACAGGCACTCAGCATCAGCATCAGTCTTGAAGGGATGTGACATGTTAAAATCAATTAGTCTGTTATATCAGCATCAGGTGTGTGGTAGCTGGTGGTGATCCAAGACTGGTTCATCTTGATGAAAGTCAGTCGATCAACCGAGTCGGTGGACAGGCGCACCCTGTGATCCGTGACAAATCCTCCAGCAGCACTGAATGTGCGTTCCGAAAGAACGCTGGATGCAGGACAGGCCAGTAGCTCAATTGCATACTGTGCAAGCTCTGGCCAGTGATCCATCCTCAAGACCCAGTAAGCCAGAGGATTTTCGGTGGGGAAGGTGTCCAAGTCTGACCTTGCCCCTAGATATTCCTGCACCATGTTTATCAGACGCTGGCGATGGTTGCTGGAACCGATCATACTTTGGGGCTGCGGACTAAAGAATTGTCTGAACGCATCGGTCAGACGGCCACCTTCCCCACCGCTCCTTCTTTGACTGGCCGAAGCCTCAGCAACTCGTTGTCCAGGACCAGGAGTTTGCAACCTCCCAGTCTCTGGGAACGCGTTGCACAGACCTTTCTGCAAGGCCTCCCGGAGTTGTCTCATCCTCTGCTCCCTCTGCGACGGTAACATAAGGTCCGCAACCTTACCCTTGTACCGTGGATCAAGGAGAGTGGCCAGCCAGTAATGGTCCCTCTCCTTGATCCGAAGAATACGAGGATCCTTCCGCAGACTTTGCAGGATCAGGGAGGCCATGCAGCGTAGGTTTGCTGAGGCATTCGCTCCGGAGTCCTCTGGGTCACTAAGGACGACATGATCCGCAGCCACCTCCTCCCAGCCACGTACAAGTCCACTGGTTTCTTGGGACTGTAAATCATCCCTAAAAGACTGCTGCTGATGATGCTGAGTGCCAGCCTCCACCTCCATGCTGACACAATCCTCCTCCTCCTCCTCCTCCTCTTCCTGTGCGATGGGTGGGACAGAAGGAACACTGTCTGGGTAAAGGGGGCCTTGAGAGGCAAGGAAGTCCTCCTCTTCCTGCCTCTGTTCTGCCTCAAGTGCCCTGTCCATTATTCCACGCAGCGTGTGCTCCAACAGGTGGACAAGAGGTACAGTGTCACTGATGCATGCACTGTCACTGCTCACCATCCTCGTGGCCTCCTCAAATGGTGCCAGGACAGTGCATGCATCCCTGATCATGCCCCACTGGCGTGGAGAAAAAAAACCAAGCTCCCCTGACCCTGTCCTGGTGCCGTAGTCGCACAGGTACTCATTGATGGCCCTCTGCTGCGTGTGCAGCCGCTGCAGCATGGCCAACGTTGAGTTCCACCTGGTGGGCATGTCACATATAAGGCGGTTCTTGGGCAGGTTCAACTCCTTTTGCAGCTCAGCCAGGCGAGCACTGGCATTATAAGATCTGCGGAAATGCACACAGACTTTCCTGGCCTGCCTCAGGACATCCTGTAAGCCCGGGTACCTGCCCAAGAACCGCTGCACCACCAGGTTAAGGACGTGAGCCACACAGGGCACATGGGTCAGTTGTCCCTGTCGGAGGGCGGAGAGGAGGTTGGTGCCATTGTCGCAAACCACCATTCCTGGCTTAAGCTGGCGTGGCGTCAACCACCTCTCGGCCTGGCCCTGCAGAGCAGACAGGACCTCTGCCCCAGTGTGGCTTCTGTCCCCCAAACACACCAGCGCAAGCACGGCATGGCATCTTTTTGCCTGCGTACTTGCGTAGCCCCGTGAACGGCTACGGAGCACCGCTGGTTCATAGGACAAACCACAGGAAGAGGCCATGGAGGAAGAAGAAGAGGAGGGGGTGGAGGAGAGAGGTGTGTCACAACCAGTAGTAGCATTTTGGAGGCGTGGCGGTGGGACAACCTCCAACACTACTGCACCTTGTCCTGAATCCTTCCCAGCTGCCAAAAGAGTGACCCAATGGGCCGTGAAAGAAAGGTAACGTCCCTGTCCATGCCTGCTGGACCATGAGTCAGCGGTAATATGCACCTTACCGCTGACCGCCCTGTCCAGCGAGGCCAAGACATTGCCTTCCACATGCCGGTAGAGAGCCGGAATAGCCTTCCGTGAGAAAAAGTGGCGTTTGGGAACCTGCCACTGAGGAACCGCACATTGCACAAACTCACGGAAGGGGGCCGAGTCTACCAACTGAAAAGGCAGCAGTTGAAGCGCTAGCAATTTAGCCAAGCTAGCATTCAACCGCTGGGCATGTGGATGGCTGGGAGTGAACTTCTTTCGACGGTCCAGCAGCTGGGGCAGGGAAATTTGCCTGCTAGAATCGGACGTCAGTGTACTGCTAGCAGAGTGGCCGCAAGTACTTGGCTGTGACACACCTAATTCTACACCTTCATTCCTCTCAGTGCATGTTTCAGAGAGGACTGAAGTTATAGTGGGGTTGGAGATCCCAGCTGATGCGGTGCAAGGAGAGGTCCGCTTTGTTCTTTGGTGTGGGTCTTTGAGGTAGGCTTGCCAACGAGCTGCATGGCAGGTCAACATATGTCTGGTCAGGCATGTGGTACCCAAGCGGCTGATGTTTTGGCCACGCGATATACGCTTGAGACATATGTTGCAAACAGCAGCTGTGCGATCTGATGCACTAGCCTCAAAAAAGGCCCACACCAAAGAACTTTTTGAATGACGGGCAGAGGCAGCGCCCTGCACAGGCGGAGCTCTGCGGTGTGATTCCGTCGGTGTACTGCCCTTACGCTGGCCACCAAAGGGCATCCTGCCTCGTTGGAGATGTGCCTCCTCCTCATCCTCCTCCTCCTCCTCTCTCCTATTAGGCACCCACGTGGAGTCAGTGACCTCATCATCACCTCCCTCCTCATCACTGGAGCCAATCTGGCAGTATGCTGCAGCTGCTGGAACATGACTGCCAGATTGGTGTCCTTCTTGAGCATCCCCTCTGTCTGCTCTCACGCTACTGCCTTCCTCTAGCTGGGTTTCATCATCAGACCCTTCGAAACGCTGGGCATCCTCCTGGAGCATGTACCCAACACTGTGCTGAAACAGTTCGGGGGACTCCTCAGGAGGAGGACATGGTGGGTCTAGGGAAGGAGTGACTGATGATGAGTCTGACATTGATACCAGGGAAGACGACGCTTTGGCAGCTGCTTTTCCAGTACCCTGAGCCTGGGTGAGAGAGGATGAGGAGGAGGAGGAGGGCTTGGTCATCCACTCTACCAAGTCTTCGGCATGATGTGGCTCAACATGTCCAGCTGCCGAAAAGAAGGACAAGCGTGTCCCATGGCCATGTGCTGATGACAATGCACCGCGTCCACGACCAGCACTGTTGCCCCCAGACACAGAGCCTGCTTGCCCTCTTTTATTGCCTCCTGACTGTCTGCCTCTCCTTGTTTGCCTTCCAGACATTCTAATAGATGGCCTGCAGGGAGATGGGAAAAAAGCAATAAGGGCTACCTTCAGGTGTCCTTCTCTGTCCCTTGAAACAAGGACTTTCACAGTGAAAGAAACTGACACTCTCCCTACCTACAGTTTTCTGTCCCTAGAAAAAATATTTTTTTTAAGCACAATTTAGCACAAGGAGAATTCACTCACTGTCCTTCCAGGTCCCTGGAAACAAGGACTTGCAGAGTGAAAGAAACTGACACTCTCCCTACCTACAGTTTTCTGTCCCTAGAAAAAATGTTTTTTTTAAGCACAATATAGCACAAGGACAATTCACTCACTGTCCTTCCAGGTCCCTGGAAACAAGGACTTGCAGAGTGAAAGAAAAAAAACACTCTCCCTACCTACAGTTTTCTGTCCCTAGAAAAAATGTTTTTTTTAAGCACAATATAGCACAAGGACAATTCACTCACTGTCCTTCCAGGTCCCTGGAAACAAGGACTTGCAGAGTGAAATAAACTGACACTCTCCCTACCTACAGTTTTCTGTCCCTAGAAAAAATGTTTTTTTTAAGCACAATATAGCACAAGGACAATTCACTCACTGTCCTTCCAGGTCCCTGGAAACAAGGACTTGCAGAGTGAAATAAACTGACACTCTCCCTACCTACAGTTTTCTGTCCCTAGAATAAATGTTTTTTTTAAGCACAATATAGCACAAGGACAATTCACTCACTGTCCTTCCAGGTCCCTGGAAACAAGGACTTGCAGAGTGAAAGAAAAAAAACACTCTCCCTACCTACAGTTTTCTGTCCCTAGAAAAAATGTTTTTTTTAAGCACAATATAGCACAAGGACAATTCACTCACTGTCCTTCCAGGTCCCTGGAAACAAGGACTTGCAGAGTGAAATAAACTGACACTCTCCCTACCTACAGTTTTCTGTCCCTAGAATAAATGTTTTTTTTAAGCACAATATAGCACAAGGACAATTCACTCACTGTCCTTCCAGGTCCCTGGAAACAAGGACTTGCAGAGTGAAAGAAAAAAAACACTCTCCCTACCTACAGTTTTCTGTCCCTAGAAAAAATGTTTTTTTTAAGCACAATATAGCACAAGGACAATTCACTCACTGTCCTTCCAGGTCCCTGGAAACAAGGACTTGCAGAGTGAAATAAACTGACACTCTCCCTACCTACAGTTTTCTGTCCCTAGAATAAATGTTTTTTTTAAGCACAATATAGCACAAGGACAATTCACTCACTGTCCTTCCAGGTCCCTGGAAACAAGGACTTGCAGAGTGAAAGAAAAAAAACACTCTCCCTACCTACAGTTTTCTGTCCCTAGAAAAAATGTTTTTTTTAAGCACAATATAGCACAAGGACAATTCACTCACTGTCCTTCCAGGTCCCTGGAAACAAGGACTTGCAGAGTGAAAGAAAAAAAACACTCTCCCTACCTACAGTTTTCTGTCCCTAGAAAAAATGTTTTTTTTAAGCACAATATAGCACAAGGACAATTCACTCACTGTCCTTCCAGGTCCCTGGAAACAAGGACTTGCAGAGTGAAATAAACTGACACTCTCCCTACCTACAGTTTTCTGTCCCTAGAATAAATGTTTTTTTTAAGCACAATATAGCACAAGGACAATTCACTCACTGTCCTTCCAGGTCCCTGGAAACAAGGACTTGCAGAGTGAAAGAAAAAAAACACTCTCCCTACCTACAGTTTTCTGTCCCTAGAAAAAATGTTTTTTTTAAGCACAATATAGCACAAGGACAATTCACTCACTGTCCTTCCAGGTCCCTGGAAACAAGGACTTGCAGATTGAAAGAAAAAAAACACTCTCCCTACCTACAGTTTTCTGTCCCTAGAAAAAATGTTTTTTTTAAGCACAATATAGCACAAGGACAATTCACTCACTGTCCTTCCAGGTCCCTGGAAACAAGGACTTGCAGAGTGAAATAAACTGACACTCTCCCTACCTACAGTTTTCTGTCCCTAGAATAAATGTTTTTTTTAAGCACAATATAGCACAAGGACAATTCACTCACTGTCCTTCCAGGTCCCTGGAAACAAGGACTTGCAGAGTGAAAGAAAAAAAACACTCTCCCTACCTACAGTTTTCTGTCCCTAGAAAAAATGTTTTTTTTAAGCACAATATAGCACAAGGACAATTCACTCACTGTCCTTCCAGGTCCCTGGAAACAAGGACTTGCAGAGTGAAATAAACTGACACTCTCCCTACCTACAGTTTTCTGTCCCTAGAAAAAATGTTTTTTTTAAGCACAATATAGCACAAGGACAATTCACTCACTGTCCTTCCAGGTCCCTGGAAACAAGGACTTGCAGAGTGAAATAAACTGACACTCTCCCTACCTACAGTTTTCTGTCCCTAGAAAAAATGTTTTTTTTAAGCACAATATAGCACAAGGACAATTCACTCACTGTCCTTCCAGGTCCCTGGAAACAAGGACTTGCAGAGTGAAAGAAACTGACACTCTCCCTACCTACAGTTTTCTGTCCCTAGAATAAATGTTTTTTTTAAGCACAATATAGCACAAGGACAATTCACTCACTGTCCTTCCAGGTCCCTGGAAACAAGGACTTGCAGAGTGAAAGAAACTGACACTCTCCCTACCTACAGTTTTCTGTCCCTAGAAAAAATGTTTTTTTTAGCACAATATAGCACAAGGACAATTCACTCACTGTCCTTCCAGGTCCCTGGAAACAAGGACTTGCAGAGTGAAATAAACTGACACTCTCCCTACCTACAGTTTTCTGTCCCTAGAAAAAATGTTTTTTTTAGCACAATATAGCACAAGGACAATTCACTCACTGTCCTTCCAGGTCCCTGGAAACAAGGACTTGCAGAGTGAAAGAAACTGACACTCTCCCTACCTACAGTTTTCTGTCCCTAGAATAAATGTTTTTTTTAAGCACAATATAGCACAAGGACAATTCACTCACTGTCCTTCCAGGTCCCTGGAAACAAGGACTTGCAGAGTGAAAGAAACTGACACTCTCCCTACCTACAGTTTTCTGTCCCTAGAATAAATGTTTTTTTTAAGCACAATATAGCACAAGGACAATTCACTCACTGTCCTTCCAGGTCCCTGGAAACAAGGACTTGCAGAGTGAAATAAACTGACACTCTCCCTACCTACAGTTTTCTGTCCCTAGAATAAATGTTTTTTTTAAGCACAATATAGCACAAGGACAATTCACTCACTGTCCTTCCAGGTCCCTGGAAACAAGGACTTGCAGAGTGAAAGAAACTGACACTCTCCCTACCTACAGTTTTCTGTCCCTAGAATAAATGTTTTTTTTAAGCACAATATAGCACAAGGACAATTCACTCACTGTCCTTCCAGGTCCCTGGAAACAAGGACTTGCAGAGTGAAAGAAACTGACACTCTCCCTACCTACAGTTTTCTGTCCCTAGAATAAATGTTTTTTTTAAGCACAATATAGCACAAGGACAATTCACTCACTGTCCTTCCAGGTCCCTGGAAACAAGGACTTGCAGAGTGAAAGAAACTGACACTCTCCCTACCTACAGTTTTCTGTCCCTAGAATAAATGTTTTTTTTAAGCACACTATAGCACAAGCACAAAACACACTGACACTCTCCCTACCTATCCTTCTCTTTCCCTAAACTAAAGGAATCCAGGTTAAGCAAGAAAGAAATAACAGTCACTGTCCCTGCCTATGCTGCTCTATCCCTGCTCCGGAACACACTACACTAGGCCGCCGTGCTGGCGGCCTTTTATAGTGTGGGGCGTGTACTAAACACCCTCAGCAATAATTGGCCACAGGCATCCTGCCTGTGGCCAATCATTGCTCTCCTCGCTGCCGGCGCTGTGATTGGCCAAGCATGCGGGGTCACAGTGCATGCTTGGCCAATCACAGCGCCTGGATGACACTGCGATGGCGTAGTGCATTGTGGGCCGTTCGCGTCACTCGAATTTGGCGCGAACGGCCCAAATCGTTCGATCTTCGTCGAACGATCGAACAGCCGATGTTCGAGTCGAACGTATGTTCGACTCGAACACGAAGCTCATCCCTAGTCTGGAGACATGCTTGGCCAGTCCATCACCTTTACCCTCAGCTTCTTTAGCAAGTCAGTGGTCGTCTTGGAGGTGTGTTTGGGGTCATTATCATGTTGGAATACCGCCCTGCGGCCCAGTCTCCGAAGGGAGGGGATCATGCTCTGCTTCAGTATGTCACAGTACATGTTGGCATTCATGGTTCCCTCAATGATCTGTAGCTCCCCAGTGCCGGCAGCACTCATGCAGCCCCAGACCATGACACCCCCACCACCATGCTTGACTGTAGGCAAGACACACTTGTCTTTGTCCTCCTCACCTGGTTGCCGCCACACACGCCTGTCACCATCTGACACCAAATAAGTTTATCTTCTCATCAGACCACAGGACATGGTTCCAGTAATTCATGTTCTTAGTCTGCTTGTCTTCAGCAAACTGTTTGCGGACTTTCTTGTGCATCATCTGTAGAAGAGGCTTTCTTCTGGGACGATAGCCATGCAGACCAATTTGATGCAGTGTGCGGGGTATGGTCTGAGCACTGACAGGCTGACCCCCCACCCCTTCAACCTCTGCAGCAATGCTGGCAGCACTCATACGTCTATTTCCCAAAGACAACCTCTGAATATGACACTGAGCACGTGCACTCAACTTCTTTGGTCGACCATGGCGAGTCCTGTTCTGAGTGAAACCTGTCTTGGTAAACTGCTGTATGGTCTTGGTCACCGTGCTGCAGCTCAGTTTCAGGTACTTAGTAATATTCTTATAGCCTAGGCCATCTTTATGTAGGAGCAACAATTCTTTTTTTCAGATCCTCAGAGAGTTCTTTGCCATGAGGTTCCATGTTGAACTTCCAGTTAACCAGTATGAGAGAGTGAAAGCGATAACACCAAATTTAACACACCTGCTCCCCATTCACACCTGAGACCTTGTAACACTAATGAGTCACATGACATCGGGGAGGGAAAATGGCTAATTGGGCCCAATTTGGACATTTTCACTTAGAAGTGTACTCACTTTTGTTGGCAGCGGTTTAGACATTAATGGCTGCGTGTTGAGTTATTTTGAGGGGACAGCAAATTTACACCATTATACAAGCTGTACACTCACTACTTTACATTGTAGCAAAGTGTCATTTCTTCAGTGTTGTCACCTGAAAAGATAGAATAAAATATTTACAAAAATGTGAGGGATGTACTTACTTTTGTGAGATACAATATATAAACACAAGTGAGACAAACATGAAGAAAAATATCACAGCGATGGCTAAGATCTTCCAGGTCCTGTGCCGAGAGGATGTCCTGCTGTATAGTAACTACAGGGGGGTCACTCGCTTGGCACGGCCGCTGTTCACAGAACGTTCTGTATTTTTCTCAATGAATGCAAAGCATTCTCCTGTACAGAGGTGTTCTAGTGCCCATAAGGTAATTATTCCTGAATTACAGCAGAGCCCATCGAGAAAGTCCTTTAAGGCAAATAAGCCACAGAGGTAGTCTGAGGCCTGAGCAGCAGGTTCAGTGTTCCTGGGTCGAGCCCTGCAGGAGAAGACCCCTATTAGGGGGCTCTGCCCCCTGGTGCAGGATCTTAGAGAAAGCTGTGAGGAAGACCCCGAGGTCCCAGCTAGGCTTAGCTGGGGAGCCTATTTGCAGATCCGCGTCTGGGGACCAAGTTGGGTCTGGAGAAGCTCACTGGAGAGAGCCAGGGGGAAGTTGGTGGGAAGAGTCCAGCTATCCTATGGCGGTGTGAGTCTACATCTCCCTCACTAGGAAGAGCCTGGTGGATATTGACAGGAGGCAACTGATGATCCTATGGCTGAGGAGTAGTGTGCCCCCCCCCCCTAGGCAGTCACAAATAAAAATAAATAAAAAATAAAAAATGTCCCTTTAAGGAAAAAAAAATATGGAAAAAAAGGTCCTTTAGTGCGCTGTGTTCGGGCGCCGGACACAGTGTCCTATGGGAAGCGCCACGTCTATGCAATCATGCTTCATTTGCAGGCTTTAACTAAACACAATTATTCAAATTGAAACAAAACAATCAGCAGTAGACATGGTCAGAGTGAAACAAATTGTTTTGTTTCAATTTGAATAATTTTGTTTAGTTAAATTTGTTTAATTCATTTTCGAAATTCGTTTAGTTTTTTTATACGTTTTGGAATTTGACTCAAATTTTACTAATTTCAAATCAATTCAAACTAATTCAGAAAATTCTAAATGGCATTCGAATTCGAATTTATTCTATTTGAAATCCGAATTTCGAAAAATGGGTATATCCTTTCTATTTTATTCTATTGATTTTCTATTCTATTCTTTTCCATGCTATTTTTTTATTTTCTATTATTTTCTATTCTAATCTATTCTATTTGAATTTGAATTTAGTCTATTCGATTTTCGGAAGATGGTTATATTCTTTCTATTCTATTCTTTTTTTCTACTTTATTCCTTTCTATTCTAATCTATTTTATTCTTATATATTCTGTCCGAAATTAGAATTTTGAAGGATGGTTATATTCTATTTTATTCTATACTATTATATTCTTTTCTATTCTATTTTATTATATTCTATTCTTGTATTTTTTATTCTATTATTTTACTTTCTATTATAGTATTTTATATTCTATTCTATTCTAATCTATTTTATTCTAATTCAAATTTTGAAAGACGGTTATATTCTTTCTATTTTATTCCATTCTACTTTTTTTTTCTACTTTATTCTTTTCTGTGCTAAGCTATTTTATTCTTATATATTCTGTCCGAAATTAGAATTTTGAAGGATGGTTATATTCTATTTTATTCTATACTATTCTATTCTTTTCTATTTTATTCTATTCTATTCTTGTATTTTAATTTCTATTATATTGTTTTCTATTCTATTTTATTCAAATCCAAATTTTGAAAGATGGTTATATTCTTTCTATTTTATTCCATTCTATTCTATTGTTTTTTCTGTTCTTTTCTATTCTATTCTATTTGTTTCTTTTCTTTTCTATTCTATTCTTTTCTATTCAAAATTCGAATTTCGGAAGATGGATATATTCTTTCTATGCTATTCTTTTTTCTATTTTATTCTTTTCTATTTTATTCTAATTTATTCTGTCCAAAATTAGAATTTTGAAGGATAGTTATATTCTACTTTATTCTATACTATTCTATTTGATTTTATTATATTCTATTCTTGTATTCTCTATTCTATTTTGTTCTTTTATTTTCTATTCTATTATTTTCTATTCTATTCTATTCTCGTTCTAATTCTAATTTTGAAAGACGGTTATATTCTTTCTATTTTATTCTAATCTATTCTATTCTATTCTATTGTTTTTTTTTCTATTCTATTATTTTATTTTCTATTTGCTTCTTTTATTTTCTATTCTATCCTTTTGTAGTCTATTCTATTTCATTATTTTCTATTCTATTTTATTCTAATTCTAATTCTAATTTTCAGACGGTTATATTCTTTCTATTTTATTCTATTTTATTGTTTTTTTCTATTCTATTACTTTATTTTCTATTTGTTTATTTTCTTTTTTATTCTATTATTTTGTATTCTACTCTATTTCAATTTTTTCTATTCTGTTTTATTCTAATTCTCATTCAAATTTTGAGACGGTTATATTCTTTCTATTTTATTCTTGTCTATTCTGTTTTTTTCTATTCAATTTTTTTTATTTTCTATTTGTTTCTTTTATTTTATTTTCTGTTCTTTTCTTTTGTATTCTATTCTATTTCATTATTTTCTATTCTGTTTTATTCTAATTCTAATTAAAAATTTGAGACGGTTATATTCTTTCTATTTTATTCTATTCTATTCTGTTGTTTTTTCTATTCATTTTTTTTTCTATTTGTTTATTTTCTTTTATTTTCTGTTCTTTTCTGTTGTATTCTATTCTATTTCATTATTTTCTATTCTATCTTATTCCATTATTTTCTTTTTCTATTATTTTCTGTTCTGCGGGGGCGCTACATACCCTCCACCCTCTATGAGGGTAGGAAGGTCAGCAAGACAGCCAATCACTTCCTTCCCCTTCAACAGCCAGGTCAAGCACTCTGATTGCAAATCTCATCCAGTGTGCAGGGTGTGATTGGACTTTAACATAAAGAAGGATTTCATTTGAGTAGAACAATTTTCCCATGATCTGGACCCAATGGCGGTTTACATATGCGCTCAAAGTGCTTGAAGGTGTAACAGCCCAGAAAAGACGATGAAGAAGTGAACTTGTTGTTTCCTCCTGAAAAATTTCCATTTTAATATCGTCTGGTTATCCAGCATTTTATTCAGGAAAATACAAAGTGTTTTTTTTTTTTTTGCAAGTGGGTCTGCCAAACACAATCTCGCCAGAGCGTTGAGCGGCGTTCGGGACGAGAGGATGGAAAATTTTGAGTAGTGAAGCATGAAGATGAAAGAGCAGAAAAACCGCCATCCTTTTATTGTTTAAACGACCCTTAATGGATTGCTGCGGCACAGAGTTATAAAACCGCCGCTACCGAGCCACTCAGAAGCTTCAGCTGATACCGCCGCTCGGCTCAGGAGGACGGCCGGAAAATCAATATATTTCTCCGGGTTCTAGAAGTATCCGAGGCAGATCCAAATCCTCGGGAGGACGACGAACATATATTTTATGTATACAAAAAAAAAAATATATATATATAGATATATATATATATATACAGTATACACTGTATACACACACTATATCTATATAGGGCAGCTGTTTGTGGATCAGCTTACCCAGCTATAGACCCGCATGAGCCTTTGATTTGACATAATTGTTACATTGTGCTGTTTTGTCATTTAACCCTCTCGCTGCCGTTTTTGCTCTTTTTTGCACACATGTTTAACCACTTCAGCCCCGGACCATTTCGCTGGTCAACAGGGGAGGGCTGGTGGCCTTAGGCCTGGGGGGCAAGTCCAGTCAAGTGGCCCATTGAACCGCCGAATCAGCTCACCATCCATGGCCCACCTGTTTTTTCAGTGCAGCCTCACCAGTGCCCATCAGTGCAGCCAACTCCAGTGCCCATCAATGCAGCCTGATCACTGGGGCAGGTTACATGGGGTGTATGGGGGGAGATGGGGGGTCAGCTAGGGGTGTCAGGGTCTCTCACCTCAGCGATCTCAGCTCAGCAGGTCCTTGCACGCCACAGTCTCCTGGGGGGGTAACGCTCCTGATCCTGGGGTGAAGTTGCAGCCAGCGCCCAGCCCTGCATCCCGACTCACTGGCACGCCCTGCCTTTGCCTGCTTCCAAGAATCCGGTCCCAGGGAGTTATAGTTTCCTCTGCACTGCTGTGTTTTCCACCCACCGGAAGCTTGAGTGCGGACTACAACTCCCGGAATGCAACAGCTAGTGGTCGGCCGCCATGGCTTCCTAGACCAGAATAAAAAAGAAAATGGTAGCGGGCAGCGGCTGCCGGCCATTTTGAACATAAGTTAGGGCGGCCTGGGAGTCAATTGCCACCCTGCCCCCTGGCCCAGCCCTCCCCTGCTGGTCAAAGACCGGGCCACTTTTTGCGATTCGGCACTGCGTCGCTTTAACTGACAATTGCGCGGTCGTGCGACGTGGCTCCCAAACAAAAAATACGTCCTTTTTTTCCCAGATATAGAGCTTTCTTTTGGTGGTATTTGATCACCTCTGCGTTTTTTTTTTTTTTTTGTGCTATAAACAAAAATAGGGCGACAATTTTGAAAAAAATTCAATATTTTTAACTTTTTGCTATAATAAATATCAGTTTAGGCCGATACGTATTCTTCTACATATTTTTGGTAAAAAAAAAATCGCAATAAGTGTATATTGATTGGTTTGCGCAAAAGTTGTAGCGTCTACAAAATAGGGGATAGTTTTATGGCATTTTTATTAATAATTTTTTTATATTTTTTTTTTACTAGTAATGGCGGCGATCAGTGATTTTTATTGTGACTGCGACATTATGGCGGACAAATCGGACACTTTTGACATCATTTTGGGACCATTGCAATTTTTACAGCGATCAGTGCTATAAAAATGCACCTGATTACTGTGAAAATAACACTGGCTGTGAAGGGGTTAACCTGAAGGGGGCGCTGAAGGGGTTAAGTGTGAGCTAGGGAGTGCTTGTAACTGTTGGGGGCGTGGCTTGCCGTGACACGTCACTGATCGCTATAAAATAAAACAGTAGGGGGCATTTTTATTAATTCTTTTTTTTTTTACTAGTAATTGCGGCGATCAGTGATTTTTTTCGTGACTGCGACATTATGGCGGACACATCGGATACTTTTGACACATTTTTGGGACCATTGTCATTTTTACAGCGATCAGTGCTATAAAAATGCACTGGTTACTGTGAAAATGACACTGGCAGTGAAGGGGGTTAATTAACCACTAGGTGGTGCTGTAGAGGTTAAGTGTTCCCTGCATTGTGTTTCTAACTGAGGGGGGGTTGGGCTCTGTGTCACATGACACTGATCTTCGCTCCGAGTACACAGAGCTGAGATCAGTGTCATTGTCACTAGGCAGAGCGGGGAGATGCTTGTTTACACAAGCCAGTGTTTCTCAACTCCAGTCCTCAAGGCGCCTCAACAGGTCATGTTTTCAGGCTCTCCATTGTTTTGCACAGGTGATTTGGTCAGTTTAACTGCTTTAGTAATTCCCACAGCTGTTTCATCTGAGGGAAATCCTGAAAACATGACCTGTTGGGGCGCCTTGAGGACTGGAGTTGAGAAACACAAGCCTCTCCCCCGCTCTATACCTCCGTTAGACGATCGCGGGGATCCCCCACGGCGATCGAGTCCGCGGGACCCGTGGTCCGACTCACGGGGAAGGCGGCATGGTCGCGACCACACGGCAGGCATTTAAAGGGCCACGTACAGGTACGTGATTATGCCTGCCCGTGCCACATTCTGCCGACGTATATCTACAGTGGGCGGTTAAATAAGGTTTGCTTTTGGAAATACAGAATATCACAATGCTGATTCCTGAGCTGACAGGGGGAGGAACTTTTTTGTACATATGGTAAATAAATAAGACGACCCCTGAAAATAAGCCCTAGTGTGTTTTTTTTTTGTTGTAGCCAAAATTAATATAAGACCCGGTCTTATTTTCGGGGGAAGCACGGTAAGTACTACGGGGGCAAGTGGTTGAAACCCCGCACCTGGAATCTGCTGCTGCTGATCCCGTTCTTCCTGCAATCTTCCTTCCCTCCCTTGTGAGCGAACGGGGAGGTCCTAATGTTTGTATACACAGGCATTGTTTACTGTTGCGGAGCTCCAACGTCCGCTGGGAAATCCTTGAAGCTGAGGAAGTACTGACTTATCCAAGGCACCCTGTTACCCCCCCAGTAACTGGACGACACACAGTTCTGGGAGTAAATTAACGCTTTATTTTGCCCAGGCTGGCTTTTTATATCATTTCCCATGCAAGGGTTTTCTTAACTCATTTTACAGGGGCATTCCCTTCAACAATTAACAGATGACAGTGATTTAATTACCTGGGACTATTTCTAACCACCTGGGATGTGTGAGACGTTGGTCTCTGCATATTTACCCATAACAATGAAACCGTGCCAGACACATTACTAGGAGTGTAATTACATCCCGTAGCAGATAATAGATGGTCCTTAACATACTGACAATAGATGAATGGAACGCTACCTCAGACCCCCAATTAACCCAATTTACTTATTCAGACATCAGTAGACATTCTGTCTCTACATTTCCTGGAATGAATCTTTGCTGTCACCTCTGAAGTGATCCAAACCATATTCTCAGTTTCAGCATTTTGCTACACTGCTCCCCCTTACCCACAAGCCGGCATACACAGTCTGATCCTTAACGGATCGGCTTGGGGATGTCCGGGGAGTACTCACGGATCACTTTTCCAGTTCAGTTTGCCGCGATAATCAGTCAGCATTGCCGCTCTGTTTCCCGGGGCGGTAGTGGATAGTAAAGTCATACGGTTGTAACGCCAGACTCCAGCGCAACAACCGGGCATTGTCCCCTGCCACTTGATTTAGCCATACCAATGGGTTGTGGTCTGTGAGTAGGGTGAACTGTTGTCCGTACAAGTAGGGCTGAAGCTTCTTTAGGGCCCACACCACAACCAGGCATTATTTTTCTATGGCGGCATAGCTCACTTCCCTGGGGAGAAGCTTCCTGCTCAAGTAAACTACGGGGTGTTCTCCGCCATCTGCTCAAACCTGGCTCAATACCGCGCCCAATCCAAACATTGAAGCATCCGAGCCTCAGAGGATGCGCTGTTTTCCGTGGTGGGGGCCTGGGACCGGGTGGTAACGGGGTAGATCTCGTTGGTAACCGGGGCTGATGCAAAAGCAGAAGTCAACTGGCCAAGATCGTTCCCCAGCAGGACATCAGCGGGAAGTTCCTGGATCAACCCCACCTTAATTAATCCGGAGCCGGCACCCCAGTTCAGGTGTACTCTTGCCGTGGGTAGCCTGTGTACTGCTCCCCCTGCAACCCGGACAACTACGGAACTCCCGGTGTGGTCTGCCTCTGGAACCAGGTGACGTTTGACCAGTGTGAGGGTGGCGCCGGAATCTCGTAGACCTTGAGCAGTCTTCCCGTTCAGCTGTACTGACTGGCGATGGTGTTGCCTGTTGTCGGTAGCCGCCTGTACTGGGTCAGCCTCGTGTAGGATACTCCAGTGTTCCTCCAATTCTCCTGCTCCTCGGTTGACCGGGGCCGCTTCCGTGTGATAGCAATGAGCGGCAGCCCGTGCTGGAGGGGGTGGCCCTGGTCGAATCCATGCAGCTTGGTCCTGGTTCTGAGTGCAGTCTCTCTGATAGTGCCCAAATTGCTTGCATGAATAGCACTGCACTCCCTTGCGCCCGAGGTATCGATTTGCAGGGGAGTTAGGGATTAGCCCGGGTCGTTGTGTTGCTGGGGGCCCTGGGTTATGGTTCAGTGGTCTGGTGCTTGGTCGGAAGCTAGTCTGTGATGGCCGGCGGGCATCTTGATATTCATCAGCTTGCCTGGCCGCTTCCGAGAGAGTGGTAGGTTTGCGATCCCTTACCCACTCCTGTACCTCTGGGTTTAGTCCATTAAAGAATTGCTCCAGTAAAATCAGCTGGGTGATCGCGTCTGCTGTGGTTGCCTGACTGGCTTGCAGCCAAGCTAGGGCTGCCCTCTGCATTCGGCAAGCCCATTCGGTGTGGGAGTCCTTCTCCTGTTTCTTTGTGTCCCGGAAGCGTCTCCTGTATGCTTCTGGGGTGATGGCATACCTTGCCAAAATAACTTCCTTTACCCGGCTATAGCTTGCGATTTCCTCCTCTGGCACGGCTCTGTAGGCTTCTGCTGCACGGCCTGACAGCTTACCAGCTAAGATCCGTACCCAGTCTGTCTGGGGTACCTGGTACAGCTTGCATTGCCGTTCAAAATCTTGCAGGAAGCTATCGATCTCTTCCTCTGCTTCCATAAACTTTTTAAAGGCATCATGGGGTACTTTTAGTTTTGTCTCTGGTGCCGGTGTAGTCGTTAGCAGTCTCTCAGAGGCATGCTGTTCCACCAGCCGGAGTTGGGTCTCCCTTTCTTCTCTCGCCGTGATAAAGGCATCCACTTGGGCTAACGTTGCCTGTACCAGCTCGGTGGAGGGGTTTTCTCCATAAAACGCTAGCCTGCGTTTCACTTCTTGGTTAAACTCGGTCTCCATGGCTTCTGTAGCCATACTGTGTGCCCGATCTCCCTCGGTCAGTTCTGCAATCAGCTCTGCTTTCGTTTTAGTGCTGGCGCTCTTCCCTCTTGCTTCCAGCAAATCCTTTAACGTCGCTCGTTTTAATCCAGCATAGTTTGTCTCCCTTCACACTTCCATTCGTGTAGCCGAATTTGCATGAACGCTGCCTCCTCTTGCTGCAAGGTTTTAATCCCACCGCTGCCAACCAGTGTTGCGGAGCTCCAAAGTCCGCTGGGAAATCCTTGAAGCTGAGGAAGTACTGACTTATCCAAGGCACCCTGTTACCCCCCCAGTAACTGGACGACACACAGTTCTGGGAGTAAATTAACACTTTATTTTGCCCAGGCTGGCTTTTTATATCATTTCCCATGCAAGGGTTTTCTTAACTCATTTTACAGGGGCATTCCCTTCAACAATTAACAGATGACAGTGATTTAATTACCTGGGACTATTTCTAACCACCTGGGATGTGTGAGACGTTGGTCTCTGCATATTTACCCATAACAATGAAACCGTGCCAGACACATTACTAGGAGTGTAATTACATCCCGTAGCAGATAATAGATGGTCCTTAACACACTGACAATAGATGAATGGAACGCTACCTCAGACCCCCAATTAACCCAATTTACTTATTCAGACATCAGTAGACATTCTGTCTCTACATTTCCTGGAATGAATCTTTGCTGTCACCTCTGAAGTGATCCAAACCATATTCTCAGTTTCAGCATTTTGCTACATTTACACTTCTGATTGGTTCACAGTGATCACCAGGTACAGAGCCTTTCTGAATGGCCCTGTTCATTTCGCCTTTAAACAAATGACAGCTTTTAAAGGGCGCACTGGCTGCCCCGGGATATTTTCTGTAGCAGCAGGTGTTCACCTACCCGCCATTTTATATAAGCTGGGTTGAATCCTCTTCCTGTATTTTTTTCCCCCCTTTTCACATCAGGCTTTTTCTCTTTTTAAACAAGTCTTTTTTCTTTCTTTTTTTCCTCCCATGAAATGAAGTAAAGGAATTTTATGCAAATACGGGATGTGTAAGATCAGTCAAGGCAGCCTGAGAGGAAGCGCTCTGTCCTATATTTAGATTGCCGGGTTCCTTTCTTCTTTTATTTCTTTTATTTTTTTTATCTCGGTGACGGCGCGGGGGGGGGAGGGGAGCCACTGGTGAGCACATTAAAGTGTTTTACTACATCCGACAGACATTAGACGATCTGTGGGATAAGACGGACGGGGCTCCATGGGACGAGTGACGGTAAAGGCCTCCTTTTTGTTCCTTGAATTCTCGAGGATTATTTGATGGGATTTTCTGAGTGAACGCGCCTTCATTCCATCAGTGATAATTCCGACGTTCATTCATTACTCTTCTACAGTATATATATTGGTACTCGCCACTAATTTCCGCAGATGGACTATCCACTTGCCAACGGAGCCAATTCCGACCCCTGTGGGTTTTTTTTTTTTTTTGCTAGAAAATTACTTTATATAATATAATATAAATACCCCCAAACATTTTATATACAGTATATCACAAAAGTAAGTACACCCCTCACATTTTTGTGAATCTTTTCTTCTATCTTTTCAGGTGACAACACTGAAGAAATGACACTTTGCTACAATGTAAAGTAGTGAGTGTACAGCTTGTATAACGGTATAAATTTTCTGTCCCCTCAAAATAACTCAACACACAGCCATTAATGTCTAAACCGCTGGCAACAAAAGTTAGTACACCCCCGACGGCGGCTGGTCGGCAAGTTGTTAACCACTTCAGCCCCGGCTTGGTTAGACATATATGGGATATGTGAGAGGGCTGCGCATCCCGATTTGAGTGCTGGACATGGAGAGAAAAAGTGTCCCGTGGGACTTTTTTTAGCAGCAAGAAATAATTGAAATCATTGTTTAATAAAAAAGTTTTATTTGATGAAAAGGCGCTTGGCCCTCGTAGATTAAAAACTAGTACATAAATTTATGAGCTCCGGTATTTACAAAGCCAGACTATGGGGTTGATTTACTAAAGGGAAATCCACTCTGTTACTACTTGTAAGTGCAGTCGCTGTAGATCGGAGGGAAAGATCTGAAATGAGGGGAAGCCCTGCTGATTTTATCATCCAATCATGTGCAAGAAAAAATACAGTTTTTTAAATTTTCCTTACATGTCCCCCTCAGATCTACAGCGACTGCACTTGAAAGTGCACTTGTAGTGCAAAGTGGATTTGCCTTTCGTAAATAACCCCCATTGTGTATACAAAGACGGTTCAAGTCATGTACAAAGGTGGACAAGATGAATAATAAGATCATACGTCTTGAATGCATATGGTGAACAGAAGAGAGCCCCGGACCATTTGGCTGGCCAAAGACCGGGCCACTTTTTGCGATTCGGCACTGCGTCGCTTTAACTGACAATTGCGCGGTCGTGCGACGTGGCTCCCAAACAAAATTGGCGTCCCTTTTTTCCCACAAATAGATCTTTCTTTTGGTGGTATTTGATCACCTCTGCAGTTTTAATTTTTTGCGCTATAAACAAAAATAGAGCGACAATTTTGAAAAAAATTCAATATTTTTTACTTTTTGCTATAATAAATATCCCCCAAAAAATATATATAAAAAACATTTTTTTCCCTCAGTTTAGGCCGATACGTATTCTTCTACATATTTTTGGTAAAAAAAATCGCAATAAGCGTTTATTGATTGGTTTGCGCAAAAGTTTATAGAGTCTACAAAATAGGGGATAGTTTTATTGCATTTTTAATAATATTTTTTTTTTCTAGTAATGGCGGCGATCAGTGATTTTTATCGAGACTGCGACATTATGGTGGACACATCGGACACTTTTGACACCATTTTGGGACCATTGCCATTTATAAAGCGATCAGTGCTATAAAAATGCACTGATTACTGTGAAAATGACACTGGCAGGGAAGGGGTTAACCTGTAGGGGGCGCTGAAGGGGTTAAGTATGACCTAGGGAGTGCTTCTAACGGTTGGGGGGGCGTGGCTTGGCGTGACACGTCACTGATCGCTGTTCCCGAAGACAGGGAACACGATCAGAAACAGTGTCACTAGGAAGAACGGGGAGATGTTGTGTTTACACTAACATCTCCCCGTTCTTCAGCTCTGTGACCCTATCGCGTGACACCAGCGGACTATCGCGGGCGCAGTCACGGAGCTCGCACGACCACACGGCGGCTAATTAAAGGGGACGTGTATATATACGCCGATTTGCCTGTCCGTGCCATTCTGTCGACGCATGTCTGCGTGCAGCGGTCGGCAAGTGGTTAAAGACTAATGCCGCGTACACACGATCATTTTTCATGCCGTTAAATTTTTTTTTTAAAAATGGCCATTAAAACCGATCGTGTGTGGGCTCCAGAGCATTTTTAACGGCGTGAAAAACGGGCATTAAAAATTTCGAACATGTTCTATTTTTTCACGTCGTTTTTCATGTCGTTTTTTTTAACGATGTGAAAAACAATAGTGTGTAGGCTTTTACGAGGTGAAAAAAAACGCGCATGCTCAGAATCAAGTATGAGACGGGAGCGCTCGTTCTGGTAAAACTAGCGTTCGTAATGGAGATAGCACATTCGTCACGCTGTAACGGACTGAAAAGCACGAGGCTGAAAAGCGTGAATCGTCGCTCAACAAAGTTTACTAACATGAAGGGTGGCGCCATTCGAGCGGAACTTCCCCTTTATAGTGCCGTCGTACGTGTTGTACGTCACCGCGCTTTGCTCGAGCGTTTTTTTTAATGATCGTGTGGATGCAAGACAGGCTTGAGAGGAAACAAGAAAAAAAAACGACGAGAAAAACGTTGGTTTAAAAAACGGCATGAAAAACGATCGTGTGTACGCGGCATAAGCCTTTTTCTGACACTTGTTGCTTACAAGTTAAAATCAGTATTTTTTGCTACAAAATTACTTAGAACCTCCAAACATTCTATATATATTTTTTAGCAGAGACCCTAGAGAATAAAATGGTTGGTTGTTGCAATATTTTATGTCACACGGTATTTGTGCAGCGGTCTTTCATACACAATTTATTTTAAAAAAAATACACTTTAACCACTTCCCTACCCAGCCATAGTCAAATGACGTCCACAGATGGGATCTCCCATCCTGGGTGGGTGTCATATGACGTCCTGGGCTTTGTAGGGGGATATCTGAATGATGGGTGCAGCTAGAGGCAACATTCAGATATCCTTTTAAAGTGCCGGCGATTCTGCGCACCATAAGAACGATCATAGCGGCAGTTCCACTGCTTGATCGTTCTTATAGGCGGCGGGAGGGGACATCCCCCCTTCCGCCGCCATCCTGTGCTTCTCCGGGCTCTCCCGTGCGATCGGGACCCGGAGCGAATCTTCCGGCGCCGTTGGTGGGTCACGTGACAAGCATAGAGATGACTGGTGACCAGATGGTCACCAGTCATCTCTATGATCGTCAGAGGCCCGGGTGCGATGTGATGACGTCACGCCCGGGTCCTCAGATGTAAACAAAGCCACCATTGCATGTAGTAAGTATGAGATCAGTGAAACATTTTTCACTGATCTCATGCTTTCCAGCCTGGAGGAGAGATGTGGAGTCTTATTGACCCCACATCTCTCCATAAAGAGGACCTGTCACACACATTCCTATTACAAGGGATGTTTACATTCCTTGTAATAGGAAAAAAAGTGATCAAAAATAAATAAATAAAAAAAGTAAAATAATTGTAAAAAAAAGTAAAGAAAAAAAAAATGATAATGAAAAAAAAATTATTTAAACGCCCCTGTCCCCGATAGCTCGCGATCAGAAGCGAATGCACACGTATGTCGCCCACATATGTAAACGCCGTTCAAACCACATATGTGAGGTATCGCCGCGTGCGTTAGAGCGCATGCAACAATTCTAGCACTAGACCTCCTCTGTAATTCTAACCTGGTAACCTGTAAAAAAAAATTAATGTGTCGTCTATGGAGATTTTTAAGTACCGAAGTTTGGCGCCATTCCATGAGTGTGTGCAATTTTAAAGCGTGACATGTTAGGTATCTATTTACTCGGCGTAACATCATCTTTCATATTTTCCCCAAAAAATTGGGCTAACTTTACTGTTTTGTTATTTTTTAATTCATGAAACCATTTTTTTTTTTTTTTAAAAGGCGTTTGAAAAATTATTGCGCAAATATCGTGCAAGAAAAAAAGTTGCAATGACCGTCATTTTATTCCCTAGGGTGTCTGCTAAAAAAACATATATAATGTTTGGGGGTTCTGAGTAATTTTCTAGCAAAAGAATGATGATTTGTACATGTAGGAGAGAAGTGCCAGAATAGGCCCAGTATTGAAGTGGTACAAAAAGCCCGGGGTTGAAGTGGTTAATGAATTAAAAAAATCTAAACAGTAAAGTTAGCCTAATTTAATTGTATAATGTGAAAGATGATGTTACACCACGAGAATCGTGATCTTCATTCTAAGCTCTACTCTATATTTCCTTAATGTCCCCCTTCATAAACCCTAAGGTCTGAGGTGCTGTGCATGTGAAATACCTCCTTCTGATGGGAGAGGGGCTGGTAACTGGATCAGAACTCATCCCATCCTCCAAAACAAAGACCTAAACTGGAAAGCAGGTGGTTCTATTGACGTTCATTTAACACAAGCAGCTAAAATAATGATGGGAAAATCTTGAAATAGGCCTTCCAGTATTTCTGACCACGTAACGAGACAAATTAATTGGATCTGGGTTAACAGGGAATTAACCAGCCTATTACAGAGTGCGATAAAGAGGAGATGCTCAATAAAGGACGGAATTTATGGAAACGATTTGTCTCCGTTTAATAGGATTTTCTTTAATGTAGAAATTGGAGGCGAAGACCTGAAGGAGCCCAAATTTCCATCCTTTTATCTCCGCTCTTTTTTTCTTCTTGATACTTTCTAAAAATGTATTATATAACTGATATAGACAATAGATCAGCTTCCATCCTCAGAGTTTGTAGCTGGTAGTTTTCAGAACAGAGAGCAATCCTTTACGTTAAAACTCCCCTTATGGTAACCTTTCTGTAACTGCAGGGAATGTAGAGGAAAAGGGGGTGCATGGGATATGGCAGTAAGGGGATGTAGAGGAAAAGAGGGTGCATGGGATATGGCAGTAAGGGGATGTAGAGGAAAAGGGGGTGCATGGGATATGGCAGTAAGGGGATGTAGAGGAAAAGGGGTGCAGGGCATATGGCAGTAAGGAGATGTAGAGAAAAATGGGAGTGCAGGGGATATGGCAGTCAGGGGATGTAGAGAAAAGGGGGTGCAGGGGATATGGCACTAAGTGGGTGTAGAGGAAAAGGGTTGCAAGGGATATGACAGTAAGGATATGTAGAGTAAAATGGGAGTGCAGGGGATATGGCAGTAAGGGGATGTAGAGGAACAGGGGTGCAGGGGATATGGCAGTAAGGGGATGTAGAGGAACAGGGGTGCAGGGGATATGGCAGTAAAGGGATGTAGAGGAAAAGGGGGTGCAGGGGATATGGCAGTAAGGGGGTGTAGATGAAAAGGGGTGCGGGGGATATGGCAGTAAGGGGGTGTAGAGGAAAAGGGGTGCAGGGGATATGGGAGTAAGGGTATGTAGAGGAAAAGAGGTGCAGGGGATATGGCAGTAAGGGGATGTATAGGAAAAGGGCGCAGGGGATATGGCAGAAAGGAGATGTAGAGAAAAAGGGCGTGCAGGGGATATGGCAGTAAAGAGATGTAGAGGAAAAGGGGTGCAGGGGATATCACAGTAAGGGGAAGTAGAGGAAAAGGGGGTGCAGGGGATATGGCAGTAAGGGGATGTAGGGAACAGGGGGTGCAGGGGACATAGGACAGTGGGGATGTAGAGAACAGGGAGTGCAGGAGATGTAAGAATAAGGGGATGTAGAGAAAAGGGGGTTCAGGGGATGTAGGAATAAGGAAATGTAGAGTATAGGGGGTGAAGGGGATGTAGGCAGGTGGGGATGTAGGAGAAAGTGGGTGCAGGGGATGTAGGAATAAGAGGATGTAGAGAAGGGGGGTGCAGGGGTGTAGGAACAGGAGGAAGTAGAGAAAAAGGGGGGCAGGGGGTGTAGGAGGGTGGAGATGTAGAGGAACGGGGTGCAGGGAAAGTAGGAGAAGGGTGTAAAATGAATGAAAATGGGAAAGTGTGTAGGGGATGAATAGTGAAGGGAATGAAGGGAAAAGGGTATGAAAGAGGAGATAGGTGGAAAGGGGTGAATTGGATATAGGAAGATGAAGGTGCAGGAAAAGTTGGGGGAAGATGGTATAGGGGATATAGAAGGAAGGGGTACAGGGTTATAGGGAAAGGGGATGCAAGATGTAAGATATTGTAGGGTTAGGGGGCGCAGGGAATGTAGAAGGAAGGGATGCAGGGCTGTAGAGAGAGGGGGTGTCACAAATGGTGGGGGTGAGGGGGAGTAGGGGTGATGTAGGTGTAGCGCCCTGCTCCCAATGACTGGGCGCTATGTTTCAATTTCGAGGGTATCTGAGTCCATAGTTAGGCTCAGATGTAAATAATTGATGCTAAATTAGCCTCTGTTCTGGCTATGGCTGTGTTGGGCAGACTTCCCACTGTTCACCTGTAGGTGGCGTTACCACCTCAGGCCAATGTGGAAGACTGACAAGCCAGAGTGTATTGGGTACCTTCCCCTGGGAACAGTTCAGTGGGCATGGTCTACCCGCTGAGCATGCCGGGGAAGGGTACTTAAGGGGCAGACGCCATCTTGTGGGGTCCTTCGTCCCCTCACGGCCCTCCTGGCGTGAGGGGTGTATTGTGTGATTTTTGGCCTCGGAGCCATGCTGGTCCGAGGCCGCAACTCCGACAAGTGGGCCCAGATATGCTGACTGGGTCTACACCTTGAAGGTGATCCTGTGCTGTCCGTCATGCGGGAGGAAGCCACTCAGCGGAGGAAACCAGGGGAGGACCTGTCCTGGAAAAGACCAAGCGGAAGGCTAGTGTCTTGAGGAGAGCCTGGTAATTCTATTGGAGGATGCACCGCAACTAAAGTTTACCTTACAGTCTGCCGGGTTGGCTTAAAGGCTCTGGACTGTTCGGCTGGAAGTCCGGGCGTTAAATCCTGTGGCATACGATCCCGGAGTATCCAATTTGTCCACAACCGGTCTGTGGCAGAGACTGGTCCTGACATTTGTTCGTGTTACATACCGGCTGCTAGGCCAGGTGAGAGGGGCCTATCCGGGTGAGCAATACCCACTCCAGGAAGAGTGGTGTATGACTGAATAGTTGAGGAGTTTTCCCCAGTGATCTGCACCGTGTGCCTGAACCTACCCCTTCCCTTCACCCTTCTACCATTGTTCATCTGTTTATGCAAAAGGAAAATAAAACCTAACAGCAGAAGGTTTTACGGCTTGTGTGGACATTGGAGTTTCTACAGACTTTCTTCCCCTAGACAACGTATACTGAGGTAACGTGCAAGGCCCGAAATAAAACCAGCAGCTCCTGCAGGGGTGTGCTACATAGGGGTAGGGGGTACATGGGATGAAAGAGGGAGGGTATGTAGGGGGAAACTGGGGGGAAAATTGTAGGGTGAAGGGGGATGCAATGGATGTAGAGGAAAGGGGTGAAGGGCTGTGGGAGGAAGGAGGTTGCAGAAAATGTAAGGGGGGTGTAGGGATTGAAAGAGGGAGGGGATGTAGGAGGGAAGAGGTGGAAAGGATTGTAGGCTTAAGGGGGAGCAGGAGATATAGACCGAAGGGGTGCAGGGCTGTAGGGGGAGGGTGTGCAGGAAATGTAGAGGAGGTGAGGGGGTTCTAGAGGAGGTGCAGGTGAAGGGGAGTACAGGAAATGAAACAAGGAAGGGATGTAGGGGTAAGAGATTGTAGGGTGCAAGGGATGTGTAGGGAAAGGGTGAAGGGGATGTAGAGGGGGAGGGAGTGTAGGGTTAAAGGGGTGCAAGGGATGTGTAGGGAAGGGGTGAAGGGGATGTAGAGTGGGGGGGTGTAGGGGATTTAGGGGTGTTGTAGGAGAAAGTAATACAGGAGAAGAAAGTGAGAGGGGATATATGGGGAAAAGAGTAAAGAAATTGTAGGGCTAAGGGGGTGCAAGGAATGTACGGAGAATGATTGGTGGATTGTACAGGGAAGGGGGTGCAAGGAATGTAGCGAGAATGGTTGGTGGATTGTACAGGGAAGGGGGTGCAAGGAATGTAGGGAGAATGGTTGGTGGATTGTACAGGGAAGCGGGTGCAAGGAATGTAGGGAGAATGGTTGGTGGATTGTACAGGGAAGGGGGTGCAAGGAATGTATGGAGAATAGACATGTGCACACTGAAATATTTCGTTTCGGAATTTCGTTTTCGTGCAAAAAATAAATTTATTTAGTTACTCCCGAAATTCGTTTTTATTTATTTCGTTTTTCGTTAAAAATTGCATTCGTCCGAAAATCTGAATTAATTAAGGTCGAATCTGTCATTGAAGGCTTATGGTGTCTGTCGAATGTTCCGCCCACAAGCAGTGATCTTTTCTCTCTATGTCGAATCTTTTCTCTCTATAATGTCGAATCTTTTCTCTCCTATGTCGAATCTTTTCTCTCTATAATGTCGAATCTTTTCTCTCCTATGTCGAATCTTTTCTCTCCAATGTCGAATCTTTTCTCTCCTATGTCGAATCTTTTCTCTCTATAATGTCAAATCTTTTCTCTCTATAATGTCAAATCTTTTCTCTCTATAATGTCAAATCTTTTCTCTCCTATGTCGAATCTTTTCTCTCCTATGTCGAATCTTTCCTCTCCTATGTCGAATCTTTCCTCTCCTATGTCGAATCTTTCCTCTCCTATGTCGAATCTTTCCTCTCCTATGTCGAATCTTTTCTCTCCTATGTCGAATCTTTCCTCTCCTATGTCGAATCTTTCCTCTCCTATGTCGAATCTTTCTCTCCTATGTCGAATCTTTTCTCTCTATAATGTCGAATCTTTTCTCTCCTATGTAGAATAATCTTGGACTAATAGAGTTAAGGTTAGGCACATTCGACCACAGATTCGATAGACACAGATTGTTATTGTCAGCGTCACGTCGAATCTCCTATCTATATCGAACTGTTGTAGCAACGAAAACGAAAATAAAGCATTTGTTTATGTCGGATCTTTCGGTTTTCGGATTCTGTGCTTTCGTTTTCGTTTGTTAAAACGATAACGAAAATAGCTGAAATTCGGACGAAAATGCATTCGGACGAAAACGAATGCACATGTCTAATGGAGAATGGTTGGTGGATTGTACAGGGAAAGGGGTGCAAGGAATGTAGGGCGAATGGTTGGTGGATTGTACAGGGAAGGGGGTGCAAGGAATGTAGGGGGAATGGTTGGTGGATTGTACAGGGAAGGGGGTGCAAGGAATGTAGGGAGAATGATTGGTGGATTGTACAGGGAAGGGGGTGCAAGGAATGTAGGGAGAATGGTTGGTGGATTGTACAGGGAAGGGGGTGCAAGGAATGTAGGGAGAATGGTTGGTGGATTGTACAGGGAAGGGGGTGCAAGGAATGTAGGGGGAATGGTTGGTGGATTGTACAGGGAAGGGGGTGCAAGGAATGTAGGGAGAATGGTTGGTGGATTGTACAGGGAAGGGGGTGCAAGGAATGTAGGGAGAATGGTTGGTGGATTGTACAGGGAAGGGGTTGCAAGGAATGTAGGGAGAATGGTTGGTGGATTGTACAGGGAAGGGGGTGCAAGGAATGTAGGGAGAATGGTTGGTGGATTGTACAGGGAAGGGGTTGCAAGGAATGTAGGGAGAATGGTTGGTGGATTGTACAGGGAAGGGGGTGCAAGGAATGTAGGGAGAATGGTTGGTGGATTGTACAGGGAAAGGGGTGCAAGGAATGTAGGGAGAATGGTTGGTGGATTGTACAGGGAAGGGGTTGCAAGGAATGTAGGGAGAATGGTTGGTGGATTGTACAGGGAAGGGGTTGCAAGGAATGTAGGGAGAATGGTTGGTGGATTGTACAGGGAAGGGGGTGCAAGGAATGTAGGGGGAATGGTTGGTGGATTGTACAGGGAAGGGGGTGCAAGGAATGTAGGGAGAATGGTTGGTGGATTGTACAGGGAAGGGGGTGCAAGGAATGTAGGGAGAATGGTTGGTGGATTGTACAGGGAAGGGGTTGCAAGGAATGTAGGGAGAATGGTTGGTGGATTGTACAGGGAAGGGGGTGCAAGGAATGTAGGGAGAATGGTTGGTGGATTGTACAGGGAAGGGGTTGCAAGGAATGTAGGGAGAATGGTTGGTGGATTGTACAGGGAAGGGGGTGCAAGGAATGTAGGGAGAATGGTTGGTGGATTGTACAGGGAAGGGGTTGCAAGGAATGTAGGGAGAATGGTTGGTGGATTGTACAGGGAAGGGGGTGCAAGGAATGTAGGGGGAATGGTTGGTGGATTGTACAAGGAAGGGGGTGCAAGGAATGTAGGGAGAATGATTGGTGGATTGTACAGGGAAGGGGGTGCAAGGAATGTAGGGAGAATGGTTGGTGGATTGTACAGGGAAGGGGGTGCAAGGAATGTAGGGAGAATGGTTGGTGGATTGTACAGGGAAGGGGTTGCAAGGAATGTAGGGAGAATGGTTGGTGGATTGTACAGGGAAGGGGTTGCAAGGAATGTAGGGAGAATGGTTGGTGGATTGTACAGGGAAGGGGGTGCAAGGAATGTAGGGAGAATGGTTGGTGGATTGTACAGGGAAGGGGTTGCAAGGAATGTAGGCAGAATGGTTGGTGGATTGTACAGGGAAGGGGGTGCAAGGAATGTAGGGAGAATGGTTGGTGGATTGTTCAGGGAAGGGGGTGCAAGGAATGTAGGGAGAATGGTTGGTGGATTGTACAGGGAAGGGGTTGCAAGGAATGTAGGGAGAATGGTTGGTGGATTGTACAGGGAAGGGGGTGCAAGGAATGTAGGGGGAATGGTTGGTGGATTGTACAGGGAAGGGGGTGCAAGGAATGTAGGGAGAATGGTTGGTGGATTGTACAGGGAAGGGGGTGCAAGGAATGTAGGGAGAATGGTTGGTGGATTGTACAGGGAAGGGGGTGCAAGCAGGGCCAGATTAAGAACATCATGGGCCTGGTGCTGAGGATTTTGGTGGGCCTTTTATAAATAATAAATAAATAAGCAAACAATTTTTTGTTATAACAAATTAAATGAGAGAGAGAGGGAGGATGAGAAAGAGAGAGAGAGAGAGAGAGAGGGTGAGAGAGGGGTGAGGGGTAAGGGAGGGAGGATGAGGAAGAAAGGGGGGATGAGAGAGAGAGGATGCGCATGAGAATGCGTGGGAATGACATCAACGCAGCCCGGCCAAGGCAAGTGACCAAAGGCACAGTGCCCAGAAGGAAGACCGGGTGAAAATGGAAGCGCTCAGGACCCGCCGGATTGATCACAGCGCTGGAGGGCTCAGTCTGACAATTTAAATGTACCCTAATGTGCTAATATGCTGTGCATACTTGTACATTATGGCAAAACCTACCTCAGGGCCTCTAAAAAGTAGTAATGTTAGCGAAGTTTACTACAGCTTTATTATCACAGGATCCCAGGAGCCTCTCATGGGGCCCCCTACTGACCCGTGGCCTTTGGTCAGTGCCTAAGTGCATAGTTGCCAACATTTCAAAAATATTTTTAAGGGGCACTTTTTTCACCAGTGCTATATTTAGAGTAGCTGAGATCCCCTATGTTCCTCTATACATCACAATAGTAATCACAAAATGAAATGAGTACTAATAATGGGGCAGAACAAATATGAGGACTGAGAAGATTTCCTTCAGTTGAACTAACAAAATTGTGCCTATTCTAGATCTGGTAACATTGAGGATATTCTGTATAATTTTAAATAACTGTTTTTTTGTGGGTAAGAGGCTTAGGGGAGGAGTATGGACGGTATAAAACTGGGAAGTATGTGCAGGTAATGGAGAGGAATGTGGAGGGTCTAACAGTGGGCACTATGTACAGGAGAGTAGTGTGGAGGGTATGGCAGAAGGCACTATGTACAGGAGAGGAGTTTGAAGGGTATGACAGTGGGCAGCATGCACAGCAGAGGAGTGTGGAGGGTATGACAGAGGGTGGTATGTACCGGAGAGGAGTGTGGAGGGTATGAAAGTGGGCAGTATGTACAGAAGAGCAGTGTGGAGAGTATGACAGTGGGCAGTATGTACAGGAAAGGAATGTGGAGGGTATGATGGGGGCAGTATTTACAGAAGAGAAATGTGGAGAGAAAGATAGTTGGCAGTATGTACAGGAAAGGAGTGTGAAGGGTAAGGTTAGGTTACAGTATGTACAGGAGAGGAGTGTGGAGGGTAAGGTTAGGTTACAGTATGTACAGGAGAGGAGTGTGGAGGGTAAGGTTGGCTTACAGTATGTACAGGAGAGGAGTGTGGATGGTATGATAGTGGGCAGTATGTACAGGAGAGGGGTGTGGAGGGTATAATGGGGGCAGTATGTACAGGAGAGGAGTGTGGAGGGTATGATAGTGGGCAGTATGCACAGGAGAGGAGTGTGGAGGGTATGACAGTCGGCACTATGTACAATAGAGGAGTTTATGAATGTGGGCAGTATGTACAGGAGAGGAGTGTGGAGGGTATGACAGTGAGCAGTATGTACATTAAATGTGTGTGGAGGGTAAGACAGTGAGCAGTATGTACAGGAGAAGAGTGTGGAGGGAATGACAGTGGGCAGTATGTACAGGTGAGGAGGGTATGACAATAGGCAGTATGTACAGGAAAGGAATGTGGAGGGTATGAGAGCGAGCAGTATGTAAAGGAGAGGAGTGTGGAGGGTATGACAGCTGGCACTATGTACAATAGAGGAGTTTATGAAAGTGGTCAGTATGTACAGGAGAGGAGTGTGGACAGTATGATACTGAGCAGTATGTACATGAGATGAGTGTGGAGGGTAAGACAGTGAGCAGTATGTACAGAAGAGAAGTGTAGAGGGTATGACAGTGGGTACTATGTATAGGAGAGGAGTGTAAAGGGTTTGACAGTGGGCACTATGTATAGGAGGGAGTGTGGAGGGTATGACAGGGGGCACTATGTATAGGAGAGGAGTGTGGAGGGTATGACAGTGAGCTGTATGTACAGGAGAAGAGTGTGGAGGGAATGACAGTGGGCAGTATGTACAGGTGAGGAGGGTATGACAATAGGCAGTATGTACAGGAAAGGAATGTGGAGGGTATGAGAGCGAGCAGTATGTAAAGGAGAGGAGTGTGGAGGGTATGACAGCCGGCACTATGTACAATAGAGGAGTTTATGAAAGTGGTCAGTATGTACAGGAGAGGTGTGGAGACTGTATGATACTGAGCAGTATGTACATGAGATGAGTGTGGAGGGTAAGACAGTGAGCAGTATGTACAGAAGAGAAGTGTAGAGGGTATGACAGTGGGCACTATGTATAGGAGAGAAGTGTGGAGGGTATGACAGTGAAGAGTGGGGAGGATATGACAATGGGCAGTATGTACAGGATAGAGGTGTGGAGGGTATGACAGTGGGCACTATGTATAGGAGAGAAGTGTGGAGGGTATGATGGTGGGCACTATGTATAGGAGAGGAGTGTGGAGGGTATGACGGTGGACACTATGTATAGGGAAGGAGCGTGGAGGGTATGACAGTGAGCAGTATGCACAGGAGAGGAGTTTGGAGGGTATGACGGTGGGCACTATGTATAGGAGAGAAGTGTGGAGGGTATGACAGTGGGTACTATGTATAGGAGAGGAGTGTAAAGGGTTTGATAGTGGGCACTATGTATAGGAGGGGAGTGTGGAGGGTATGACAGGGGGCACTATGTATAGGAGAGGAGTGTGGAGGGTATGACAGTGAGCTGTATGTACAGGAGAGGAGTGTGGAGAGTACGACAGTGGGCACTATGTACAGGAGAGAAGTGTATGACAGCGGGCACTATGTACAGGAGAGGAGTGTGTAGGGTATGACAGTGGGCACTATGTATAGGGAAGGAGCGTGGAGGGTATGACAGTGAGCAGTATGCACAGGAAAGGAGTGTGGAGGGTATGACGGTGAAGAGTGGGGAGGATATGACAATGGGCAGTATGTACAGGATAGAGGTGTGGAGGGTATGACAGTGGGCACTATGTATAGGAGAGAAGTGTGGAGGGTATGACAGTGAACAGTATGTACAGGAGAGGAGTGTGGAGGGTATGACAGCGGGCACTATGTATAGGAGAGAAGTGTGGAGGGTATGACAGTGAAGAGTGGGGAGGATATGACAATGGGCAGTATGTACAGGATAGAGGTGTGGAGGGTATGACAGTGGGCCCTATGTATAGGAGAGAAGTGTGGAGGGTATGACAGTGAACAGTATGTATAGGGAAGGAGCGTGGAGGGTATGACAGTGAGCAGTATGCACAGGAGAGGAGTGTGGAGGGTATGACGGTGGGCACTATGTATAGGAGAGGAGTGTGGAGGGTATGACAGTAGGCACTATGTATAGGAGAGGAGTGTGGAGGGTATGACAGTAGGCACTATGTATAGGAGAGGAGTGTGGAGGGTATGACAGTGAGCTGTATGTACAGGAGAGGAGTGTGGAGAGTACGACAGTGGGCACTATGTACAGGAGAAAAGTGTATGACAGCGGGCACTATGTACAGGAGAGGAGTGTGGAGGGTATGACGGTGGGCACTATGTATAGGAGACAAGTGTGAAGGGTATGACAGTGGGCACTATGTATAGGAAAGGAGTGTGGAGGGTATGACAGTGGGCACTATGTATAGGAGAGAAGTGTGGAGGGTATGACAGTGAGCAGTATGTACAGGAGAGAAGTGTGGAGAGTATTTACAGGTGAAGAGGATAAAGGGAATCTGGGAAGGGAAAATGTAAAGGTTTGTGGAAGGATGTTTAGGGACTGCGTAGTGGTTAAGCGAGCCATACATGGATTGAAATTACACCAATTAAGCAGAGACCAGCCATAGTCGATCTATGTATGGGCTAGCTGGTTTTACACAAGTCAATCTATTATCTGACTTGAGTACAACCAGCCTGTCAGGTTTTTCCCAAAACAATCAGTGCTGCCAGCTATAGTTAGCAACACTAATCATTGTATTCGCAGGCAGAACACAATAACACTGCAGGAGTGATTCCCCCATCCACAGGTCAGCAGGTGAGAGGGTGTGTGGGGTCAGGCTGGGGAGAGATACTAGTCAGTGGCTGGTTAGGCCCTGGCTAGTATCAGAGCCAGATACACACAGGTTATAAAGCCACGATCGTTAGAGCGAGAACAATAATTCTAGCACTAGACCCCCTCTGTAACTCTCAACATGTAACCTGTAAAAAAATTTAAAGCATTGCTTAGTATACAACAAAATAAATCGTGATAACTTTAGTGTTTTTTTTTTTTTTTTTATGAATCAAACAAACAGTCTCTTTAAAAAAAAAAACAGGTTTGAAAAATTGCTGCGCAAATACCGTGTAACATAAAAAGTTGCAAAGACCACCATTTTATTCCATAGGGTCTCTGCTAAAACAATATATAATGTTTGAGGGTTCTGAGTCATTTTCTAGCAAAAAAACAAATGATGATTTTTACATGTAGGAGAGAAGTGTCAGAATTGGCCTGGGTGGCAAGGGGTTAATTACTATAAGACCCCTTTAACACTGAGGGCGTTTTGCAGGCGCTATAGCGTTAAAAATAGCGCCTGCAATCCGCCCTTAAACAGGTGCTCAATCACACTGGAGCGGTGCGCTGGCAGGGCGTCAGAAAAAGTCCTGCCAGCAACTTCTTTAGAGTGCATTGGGAGCGGTGAACTCACCGCTCCTAATGCACTCCTGCCCATTAAAATCAATGGGCAGCACCGCCGTATGCCGGAAATACGCCGCTGTAGCGGCACATCTCGGGCGTTTTTTTACCCTTTCTCGGTCACTGGCGGGGGTTAAAAGCGCCCTGCTAGTGGCCGAAATGTGCCGCAAATCCGACGGTAAAATAGCAGCGTTTTACCGCTATTTTACCGCCAACGCTCGGGGCGGCATAGTGTGAAAGCAGTCTTAGTGATATACAAATAATTATTATAAGCACTGTGAGCTCATCCTCTCTGCTGCAGAGTGTCTCAGCTTGTATTTAAACTGGCCGTTCTGTATATAGCTTCTGACAGGCTGCGCAAGCAGCCCCGTATCTCCGGAACCCTAAATGATAGCAACCCCATATTTTGACCAGTGGTGGGGTGGGTCTTCAGCTGCATACCCCCCAAATATGGGGTCTCTGTGGCCCCTGGTCGCTGAGCTACAATCCTCGAAGCCGATCTTTTTTTTTTTTTTTTTCTTTTTTTTTTGGGCAAATGGGCCTATCTTGAAGAAGGGGCCTGGAGCTGCAGCTCCAATAGCCCCTATGTTAATCCGGCCCTGGGTGCAAGGAATGTAGGGGGAATGGTTGGTGGATTGTACAGGGAAGGGGTTGCAAGGAATGTAGGGAGAATGATTGGTGGATTGTACAGGGAAGGGGGTGCAAGGAATGTAGGGAGAATGGTTGGTGGATTGTACAGGGAAGGGGTTGCAAGGAATGTAGGGAGAATGGTTGGTGGATTGTACAGGGAAGGGGTTGCAAGGAATGTAGGGAGAATGGTTGGTGGATTGTACAGGGAAGGGGGTGCAAGGAATGTAGGGGGAATGGTTGGTGGATTGTACAGGGGAGGGGGTGCAAGGAATGTAGGGAGAATGGTTGGTGGATTGTACAGGGAAGGGGTTGCAAGGAATGTAGGGAGAATGGTTGGTGGATTGTACAGGGAAGGGGGTGCAAGGAATGTAGGGGGAATGGTTGGTGGATTGTACAGGGAAGGGGGTGCAAGGAATGTAGGAAGAATGGTTGGTGGATTGTACAGGGAAGGGGGTGCAAGGAATGTAGGGAGAATGGTTGGTGGATTGTACAGGGAAGGGGGTGCAAGGAATGTAGGAAGAATGGTTGGTGGATTGTACAGGGAAGGGGGTGCAAGGAATGTAGGGAGAATGGTTGGTGGATTGTACAAGGAAGGGGGTGCAAGGAATGTAGGGAGAATGGTTGGTGGATTGTACAGGGAAGGGGGTGCAAGGAATGTAGGAAGAATGGTTGGTGGATTGTACAGGGAAGGGGGTGCAAGGAATGTAGGGAGAATGGTTGGTGGATTGTACAGGGAAGGGGGTGCAAGGAATGTAGGAAGAATGGTTGGTGGATTGTACAGGGAAGGGGGTGCAAGGAATGTAGGGAGAATGGTTGGTGGATTGTACAGGGAAGGGGGTGCAAGGAATGTAGGGAGAATGGTTGGTGGATTGTACAGGGAAGGGGTTGCAAGGAATGTAGGGAGAATGGTTGGTGGATTGTACAGGGAAGGGGGTGCAAGGAATGTAGGGGGAATGGTTGGTGGATTGTACAGGGAAGGGGTTGCAAGGAATGTAGGGAGAATGGTTGGTGGATTGTACAAGGAAGGGGGTGCAAGGAATGTAGGGAGAATGGTTGGTGGATTGTACAGGGAAGGGGGTGCAAGGAATGTAGGAAGAATGGTTGGTGGATTGTACAGGGAAGGGGGTGCAAGGAATGTAGGGAGAATGGTTGGTGGATTGTACAGGGAAGGGGGTGCAAGGAATGTAGGGGGAATGGTTGGTGGATTGTACAGGGAAGGGGGTGCAAGGAATGTAGGAAGAATGGTTGGTGGATTGTACAGGGAAGGGGGTGCAAGGAATGTAGGGAGAATGGTTGGTGGATTGTACAGGGAAGGGGGTGCAAGGAATGTAGGAAGAATGGTTGGTGGATTGTACAGGGAAGGGGGTGCAAGGAATGTAGGGAGAATGGTTGGTGGATTGTACAGGGAAGGGGGTGCAAGGAATGTAGGGAGAATGGTTGGTGGATTGTACAGGGAAGGGGTTGCAAGGAATGTAGGGAGAATGGTTGGTGGATTGTACAGGGAAGGGGTTGCAAGGAATGTAGGGGGGGGGGGCAAAGTAAATGTAAAAAAAAAAGGAAGTGCAGGAGGTAAAAGTGGGAGGTGAAAGAGAGTGAAGATTGTAGGGTTGCAGGGGAAGGGGGGGCAGGGGGAAGGTGTGTAGGAGATGTAGCAGGAGGGGATATAGGGGGAAGAGGGGAAAAAGATTGTAGCATTAAAGGGGTGCAGGAGATGTAGGGGGTGAAGTGGATGTAGGAAGAAGGAGGACCAGAGAGGAGTTAGACATCTTTATATAGTTCAGAAATCACAAAGCCAAGCTTGACGAAGGAGCCCGGCAGTGACACCACCTGTACCTCTCAGTGTCTCCGAGCTTGCCACCCGGACCTCCCTGCCACCTGGACCTCCCTGCCACCCGGACCTCTCTGCCATCCGGACCTCCCTGCCAATGGACCTCCCTGCCACCTGGACCTCTCTGCCACCCGGACCTCCCTGACACCCAGACCTCTGACCACTGATACACCAGAGGCATCCCATCCAGGGGTAGAGCCAATGAAACCCATATGTACTACAAATGGTGGAATTGTTTTTTTTTAAACCTGTGAGTGTATCTCTTACTTTTTACACATTAAACCGCTTTTATACTGCACTTAGATGGCACTGCTTTTCCTATTCTTTGAGAAATTACAAACCTACCTGTCCTTTTTCTTCTTTGGTGGTCTGTACTGGTAGCTCATTACATAAAACTGGCCTTATTGCATGTCTCCCAACTTTTTGAGATGGAATTGAGGGACACCTATTAGCAAAAGTACCGTATGTAGGCATGGGACACACCCCCTGCCACGCCCCCTTAAAGGAGAATTATACAAAAAAAAATTATTAGTAAAACCCACAAGTGCTTTTTTTTACCACTAATATTCCTTTATGTTGGCTTTTGAAATTTACAAATGTAGCAATTTAGAAATTGGATGAAAACAAGCAAATTTTTCGGCAGTGCACATGTCTAAAGCCCTGTACACATGGGATTCCTGGCAAGCTTGTCTTGCCAAGCCCTGCGTACTGACGGCCATTCAAAAGAACCGCCGTTCTTTTGAATGGCAAGAACGCGGTGACGTCATCGACTACGACGAGCCGGCGCTCGTCACATTCGATGCCGTCGCCGCCATCTTGCTACACCCCACACTAACCTTGTATGCTACCGCGCATGCGTCAAAGTCTCATCAAGCATGCGCGGGTTTATCTCGGACAGGTAAGCATACAGACAACCGGTTTTCTCGGCAGGAAACACTCTGCCGAGAAGCAGGTTCTCTATTTTTCTCGTCGAGATTCCCGGCAGTTTTCCCGACGAGAAACCGTACCAGTGAAAGGTTTTCTCGGCAAAAAGCTCTCCCAGCAGTTTTCTTGCTGAGAAAACCGGCCGTGTGTACGAGGCTTGACAGTTGGAAGCTTTGCTTATTGCTTTCCCAAATAGCTTGCGGTTGCTGTAGTTTACTAAAATATTGACTTAAGGGGGCGGAGCTCTACAAAAGGTCATCAATGCCCTCACTTAGGTGTTCCCAGGTAGCGTGATGTCCAAAAATCACCCAGAGGGCGGCACAACAGAAAATACAAGGGGGTTGATTTACTAAAGTAGTGGATACTTTTAACTGTGCAAAATTCACTTCGCTTTGTGAATAAAGTGAAGCTGAATTCAATTTTTATGTGGCTTAATCCATGCAGGCTTAGAAAGAAAATTCACAAACAAAACTTTTAGCCGCCACCAAATAATTGGGTATTCAAAAGCAACACAGCTTCCGTTAGTCTATTAACTTCTTCAGACCCGGGCCATGTACAAAATACGGCCACAAGGTGGCTCTAGAAATCCGGGAGGCCGTCTTTTTACGGCCTCCGCTCCTCCGGCCACTGGGGGGCGCGCGCGCGATGTCTGCCAGGTGCCCGCGATCGGCCGGTACACAGCCAAGGACGTGGATCTCTGTGTGTAAACACACAGATCCATGTCCTGTCAGGGAGAGGAGACCGATGCTGTGTCCCTTGTACATAGGGACACAGATCGGTCACCTCCCCCAGTCAGTCCCCTCCCCCCACAGTAGTAATCACTAATAGGGCACACATTTAACCCCTTCCTCGCCCCCTAGTGTTAACCCCTTCCCTGCCAGTCACATTTATACAGTAGTTAGAGCATTTTTATAGCACTGTTCGCTGTATAAATGATAATGGTCCCAAAATAGTGTCAAAAGCGTCCGATGTGTCCGCCATAATGTCGCAGTAACGAAAAAAATCGCTGATCGCCGCCATTAGTAGTAAAAAAAAAAAAAATAATAATAAAAATGCCATAAAACTACCCCCTATTTTGTAAACGCTATAACTTTTGCGCAAACCAATCAATAAACGGCGATTGCGATTTTTTTTTACCAAAAATATGTAGAAGAATATGTATCGGCCTAAACTGAGGAACAAAAAAATTGGGATATTTATTATAGCAAAAATTGTCGCTCTTTTTAGTTTATAACGCAAAAGATAAAAACCGCAGAGGTGATCAAATACCACCAAAAGAAAGCTCTATTTGTGGGAAAAAAAGGACGTTAATTTTGTTTGGGAGCCACGTCACACGACCGCGCAATTTTCATTCAAAGCGTGACAGTGCTGAAAGCTATTATTTCGCCTGGGCAGGAAGGGGGGTATATGTGCCCAGTAAGCAAGTGGTTAATTAAGGTAAGTGGCCATTCAGTTTGCAAAGTAAACATTTTCTGCTTCTTTACTAAATCAACTTCAAGGCCTCCCTGACAATTAGAGGAGGACAATAAAACACAATCGGAATAAAAATAATTTATTTGGGGAGGGAACTGAAGCTGTGAGATCTCCATTGGTTTTATGTCTGCCAAATCCACAAAGTGCATTGTTACCATTTCCATTGTTCATCAAAGAGAGGAATTGAATGAGATTGTATCTGAGTGCCTTTAATGATTCTTTTTTGTTTTGTTTTTAAATTTCTCTTCTTTTTTTTTTTTTAAAGAACGCAGCCACAGCCTGAGTAGAAAATCCTGTCCACTGCCAGCATGCTGCAGAGAAGGTCCCTCTCTTTGTATGGAAACAGTGGTCTGCAAAAGGATAGAGGTTGGGCTTTGACTTCTCACTTCTCAGGGCACAACTGTACACCAATCAGTTCTAAAGGGCTGGAAATTATCGGTTGTTAAGGAGCGGGACCGCCGTGTCCTTAACAACCGATGACTTGTTCAGCTGTCAGTGGGGTTCACTTGTTGACAGCTAAAGGGTAAGCCAAGTCCCGGCAAGTGTACTGTCAAAAAAAAAAAAAAAAAATCAGACATGTTTATCAACAACATTGCTGAGCCGATGAAACAGAAAGGTAAAAAGAAACATTGTTTATTTTTGTATCTTTCTGTTTATACATCTACTGATCAAAGGGATGAACTTCGATCTGCATATTAAGTCAGTTTTAAGCAACCTGTCAGGTTAAAAAAAAGAAAAAAATTGTTTGTTTTTTTACTAAATGTTCCTCTGTTTAACCCCTTTTTAACCCTTAATTTACTCTATTAACTACTTGCCGACCAGCCGCTGTCATTATACAGCAGCAGGTTGGCTCCCCTGCCGCGCGACCCTGAAACCGATGCACGTGGCCGGCGGCCGCGATGTCTGCCGTCCACTCGCGATCGCTCCTCAGAGAGCCAGAACAGGAATCTGTGTATGTAAACAGACAGATCCCCGTTCTGTCAGGGAAGTGGAGAGAGATCTGCTGTTTCTAGTGATCAGGAACAGCGATCTCTCACTACTCCAAGTCAGTCCCCTCCCCCCACAGTTAGAAACACCTTCCAGGGAACACATTTAACCCCTTAATCGCCCCTAGTGTTAACCCCTTCCCTACCAGTGACATTTAAGCCCCATACACACAGTAGGACTTTTTGACAACAAACTTCAAAATGAGCACGTTTTCAAAAAAAATCCGACCGTGTGTACGCTCCATCGGACAAACTTTTTCGGTTTTCATCGGACAAAAGTTTGCTCTGCAAACGGACAAACTTTTCGGCAACAAAAGTCCGACGGTGCAAAGTCCTGCCGTGTGTACAGAAATCCATCAGACTTTTGTCCGAAGTACAAACAAGCATGCCCAGAACCAATGTTAAAATCAACCAACAATAGCAGAAGTTGACCAAAGGGTGGCGGTAAAGAGCAGAAAAGAGCAGAAAAACCCTGTGATGTTGGGAAAGTTTTGGGAAAGTTTGCAGAAAAGTCCTGCCGTGTGTATGCTATGGGTGTGCCCGGCCAACTCCCTTCGGGCAAAAATCCACGGAAAAGTTTGTTTGAAGTCCGACCGTGTGTACAAGGCTTAATACAGTAATCAGTGGATATTTTTAGCTCCGATCGCTGTATAAATGTCACTGGTCCCAAAAAAGTGTCAAAAGTGTCCGATCTGTCCACCGCAATGTCGCAGTCCTGCTAAAAATCGCAGATCTCCGCCATTACTAGTAAAAACAAAAATGAATAATTATTATACAGGATTTATATAGCGCCAACAGTTTGCGCAGCGCTTTACAACATCGGGGAAGAATAAAAATGCTATAAATCTATCCCCTATTTTGTAGACGCGATAACTTTTGCGCAAACCAATCAATATACACTTATTGTGATTTTTTTATTTTTTTTATTTTTTTTACCAAAAATATGTAGAAGAATATATATTAGCCTAAACTGATGAAGACATTTTTATTTATTTATTTTGATATTTTTTATAGCAAAAACTAATTTTTTTTTTCCGAAATTGGCGCTCTTTTTTTGTTTATAGCGCAAAAAATAAAAACCGCAGAGGTGATCAAATATTACCAAAATAAATCTCTATTTGTGGGAAAAAAAGGGACGTCAATTTTGTTTGGGTACAACTTCGCACGACCGCGCAATTGTCAGTTAAAGCCACGCAGTGCCATGTCTAAAAAAATGGCCTGGTCATTGAGGGGGAAAATCTTCCTGTCCTTAAGTTGTTAATTAACTCCGTATACTCCTTCTCTATTTAATTATTATTATGTTCCTGCAGATTTTTTATTTTAATTTACTTCTATTTTATAAACTATTAACAATTAAAACTTTTTTTTTTTTTGTTTGCTTTGTTTGTTAATATTTTTACACCTTTAACATATACAGTATGTACGCGTTTCACATTAAAAAAAGCACAATTTTTATTTTATTTTATTTAATTTGTAAATTACTTTTTAATGCTTTGTAACATTGCTGACAGCTGAAGTGTAAACACAACAGTTGCAGTAGGTATCAGTAATTGGTATCAGCGAGGACTAATAAAAAAAGTATAGGTACTCGTAAAAAAATTTGTATCGGTGCATCCCTACTGAAGTTAATAACTGTGTGGAAAAAAATTCAAATGTTAGGAAGAGGTGGGATAGACTTCCCTACAGATTATTTTTTTCGAGGGTTTTTTCTGAGTTTTTAGGGATCGACAGACAGAGAATGAGTTAGCCAAACAGATTGGGGTACGGAGTTCCAGAAGTTGGGAGAGGTTCTGGAAAAGTCCTGGAGGTGAGCATGTGAGGAAGAACGGGAGGTCTTGGGAGAAGCAAAAAGGGCGGTTTGGGTGATACTTTGAGACGAGGTTGGTGATGTAGCTCAGGGCAGAGTTGTAGAAGACTTTGTAAATTGTTGTAAACATTTTGAATTTTATCCATTGGGCAAGCGAAAGGTTGTGGAATGATTGACAGAGAGGGTAGCGGACATTCAACTGTTGGTAAGATGGCAGCTGCAGTTGAGAATGTGTTAGATCTCTGCAGAGAGTCCACTGCTTCAACAGAAAAATCAAGAGTTCTTCTCTGTAGTATGCTGGCAGGGGACAGGCTTTTCTATTCAGTAGACATGTGCAATTCGTTTAGTTTCTAATTCGTTTTTCACGAATTTAGAGAAATCCGTTAATTACGAAATTTCCGAATTTTCGGAATTTCCGAATTTTTTGAATATCCGAATTTCCGAAATTCGGAAAGTCTTTTTTTTTCGTTTTTTTGCTTTTTTCGAAAATTCAAAAAATTTGTTTTAGTTTTATTCGTTTTTTGGGAAATTCGGAAATTCGAAAATTCGGAATTCGGAAATTCCGAATTCTGAATTTCCGAAAAAAGCAAATTAACGGAAAAAACGAAAACGAAAAAAACAAACTTTTCAAATTTCCAGAATTTCCGAAAAAGCAAAAAAAAAGAAAATAACAAAAACGAAAAAAACGAATTTTTCAAATTTCCCGAATTTCCGAAAAAAGCAGAAAAACAAAAAAAACGAATTTTTCGGCAGTGCACATGTGTACTATTCAGGCTGTGGTCGCTTTTTAAAGAAAATGAATTATAAGACATTGAATTAAAATGTGTTTTGATGTGACTGGAATGTATTTGGCTGATTTACAGTTCATTTGGGCTTTAACCACTTTAGTACCGCACTAGAGCCAAAATATGGCTACAGCACAATACTATAGTTTTGGGTGATGTCCTCCCAGAACCCTGCCCAGTGGGCCGCGCATTGGGCGTGCTCTGTGATTGCTGTGTCCTTCACACTGGGGGGGGGGGCGGTGCCCCTGTGCCCCTAATGGATGGGCCTGTACCCCAAAGCACCCTCCCATGTTGAGGGCATGTGGCCTGGTATAGTTCAGGGGGCGCTCGCTCGTTCCCCCCTTTCCTGACCATGCTGGGATAAGGGTCTGGAATGGATTTGGGGGGGGGCACGTCATTCTCTTTTTACATTTTGGTGTGGGGTTCCGCCTAAAATCCATACCAGACCCGAAGGTTAATGCTGGTTCTGATAGAAAGGTGTCAGAAGTTTAGAACAAACAGAGTATCGAAGTTTGTTGTATATGGGGCTGCATAGCCGCAGACCGGTCAGGGTGCCCATGCTGACCCGTGTAATGGACAAAAGTGCCTACAATGGGCTCAGTACTGGACCAGGTAGCAACATGGGTGGCCTGGTCGGATATATCACATTTTCTTTTAGATCATGTGGATGGCCGGGTGCGGGTGTGTCACTTACCTGGGGAAGAGATGGCACCAAGATGTACTATGGGTAGAAGGTAAGCTGGTGGAGGCAGATACCACAGACTACCTTCAGAGGTCTAGTGGAGTCCATGCCTCAACAGGTTAGGGCTGTTTTGGTGGCAAAATGGGAACCTATTCAATATTAGGTGAGTGGTCATTACGTTATGGTGGGTGGCAGTACTGGGGCAGGGCCATCCAGCGCCCAGGGCAAGGGTCCAGAACTGCCCCCCCCTCCTCTACTGTTAAAGCGGAAGAAAACCCATCCATTTCACAGTTTCAAAAAACATGTCGTAAATGTAACACTCCCGTTGGTTGTGCTCTCAACCAAACTGTCAAACCATCCAATGGCTGGTGTCTTAACTGATCACATGTGCTGCATCATGGCAGTTGTAGATTAAACAGAGGCCAAGATGGGCACCTTCCTTGGCTGAAAACGACAGGAGGGTTTACTTCCACTTTAACCACTTAGCCCCGGACCATTTTGGCTGGTTAAAGACCAGGCCACTTTTTTGCGATTCGGCACTGCGTCACTTTAACTGACAATTGCGCGGTCGTGCGACGTGGCTCCCAAATAAAATTGATGTCCTTTTTTTCCCACAAATAGAGCTTTCTTTTGGGGGTATTTGATCACCTCTGTGGTTTTTATTTTTTGCTCTATATACAATAATAGAGCGACAATTTTGAAAAAAATGCAATATTTTTTTACTTTTTGCTATAATAAATATCCCCCAAAAAATATAAAAAAAAATATTTTTCCTCAGTTTAGGCCGAGACGTATTCTTCTACATATTTTTGGTAAAAAAAAATCGCAATCAGCGTTTATTGATTGGTTTGCGCAAAAGTTATAGCTTCTACAAAATAGGGGGTAGTTTTATGGCATTTTTATTAATATTTTTTTTTTTACTAGTAATTGCGGCGATCAGCGATTTTTATTGTGACTGCGACATTATGGCGGACACATCGGACACTTTTGACACTATTTTGGGACCATTGTCCTTTTTACAGCGATCAGTGCTATAAAAATGCACTGATTACTGTAAAAATTACATTGGCAGTGAAGGGTTTAACCTGTAGGTGGCTCTGTAGGGGTTAAGTGTGCCCTAGTGAGTGATTCTTACTGTTTGGGGGCGTGGCTTGGCGTGTGACGTCACTGATCATCGTTCCCTATGACAGGGAACAGACAATCAGTGACACTCTCACTAGGAAGAACGGGGAAAGGTTTGTTTACACTTACCTCTCCCCGTTCTTCAGCTCTGTGACCCGATCAGCGGCGATCGGGTCCGCGGGTCCCGTGGTCACGGAGCTCAGGACCTGGTCGCGAGCGCGCCGGCGCGCGCGCGACCCGCGGCTGGGCATCTTAAAGGGGACGTACCTGTACGTGCTTATGCCCATCCGTGGCATTCTGCCGATGTATATCGCCGTTAGGCGGTCCTTATGTGGTTAGTGGGTGGACCACCCTGTATCTATTTTTGGCCCCCTTGCTTCTCTGTGCCTGGGGCAGCTGTCCCTTTTGCCCACCCCTTGTCCCAGCCCTGGTGGGTGGTCATAATGCTATGGGTGATCAGTGTTTAAAACATGTAAACAGAAATCTACATGTGATCTGATTTGGAGTCTACTCATCTTAAAAAATGTTCCAGGCAGACTCTTCCATCCTTAAACTGTGTAACCCTCATTATCCCACATCTCCGCTTACAATGCTCTCTTTGTCCGTCTTGGGTTTTTGTTATCCCTTTTATATTATTTTGCAAGCGGAGACAAACTCAGAGAACCAAAAACTGCCTTTCCAGTGTAATGTACTTGAGGAACGATAAGGCGAGCGAGTAGAAGAGGCTTTTAGTGTGTTTCTCTGATCATAATGTAATCCGGTACGTCTAAAACCAAAGCTCATTGTCTCTCAAGTGTTTTCCCCGATTCCGGCAGCGGCCCGGCGTTGTCTGAAAGGCACGCATCCTGCATCTTATCATACACTAAAAATGAAATAATAAGAATATAACCGCTGGCTCTAAGCAGCGGGGGTTCCTTGTTGCAGCTGTTCCATGGTGCTACTCAACACAGGAGACAGTCGGAGGTTTTGTATTTAGGTGGTTGACTTTGCATTGATCTCAGTCGGGCCTGTGCATCACCTGGCTGTAAAAAGGTTTCTATGGTCATCTGGTTAAAAAGATAAAACTCTGTTTTATAAGCTTCTTTCATGGAGTCAGCCGGCAGAGCGGTTCCCTGGGAGGGTCAAGCTACTCTGGCGGTTTTTGCACTCTTTAAAGACTGGAAAACTTGTTCTAGCAAAGAACTACTGAAAATGACTTCAATGTTTCCAGCTGAGCACCTGGTTTCACATCTCAGCTCTTATAGGAAGCAGCAACCTTAGCCATGAGCAAAATGTACTTTTTACAGCTCATTTGGACGGGTATTTCCAGCTACCCAGAGAAAGATCTGCATTCAGGGCTGCTGTTAGAAACCACTGGGTCCTGTGACAGACCCAACCAGGACAGGGGCTTTTGGAACGGAAGGGACCGCAGGGTAGCCTCTTGCCTACTGACTATGGGCCCTGGCTTTTGAGGGGGCTCTACTCATGGGAAGTGCGTGCCTGGGGGACTCTTTGGAGTGGTCCTGCTTCAGATTTGGGTCCATGACTCCCCGAAACACACAGACTCTGGGAACCTGGGACCTGGATACAGATTTTGGGCCTTTTTGCCCAAACCAGCAATGACTGCCTTAAGCCCTGTACACACGATCGGATTTCCTATGGATTTTAAACCGATGGATTTTTCCATCGGAAATCCAATGAAGCTGACTTCCATCAGTCTTGCCTACACACCATCAGTCAAAAAAACGATCGTTCCAAACGCCGTGACGTAAAACACTCAGACGAGCCAAGAAAAATTAAGTTCTATGCTTCTGAGCATGCGTCGACTTGATTCTAAGCATGCGTGGGTTTTTTATCCGATGGAGTTCCCCACAGACGATAGAAATTTGCTATCGTTTTTTTTTTCCCATCGGATAAATTTAAAACATGTTCTATTTTTTAACACCGATGGAAAAAAGACTGATGGGGCCCACACACGATCGGTTTGTCCGATGAAAAAAGTCCATCAGACCGTTTTCATCGGTAAAACCGATCGTGTGTACAGGGCTTTAGACTGTGAGACTCAGAGCAGATGCTAATATAATCAGCTCAAAATAACCTGATGCTGGGGTCTCCTGCCATAATCTGTTTACTAAGGTGTCTTTCTCCTGTGGTATAATTTCTCTATTGTGCCTCCTAGGTGTGAATTGAGTCATCTATTGTTTCTGTCTGTCTGCTAATCCTTTTAGAGATTTGGACAGCCCTAGATCTTCTTACTGGGGAACAGGTGTCAAAATAGTCTGGGTGGGCATTGAGTCACCTAGGCTTGTCTAGATGACTAGTTAGCTTCAGGGGTGGCCCATCCATTACGGGCGCCCTGGCGCCGCCCCCCTATCCTCACCACCCCCCTATATACATAATGGATAGATTCATGCATAGCATGAATCTATCCATGGCTACCGTGGCTGCCCCCATTCATGTTTTCGGCCCCTTTCGGGTCACTGGGCATATGAATTACAGCGGCCAGGGTTTTTTTTCTGCAGCACTGATTGGAGCCATAGGCTGTAATAGGCTTCAAAATAGGGTGGACTCGGGACGCAGAGCATTGCGTCTGGAGCCCACCCAGGTGTGTTGCAACAGCGAATGAAAATTCACTGTTGCAACACTGATCCTCCTCCCGGACAATCGGGAAGCCGGTATGAAACCCGTTTCCCAATTGGCCAAAATGTCTGGCGATCCTATTGGACGCCTAGCGCCAGGAGAGAGGAGACACAGCGGAAGCTGCTCCAGGAGAGGACACCGGAGCAGATTTCCCTGAGCCCGCCACGCTCTCACCGCCCGCATCCAAGGTAAGGACAGCGGTGGTGGGGGAGTATGTTAGTGCCGCCGGGGGGGGGGGGTAGTGCCGCTCCACTGGCGGCCCGAAGGGGGGGCTGTTTGCCACCCCCCAAAAAAAAAACACCATCCGCCACTGGTTAGCTTACTTTTTAATTAGATACTGTTTATGTTGGCTGTTCCTTAGCTATGTTACTGTTTCCATAACGTGATCAAGCTCTTATCTGATTTTGTGTGGTAAATATATTCTGTGTGAGTTTACAATAAAGTGAGTTCCAACTTGCACCTATTCAGGTGCAATATTCAGCTATAATACCTATAATATATATTTTGACGGAGGCATCCAAGCTGGGCGCTGGTCGGTCTGTCACAGGCCCCATACATCCAATGTTTCAGTTATGAATTAACACAGTCAGTGATCAGTACAGACCACAGTCCAGCCCCCTTAACCACTTCCCGCCCGGCCTATAGCAAAATGACGGCCGGGCGGTGGTTCAGTTATCCAGACTGGGCGTCACATGACGTCCAGCAGGATAACAGCCGCCGCCCGCCCGAGGGGGCGTGCATCGCGGTGATCGGTGGTGCGGTGTGTCAGTCTGACACACCGCACCACTGATCTCAGTAAAGAGCCTCCGGCGGACGCTCTTTACCACGTGATCAGCCGTGTCAATCACGGCTGATCACAATGTAAACAGGAAGAGTCGTTAATTGGCTTTTCCTCACTCGCGTCTGACAGACGCGAGTAGAGGAGAGCCGAACGGCGGCTCTCCTGACAGGGGGGGTTCACGCTGATTGTTTTTCAGCGCTGCCCCCCCTCGGATGCCCACACTGGACCACCAGGATGCCGCCCAGGACCACCAGGGAAGCACCTAACATGTGGATGGCCAGGTAAGTCTCCCATGGCCATCCACATGTACAAATGTATAGATAACATATGCCAATCTGTGCCCACAAATGGGCACTGACTGGCACCATCATGGCACCAACAAAATGTGTGATGCCCAGCAATGCCACCCACCAGTGCCACCCACCAGTGTCCATCAATGCCACCTATCAGTGCCCATCAGTGCCCACCTATCAGTGCCATTCTGTGCCACCTATCAGTGCCACCAATAAGTACCCATCAGTGCCGCCTATCAGTGCCCATCAGTGCCTCCTATCAGTGTCGCCTATCAGTGCTCATCAGTGCCGCCTATCAGTGCCGCCTATCAGTGCCGCCTATCTGTGTCGCCTATCAGTGCTCATCAGTGCCGCCTATCAGTGCCCATCAGAGCCACCTCATCAGTGCCACCTCATCGGTGCCCATGTGCCCATTGGGAAACAAAGAAAAACTTTTTTTTTGCGAAATTTTCGTTCTTTTTTTATTTGTTGCGCAAAAAATAAAAATCGCAAATGCGATCAAATACCACCAAAATAAAGCTCTATTTGTGGGAACAAAATTATAAAAAAAAATTGTTTGGGTACAGTGTAGCATGACCGCGCAATTGTCATTCAAATTGCGACAGCGCTGAAAGCAGAAAATTGGCTTGGGCAGAAAGGTGTATAAGTGCCTGGCATTGAAGTGGTTAAAGCCTGAAGGGCAGCAATGATACCGGCCTTTTTGTGATCTCAACAAGCCTTTCCCTAGACATGGTCTAGAGAAATCTTGCGGAGAACCTATTCTATTCTGGATACATTACAGGTTCTTCACACTGGCTAATCAGCTCAGGTGGAATTCCATCCTTTATATGCTTCAGTTCTGCATTGACTAAGCAAAGTTGTCGTCTTCTTTGTTTATTGGTGACGTCAGCACGCCGCTACTCCCTACGCCGTTTCGTCAGAGATGACGTCTTCCAGGCCCCTGGAAGACGTCATCTCTGACGAAACGGGGTAGGGAGTAGCGTCGTGCTGACGTCACCAACAAACAAACAACGCTATCCCGGAAGGACGGGCGGATAGTTTAAAGTGGAGCTCCACCCTAATTTTAAACTTATGCTAATCGGATTCCTCCCCCCCTCCGGTGTCACAATTGACACCTTTCAGGGGGGAGGGGGGTGAAGATACCTGTCTAAGACAGGTATTTTCACCCACATCCGGGAGTCCTCTCTCCGGGAATCTGCGGGAGTGACGTCACTTCCCCCAGACTTCCCGTTGTGTTCTGGGAGACACTCGGCTCCCAGAACACAGGAGGACGAATCAGAACGGCGCAGCACGACTCGCGCATGCGCCGTAGGGAACCGGGCATGAAGCCGCAGGGCTTCACTTCCTGGTTCCATCAGCGAGGATGGCGGAGGGAGCAGCAGAGTGACGAGCGATCGCTCGTCCTCTGCTGCGGACGTCGCTGGACTCCAGGACAGGTAAGTGTCCAAATATTAAAAGCCAGCAGCTGCTGTAGCTGTAGCTGCTGGCTTTTAATTTTTTTTTCCAGCGGAGCTCCACTTTAAGCCGGCCAGTTTACGAACGATTTTATACATGCTTTTACATCACCACTTTCTTGAAAGTGTATTTTCATTTTTTGCATAAACTGTTATTAAGTACTTCACTTTGGTGGCCTTTATATCTTTTTTGGAATCATGAATACGGGGATTATACTGAGGAGCCCTTAGTATGGAGGAAGATATTCTATGCTGTTATACTACTGAAAGACCCTTGGCGGGGGAAACGGCCGCAGGTGTTTACGATCTCTTTTACCAGGGATCCATAAGAGCTGGTAAGGAGATTCGATATTGGAGGTGGAGGATCTTTGTCTTTTCCAGTACTACACTTTCTTCTTGGGTGTTTAAGTGTGAAGTCACCAGTATTCACTTGCCTGGTAGAACTTTTGAATCAACGTCATCTTGGAGCCTTTTCTATGAGATATGTCATTTCTCAGCTCTTTCTTTGACATTCTTAAGAAGAACTGCATGTTAATTCATTATTTTCAATTTTGATCATTGGAATGATTAATTGATATGGTCATGTGTCACATAGTCATCTTGGTTCATTTTGGTTTATTTTTACTTATTATTACATATTTTTATTGTATATGGTGTATTGTAATCATGTCACATCCATAAGGTGTCACTCCTTATTGGTATTAGTGAGCCAGCACCACGCAGCGCAACTGTTATTTTCTTACATTGTTCTTATTTGTGTATATCCACATTTCCTGACGCATCATGGCAGCACACACGCTGGGTTGTGACTCCGCCCCCACAACCTGATAGGACTGCTTAGCTATAAGTGTTTGAAGAGGAGTCCCCCGCCTCATTCTCTTTTTCTTCCTTATTGAACCAGGACTGACAGCAGCAGCGTAAGACCTCTACCACATTTACCCCAGCTAGGTTCAGCCTCTCCTAGTTTGGAAGTCCTGTTTGTACGGTCTCTAAATGAGCCATATTACAGGGACCCCACTCTGATGGTCTCAGGGGACTGGATAAAAGTACAAGCCTTAAATAGGTTTCATCTTTTGGGCATGGCTACCATTCCTTCATCTTAAAAAGTTTACCTTCTTTTCCATTTTCCTTCCATTCCTCTGTATCTCATAGCAGCGCTTCCTCCCTGCTTCCATTTGCATATTGCTCTGATCACCGCCGCGACCGGAAGTGACCTCACATCCTATAACTGTTTGCCAGCACTAAAAATGACGGCGGCGCGCTCTAGACGCTAGTGCGCATGCGCGATGATGCGTCATTTCCGCGGCGACGGCGGGCTATTTAAAAAAACACCTCAGATGTCATTTTTTTGCTGTTCACTCAAACTCTGCAACATTCGTCTGCTGCAAGCACGATAGACTAGGAACAGCATCCACAACTGGTAAGTGAGCCTTTCTATTATACACTGACAACTATGCAAAAAAAAAAAGTGGGGGGGGGGGTGAAAATCTTTTACTCTGTCATTTTGAGAGCCTTTTTCTGTTGCCTGAAAAAAAATACCTTTCGTTCAGGTACACTCTTTCTATCCCCATGGAAGCCACTGCCCAAGTAGACCATCCACAGCCAGTAAGGTAAGAGGCAGCTAGGTATAAGTAAGTATTAAAGAGGAGATTAAAAGAGTGCATAGCCTTTTAATATCACCTTTCTGATAGCCCTGGCAGATCATCAAGATCATCCCATTCTAGACGTAGGGAACGCTCTCCTTCAAGACATTCACACTCTAGGAGAAGCAGGTCAAGAACATCCTCCCACCATCACAAATCATCTTCCCATAGGAAGGATAACCATCAAACCCGTCCTGCGGCTAATGCCTGCTGGGTATGCGGAGCACAGGCCCTCCCAAATAAACTAGCCTGCCAATCTTGTGCAGACGAAGCCACAAGAGACAGAGAATCAGGCACAGTAGAAGTGTCAAATATCATCAGAGATTCAGTAAAAGAATCAATATTAGAAGCTTCAGTCTCGGAACCAGTAAGGTTAACCCAGACAATATCGCCCTCAACCCCGTACATCCTGCAGGGGTCAGATGGTTCCGTGACGGAAGAAGAAACACCCTGTTCAGGTGGGTTTGATTTCTCCCTGATAGATCCTTTCACTAGATCAGTCAAAGAAGCTATTGGCTGGGATGAATCAAAAGAGACACCTCGCAATATCAGAAAATATTTCCCCAGCCTGAAGAATGATCCGGAAACATTCCCCTTCATTGATGAACTAGAAGAACTAATAAGAGATGAGTGGGAAAAACCTGACAAAAAACCGAGCATCAATAACAGGATAGCAAAACTACATCCATTAAGGGAACCGGCAGTAAATCCCCTCATTTCTGCCCCCATAGTAGACTCATCTTTAATGAGATTAGCAAGACACGTAACACTTCCTATAGAAGACGCAGTAACCTCCAGGGACGTCTTGGACAGGAAGATGGACCTTGAAATGAAAAAGGCCTACTCATCGGCCGGAGGCGCATGCAGACCAGCCATCGCTCTAGCAGCGGTCGGCAGAGCAATCACAAGCTGGACGTCAAATATTGAAAAGCTACTATTAGAAGCAACAGATCAAGATAGAATAGTCTCCGCACTACAGGAACTTAGTCTGGCAGGGGACTTCGTAGCCGAAGCTTCTGTCGACATCATTCGATCATCAGCTAGGTCAATGTTATCATCTGTTACGTCCAGAAGAGCACTATGGCTAAAACCATGGGTCGCAGACGGAACATCAAAGTCAAACTGGTGTAAAATACCGTATGACGGAACCAATTTATTCGGACCTAAATTGGACCTAGCAATATCCAAGGTCACAGGAGGAAAGTCTGGTCTAATACCATCAGACAGAAGACCAAAACAACAAAAACTCCCTCCCTTTAGAAGGAACTTACCCGAAAGGTATAGAGAAGCAAGATCGTACAAGCCAGGCAAGGACTTCAGACGCAATTGGAGAAATACCCAATCGTCCTATCTGAGGACGCAAAAGCCCAAACTGGCCATCACAGGGGAACAACAAAAGTCCTTTTGATGGATTGGTCACCCAACCCGTAACAGTGGGAGCAAGGCTCAAACTATTTACTCGGGTGTGGGAAGACCATATAAAGGATCCATGAACAATATCCACAATCCAGGAAGGACACAGATGGGGTTTCAAAACCAGAACCCCCAAAGACCACTTTCAAGTCACAAGGATCCCAGCATCCATAACCAAAAGAAGATTCCTAATCCAATATGTCTTGGAACTGATGCAGAAACAAGCAATAATCCAGGTACCCCTACACCAGAGAACCCAGGGTTTCTATTCCCCTCTCTTTCTCGTAAAGAAAAAGACAGGGGACCTCAGACCGGTGCTAGACCTAAAAAACCTCAACAGGTCAATCAAAGTAGAATCTTTCAAGATGGAGAGCCTCCAATCAATACTGCTAGCGATCAACATAAGAGACTGGATGTTATCGTAGATTTAACCGACGCTTATCTTCATATACCTATACACCAAGATTTTCAAAAATATCTGCGTTTCGCAATAGGACAACAACATTTCCAGTTCCGAAGCCTGCCGTTTGGGATATCAACAGCCCCCAGGACGTTTACAAAAGTTCTACTCCCCGTAATAGCCCATTTAAGAGAAAAAGGGCTCAGAGTCCATCACTATCTCGACGATATCCTTCTACTAGCCGACAATCGACAACAGATGCTACAACATCGAGAGATACTAACCTCCACCCTTCAGCACTTGGGTTGAATAATAAATTGGAAAAAAAGCAGCCTAGAACCAACCCAGACCATGATCTTTTTAGGCGCAGAAATCAACACCAATGCCAACACTGTGGGGCTACCACAGGAGAAGATAGATCCACTCATACACAGAATAAAAACAGTATTGGGAGCATCACATCTACGAGCCAGAACATGCCTGAGCATCCTAGGCACCATGTCTTCCACATTTCTGATGATCCAGTGGGCCCACAAGAACATTCCAAATTTTGTTCCTAAAACAATGGAACGGAACATCACTAACACAATGGATACGCATCAGCACATCGGTAAAACAATCAATGTGGTGGTGGACACGGATCGACAATCTGAAACGTCACCGACCCATTATTCACCCTCCGGTAGAAGTGGTCACATCAGACGCCAGCCTTCAAGGCTGGGGAGCACATTACCAAGAGTTGGCAGCACAAGGTCACTGGGCATTCCGTCCTCAAGGAGTGGTGTCGAATATCCTGGAACTCAGAGCCGCCTTCCAGGCACTTCTAGCGTTCAGACCATTCATCATAGGGAAGAACGTCACAATACGGATGGACAACAGGGTAGCAGTGAGCTACATTCGCAGACAAGGCGGAACACGAAGCAACTCCCTTATACAGGAGGTACGACCAATCATGGAATGGGCACAAGTTCACTTGAAAGATCTAAAGGCAATATATGTTCCAGCGACGCAGAATCAACTTGCAGACGACCTAAGCAGGCGCCATGTTTCAAACAACGAGTGGTCACTGAACCATCAAGTATTCTCCCTTATAACACAGAAATGGGGAATACCTGACATCGATCTGGCAGCAACACCATGGAACAACAAGTGCCAAAAATTCTTAACACGGACTCCCCATCCGACAGCGGAGGGGGTAGACTGCCTCCTACATCCCTGGGAATTCCACCTGGGATATATATTCCCTCCTGTTCCCCTAATAGCCAGATTCCTAGCCAGACTGAGGAACTCAACGTCTACAGTGATAGCGATAATCCCCTTCTGGCCGAGGAGGCCATGGTTTACGACCATTCTACAGCTGAGCATAGAAGACCCACTAACACTTCCAGTAACTCCAGACCTACTCTCACAAGGCCAGTTTCTTCACCCAGCACTAGTGATGAGCCGAACACCCCCGGGTTCGGTTCGCACCAGAACCCGCGAACGGACCGAAAGTTCGTACGAACATTAGAACCCTATTAAATACAATGGATGCGAACGTTCGAATTCTAAAGTGCTAATTATAACGACTATTATGCATGTTATTGTCCTAAAAAGGGTTTGGGAACCCGGGTTCTGCACCAGGGGACATGTATCAATGCAAAAAGAAGTTTTAAAAACGGTCGTTTTTCGGGAGCAGTCATTTTAATGATGCATAAAGTGAAAAAAAAAAAGTCAAATATTCCTTCAAATATCGTACCTGGGGGGTGTCTAAAGTATGCCTGTGAAGTGCCACGTGTTTCCCGTGTTTAGAACTGTCCCTGCACAAAATGACACTTCTAAAGGAAAAAAAAGCCATTTAAAACTGCTTGCGGCTTTAATGTAATGTCTGGTCCCGGTAATATGGATGAAAATCTTTAAGAAAAATGGCATAGCTACCCCATGACCCCCCCCCCTACTCCAGCCCATTACCAGCCCCTTTGGGTCTTGTATGGATATTAAGGGGAACCCCGCACATAAAATAAAAAAGGCCCTATATACTCTGAACAGCCGTATACAGGCGGTGCATACAAGACAGGGACTGTAGGTTTGTTCTTATGTAGAATCTGTTTGTAATTTTGAACAGGTACATTGTTTAAGTGTAGCTCCAGCCCAAAAATCTATTTTTAAACTTTTTGGAAAACATAGGTAAGGGTTATCACCCCTGTAACATTTGTTTTGCTGTCTGTGCCCCTGTTCAGAACATTTCACCTCACTTTCCGTCCCAATGACAACTGTTTTTGAAATGTGGTGTTTTTCTTGAAACAAGGATTGCTGATAAAGCATCAGTACAGAGGAGACACCTTTCTCCCATATTAATTCTTACAGGAGAGAATTTTCCTTCCAAGGGGTAGATTTCCTCTCACTTCCTGTTGTCTTCTTGCGTTTGCAAGTAGGAGTCGTTTGTAAGTTGGATGTTTGAAAGTAGGGACCTGCCGTATATACTCTGCAGAAATAGGCCCCTTAGTTGTTGGTGTTGGCACAACACTGTAAGCACTCACAGTTACTCTTGGTTGGTGCTGGAACGCCCTGCTGTCAACTATTATATCAGGAATTTTAATTACATATAATTGTTGAACAGTGGTAGTAAAAATTGGGCCTTTGATGGTGGTGCTGGTGCCACAACACTGTAAGCCCTGACAGTTACTCTTGGTGGGTGCAGCAATGGGCCCTGCTGTGAATTATTAGATCAAGAATTGTAATTGCATGCCCCTGTTGAACAGGGGCTGAAAAATTGGGCCTTTCGTGGTGGTGGTGGTGGTGGTGGTGTTGCCACAACACTGTAAGCCCTCAGAGTTACTCTTGGTGGGTGCAGGAATGGGCCCTGCTGTGAATTATTAGATCAAGAATTGTAATTACATGCCCCTTTTGAACAGGGGCTGAAAAATTGGGCCTTTTGTGGTGGTGGTGGTGGTGGCGTTGCCACAACACTGTAAGCCCTCAGAGTTACTCTTGGTGGGTGCAGCAATGGGCCCTGCTGTGAATTATTAGATCAAGAATTGTAATTACATGCCCCTGTTGAACAGGGGCTGAAAAATTGGGCCTTAGGCACTGGTGGCACAACACTACAACCCCTCACAGATACTGTACTTGGAGCACAGCAATGAGCCCTGTTGCAAAGTATTGCTTCAAAAATTGTAATGACACGCCCCTGTTAAACAGGGGCTGAAAAATTGGGCCTTAGGCACTGGTGGCACAACACTCCAACCCCTCACAGATACTGTACTTGGAGCACAGCAATGAGCCCTATGGCAAATTATTGCTAAAAAAATTGTAATTACACGCCCCTGTAAAACAGGGGCTGAAAAATTGGGCCTTAGCCACTGGTGGCGGCACCCATAAACAAAAATGATCTTCCAAGCTATCATCATCAATCGTATCATTGAGGACTCGGAGGAGGAGGATAGCCAGTCAACATAACAGCACAGGCACTCAGCATCAGCATCAGTCTTGAAGGGATGTGACATGTTAAAATCAATTAGTCTGTTATATCAGCATCAGGTGTGTGGTAGCTGGTGGTGATCCAAGACTGGTTCATCTTGATGAAAGTCAGTCGATCAACCGAGTCGGTGGACAGGCGCACCCTGTGATCCGTGACAAATCCTCCAGCAGCACTGAATGTGCGTTCCGAAAGAACGCTGGATGCAGGACAGGCCAGTAGCTCAATTGCATACTGTGCAAGCTCTGGCCAGTGATCCATCCTCAAGACCCAGTAAGCCAGAGGATTTTCGGTGGGGAAGGTGTCCAAGTCTGACCTTGCCCCTAGATATTCCTGCACCATGTTTATCAGACGCTGGCGATGGTTGCTGGAACCGATCATACTTTGGGGCTGCGGACTAAAGAATTGTCTGAACGCATCGGTCAGACGGCCACCTTCCCCACCGCTCCTTCTTTGACTGGCCGAAGCCTCAGCAACTCGTTGTCCAGGACCAGGAGTTTGTAACCTCCCAGTCTTCTTGAACGCGTTGCACAGACCTTTCTGCAAGGCCTCCCAGAGTTGTCTCATCCTCTGCTCCCTCTGCGACGGTAACATAAGGTCCGCAACCTTACCCTTGTACCGTGGATCAAGGAGAGTGGCCAGCCAGTAATGGTCCCTCTCCTTGATCCGAAGAATACGAGGATCCTTCCGCAGACTTTGCAGGATCAGGGAGGCCATGCAGCGTAGGTTTGCTGAGGCATTCGGTCCGGAGTCCTCTGGGTCACTAAGGACGACATGATCCGCAGCCACCTCCTCCCAGCCACGTACAAGTCCACTGGTTTCTTGGGACTGTAAATCATCCCTAAAAGACTGCTGCTGATGATGCTGAGTGCCAGCCTCCATCTCCATGCTGACACAATCCTCCTCCTCCTCCTCCTCCTCCTCCTCTTCCTGTGCGATGGGTGGGACAGAAGGAACACTGTCTGGGTAAAGGGGGCCTTGAGAGGCAAGGAAGTCCTCCTCTTCCTGCCTCTGTTCTGCCTCAAGTGCCCTGTCCATTATTCCACGCAGCGTGTGCTCCAACAGGTGGACAAGAGGTACAGTGTCACTGATGCATGCACTGTCACTGCTCACCATCCTCGTGGCCTCCTCAAATGGTGCCAGGACAGTGCATGCATCCCTGATCATGCCCCACTGGCGTGGAGAAAAAAAACCAAGCTCCCCTGACCCTGTCCTGGTGCCGTAGTCGCACAGGTACTCATTGATGGCCCTCTGCTGCGTGTGCAGCCGCTGCAGCATGGCCAACGTTGAGTTCCACCTGGTGGGCATGTCACATATAAGGCGGTTCTTGGGCAGGATCAACTCCTTTTGCAGCTCAGCCAGGCGAGCACTGGCATTATAAGATCTGCGGAAATGCACACAGACTTTCCTGACCTGCCTCAGGACATCCTGTAAGCCCGGGTAGCTGCCCAAGAACCGCTGCACCACCAGGTTAAGGACGTGAGCCACACAGGGCACATGGGTCAGTTGTCCCTGTCGGAGGGCGGAGAGGAGGTTGGTGCCATTGTCGCAAACCACCATTCCTGGCTTAAGCTGGCGTGGCGTCAACCACCTCTCGGCCTGGCCCTGCAGAGCAGACAGGACCTCTGCCCCAGTGTGGCTTCTGTCCCCCAAACACACCAGCGCAAGCACGGCATGGCATCTTTTTGCCTGCGTACTTGCGTAGCCCCTTGAACAGCTACGGAGCACCGCTGGTTTAGAGGACAAACCACAGGAAGAGGCCATGGAGGAAGAAGAAGAGGAGGGGGTGGAGGAGAGAGGTGTGTCACAACCAGTAGTAGCATTTTGGAGGCGTGGCGGTGGAACAAACTCCAACACTACTGCACCTTGTCCTGCATCCTTCCCAGCTGCCAAAAGAGTGACCCAATGGGCCGTGAAAGAAAGGTAACGTCCCTGTCCATGCCTGCTGGACCATGAGTCAGCGGTAATATGCACCTTACCGCTGACCGCCCTGTCCAGCGAGGCCAAGACATTGCCTTCCACATGCCGGTAGAGAGCCGGAATAGCCTTCCGTGAGAAAAAGTGGCGTTTGGGAACCTGCCACTGAGGAACCGCACATTGCACAAACTCACGGAAGGGGGCCGAGTCTACCAACTGAAAAGGCAGCAGTTGAAGCGCTAGCAATTTAGCCAAGCTAGCATTCAACCGCTGGGCATGTGGATGGCTGGGAGTGAACTTCTTTCGACGGTCCAGCAGCTGGGGCAGGGAAATTTGCCTGCTAGAATCGGACGTCGGTGTACTGCTAGCAGAGTGGCCGCAACTACTTGGCTGTGACACACCTAATTCTACACCTTCATTCCTCTCAGTGCATGTTTCAGAGAGGACTGAAGTTATAGTGGGGTTGGAGATCCCAGCTGATGCGGTGCAAGGAGAGGTCCGCTTTGTTCTTTGGTGTGGGTCTTTGAGGTAGGCTTGCCAACGAGCTGCATGGCAGGTCAACATATGTCTGGTCAGGCATGTGGTACCCAAGCGGCTGATGTTTTGGCCACGCGATATACGCTTGAGACATATGTTGCAAACAGCAGCTGTGCGATCTGATGCACTAGCCTCAAAAAAGGCCCACACCAAAGAACTTTTTGAATGACGGGCAGAGGCAGCGCCCTGCACAGGCGGAGCTCTGCGGTGTGATTCCGTCGGTGTACTGCCCTTACGCTGGCCACCAAAGGGCATCCTGCCTCGTTGGAGATGTGCCTCCTCCTCATCCTCCTCCTCCTCCTCTCTCCTATTAGGCACCCACGTGGAGTCAGTGACCTCATCATCCCCTCCCTCCTCATCACTGGAGCCAATCTGGCAGTATGCTGCAGCTGCTGGAACATGACTGCCAGATTGGTGTCCTTCTTGAGCATCCCCTCTGTCTGCTCTCACGCTACTGCCTTCCTGTAGCTGGGTTTCATCATCAGACCCTTCGAAACGCTGGGCATCCTCCTGGAGCATGTACCCAACACTGTGCTCAAACAGTTCGGGGGACTCCTCAGGAGGAGGACATGGTGGGTCTAGGGAAGGAGTGACTGATGATGAGTCTGACATTGATACCAGGGAAGAGGACGCTTTGGCAGCTGCTTTGCCAGTACCCTGAGCCTGGGTGAGAGAGGATGAGGAGGAGGAGGAGGGCTTGGTCATCCACTCTACCAAGTCTTCGGCATGATGTGGCTCAACATGTCCAGCTGCCGAAAAGAAGGACAAGCGTGTCCCATGGCCATGTGCTGATGACAATGCACCGCGTCCACGACCAGCACTGTTGCCCCCAGACACAGAGCCTGCTTGCCCTCTTTTATTGCCTCCTGACTGTCTGTCTCTCCTTGTTTGCCTTCCAGACATTCTAATAGATGGCCTGCAGGGAGATGGGAAAAAAGCAATAAGGGCTACCTTCAGGTGTCCTTCTCTGTCCCTTTACTTAAGGATTTCTAAATATGGTTGAGGATGATTGCTTTCGCACAGAATAGCACAACGACAATTTCCCTGACTGTCCAAAAAACAAGGATTTCAAAGATGGTTGATGAGGAATGCTTTAGCACAGTATAGCACAAGGAGAATTTCCCTCACTGTCCTTCCCTGTCCCTAGAAACAAGGATTATCACAGTGAAAGAAACTGACACTCTTCCTACCTATAGTTTTCTGTCCCTAGAAAAAATGTTTTTTTAAAGACGGTTGATGATCAATGCTTTAGCACACTATAGCACAAGGAGAATTTCCCTCACTGTCCTTCCCTGTCCCTAGAAACAAGGATTATCACAGTGAAAGAAACTGACACTCTTCCTACCTATAGTTTTCTGTCCCTAGAAAAAAATGTTTTTTTAAAGACGGTTGATGATCAATGCTTTAGCACACTATAGCACAAGGAGAATTTCCCTCACTGTCCTTCCCTGTCCCTAGAAACAAGGATTATCACAGTGAAAGAAACTGACACTCTTCCTACCTATAGTTTTCTGTCCCTAGAAAAAATGTTTTTTTAAAGATGGTTGATGATCAATGCTTTAGCACACTATAGCACAAGGAGAATTTCCCTCACTGTCCTTCCCTGTCCCTAGAAACAAGGATTATCACAGTGAAAGAAACTGACACTCTTCCTCCCTATAGTTTTCTGTCCCTAGAAAAAATGTTTTTTTAAAGACGGTTGATGATCAATGCTTTAGCACACTATAGCACAAGGAGAATTTCCCTCACTGTCCTTCCCTGTCCCTAGAAACAAGGATTATCACAGTGAAAGAAACTGACACTCTTCCTACCTATAGTTTTCTGTCCCTAGAAAAAATGTTTTTTTAAAGATGGTTGATGATCAATGCTTTAGCACACTATAGCACAAGGAGAATTTCCCTCACTGTCCTTCCCTGTCCCTAGAAACAAGGATTATCACAGTGAAAGAAACTGACACTCTTCCTACCTATAGTTTTCTGTCCCTAGAAAAAATGTTTTTTTAAAGATGGTTGATGATCAATGCTTTAGCACACTATAGCACAAGGAGAATTTCCCTCACTGTCCTTCCCTGTCCCTAGAAACAAGGATTCGCACAGTAAAACACACTGACACTCTCCCTACCTATAGTTTTCTGTCCCTAGAAAAAATGATTTTTTAAAGACGGTTGATGATCAATGCTTTAGCACACTATAGCACAAGGAGAATTTCCCTCACTGTCCTTCCCTGTCCCTAGAAACAAGGATTATCACAGTGAAAGCAACTGACACTCTTCCTACCTATAGTTTTCTGTCCCTAGAAAAAATGTTTTTTTAAAGACGGTTGATGATCAATGCTTTAGCACACTATAGCACAAGGAGAATTTCCCTCACTGTCCTTCCCTGTCCCTAGAAACAAGGATTATCACAGTGAAAGAAACTGACACTCTTCCTACCTATAGTTTTCTGTCCCTAGAAAAAATGTTTTTTTAAAGATGGTTGATGATCAATGCTTTAGCACACTATAGCACAAGGAGAATTTCCCTCACTGTCCTTCCCTGTCCCTACAAACAAGGATTATCACAGTGAAAGAAACTGACACTCTCCCTACCTATAGTTTTCTGTCCCTAGAAAAAATGTTTTTTTTAAAGACGGTTGATGATCAATGCTTTAGCACACTATAGCACAAGGAGAATTTCCCTCACTGTCCTTCCCTGTCCCTAGAAACAAGGATTATCACAGTGAAAGAAACTGACACTCTTCCTACCTATAGTTTTCTGTCCCTAGAAAAAATGTTTTTTTAAAGACGGTTGATGATCAATGCTTTAGCACACTATAGCACAAGGAGAATTTCCCTCACTGTCCTTCCCTGTCCCTAGAAACAAGGCTTATCACAGTGAAAGAAACTGACACTCTTCCTACCTATAGTTTTCTGTCCCTAGAAAAAATGTTTTTTTAAAGATGGTTGATGATCAATGCTTTAGCACACTATAGCACAAGGAGAATTTCCCTCACTGTCCTTCCCTGTCCCTAGAAACAAGGATTATCACAGTGAAAGAAACTGAAACTCTTCCTACCTATAGTTTTCTGTCCCTAGAAAAAATGTTTTTTTAAAGATGGTTGATGATCAATGCTTTAGCACACTATAGCACAAGGAGAATTTCCCTCACTGTCCTTCCCTGTCCCTAGAAACAAGGATTATCACAGTAAAACACACTGACACTCTCCCTACCTATAGTTTTCTGTCCCTAGAAAAAATGATTTTTTAAAGATGGTTGATGATCAATGCTTTAGCACACTATAGCACAAGGAGAATTTCCCTCACTGTCCTTCCCTGTCCCTAGAAACAAGGATTATCACAGTGAAAGAAACTGACACTCTTCCTACCTATAGTTTTCTGTCCCTAGAAAAAATGTTTTTTTAAAGATGGTTGATGATCAATGCTTTAGCACACTATAGCACAAGGAGAATTTCCCTCACTGTCCTTCCCTGTCCCTAGAAACAAGGATTATCACAGTAAAACACACTGACACTCTCCCTACCTATAGTTTTCTGTCCCTAGAAAAAATGATTTTTTAAAGATGGTTGATGATCAATGCTTTAGCACACTATAGCACAAGGAGAATTTCCCTCACTGTCCTTCCCTGTCCCTAGAAACAAGGATTCGCACAGTAAAACACACTGACACTCTCCCTACCTATCCTTCTCTTTCCCTAAACTAAAGGAATCCAGGTTAAGCAAGAAAAAAAAAATGTCACTGTCCCTGCCTATGCTTCTCTTTCCCTGCTCCGGAACACACTACACTAGGCCGCCGTGCTGGCGGCCTTTTATAGTGTGGGGCGTGTACTAAACACCCTCAGCAATAATTGGCCACAGGCATCCTGCCTGTGGCCAATCATTGCTCTCCTCGCTGCCGGCGCTGTGATTGGCCAAGCATGCGGGGTCACAGTGCATGCTTGGCCAATCACAGCGCCTGGATGACACTGCGATGGCGTAGTGCATTGTGGGCCGTTCGCGTCACTCGAATTAGGCGCGAACGGCCCAAATCGTTCGATCTTCGTCGAACGATCGAACAGCCGATGTTCGAGTCGAACGTATGTTCGACTCGAACACCGAGCTCATCCCTACCCAGCACCAGAGAAACTCCATCTGACGGCCTGGAAGTTGAGAGGGGGAGGCTACTAAACCAGGGATGCTCCCTAAGAGTAGTGGCCACATTACAACAGGCCAGGAAGAAATCAACTAACGGGGTGTATAGCAAGGTTTGGAAAAAAAATCACCGCACTAGCACGTCAGCAGTCATGGGACCCGATGTCTCCTACGGTAGCACAAATTCTCGAATTCCTCCAACTAGGCCTAGACAGGGGCCTAAGTTCAAGCACCTTAAAAGTCCAAACATCCGCTTTATCGGCCATGACGGGAACCAAATGGGCATTTAACCCTCTTGTAGTCCAGTTCCAAAGAGCATGCCTCAAGATAAGACCACCAAGAAAACCGTCATTCCCAACCTGGGACCTGTCTATAGTTCTGGACACCTTGTCAAAAAACCCCTTCTTTCCTCTAACGGAGATATCTTTGGGAGATTTAACACAAAAGGTAACATTCTTGATTGCGATGACCTCAGCAAAAAGGGTGTCCGAACTACAAGCACTATCCATGAAGGAGTCTCACCTGACCTTCTACCCCGACAGGGTCGTCTTAAGACTATCGGAACAATTCATACCAAAAGTAGCATCTGCATTTCATTTCAACCCAGAAATCAGCCTACCAGTTCTTCTCACTAACCAAGGAACTCCACATCCACTGGATATCAAGTCCAATATATTATCATACCTAGAAGCGACTAACCCATCCAGGAAGTCGGAAAACTTACTTATAATACCAAACGGACCTAAGAAAGGCCAAGCAGCTTCATCTCGAACAATAGCAAGTTGGCTAGTTAGAATCATCAAGAAGGCATACGCAATCCAACACCTTCCGATACCCGACGATCTGAAAGCTCACTCGACCAGGGCAGTGGCAACATCCTGGGCAGCATACTGCAGAGTGTCACCAGAGACGATATGTAAGGCGGCTACCTGGTCTTCCAGAACCACGTTCATGTCTCATTACAGAATAGACCCGGCATGTTTAACGACGACGGAATTTGGGAGAGCAGTGATTCAAACTAACTCTTCCATATCTTGTAAATAAAAAACAAAAAAAAAAAACACACACATGCATTCAAAAACACCCACCCTTGTTGCGAGTTATTTCCCAGCGTGTGTGCTGCCATGATGCGTCAGGAAAATGGAAAATTGTATACTTACCTTTCGCTAATTTTCCTTTCCTGACGCATCCAATGGCAGCACACAAATACCCACCCGTATGAGGTAATATATACCGAGAATGAGGCGGGGGACTCCTCTTCAAACACTTATAGCTAAGCAGTCCTATCAGGTTGTGGGGGCGGAGTCACAACCCAGCGTGTGTGCTGCCATTGGATGCGTCAGGAAAGGAAAATTACCGAAAGGTAAGTATACAATTTTCCATTTTTCAGTCGCAGCAGCGGCCACTATTTGTCACTGGTGGTAATATTTTATTTTATTTTATTTTACATTTCATTTGACTTGTGAAGTAGTTTTTTCTTTACATTATGTTATACTTAGGCCCCTTTCACACTGAGGCGCTTTGCAAGCGCTATTGCGCTAAAAATAGCGCCTGCAATGCTCCCCAAAAAGCCGCTCAATTGTATCCAGTGTGAAAGCCCGAGGGCTTTCACACTGGAGCGTTGCGCTTGCAGGAGGGTCAAAAAACTCCTGCAAGCCGCATCTTTGAGGCGCGATAGGAGCGGTAAAAATACCACTCCTATAGCGCCCCTACCCATTGAAATCAATGGGGTAGCACCTCCAAAACGCCCGCAAAACGCTGCAAAGAGGCGTTATTGAGGGCGTTTTTAACCCATTTTTATCCCCCCCGCTAGCGCCCGCAAATTGCGGCAAAAAATACGGTATATCGGCGCTAAAAATAGCACCGCTATACCACCAGCGCATCCAGCGCCTCAGTGTGAAAGTAGCCTTACCTCCACTGTGCAGCTCGTTTTGCACAGAGTGGCCCCGAACCTGGTCTTCTGGGGTCCCTCGGCGGCTGCTGTCTCGGCTCCTCCCCGCAAGAACTTTCCACCTTCATGCGAGCTCGCATAGTGGTGAGTTCTTGCGGGCGCGCTCCCGTGATACAGCCGGCGGCCATAGCCGCTCACTGTATCACTTGGCCCCGCCCCCGGCGCTCCGTGACATTGGATATGATTGACAGCAGCACGAGCCAATGGCTGCGCTGCTTTCAATCAATCAATGAATGAGCCAAGAAGCCGACCGAGAAGCAAGCACGTTCACGACGCGGGACTTTTGAGGGGTCACGTAAGTAAACGGGGGGGCTGGGGGGGCCGCTAATCCACAGATGTTTTTTCACCTTAATGCATAGACATGAACCTTTACAACCCCTTTAAGGTTGCCTACCCCTCGAGTATTCAATTTCTCGTTTGCAGGGAACAGTTTTGTTTTGAATATGTATTTAAGTAACAGTGTCACTTCGACAATGGAATTTCTTTCTCTCATTTACAAGAATATATTGGAGTCTTGTGGTTAGGAACTTGCTCTTCTGTATAAAACATTTTTGTTGGGTTTTAGAAATGAAATACAGAAATGAAATTAAAAGAATACAATAAAGCAGACAAAATAAGAACCCTGCAAGCAAGGTATGAAAGACCAGTACAAAATAGAAACAAAAGGTACAATATTTGACTGCATGTAACAAAAATATAATCACCTTGTATGTCAATTGTAATAAATAATAAGAAAGAAAAAAACAACTGCAGAATATAAATTAATGGCGGCCAACAAAATATAATCGAAGGAAAACGAATACAAGGAAAAGGGTGCTTAACCACTTCAGCCCCTGAAGATTTGCCCCCTTCATGACCAGGATTTTTTTGGCGATACGGCACTGCGTTGCTTAAACCACTTAAAGGAACACTAAAGGTTCCGTTTTTTTTTTTTTTAAATAACAAACATGTTATACTTACCTCCACTGTGCAGCTCGTTTTGCACAGAGTGGCCCCGATCCTGGTCTTCTGTGGTCCCTCGGTGGCTGTTTCAGCTCCTCCCCGCAAGGACTACACACCATAATGCGAGCTCGCATGGTGTGGAGTTATTGCGGGCGCGCTCCCGTGATACAGCGGCGGCCATAGCCGCCCGACTGTATCACTCGGCCCCGCCCCCCGGCGTGCCGCGTCATTGGATGTGATTGATAGCAGCGCCAGCCAATGGCTGCGCTGCTTTCAATCCATCCAGTGTAGCCAATCAACGGCCGGGCTGAGGAACTCAGAGGATGACGGGAGCGAGCGCGGGACTTTCGAGGGGCCAGGTAAGTAAAACGGGGGCTCTGGGGGGGGGGGGGCGGTATTGTCGAATGTTTTTTCACCTTAATGCATAGGATGCATTAAGGTGAAAAAACATGTACCTTTACAACCCCTTTAAGGACCGCCGCCTGTATATTTACGTCGGCAGAGCGGCACGGACAGGCATAAGAACGTACAGGTACGTCCCCTTTAAGATGCCTGCGCATGGTCGCGTGCGCGACGCCGGTGGCGCGTTCGCAACCCAGCCGCTTTCTCCGTGAGCCCGACCGTGGGTCCCACAGACTCGATCGCCGTGGGGATACCCACGATCGTCTCACGGAGAGATAGAGCGGGGAGATGCTAATGTAAACAAGCATCTCCCCGCTCTGCCTAGTGACAATGACACTGATCTCCACTGTAATTGGGAGCGGAGATCAGTGTCATGTCACACACAGCCCACCCCCCCCCCCCCTACAGTAAGAAGCACTCCCTAGGAAACACTTAACCCCTACAGCGTCAACTAGTGGTTAACCCCTTCACTGCCCGTGTCATTTTCACAGAAACCAGTGCATTTTTATAGCACTGATCGCTGTAAAAATGACATTGGTCCCAAAAATGTGTTAAAAGGGGGCAGCACAGTGTGTACGACTGTGTGTCCCAAGAGTGTCGAGACCCTACGGGGAAAAATGACCGCACCAGCCAAGCAGACACTGGCTGAAAAAGCACCTAGAGGCGATTCAGTTCGCATGTGTAGCACTCACTATACAAGTCACTCATTCATTCAAAAGTGTTCGATGTGTCCGCCATAATGTCGCAGTCACGATAAAAATCGCAGATCGCCGCCATTACTAGTAAAAAAAAATAATAATAATAAAAATGCCATAAAACTATCCCCTATTTTGTAGACGCTATAACTTTTGCGCAAACCAATCAATAAACGCTTATTGCGTTTTTTTTTTTTTTTACCAAAAATATGTAGAAGAATACGTATCGGCCTAAACTGTGGAATTTTATTTTTTTATATATATTTTTTGGGGGATATTTATTATAGCAAAAAGTTAAAAATATTGCATTTTTTTCAAAATTGTCGCTCTATTTTTGTTTATAGCGCAAAAAATAAAAACCGCAGAGATGATCAAACACCACAAAAAGAAAGCTCTATTTGTGGGAAAAAAAGGACGTCAATTTTGTTTGGGTATAGCGTCGCACGACCGCACAATTGTCAGTTAAAGCGACGCAGTGCCGAATTGCAAAAAGTGGCCCGGTCTTTGACCAGCAAAATGTGGTTAACTGACAATTGCACGGTCGTGCGACGTTGCACCCGAACAAAATTTACGTCCTTTTTTTCCACAAATAGAGCTTTCTTTTGGTGGTATTTGATCACCTCTATATTATAATTTTATAATAAAAAAAAAAAAAACGACAATTTTGAAAAAAAAAAAGCAATATTTTTAACTTTTTGCTATAACACATATTCCTAAAAAATAAATAAATAATTCTTCATCAGTTTAGGCCAATATGTATTCTTCTACTGTGTTTCCCCGAAAATAAGCCCGGGTCTTAAAAATAATTTTGGCAACAAAAGACACAGTAGGGCTTATTTTCGGGGTAGGTCTTACCATGTAATGCGCTGTCTTCTCTCCCCCTCTCCCTCCCTGCCTGTCAGGAATCCCCAGTGTGAGTTAAAATGCTTGTAAAATCCTATCACCCACTCTATTACATTATTATATAATGTACAATGTGTGTGTTTCTGTAATATAATTGTGCCAAATACCTTCATTATAGCGCCGCTCTGCGCTTCTGTGACCCGCCGGAGCTCTCTTCCCCACAATTATATTACAGAAACACACACATTGTACATTATATACCACTGTAATAGAGTGGATTCTAGGATTTTACAAGCATTTTAAACTAGGGCTTATATTGCAGCTCTCCTGGAAAATAACGCTAGGTCTTATTTTCGGGGTGGGTCTTATTTTCGGGGATACACGGTACATATTTTTGGTAAAAGAAAATTGCAATAAGTGTATAGTGATTGGTTTGCGCAAAAAGTTATAGTGTCTACAAACTAGGGGATAGATTTATGCGATTTTTATTATATATATATATTTTTTTACAAGTGATGACAGTGATCAGCGTTTTTAGCAGGACTGCGACATTGCGACAGACAGATCGGACACTATTAAAACTTTTTTGGGACCATTGACATTTATACAGCGATCAGTGCGATAAAAATGCACTGATTACTGTGTAAATGTCACTGGCAGGGAAGGGGTTAAAACGGAGTTCCGCCTGAATTTTTATTTTTTTAAAGTCAGCAGCTACAAATACTGCAGCTGCTGACTTTTAAAATAAGGACACTTACCTGTCCAGGGAGCCTGCGATGTCCTCGCCCGAAGCCTACCCATCCCTCGGCTCCAGTTGGAGGCCCCGGCATCTTCCGTAAGGGCTTCACTGTCTGGTTCAGTCTGGTTCCCTACTGCGCATGCGCGAGTCGAGCTGTGCTTTCTGAGTGGTCCCTTCTATCTTCTGGGACCTGTGTGTCTCCCAGAAGACAGTGGGGGAAGGGGGGGGGGGGGGGCGGAGGAGGGGCCAGACATGGCGTAGATCGCTGTGGATTTTGCGGTGATCTTTTGCCAGAAGTGGGAGCAAATACCTGGATTAGACAGGTCCCCCTGGCCACGTGCATCAACTCCCCCGCCCTGTAGCGGGGGGGGACGGGGACGGAGGAGGGACCAGACATGACGTAGGTCGCCGTGGATTTTGCAGTGATCTTTTGCCAGAAATGGGAGCAAATACCTGGATTAGACAGGTCCCCCCTCCCCCCTGAAAGGTGCCACATGTGACACCGGAGGGGGGGGAGGAACCAGATTAGCAGAAGTTCAATTTTTGAGTGGAACTCCGCTTTAACACTAGGGAGCGATTAAGGGGTTAAATGTGTTCCCTGGGAGGTGTTTCTAACTGTGGGGGGGGAGGGGACTGACTTGGAGTGCAGAGAGATCGCTGATCCTGATTAAGGATGAGCTCTGGGGGGGGCGTGGCCTGGACCGACATGTGAGAGGACATAGCTCTCACAGCTCCTGAGCTTGATCCGTTACCGATCCTCCCTCAGCCACATAACCGGTCTCCTGCGACTATATGCAGCAAGCTGCTGATCCCGGGATCACAGGGGAACCTCCACCAGCCCTCTGCACCAGAGGAATGACCCGGAAAAATCTGTCTGACATGGGTCCCGATTTTCAAGATGGCGCCGCCGCGTCCACAGTGAAGGGGACCCCACGAGGAGCTGACAGGGGGAAGGAGCTGGGACCCAAAGGACAGAGGCAGCCCAAGAGTCAGGGTAAGGATGCACCTAAAGATATGGTGTATTACACCCAGAAAATGAATGGGCTGATGGGGACAGAGGAGGCTGGACACTCGCAGCACATAGAGCATGCTTCACATGACACGCAGGCTGGGGCAGCCATCTTGACTGCACACAGTGAGCAAGATGAGAATAATCACTTTGGATCTGAGGCCTCTGAGAATGGTGAACAGGACACTTCTGGGACTGCTCAGCCTACACTGGCAGACATCTTCAGGGCAGTTAACATTGGCAATGCCTCGGTAGCCACAATGAGAGAGGAACTGTCGCTGCTGCGACAAGATATGCAAAAAATGCGGGAACGCACCACTGCAGTGGAAAGTAGGGTGAGTGAAATTGAGGATTGTTTACCCCCATTGAGAGAGATGCCAAGGCCGCTTATCAACTTGCGAGGGAGGCTATTGACAGAGCAGAAGATTTTGAGAACCGCCTCAGGAGGAATAACATTCGCATTGTGGGGCTCCCTGAAAAGGTGGAGGGTAGGGATCCCACAGCATATGTGGAGGGCTGGTTACTGGACATTTTTGGAAAGAATGCCTTTTCCCCTCTGTTTGCGGTGGAGCGCGCTCACAGGGTGCCATCTCGCCCCACTCAACCTGGGGGGCCCTCCAGGTCAATACTAGCAAGACTGCTGCATTATAGGGACAGGGAAACAGTGCTCCGACTCGCACGGGAACGGGCCAACATACAACATCATGGAACCAGAGTGTCCTTTTATCCTGATTTCTCGGCTGAGGTGCAGAAACGCCGGGCAAAGTTTTTTGATATAAAGCGCAGGCTCCGACAGATGCAGCTCCCTTATGCTATGTTGTACCCGGCTAAGCTACGAGTGATAGTCCGGGGCCAGGCACAGTTTTTTGAGTCCGCTAAGGAGGCAGTTAACTGGCTGGACCGTAACGAACAAGCCCTGAGGCGGCGTGACCAGAATGGAGAGGAGGAATGATGAAGTCCGCACGGTTCCTGGGATGATCTGATCTGGTGGGGAGACTTTGTTCTGATCTTATCCGGATAAACCCTGGCTGAGGGACATTATCTTGCATCATATCAAGACAAGAGCTTCAGACATCGTCAACGTGGATTTACAAATTGCGTACTTGAGAGACCCCCCGAGTGCGTTTCCGGGGGAACACGGTTGTCCTGCCCTGTTGACAGGACATGGTTATAAGTTACTGGAGGGGATTGCTTGTTGCCTCCTCTGCTTTTCTTTTTCTCTTTTTTCTTTTCACTTTTTTGATGAGCGGCATGACGGCAATGCTTCTCAGGTGGGCACTATGACTGATCCATATACACTTCTTCATGACCTGATAATCTATTCCAGAACTGCCAGACTTCTGGGCCTGGTGACATTTTCCATGTTTGTTCCTATGTTTAACTTTGTCAAATGGCAGGGATTCCTATAGTATCGTGGAATGTGAGGGGACTTCATTCCCCCCTCAAGAGAACTATGGTGCGTATGTGCCTTAAAAAGTTTCAGTCTGGGATATTCTGCTTCCAAGAAACACATTTGACGCAGGAGACAGTGGGGTGTATACAGTATAATTGGGTGACTAAAGCTTACCACTCCACTCACACCTCGTATTCTAGAGGGGTAAGTGTTTTGATCCACGGCTCCCTGGACTACCAAGAGATGGACAGTTTAATCGATCCTGAGGGTCGATTTGTGTTTCTACATTGCAGATTGGGTGCCTTAACATGTGTAATTGCTGGAGTATATATCCCCCCCCTTTCACGGCGGTGGTGCTGAGGGCCTTGATATCCTACTTGGATGATAGGCCGGAGGTACCGCTGCTAGTGATTGGGGACTTTAATTGTTGTTTGGACCTCTCGCTGGATAGACACCCGGCCGTAAGAGCCTCTGCCCTCTCCAGGGGTACCCCCCTGGCGCGGTTGTTGCAAGAGGTGGGCTGGGTGGATGTTTGGCGACACCGTCACCCGGGGGTAAGACAGTATTCATGTTTTTCCAAATCGCATGGCAGTCTGTCTAGGATTGACTTGGTGGTGGGAAATGCAGACGTGCTCCAATATGTAGACGCTATGGAATACAGGCCCCGTAGTGTGTCAGACCATTCCCCATTGATAGTGCACCTGGTGGTTTCTCAACCGGTGGCGCTCCCAAGGTCACCGTGGAAATTCAATGCGTTCTGGCTGAAACTATTTAAATCCCCTGAAATTATAGAGGAGAGCATGTGTGGGTTTTTCATTGCTCAGGACCCTGAGGGTCCCTGTATGCAGCAGTGGGAGGCCTTTAAGGCATTTTTGAGGAGGATTTTGACCACTGAAATGACTAAAGTGAAAAGAGATTCTTCTGCCTTTGTAGTGGAGCTGGAGAATAGGGTGAAGGAACTTGAACAACGCTTTGTCATGGACCCATCTGACTCGGCAAGGGAGGAGTGGCAAGCTGCTCAGTCAGCTTACGAGCGGGTGCTCTCCTCAACTGCCGAGAAAAAACGTTTTTTTACCAAACAGGCCTTCTTTGAGGAGGGGGAGAAAACGGGGCGCTTGTTGGCTAGAATAGCAAATGCCCAGCAGAGGTCTCCAACTATAGGGACTATTAAATCCAAGGCTGGGCCGCTGGTCAGATCCCCGGAACTTATCATGCAGGAGTTGGCGGGGTTTTATGAGGAGTTGTACCGCCCCGGCACAGCCTATGATCGGGCGGATCTGGACCGGTACTTAACTGAGCTGAACTTCCCTAGGCTTAATGCGGGACAGAAGGTGGAGTTAGATGCGCCTCTTACGGTGGAGGAATTGCAGGAGGCAGTGGGCCTGTTCCCTAATTGTAAGGCACCAGGGGAGGACGGGATTCCCATGGAAGTATACAAGCAGCATGCGGAAGTATTGCTACCACGCTTATTGAGGGTGTTTAACGCTGCCTTGGAGGTGGGAGTCCTTCCACCTTCTATGGCAAAGGCCAATATTGTATTGCTCCTTAAACCAGGTAAGGACCCGGTTGAACCTGGGTCATACAGGCCAATCTCCTTGTTACAATGCAATATTAAAATTCTTGCGAAAGTGCTAGCAATGCGACTCAATAAGGTTATAGCCTCCCTCATACACGAAGACCAGGCGGGGTTTATGCCAAATAAATCCACGGCCATTAACCTGCGGCGGTTATTTTTGAATATGCAATCGGACGTCGATAATCCGGGAAGCAGGGCCCTGCTGTCCTTAGATGCCACTAAGGCATTTGACAGTATTGATTGGACATACTTGTGGGCGGTGCTGGAGCGTTTTGGATTTGGCGAAGCATATATAGCGTGGGTGCGCCTCCTGTACAGCAGACCTGAGGCTGCTATTCGGGCCTTCAGTTTCCTGTCACAGGATTTTGCATTGAGGAGGGGGACGAGGCAAGGATGCCCGCTGTCCCCTCTGCTCTTTGCATTGGCTATTGAACCCCTGGCCATGGAGATAAGGGCGAATGAGCGCATTGTGGGATTTTGCTATGGGCCCCTGCAGGAGAAGATAATGCTATACGCAGATGACACCCTGCTTATGCTGGGAGATACTGACGAGTCCCTGCGGGAGGCCATGGCAACCATTACAAAATTTGGGGTTTACTCAGGCTTACAAATTAACTGGTCAAAATCTGCCCTGTTACTGTTAGACGGGGATGCCACACAGGCGATAGCCCCATCGTGCCCTATCCCAGTCACTACTTCCTTTAAATACTTGGGGATTCAGATCACTTCTAACCCGAGGGATTTTAGCCGGTTGAATATCTCGCCCCTGCTTCAGAGGTTTAGGGAGAGAGTTAGGACGTGGAACGGCCTTCACATGTCGGTGGCGGGCAAAGTAAATTTGGTGAAGATGATCCTTATGCCTCAATTACTCTACTGTCTTCACAATGCCCCGGTAGTGGTCCCTTTAAAATTTTTTAGAATGGTTAACTCCATCTTTCGTACTTTAATATGGAAGAATAAACCCCCGAGGATAGAATTAGAACATCTTCAAAGGCCTAAGGACGATGGCGGGCTGGCACTGCCCAACCCGTGGTTGTACTACCTGGCTGCCCAGTTACAGCACCTGGTGGGGTGCTTTGGGACTGAGCCGGCTGGTTCTTCCCGGGCACTCATGCTCCGCACAATAGATGCAGGTCCCATCCCTCTGGCACTGGAGGCCCTGGCATTTGCCAGGCCGAATAAGAAGTATCCTATGTACAACCTTATACAAAAAGTGTGGAATAAGTGCAAGTATATACAACAGGCCGAGGGGTACACTGAATATAGCCCTCTCTGGCATAATGAGACTTATACGGAACTGGCTAAGTTGCAGGGAGGGGCTAGATGGATAGCACACGGGATTACCCATGTTAAGCACGTCTTTAAGAACGGTATTCTTAGGACATTTGCGGATCTGCAGGCGGAGTTTGGCCTGCCGTCCCCAATGTTCTTCCAATATCTGCAACTTCAGCATGCGGTTGGAGCACAGAGTAGATCTTCAGAGTGGCACTTGTCTCCAACTCCTGTATTCGGCCTCATCAGAGATGCTGTGACCTCGAAGGGATTTATTTCCCAAAGCTACAATATCCTTTTACAATACTTCCTGGGGCAGCATCCCCTGAAGGTGAGGGAGCGGTGGGAGAGAGATGTGGGTCAAATGGACGGGGAGGAGTGGGAGGAGATATTTCAGGGGGTAAGTGTATGCTCTTTAAATGTGGCCCAGCGGCTCACGCAACTGTATATTATTCTGAGGGTATACTACACGCCGCATAGACTACAGCTGATGGGGTTGCAGACGGATGGTACCTGTACCAGATGTAAGAGGGACCATGGGGATCTTATTCACCTCCTGTGGCACTGCCCCAAACTGCATTTATATTGGAATGAGGTGGTAACTGTGGTCAATTCTGTGTTCCAGATATCTTTACCAGTAGATCCCAAGGTATGCCTCTTGGGGGTGGTGGAAGAGCATGTGATAGAAGCGCATCCTGGGGAAGCAGTTCAGAGGGTGATGTTCCAAGCCAGGAGGCTGATTATGTTGTATTGGAAATCGGAGGCGCCCCCAACTTCGAAGGAATGGATATGTAAGATAGGGGATATGTTACGTATGGAAAAGCTCATCTACCAGCACAGGGGGAGTATGCAGAAATATGAAAATCTCTGGGCACCGTGGCTGGATACACCGGGGCTTGCCCCGGTGGACCTGGTCGCGGGCAGATTATTGGGCTAGTTATGGGGGGGGGGGGAAACACTCTGCCTGTGAATGCTATATTGTAGGAAGAGAAATATTATGAGGTTGCTACTTTAACCCTGTTTTGTATCAATCGGTCATGAGCATGGAAGTGCTGATTATTGTTTTTGATGTATATGACTTTGTACCACCTTTGAATCAATAAACACATTTTTGTTGGTAAAAAAAAAAAGGATGAGCTCTGGCGTATTCACATAGTACACGTGCAGAGCCCGCCAGGAAGTCGGCACCGCGCTGCACTGATCACAGCCAGGGAGACATTGTCCTGATGCCCGGCTGCAGAGATGGGAAAATGTCTCCCTGGCTCTGATTAGCGCAGCACGGTGCCAACTTCCTGGCGGGCTCTGCACGTGTACTATGCGAACACGCCGGAGCTCATCCTTATTCCTGATTACTAGGAACAGAAGACCTCTCTCTACTTCCCTGACAGAGTGGGGATCTGTTTGTTTACATTGACAGATCCCCGTTCTGGCTCTCTGTGGAGTGATCGCGGATGGCCCGCGGACGTTGCAGCCCTGGTCACGTGCATCAACTCCCCCGTAGCGCTCACGCGCACGCCCTGCTATAGCTGTTAAAGGGACCGACATACAGCTGCGGTAAGGTGACCACATTTCCAAACTACCATTCAGGTACACCCTCCCTTCCCAAAAATCAGCTTGTGCTGTAACGAATCACAGCACAGTGATTGGACACAGGGCCGCCATCAGGAATTTTGGGGCCCCTTACACAGCTTCAGGCATGGGCCCCCTGGAGCAGAGAGGGGGTGCTGCCGCTGCAAATTGAGAAGCAGGGGGGGTGCCACGAATTGAGAAGCGGGGGGGTGCTGCCGCCGCAAATTATTGAGGTCGGGGGGTTGCCATCCGGGCCCCTGGGGACCTCCGGGCTTCTGGGCCCCTTACAAAAAAAATTTAAAAAAATATAAAAATAAAAAAAAGGGGGGTTGCCATCTTGGCCCCTGGGGACCTCCGGGCCCCTTACAAAAAAGAAAAAATACAAAAAAATAAATAAATTTTTTTTTTTTTTTTTTTTAAATTAAAAAAATAAATAAAAAAAAATTCAATTTATTTATTTATTTTATAAAAAAAAATAAGAAAAGGGGGGTTACCATCCAGGGCCCTGGGGACCTCCGGGCCCCTTACAGGTGTACTGCCTGTACCCCCCTGATGGCGGCCCTGATTGGACACAAGAGGCAGGATTTATGATTTCTCCAATCACAAGCAGGGGGTGGGGATTGTGCTCCTCCAGGCATTCCCGGGCAGGATAAGTACTGTCAGTGAGTAAAGCGGTGATGTGGCAGCCTTTTTTGGGTGCATCAAATTGGCCCCGGGGGGGTTGGCTGTGTCAGTTTCATTCCGGGACACTGTATTGTCCTTGAATGAAGGTGCCCGGGACAGACCTGCAAAATGCAGGACTGTCCCGGGCAATCCGGGACACGGTGCCCAGGACAGACATGCAAAATGCGGGACTTTCCCGGGCAATCCGGGACACGTGGTCACCCTAAGCTACGGCGATTTGCAGGAACGAGCCGACCTGTATAATAACGGCGGCTGGTCGGCAAGCGGTTAAATTTCAATGTTTTCTGGTAATGTAGAAGAAGTCTAGAACTCTGGAAGGGATTCCAGCGATCCATAAAGAGGACATTGTCAGTAACGGACTCATTACAGGCCAGGGGACGAGTATTATGGCAGTTTAACATGGCAGTTAGATAATGCATTCATCCTCTCATCACCACCATCATCAGCTCCTCTCTGCTTCACAGGTGATCTGCTTTTAAAGCTTCTTAACCATTTCCCTGCTGTGTGATTGAAAGCTGATGTCTTACAAGCCGCTGCATCACGGTACAGTGAGTGTGGCGTAAAACGAAATCCCGGCAAGACTTCTCCCAATATAAATCTGCCCTCCTAAAATACACCTCCTGCCTACCGTGCTTCCAAACCCATTACATAACTCTAATTTACACCCTCATTCAGTCCCTGGTAACTCGTTTCTACCGTTAACGCTCTGCTTCACCCCCCCCCCCCCCCATTGCCTCCACCAAGCAGGAAAACGGCAGAAACTTGTCTTGGCATACACACGGTCACACTAATCTTGCCCCCCGTGGATCCGCGCCTGCTGCCGTCACCCGCTGCACCCGAGACATGGATGACACCAGACATCGCCGCCTGCCGCTGTCACCCGCTGCCCACCCGAACAGGGTAAGTACCGGGCAGACGTCGGGCGGGGGGGGCACAGTGGCAGCATTTGGGGCACAGTGGCAGCGATTAATGGGCACAGTGGCAGCATTTGGGGCACAGTGGCAGCGATTAATGGGCACAGTGGCAGCTTTTTGGGGCACAGTGGCAGCTTTTGGTGGCAAAGTGGCTGCGTTTGATGGCACAGTGGTTACGTTTGTTACAGTGGCTGGGTTTGATGGGCACAGTGAGGCTGCAATTGATGTTTTTTTTTTCAGAATCTTTCAGTTTGTTTGCGCCCCCCCCAAAATTTTTAAGCACCAGCCGTTACTTGTAGAACATATAGGCTAGACTGGAACAGTTTATAGGTTCACGGCTGGGGACCATGAAGTAACTTGCAGAACATATAGGCTATACTGGAATGGCCTATAGCGGGGATATGCAATTAGCCGACCTCCAGCTGTTGCAGAACTACAAATCCCATGAGGCATAGCAAGACTCTGACAGCCACGAGCATGACACCCAGAGGCAGAGGCATGATGGGACTTTATAGTTTTGCAACAGCTGGAGGTCCGCTAATTGCATATCCCTGGTCTATAGGTTCACGGCTGGAGACCATGAAGGAGCTTGTAGAACATATAGGCTAGACTGGAACGGTCTATAGGTTCATGGCTGGGGACCATTAAGTAGCTTGTAGAACAGATAGGAGGCTTTACTCACAGAATCCTGGAACACGATCAGTCCATGGGTGCAGCCTCTTGTAAATAGTATAGCCTCCAGTCCCAGGGCTGCCAGGGGCAAGCAGCCCCCTCCTCCTTCCAGCTGACTGATCCATTCCCTCAGAAAGGAGAAGGATCTTCTCAGGGGTCCAAACTATTTAACAACTCCCCAGTCATCATCTGGGCACATCTCCCCAGGGATTGGCTGGGCCCTGCTCAATATTCAGGCTGGTTTCTTTATTTTTCTCTCCTCTCTCTCTCTCTCTCCTTCTCTCTCTCCCCTCTCCTTCTCTCTCTTTCTTACTTTCTCTCTCTCTCCTTTCTCTCTCTCTCCCTCTCTCTTATTACGTTATTTTATTTTTCTCTCTGTCTCTTACCCCCTCTCCTTCTCTCTCTTTCTTTCTCTTTCTCTCTCTCTCCTTCTTTCTCTCTCTCTCTCCCTCTCTCTTATTACTTTATTTTATTTTTCTCTCTGTCTCTTACCCCCCTCTCCTCCTCTCTCTCCCCTCTCCTTCTCTCTCTCTTTCTTTCTCTCTCTCTCCTTCTTTCTCTCTCTCCCTCTCTCTTATTACTTTATTTTATTTTTCTCTCTGTCTCTTACCCACCTCTCTCTCTCTTTCTCTCTCTCTTAACCTCTCTCTTTCTTCCTCTTTCTTTCTTTATCCTTCTCTCTCTCTCTTTCCCCCTCCCATCTTTTCTCTCTTTCTCTCTCTCTCTCTCTTTTGTGCTCTCTCTCTCTCATTATTTCTCTTTCACCCTCCTCTCTCTCTCGGTCTCTCTCTCTCTTCCTCCCTCTCTCTCTTTCATTTTGTCTTTCCCTCTCTTTCTTTCTTTCTCAATTTTTTTCTCTCTCCCCCCCCCCTCCCTCCCACTCTCCTGCTCTCTCGTTCTTTTTTTTCTTTCTCTTTCTCTCTCTCATGAGAGACAAGTGAAACTCTCCCTATTATAACATATGCCCCCCTGTTAACCCTTTCAGCCTCTGATTTATGTCTCAGAATAATATCATTCCCAGATTTCAGGTAATTACACAGAACAGGGTGGAATGAGTTTAGCACTTTTCTTCCATTCTGAATACATTCTGGTACAGTATTCCATGTGCCGGAATGCGCCGAGCAGCTGCCGATGTGTGCCGGGAAGGGCGCCGAGCGCTTATTTCGCTGCACATCTGTCAGAGATATAGCTGAAGCAGAACAGAGATTTCTGCAAAGAGCGAAATGTTCGGGTTTTAATGGTGTTTCTCTTTCATCCCCTCTAAACAAAGCCGCGGTGTCAGAATTGTATTGTGAATGGAAGACGGGAAGATTATAAACTGTATTAGGACACGGCGCTATGGAAAACACAAGGTCTCTGTGACAATCAGAAGAGGACGGGAACAACGCAATGTGAATAAGGAGAATATATTTGGGGAGGGAACTGAACCTGCAAGATGACTCCATTAGTTTTATGTCTGCCAAATTCCCGGCGTGCATTGTCACCATTTCCATTGTTCTGCGGACAGAAGAATTAGATGAGAACCTCTCTGGGTGCTTATACTGCTGATTTCTATTTACACTTGAAAACATTAAATTAAATGCAATCACGGAATATCAAAGGCAGATAAAGCTTTCCATTGAAGCTGGCCTTCCGTCTTGTACAGTTGTACCGGCTCCTGTCCTCTGATTTCACTCATAATGAGACCTGTGCAATGATGTAGGAATGGGCATTGTTGGTATAATATAAGCTTACCCATGGCCATGGGCATCCGCTCCGCTCCATAGGGCAAGGGGCGTCGTTTGCCCCCCCCTGGAATCGAGAAGGTGTTGGCCAAATTGGCAGTGTTCTATACCCTCTGCTGCCCTTACACCCACTTCTAGCCCCGCACCGCAGCACATGTACTCCCTCCTCCTCCCCCCTGGGCCCACCACACCTCCCCGTCGCTGCTTTAAGGCGGCCGCGTCTTGTGGTTTGGCAGCGCTGGCTGGGCGGTGCCTCGTGCTGCAACCCGATTGGCCCCCGGCTCTTCTCGTTCTCCCGGGCACGGGCCGGCTCCGCCCCGGGCCCTTGGACTGTGCAGCGCGCCCGGGAAGAGAAGAAGAAAAAGAGTCGGGGAGGAGATGGTGGAGGGTGTCTCAAGTCGGTGGTGGTAGTACCTCGGGGGGGCCTGGCCTCCTGCGGGGCGGCCTGCTGCACACACTTACTGGACCTGCTGAAGGTGAGAAGGAAGGAGAGCCGGGCTGTCACTGTGTGTGCGGTATGGAGGGAGGAGGAGATGTCCTACAACACGTGTGTGTGTGTGTGACTGCAGAGACATGACGTCATAGGACACGTCATACATATGGTCAGTGTGGTCGGTGTGCAGTGTAGTGGTCAGAGTGTAGGTTGTGTAGTGCCCAGAGGTGCAGGGTGCTGCTGTGTAATGTAAAGGGGTGCAGGGTGCTGTGTAATGTAAAGGGGTCCAGTGATGCAGGGTGCTGTGTAATGTAAAGGGGTCCAGTGATGCAGGGCACTGTGTAATGTAAAGGGGTCCAGTGGTGCAGGGTGCTGTGTAATGTAAAGGGGTCCAGTGATGCAGGGCACTGTGTAATGTAAAGGGGTCCAGTGATGCAGGGTGCTGTGTAATATAAAGGGGTCCAGAGCTGTGGAGTGCTGTGTAATGTAAAGGGGTCCAGAGGTGTAGTTGTGGAGAGAGGGTACACAGTAGTGACAAAGAGATATTTAAAGATGCAGGGGGCACAGTGGGGTGTTTTTACATTTTAACGTGGGGGGGTCGCTTTTAACCCCCGCTAGCGGTAGAACAAAGGGTAAAATGCGACTGTGTATTGCCGCTGCCGAAGTGCCCCCCCCCCCCTGAAAAAATTTCAGCGGACGCCCATGCCCATGGCACTTTTTAAAGTCAGAGAAAGTGAGATAAGCTGGGGGTTATGGAAAGGGACCAGACTGGTAAAAGGTCCAAAGGACCCCTTTATAAGTTCACATCTAGCCAGTAATCAAGCAGATAATCATAGGTGTGTGCAGCCCATTGCAATAGGGTGTGCACCCCAAAGCTCAAGCATATGTGTATGTATATACACTCACCGGCCACTTTATTAGGTACACATTGCTAGTAGCGGGTTGGACCCCCTTTTGGCTTCATTCTTGGTGGCATAAACACAACAAGGTGTTGGAAACGTTCCTCAGAGACTTTTCTCCATAGTGACATGATAACATCACGTAGTTGCTGCAGATTTGTCCGCTGCACATCCATGATGCCAATCTCCCGTTCCACCAAAATCCCAAAGGTGCTCTATTGGATGCAGTGGCGGCTGGTGCTCAAAATTTTTTGGGGGGGCGCAAACAAACGAAAAAAATAAAAACCATCAATTGCAGCCTCGCTGTGCCCATCAATTGCCGCCACTGTGCCCATCAAACGCAGCCACTGTGCCATAAAATTGTCGCCACTGTGCCATAAAATTGTCGCCACTGTGCCATGCCATTGTCGCCACTGTGCCCATCAATTGTCGCCACTGTGCCATGCCAAACGCAGCCGCTGTGCCATGCCATTGTCGCCACTGTGCCCATCAATTGCCGCCAGTTTGCCCCTAAAATACGGCCAGATTGCCCCCCGTACCCCACCCCCCCGCCTGGCACTTACCTTTCGCGGTCAGCCATCCTGGGATCGTCCTCCACGATCCCTCGATGTAGTCCCGCCCTCGATGTCGCTTCAGCCAATCAGATTACCGGTAACCAGACCCGGTGAACCTGATTGGCTGAGACGCCTGTCAGTGTTAATCAACGCACGCACCCCCCGTGCGTCCCCTGGTTAACTATTTGGAAGCCGATTACAGCCCTCAGGCTGTAATCGGGAAGCCTATCAGAGCCGCTGACTCTGATAGAAACTTCCACAGCCAACCAGCTGCCGTTATTCAGATGGCCGGCGCTCGCCAGGGGGCTGGCCATCTGAATAGTGGGCGGCAGCAGTGACAATACATAGATTCATGCAATGCGTGAATCTATGTATTGTTTTTCAGCGGCGGTGCAGGAGCGAGAGGGGGCGGCTCTCCTGTACCCTCTATGGATGCACCGCCACTGATTGGATGAGATGTGGTGAGTGTGGAGGCCATTGGAGTGCAGTGACCTCATTGTCCAGTGGTGAGATGATTGGAGCTTTGTGACATGGTGCATTATCCTGCTGGAAGGAGTCATCAGAAGATGGGGACACTGTAGTCATAAAGGGATGGACATGGTCAGCAACAATACTCAGGTTGGCCGTGGTGTATAAACAATGCTCAATTGGTACTAAGGAGCCCAAAGTGTGCCAAGAAAAAATCCCCCCCCCCCCCACACCATTACACCACCACCACCAGCCTGAACCGGTGATATAAGGAAGGATGGATCCATGCTTTCATGGTGTTTACACCAATTAGAATAATAGATAATAGAATAGAATAGAAAATAAAGGAATATTATAGAAAAGAATAGAATAGAGTAAAATAGAATAGAATAGAATAGAAAATAAAGGAATAGTTACCCTATCATCTGAATGTCGCAGCTGAAATCCAGACTCATCAGACCCGGAAACGTTTTTCCAATCTTCTATTGTCCAATGTTGGTGATCCTGTGCCAATTGTAGCCTCAGTTTCCTGTTCTTAGCTGACAGGAGTGGCACCCGGTGTGGTCTTCTGCTGCTGTAGCCCATCTGCTTCAAGGTTGGATGTGTTTTGCATTCAGAAATGGTATTCTGCATACCTTGGGTGTAACGAGCGGTTATTTGAGTTACTGTTGCCTTTCTATCACCTCAAACCAGTCTGCCCATTCTCCTCTGACCTCAACAAGGCATTTTCCTCCACACAACTGCCGCTCACTGGATATTTTCTCTTTTTCGGACCATTCTCTGTAAACCCGAGAGATAGTTGTGCGTGAAAATCCCAGAAATACTCAGACCGGCCCGTCTGCCACCAACAACCACGCCACGTCCAAAGTCACTTAAATCGCCTGTTTTCCCCATTCTGATGCTCGGTTTGAATTTCAGCAAGTCGTCTTTACCACGTCTAAATGCCTAAATCAGTGTTTCTCAACTCCAGTCCTCAAGGCGCCCCAACAGGTCATGTTTTCAGGATTTCTCTCAGATGAAACGGCTGTGGTAATTACTAAGGCAGTGAAACTGATAAAATCACCTGTGCAAATTAATGGAAAGCCTGAAAACATGACCTGTTGGGGCGCCTTGAGGACTGGAGTTGAGAAACACTGGCCTAAATGCATTGAGTTGCTGTCATGTGATTGGCTGATTAGCAATTTGTTACCAAGCAATTGAACAGGTGTACCTAATAAAGTGGCCGGTGAGTGTATACAGTGGGGCAAAAAAGTATTTAGTCCCCCACCAATTGTGCAAGTTCTCCCACTTATAAAGATGAGAGAGGCCTGTAATTGTCATCATAGGTAAACCTCAACTATGAGAGACAAAATGTGGAAACAAATCCAGACAATCACATCGTCTGATTTGAAAAGAATTTAGTTGCAAATTATGGTGGAAAATAAGTATTTGGTCCCCTACAAACAAGCAAGATTTCTGGCTCTCACAGACCTGTATCTTCTTCTTTAAGAGGCTCCTCTGTCCTCCACTCATTACCTGTATTAATGGCACCTGTTTGAACTTGTTATCAGTATAAAAGACACCTGTCCACAACCTCAAACAGTCACACTCCAAACTCTACTATGGTGAAGACCAAAGAGCTGTTGAAGGACACCAGAAACAAAATTGTTAGACCTGCACCAGGCTGGGAAGACTGAATCTGCAATAGGCAAGCAGCTTGGTGTGAAGAAATCCACTGTGGGAGCAATAATTAGAAAATGGAAGACATACAAGACCACTGATAATCTCCCTCGATCTGGGGCTCCACGCAAGATCTCACCCCGTGGGGTCAAAATGATCACAAGAACGGTGAGCAAAAATCCCAGAACCACACGGAGGGACAGTGGCGGCCCGTCCATAGGGGGTGCCCGGGCGCCGCCCCCCCCCCCCCCCCCTCCTGTGGTCACCAAAAAAAAAACGGGCCCTTTAAGATTTTTTTTTTTTTTTAAATGTCCTTTTTTTTTCACACATGGCGGTGCGTCCATAGTGGGCGCAGAAGCGCCGCTCCCGCTCGCTTCTGCGCCTGGCCGTCACTCACAACAATACATAGGTTCATGCATTGCATGAACCTATGTATTGCTGCCGCCCACTATTCAGATGGCCGGCCCCTTGAGCGCCGGCCATCTGAATAACAGCGTCTGGTTGGCCTTTAGAAGTGCCTATCAGAGCCAGCGGCTCTGATAGGCTTCCCGACTACAGCCTGAGGGCTGTAATCGGCTTCTAAATACCTAATGAGAGGACGCACGGGGGGTGTGTTCCCTGGCCAATCAGGTTCACCGGGTCTGGTTACCGGTAACCTGATTGGCTGAAGCGACATCGAGGGCGGGAGAAGACATCGAGGACAGAAGAAGGACGGCGCTGACTCGAGGAAGGTAAGTGCAGGGCTGGGGGGGGAAACTGGCTGTATTATGGGGGACAAACTGGCTGCATTTGGGGGACAAACTGGCTGTATATTGGGGTGGAAACTGGCTGTATATTGGGGGACAAACTGGCTGTATATTGGGGGGGAAACTGGCTGTATATTGGGGGACAAACTGGCTGTATATTGGGGGGGAAACTGGCTGTATAATGGGGACAAACTGGCTGTATATTGGGGGACAAACTGGCTGCATTTGGGGGACAAACTGGCTGCATTTGGGGGACAAACTGGCTGTATATTGGGGACAAACTGGCTGCATTTGGGGGACAAACTGGCTGTATATGGTGGGAAACTGGCTGCATTTGGGGACAAACTAGTGGTGTTTGGGCACAGTGGCTGCGTTTAATGGGCACAGTGGCGGCAATTGATGTTTTTTTTTTTTTTTCAGTTTGTTTGCGCCCCCCCAAAAAATTTGAGCACCAGCCGCCACTGCGGGGGGACCTAGTGAATGACCTGCAGAGAGCTGGGACCAACGTAACAAAGGCTACCATCAGTAACACACTATGCCGCCAGGGACTCAGATCCTACAGTGCCAGACGTGTCCCCCTGCTTAAGCCAGTACATGTCCGGGCCCGTCTGAGGTTTGCTAGAGAGCATTTGGATGATCCAGAAGAGGATTGGGAGAATGTCATATGGTCAGATGAAACCAAAGTAGAACTGTTTGGTAGAAACACAACTCATCGTGTTTGGAGGAGAGAGAATGCTGAGTTGCAACCAAAGAACACCATACCTACTGTGAAGCATGGGGGTGGCAACATCATGCTTTGGGGCTGTTTCTCTGCAAAGGGAACAGGACGACTGATCCGTGTACATGAAAGAATGAATGGGGCCATGTATCGTGAGATTTTGAGTGCAAACCTCCTCCCATCAGCAAGGGGATTGAAGATGAAATGTGGCTGGGTCTTTCAGCATGACAATGATCCCAAACACACCGCCCGGGCAACAAAGGAGTCGCTTCGTAAGAAGCATTTCAGGGTCCTGGAGTGGCCTAGCCAGTCTCTCCAGATCTCAACCCCATAGAAAACCTTTGGAGGGAGTTGAAAGACCGTGTTGCCCAGCGACAGCCCCAAAACATCACTGCTCTATAGGAGATCTGCATGGAGGAGGGGCCAACATACCAGCAACAGTGTGTGACAACCTTGTGAAGACTTACAGAAAACGTTTGACCTCTGTCATTGCCAACAAAGGATATATAACAAAGTATTGAGATGAAATTTTCATATTCGGGGCGCATGCGCGACACGATGCAGGAAGGACTCGCCTGAGCTGAGCTCCATGAGACCCGGTCCTTCCAGGCCAGAAACCCAGGGCTATTTTCACTAAACAGCGACAATTACACCCAGCACCCCTGTGGGAAACCTTTGTGCATGCCGGCAGCGAAAAAACTGCGGAATCGGCGCTCCCAGAAGTGCCTTACTAACTTTCTCCTGGACATGAAGCAGAGAACCAGCAAGATGTCCCAAGATGGCGGCGGCAGCGGCAGTGCGGACACACACGCGGTACCATGCAGGCCCCTGTTCTAATACAACATCTTCACAGGGGAACAGTGAGTACAATCCACCCCTTTCCAAAGCAGACTTAGATGCTAGCCTTACTGCTATCTATGAAAAGCTTGTGGACAAGATAGAAAAGGAAGTACATAGCTCCACTGCAGCCCTCTCTCAAGAGATAGCCAGTATAGGCAACCGCACTGACATGCTTGAGACAAAACATGATGAGCTATCTTTGGCTCACAACGATCTCAGAAAAGACCATGAGAATCTTGCTGACAACTTTGCTTTCATGCAGGCACAGGTTGAAGATTTAGATAACAGAAACAGACGCCACAATATTAGACTGAGAGGTGTCCCTGAAACCATCATAGACTTGGTGCCTGCAGTCACAAAGATCTTTCAAAACATTCTGCCTGATAAATCCTCCTCTGCATTTTTATGTGACAGGATTCACAGAGCTCTCCGTCCTAAACCCACACCAGATAAACCCCCCCGGGACATTATAATGTGTATGAGAGACTCTCTGGTCAAAGAGGAAATAATGCATGCATCCAGAAACACGCCTAATATCACCTTTGAGTAGGGTGACCACATTTCCAAACTATCATTCAGGGACACCCTCCCTTTCCAAAAATCAGCTTGTGCTGTAACGAATCACAGCACAGTGATTGGACACAAGAGGCGGGATTTATGATTTCTCCAATCACAAGCAGGGGGCGGGGATTGTGCTCCTCCAGGCATTCCCGGCCAGGACAAGTACTGTCAGTGAGTAAAGCGGTGATGTGGCGGCCTTTTTTGGGGGCATCAGATTGGCCCGGGGGGGTGACTGTGTCAGTTTCATTCCGGGACACTGTATTGTCCTGGAATGAATGTGCCCGGGACAGACCTGCAAAATGCGGGACTGTCCCGGGCAATCCGGGACACGTGGTCACCCTACCTTTGAGGGGAAAAGATTACAAATATATCCTGATATCTCCCCAGCCACACTGGACAGGAGGTGCAGGATGAAGGAGGTCACTAACATCCTACAAGCAGCAAGAATCAAACACCGTTGGGGCTTCCCATTCAAACTCTCTATCCCTCATAACGGCACAACGTACACAGTTTATAAAGTAAAAGAGGGCAAAGATCTGCTGGTGAAACTTGGCCTTCTTCCGCAAGATCCCTCTTTCTGCCCTCCAGCTACACCTAGACCCTCTCCCATCTGGTCTACCCCTTCTACCCGACGAAATCAGAGAGACCAAAGAAGATTGTTCCACTCCTTCCAAAACCAAGGGATTTAACCTATCATATGTCATTAATTTTTGATTTAACCATACCTATCTCCCTAACAGAAACCCCCCTTTTCACACTTATGCTCTCTTTGAAGTAGACGAGAACAGGAAGATGTTTAGAGACTCTTGTCTACACTCACCACCTGATCTCAGCCCTCCTATGGTCAGGTGAAGTAAAACATGATTAAGGGGATAAAAGGAGAGGGGTTTCTTTTTTTTTTTTCTTCTTCTTCTCAGAACAAACTTTGGTACCTTCTCCTGTTTGGCTCCTCACAAGGACTTCTTACATGGGGATTCTCCTCCCTTGAAGAAAGCGGACTGCTTTTCATTTTTGTGCCCTGATCTGATTTCTCTCATCTATATGTAGCAGCCTCACCCCATCTCTTTTTTCTAGGGGTATGTCACATGACAGGGTGAGATGCGCTATGGCCCATGTCCTCCCCATAACTGTGGGTGAGGTGAAGGCCAGTACATGATATTTCCTCGGGCCTGTTTGCTTTTGTCTAGAATCAAGTCCTGCTGTGTCAACACTTCCCTTTGCTCCCATTAACCAGAGTTCCACACACCCATCACAGTCCAACTCTTGCTTTATTGCACATCTCACAATAAACAGTGCTTCAGTAGCCAACTGGTTGCGACTTGATAACATTTTGATACGGGGAGGAATGAGCAGGTCGAGGCACTTTCCTGGTTGTCAACTAAACCACTGCTATCTCGCCAGCGGTTACTATAGCATTCAGCTAGAAAGGACTTAGAATCTGAGAGTCTCTACCAGCGACTCAAGAGAACGTAGATAGGAGTACCTTCGCTGCGCTGCGGCCCCTATCAGGGGAAGATGTCGCTCCAAGGGAGTTACCAGAGGCCCATCCGTCACTGGATTGATGCTGCTCCAGACTCTCCGAATGGGTAACCTCCCCGGCCTCCTCACCTCAGACATGGGCCCCGTCCACCTCAGGGACCCTCGGACATCTCCACCCTCGCGGGATCCAGTCGAAGTCACTGGACCCCAGGCCTCCTAGTATAGTACCTCACCCCAGGCTGAAGGTGCCTGGGATGGACTCCAACTCCATTCCGGTCAGGCCTAGGGCGCCTTGGCCGGAATCCGGAACCGCCCGCACCCAGGCCTAAGGTGCCTGGGTGCGTGAAGAAAATCCTCCAGAGGACAGACCTCATGGTTAGGGCGTATCCCCCTTTTATATCCTCCCATCGACACCACGGCAGGTTCCCCGCCCTCGCCGTACCATCTCCGGAAAGGGACAAAAAGGGTAGCACTGTAATGGCAAATCTACCTTGAGCCTCCAGGTACCCCGCCACCCAGAGGCCAATGAGATTATTACACCATCCAATCCTCCACGAACACAAAGGGTCCACTGTTCCTATACTTACACACCTGGGTGTCCCACCTAAATTTAGAGACCCCGCTACATACTCCCCCCTGTGATTTGCCGCTGGTCCCCAGCGTCTGGTGCAAACCCATGTCTCCCATGGAGTGATGACACAAGCTTAGCCCCAGAGACTATCCCTATTTTTTTTTTTTTTTTTAACCTCAACCATACTAAGACCTGCTCAAAGGGGAAAGGGAACATAAAACAAAACTTTTCCCTAAAAAAATCTATCATGTACACATATACAATCCCTCCCTTCACTGTCTAAGAACCACCCCATACTCAGCAGTCTTGACAAACGAATCTCCTGCAGAAGGGAAGAGAAAAAAAACACAACACACAAAATAAAATCACATCCTGACATTTTTGTGTTATTTTGGAATGAATGGGTCTATCAGCCGAGAGACCCACTCGCTCCAATGAGTAAAGTGATGCGCGTGTAAAAAAAACAAACAGCCGTTGCACAACACTGCCACCTGGTGACAGTGCCGCGGTAATGACACTTGGTGCAATCTTCATTCTTCCTGCGTCCCTACACTGACTCTACCCCCAAAGTCTGTCTTCGAGCTGTGAGGAAGAGAGAACAAAACAAAAAAAAACTGCTCTCATTCCTCCTGAAGAGCAGAAAACAAAAGCCCAAATAAAAAACTAGGGCACAGTTCGGATGCTCCGGCAGGAACACTTCTAGAAGATTGTAGGAAAGGAAACAACAAGTGAGTCTCTTCTCACAAATAGAACTTCGGGTCAGGCAAGAACAAAGGCTTCAGATGCTTATCAAAAACCTCAATTGAATAGTCAGCATCCTCTCCATCTTTCCTACAGATGCGCACCTTGTCTGCGTGGATATGGCGGCCCCACATCCAGTCTGCTCTGCAGTCCCGAAACTTTTTCGACACTGTTAATGAACAGGAGAAGTATCGTCGTGCATGAGGCACTTTGAGTTTCTTCCAAACAACTTTGTCATACCATCTCTGGCGTATGACCTCAACTTCAAAAAATAAGTCCCGAGGCAAGTAGGGATATTCCCACCCATACTCACGGGCGACTCTCTGTGAGAAAAGTTGTTGCAATCTGGCCAAAGGAGGCATGGCTTCCCGCTCACCTTCTCCGGGTTGAACGATGGCCTCCAGGTGCCGAGGTACTTTCACTACCTCTGATGGCTTTTTGTCTCGGTGCTCGCAATGAGGCTCGCTGCAGCCCCGCCACCAAGACGGGCGATGTTGTAGATTGTGGGAAGGCACTCTGAGGACTAGACTTCCTCGTAGAATCCGGAGCTTGTACCCGGGGCGTGTTGTCTCCTATTGACATAGGGAATCCTGCGGTACACAGGCAATGGGTGTTTGTCCCAGCCCTTCCGATGAAACAGTTCATCAATCTCCCCGTCATCTCCACAATCTGACAGCGACTCTAGGTCGGAAGTGTCATACATCTCGGCGGGAAGGTAGTCTCTGGTAGACGTGGTACTACCCTCCCTTGCGGGCTCCACCGGCTGTGGACCCCCGACACCTCCAACCACCACCACAGTCCCAGCCCCTGGCTCACCTTGACCTTTTGCAGAACTGGGATGTCCAGGACTCTTCCAACCGGATCCATCCAGGCCAGGCAAGCGACGGGGTGAAGCGGAGGTGGGTGCAGAGAATCTGTGGTGACCGAAGCAGCATCCTCTGATTTTTCTCTCTCAGTCTCTGATTGGGCAGTCACGTCGCCCTGGTCAGTGCGTACGAGAACCTCCGCAAAGGCCTGGATCTCCCCTTCCGGAGTAGCGGTACCTGTGAGGCTGTTGAGGCGAAGGGCCCGGGGCCTTACTGTGGATGGCTCCACCTCAAACAAGAACTCTTTGCATGCCTCGCAACGCCCGAATGGCTTCAGGTGGACCACCAGTCCCGAGCATCCGGGACAGATCACGCCGAGGGCCTCCGTGTCTATGCATGAGTACAAAGCCAACTGCCCTCGGGGCCTGAGTCTTATCCCTGTGTCTGTAAGGGGAGCAGCGAACATAGTCATCTTCGTGGGGTAGGGAACCGGAATCCACGGGGAGCTTGAGGCCATCCCGACTATCTGCTGCTCCATCACGCACTGACCACGCGCCGAAGTCTCCACGTGAGTCCCTCCACATGGCCAGACTCCTCCCATGACTTGTACGTTTTCGCGGGCTTCCTTCAAGCTCCGCCCATGAACTGTACAGTCACGGGGTGCCTCGTGGCGCAGTGCAATAAAAGCCCCCACATGTAGTACTTTACACGGCTGGACTCCTCCCTCTTCTCGCTCCTCTGCATGGGCCTTTCCCGTCCTAGGGTCATTTCCACGACTTTGAGCAGGGATGCACTTTGGCCAATCACATGGCCGACCTGCTCGGAACTCCTCCGGGCAGCAAAGTCCAGACACAGCCATTCTTTCTTCCAAAGTTAAAACACATATCATCCTGGACTCACGAGCCCCCACGTGTAGCGGCCTCACCCCATCTCCTTTGTCTAGGGGTATGTCACATGACAGGGTGAGATGCGCTACGGCCCATGTCCTCCCCATAGCTGTGGGTGAGGTGAAGGCCAGCACCAGATACTTCCTCGTGCCTATGTGCTTTTGTCTAGAATCAAGTCCTGCTGTGTCAACACTTCCCTCTGCTCCCATTAACCAGAGTTCCACACACCGATCACAGTCCAACTCTTGCTTTATTGTACATCTCACTAGTGATGAGCCGAACACCCCCGGGTTCGGTTCGCACCAGAACCCGCGAACGGACCGAAAGTTCGTACGAACATTAGAACCCTATTAAATACAATGGATGCGAACGTTCGAATTCTAAAGTGCTAATTATAACAACTATTATGCATGTTATTGTCCTAAAAAGGGTTTGGGAACCCGGGTTGTGCACCAGGGGACATGTATCAATGCAAAAAGAAGTTTTAAAAACGGTCGTTTTTCGGGAGCAGTCATTTTAATGATGCATAAAGTGAAAAAAAAAAGTCAAATATTCCTTTAAATATCGTACCTGGGGGGTGTCTAAAGTATGCCTGTGAAGTGCCACGTGTTTCCCGTGTTTAGAACTGTCCCTGCACAAAATGACACTTCTAAAGGAAAAAAAAGCCATTTAAAACTGCTTGCGGCTTTAATGTAATGTCTGGTCCCGGTAATATGGATGAAAATCTTTAAGAAAAATGGCATAGCTACCCCATGACCCCCCCCCCCCCTACCCCAGCCCATTACCAGCCCCTTTGGGTCTTGTATGGATATTAAGGGGAACCCCGCACATAAAATAAAAAAGGCCCTATATGCTCTGAACAGCCGTATACAGGCGGTGCATACAAGACAGGGACTGTAGGTTTGTTCTTATGTAGAATCTGTTTGTAATTTTGAACAGGTACATTGTTGAAGTGTAGCTCCAGCCCAAAAATCTATTTTTAAACTTTTTGGAAAACATAGGTAAGGGTTATCACCCCTGTAACATTTGTTTTGCTGTCTGTGCCCCTGTTCAGAACATTTCACCTCACTTTCCGTCCCAATGACAACTGTTTTTGAAATGTGGTGTTTTTCTTGAAACAAGGATTGCTGATAAAGCATCAGTACAGAGGAGACACCTTTCTCCCATATTTATTCTTACAGGAGAGAATTTTCCTTCCTAGTGGTAGATTTCCTCTCACTTCCTGTTGTCTTCTTGCGTTTGCAAGTAGGAGTCGTTTGTAAGTTGGATGTTTGAAAGTAGGGACCTGCCGTATATACTCTGCAGAAATAGGCCCCTTAGTTGTTGGTGTTGGCACAACACTGTAAGCACTCACAGTTACTCTTGGTTGGTGCTGGAACGCCCTGCTGTCAACTATTATATCAGGAATTTTAATTACATATAATTGTTGAACAGTGGTAGTAAAAATTGGGCCTTTGATGGTGGTGCTGGTGCCACAACACTGTAAGCCCTGACAGTTACTCTTGGTGGGTGCAGCAATGGGCCCTGCTGTGAATTATTAGATCAAGAATTGTAATTACATGCCCCTTTTGAACAGCGGCTGAAAAATTGGGCCTTTCGTGGTGGTGGTGGTGGTGGCGTTGCCACAACACTGTAAGCCCTCAGAGTTACTCTTGGTGGGTGCAGCAATGGGCCCTGCTGTGAATTATTAGATCAAGAATTGTAATTACATGCCCCTTTTGAACAGGGGCTGAAAAATTGGGCCTTTCGTGGTGGTGGTGGTGGTGGCGTTGCCACAACACTGTAAGCCCTCAGAGTTACTCTTGGTGGGTGCAGCAATGGGCCCTGCTGTGAATTATTAGATCAAGAATTGTAATTGCATGCCCCTGTTGAACAGGGGCTGAAAAATTGGGCCTTTCGTGGTGGTGGTGGTGGTGGTGGTGTTGCCACAACACTGTAAGCCCTCAGAGTTACTCTTGGTGGGTGCAGCAATGGTCCCTGCTGTGAATTATTAGATCAAGAATTGTAATTGCATGCCCCTGTTGAACAGGGGCTGAAAAATTGGGCCTTAGGCACTGGTGGCACAACACTACAACCCCTCACAGATACTGTACTTGGAGCACAGCAATGAGCCCTATGGCAAATTATTGCTAAAAAAATTGTAATTACACGCCCCTGTAAAACAGGGGCTGAAAAATTGGGCCTTAGCCACTGGTGGCGGCACCCATAAACAAAAATGATCTTCCAAGCTATCATCATCAATCGTATCATTGAGGACTCGGAGGAGGAGGATAGCCAGTCAACATAACAGCACAGGCACTCAGCATCAGCATCAGTCTTGAAGGGATGTGACATGTTAAAATCAATTAGTCTGTTATATCAGCATCAGGTGTGTGGTAGCTGGTGGTGATCCAAGACTGGTTCATCTTGATGAAAGTCAGTCGATCAACCGAGTCGGTGGACAGGCGCACCCTGTGATCCGTGACAAATCCTCCAGCAGCACTGAATGTGCGTTCCGAAAGAACGCTGGATGCAGGACAGGCCAGTAGCTCAATTGCATACTGTGCAAGCTCTGGCCAGTGATCCATCCTCAAGACCCAGTAAGCCAGAGGATTTTCGGTGGGGAAGGTGTCCAAGTCTGACCTTGCCCCTAGATATTCCTGCACCATGTTTATCAGACGCTGGCGATGGTTGCTGAAACCGATCATACTTTGGGGCTGCGGACTAAAGAATTGTCTGAACGCATGGGTCAGACGGCCACCTTCCCCACCGCTCCTTCTTTGACTGGCCGAAGCCTCAGCAACTCGTTGTCCAGGACCAGGAGTTTGTAACCTCCCAGTCTCTGGGAACGCGTTGCACAGACCTTTCTGCAAGGCCTCCCGGAGTTGTCTCATCCTCTGCTCCCTCTGCGACGGTAACATAAGGTCCGCAACCTTACCCTTGTACCGTGGATCAAGGAGAGTGGCCAGCCAGTAATGGTCCCTCTCCTTGATCCGAAGAATACGAGGATCCTTCCGCAGACTTTGCAGGATCAGGGAGGCCATGCAGCGTAGGTTTGCTGAGGCATTCGCTCCGGAGTCCTCTGGGTCACTAAGGACGACATGATCCGCAGCCACCTCCTCCCAGCCACGTACAAGTCCACTGGTTTCTTGGGACTGTAAATCATCCCTAAAAGACTGCTGCTGATGATGCTGAGTGCCAGCCTCCACCTCCATGCTGACACAATCCTCCTCCTCCTCCTCCTCCTCCTCCTCCTCCTCCTCTTCCTGTGCGATGGGTGGGACAGAAGGAACACTGTCTGGGTAAAGGGGGCCTTGAGAGGCAAGGAAGTCCTCCTCTTCCTGCCTCTGTTCTGCCTCAAGTGCCCTGTCCATTATTCCACGCAGCGTGTGCTCCAACAGGTGGACAAGAGGTACAGTGTCACTGATGCATGCACTGTCACTGCTCACCATCCTCGTGGCCTCCTCAAATGGTGCCAGGACAGTGCATGCATCCCTGATCATGCCCCACTGGCGTGGAGAAAAAAAACCAAGCTCCCCTGACCCTGTCCTGGTGCCGTAGTCGCACAGGTACTCATTGATGGCCCTCTGCTGCGTGTGCAGCCGCTGCAGCATGGCCAACGTTGAGTTCCACCTGGTGGGCATGTCACATATAAGGCGGTTCTTGGGCAGGTTCAACTCCTTTTGCAGCTCAGCCAGGCGAGCACTGGCATTATAAGATCTGCGGAAATGCACACAGACTTTCCTGGCCTGCCTCAGGACATCCTGTAAGCCCGGGTACCTGCCCAAGAACCGCTGCACCACCAGGTTAAGGACGTGAGCCACACAGGGCACATGGGTCAGTTGTCCCTGTCGGAGGGCGGAGAGGAGGTTGGTGCCATTGTCGCAAACCACCATTCCTGGCTTAAGCTGGCGTGGCGTCAACCACCTCTCGGCCTGGCCCTGCAGAGCAGACAGGACCTCTGCCCCAGTGTGGCTTCTGTCCCCCAAACACACCAGCGCAAGCACGGCATGGCATCTTTTTGCCTGCGTACTTGCGTAGCCCCTTGAACGCCTACGGAGCACCACTGGTTCCGAGGACAAACCACAGGAAGAGGCCATGGAGGAAGAAGAAGAGGAGGGGGTGGAGGAGAGAGGTGTGTCACAACCAGTAGTAGCATTTTGGAGGCGTGGCGGTGGAACAACCTCCAACACTACTGCACCTTGTCCTGCATCCTTCCCAGCTGCCAAAAGAGTGACCCAATGGGCCGTGAAAGAAAGGTAACGTCCCTGTCCATGCCTGCTGGACCATGAGTCAGCGGTAATATGCACCTTACCGCTGACCGCCCTGTCCAGCGAGGCCAAGACATTGCCTTCCACATGCCGGTAGAGAGCCGGAATAGCCTTCCGTGAGAAAAAGTGGCGTTTGGGAACCTGCCACTGAGGAACCGCACATTGCACAAACTCACGGAAGGGGGCCAAGTCTACCAACTGAAAAGGCAGCAGTTGAAGCGCTAGCAATTTAGCCAAGCTAGCATTCAACCGCTGGGCATGTGGATGGCTGGGAGTGAACTTCTTTCGACGGTCCAGCAGCTGGGGCAGGGAAATTTGCCTGCTAGAATCGGACGTCGGTGTACTGCTAGCAGAGTGGCCGCAAGTACTTGGCTGTGACACACCTAATTCTACACCTTCATTCCTCTCAGTGCATGTTTCAGAGAGGACTGAAGTTATAGTGGGGTTGGAGATCCCAGCTGATGCGGTGCAAGGAGAGGTCCGCTTTGTTCTTTGGTGTGGGTCTTTGAGGTAGGCTTGCCAACGAGCTGCATGGCAGGTCAACATATGTCTGGTCAGGCATGTGGTACCCAAGCGGCTGATGTTTTGGCCACGCGATATACGCTTGAGACATATGTTGCAAACAGCAGCTGTGCGATCTGATGCACTAGCCTCAAAAAAGGCCCACACCAAAGAACTTTTTGAATGACGGGCAGAGGCAGCGCCCTGCACAGGCGGAGCTCTGCGGTGTGATTCCGTCGGTGTACTGCCCTTACGCTGGCCACCAAAGGGCATCCTGCCTCGTTGGAGATGTGCCTCCTCCTCATCCTCCTCCTCCTCCTCTCTCCTATTAGGCACCCACGTGGAGTCAGTGACCTCATCATCCCCTCCCTCCTCATCACTGGAGCCAATCTGGCAGTATGCTGCAGCTGCTGGAACATGACTGCCAGATTGGTGTCCTTCTTGAGCATCCCCTCTGTCTGCTCTCACGCTACTGCCTTCCTGTAGCTGGGTTTCATCATCAGACCCTTCGAAACGCTGGGCATCCTCCTGGAGCATGTACCCAACACTGTGCTCAAACAGTTCTGGGGACTCCTCAGGAGGAGGACATGGTGGGTCTAGGGAAGGAGTGACTGATGATGAGTCTGACATTGATACCAGGGAAGAGGACGCTTTGGCAGCTGCTTTTCCAGTACCCTGAGCCTGGGTGAGAGAGGATGAGGAGGAGGAGGAGGGCTTGGTCATCCACTCTACCAAGTCTTCGGCATGATGTGGCTCAACATGTCCAGCTGCCGAAAAGAAGGACAAGCGTGTCCCATGGCCATGTGCTGATGACAATGCACCGCGTCCACGACCAGCACTGTTGCCCCCAGACACAGAGCCTGCTTGCCCTCTTTTATTGCCTCCTGACTGTCTGCCTCTCCTTGTTTGCCTTCCAGACATTCTAATAGATGGCCTGCAGGGAGATGGGAAAAAAGCAATAAGGGCTACCTTCAGGTGTCCTTCTCTGTCCCTTTACTTAAGGATTTCTAAATATGGTTGAGGATGATTGCTTTTGCACAGAATAGCACAACGACAATTTCCCTGACTGTCCAAAAAAACAAGGATTTCAAAGATGGTTGATGAGGAATGCTTTAGCACACTATAGCACAAGGAGAATTTCCCTCACTTTCCTTCTTTGTCCCTAGAAACAAGGATTATCACAGTGAAAGAAACTGACACTCTTCCTACCTATAGTTTTCTGTCCCTAGAAAAAATGTTTTTTTAAAGCACACTATAGCACAAGGAGAATTCCCTCACTGTCCTTCCCTGTCCCTAGAAACAAGGATTTGCACAGTAAAAGACACTGACACTCTCCCTACCTATAGTTTTCTGTCCCTAGAAAAAATGTTTTTTTAACCACTTGACAACTGGGCACTTAAACCCCCTTCCTAACCAGACGAATTTTCAGCTTTCGGTGCTCTCACATTTTGAATGACAATTACTCAGTCATACAACACTGTACCCATATGAAATTTTTGTCCTTTTTTTCACACAAATAGAGATTTCTTTTGGTGGTATTTAATCACTGTTGGGTTTTTTATTTTTTGCGCTATAAGAGAAAAAAGACTGAAAATTTTGTAAAAAAATGAATTTTTCTTTGTTTCCGTTATAAAATTTTGCAAATTAGTATTTTTTCTTCATACATTTTGGCCAAAATTTATACTGCTACATATCTTTGGTAAAAATAAGTACAAATTGGTGGATATTTTTTGGTCTTTGTGAAAGTTGTAGAGTCCACAAGCTATGGTGCCAATATCTGAAAATTGATCACACCTGAAGTACTGACGGCCTATCTCATTTCTTGAGACCCTAACATGCCAGAAAAGTACAAATACCCCCCAAATGACCCCTTTTTGGAAAGAAGACATTCCAAGGTATTTAGAAAGAGTCATTGTGAGTTTTTTGAAGTTGTCATTTTTTCCCACAATTCTTTGCAAAAATCAAGATTTTTTTTTCTTTTTTTTTTTTCCACAAAATTGTCATATTAGCAGGTTATTTCTCACACACAGCATATGCATACCACAAATTACACCCCAAAACACATTCTGCTATTCCTCCCGAATATGGCGATACCACATGTGTGAGACTTTTACACAGCGTGGCCACATACAGAGGCCCAACATGCAGGGAGCACCTTCAGGGGTTCTGGAGCACCCAGGCCAATTCTGACATTTCTCTCCTACATGTAAAAATCATCATTTATTTGCTATAAAATTACATAGAACCCCAAAACATTATATATGTTTTTTTAGCAAAGACCTTAAAGAATATAATGGTGGTCATTGCAACTTTTTATCTTGCACGGTATTTGCGCAGAAATTTTTCTAACGCGTTTTTTACGGAAAAAAACTGTTTTGTGCCTAAAAGAAAAAAAAAACAGTAAAGTTAGCCCAGTGTTTTTGCATAATGTGAAAGATGAAGTTACGCCGAGTAAATAGATACCTAACATGTCACCCTTCAAAATTGCACACGCTCGTGGAATGGCGCCAAACTTCGCTACTTAAAAATCCCCATAGGCAATGCTTTAAATATTTTTACTGGTTATATGTTTTGAGTTACAGAGGAGGTCTAGGGCCAAAATTATTGCTCTCGCTCTAACGTTCGCAACGATACCTCACATGTGTGGCTTGAACACCGTTTTCATATGTGGGCGGGGCTTACGTATGCGTTCACTTCTGCATGCGAGCTCGCGGGGGCAGGGGCGCTTTAAAAAAAAAATATATATTTTATTGTTCATTTTACTTTATTTATTTTAGTTTGACATGTTTTTCCGCCCCAAATTTTTTTTTTTAGCACTTTTATTCCTATTACAAGGAATGTAAACATCCCTTGTAATAGGAATATGGCATGACAGGTCCTCTTTACAGTGAGATATGGGGGGGGGTGTCAATAAGACCCCACATCTCACCTCTAGGCTGGGAAGCCTAAAAAAAAAAACAAAAAAAAAAACAATCTTGGCTTTGATCGTAGCGGTGAGTCGGTAGAAGCACCGGAGGGCAGCGGGAGGGGGGGGGCATCCCCTCTCACCTTCCGTAAGAGCGATCAAGCGGTGGAACAGCCGCTATGATTGTTCTTATGGTGTAGGGAATCGCCAGCTGAAAAAGCGAATATCTGAATGATGCCTGTAGCTGCTCCCATCATTCAGATATCTCCGCACAAAGTCAAGGACGTCATATGACGGCCGGCGGGCGGGCGGGAAGTGGTTATTGCAGAGTATTGCCGGGTATTGAGGAGTATTGCCGGGTATTGAGGAGTATTGACGAGTATTGCCGGGTATTGACGAGTATTGCGGGGTATTGTGGAGTATTGCAGGGTATTGTGGAGTATTGCAGGGTATTGTGGAGTATTGCAGGGTATTGTGGAGTATTGCAGGGTATTGTGGAGTATTGTGGAGTATTGCCGGGTATTGTGGAGTATTGCCGGGTATTGTGGAGTATTGCCGGGTATTGTGGAGTATTGCCGGGTATTGCCGGGTATTGTGGAGTATTGCTGGGTATTGTGGAGTATTGCTGGGTATTGTGGAGTATTGCCGGGTATTGTGGAGTATTGCTGGGTATTGTGGAGTATTGCGGAGTATGGCAGGGTATGGGCAGGGTATTGCACAGTATGGGCAGGGTATTGCACAGGGTATTGCAGAGTATGGGCAGGGTATTGCACAGGGTGTATTGCAGAGTATTGCACAGGGTGTATTGCAGAGTATTGCACAGGGTGTATTGCAGAGTATTGCACAGGGTGTATTGCAGAGTATTGGCAGGGTATTGCAGAGTATTGGCAGGGTGTATTGCAGAGTATTGCACAGGGTATTGCAGAGTATTGGCAGGGTGTATTGCAGAGTATTGCACAGGGTATTGCAGAGTATTGGCAGGGTGTATTGCAGAGTATTGCACAGGGTATTGCAGAGTATTGCACAGGGTGTATTGCAGAGTATTGCACAGGGTGTATTGCAGAGTATTGCACAGGGTGTATTGCAGAGTATTGCACAGGGTGTATTGCAGAGTATTGGCAGAGTATTGCACAGGGATGGCTGAGCAGGGATGGATGGATTGCTGGATCTGTGACTGCAATTGTCACAGATCCAGCCCACAGCTGACATGGGGGAGGGAGCGGACATGATCCGCTCCCTCCCCTCTCCTCTCACACTGTACCGATCGGTACAGAGAGGGGAGGGAGGAACCGGCGTCATCAAATGACGCCGGTCTGTTTACAAGTGATCGCTCCGTCATTTGATGGAGCGATCACGTGGTAAACGGCCGCGATTAGCGGCCATCTACCGTGATCCGTGATGCGCCGGGTCTTCCGGACCCGGCGGTCACGGACATATCCTGGAGCGCGCCCCTGGGGGCGCGCGGGAGCAAGATTCTGTGAGGACGTCCCTGGGACGTCCACTCAGGATAACTCGACCGCGCTGTGGACGTCTTTTGTACATGGCGCGGTCGGGAAGTGGTTAAAGCACACTATAGCACAAGGAGAATTTCCCTCACTTTCCTTCTTTGTCCCTAGAAACAAGGATTATCACAGTGAAAGAAACTGACACTCTTCCTTCCTATAGTTTTCTGTCCCTAGAAAAAATGTTTTTTTAAAGCACACTATAGCACAAGGAGAATTCCCTCACTGTCCTTCCCTGTCCCTAGAAACAAGGATTCGCACAGTAAAAGACACTGACACTCTTCCTACCTAGAGTTTTCTGTCCCTAGAAAAAATTTTTTTTAAAGCACACTATAGCACAAGGAGAATTCCCTCACTGTCCTTCCCTGTCCCTAGAAACAAGGATTCGCACAGTAAAACACACTGACACTCTCCCTACCTATAGTTTTCTGTCCCTAGAAAAAATGTTTTTTTAAAGCACACTATAGCACAAGGAGAATTTCCCTCACTTTCCTTCTTTGTCCCTAGAAACAAGGATTATCACAGTGAAAGAAACTGACACTCTTCCTACCTATAGTTTTCTGTCCCTAGAAAAAATGTTTTTTTAAAGCACACTATATCACAAGGAGAATTCCCTCACTGTCCTTCCCTGTCCCTAGAAACAAGGATTTGCACAGTAAAAGACACTGACACTCTCCCTACCTATAGTTTTCTGTCCCTAGAAAAAATGTTTTTTTAAAGCACACTATAGCACAAGGAGAATTTCCCTCACTTTCCTTCTTTGTCCCTAGAAACAAGGATTATCACAGTGAAAGAAACTGACACTCTTCCTACCTATAGTTTTCTGTCCCTAGAAAAAATGTTTTTTTAAAGCACACTATAGCACAAGGAGAATTTCCCTCACTTTCCTTCTTTGTCCCTAGAAACAAGGATTATCACAGTGAAAGAAACTGACACTCTTCCTTCCTATGGTTTTCTGTCCCTAGAAAAAACGTTTTTTTTAAAGCACACTATAGCACAAGGAGAATTCCCTCACTGTCCTTCCCTGTCCCTAGAAACAAGGATTCGCACAGTAAAAGACACTGACACTCTCCCTACCTATAGTTTTCTGTCCCTAGAAAAAATGTTTTTTTAAAGCACACTATAGCACAAGGAGAATTTCCCTCACTTTCCTTCTTTGTCTCTAGAAACAAGGATTATCACAGTGAAAGAAACTGACACTCTTCCTACCTATAGTTTTCTGTCCCTAGAAAAAATATTTTTTTAAAGCACACTATAGCACAAGGAGAATTCCCTCACTGTCCTTCCCTGCCCCTAGAAACAAGGATTCGCACAGTAAAACACACTGACACTCTCCCTACCTATAGTTTTCTGTCCCTAGAAAAAATATTTTTTTAAAGCACACTATAGCACAAGGAGAATTCCCTCACTGTCCTTCCCTGTCCCAAGAAACAAGGATTCGCACAGTAAAACACACTGACACTCTCCCTACCTATAGTTTTCTGTCCCTAGAAAAAATGTTTTTTTAAAGCACACTATAGCACAAGGAGAATTCCCTCACTGTCCTTCCCTGTCCCAAGAAACAAGGATTCGCACAGTAAAACACACTGACACTCTCCCTACCTATCCTTCTCTTTCCCTAAACTAAAGGAATCCAGGTTAAGCAAGAAAAAAATAAATGTCACTGTCCCTGCCTATGCTTCTCTTTCCCTGCTCCGGAACACACTACACTAGGCCGCCGTGCTGGCGGCCTTTTATAGTGTGGGGCGTGTACTAAACACCCTCAGCAATAATTGGCCACAGGCATCCTGCCTGTGGCCAATCATTGCTCTCCTCGCTGCCGGCGCTGTGATTGGCCAAGCATGCGGGGTCACAGTGCATGCTTGGCCAATCACAGCGCCTGGATGACACTGCGATGGCGTAGTGCATTGTGGGCCGTTCGCGTCACTCGAATTTGGCGCGAACGGCCCAAATCGTTCGATCTTCGTCGAACGATCGAACAGCCGATGTTCGAGTCGAACGTATGTTCGACTCGAACACGAAGCTCATCCCTACATCTCACAATAAACAGTGCTTCAGTAGCCAACTGGTTGCGACTTGATAACATTTTGATACGGGGATGAGCAGGTCGAGGCACTATCCTGGTTGTCAACTAAACCACTGCGATCTCGCCAGCGGTTACTATAGCATTCAGCTAGAAAGGACTTAGAATCTGAGAGTATCTACCAGCGACTCAAGAGAACGTAGATAGGAGTACCTTTGTTGCGCTGCGGCCCCTATCAGGGGAAGATGTCCCTGCAAGGGAGTTACCAGAGGCCCATCCGTCACTAGGTTGATGCTGCTCCAGGCTCTCCGAATGGGTAACCTCCCCGGCCTCCTCACCTCAGACATGGGCCCCGTTCACCTCAGGGACCCTCGGATGTCTCCACCCTCACGGGATCCAGTCGAAGTCACTGGACCCCAGGCCTCCTAGTAGAGTACCTCACCCCAGGCTGAAGGTGCCTGGGATGGGCTCCAACTCCATTCCGGTCAGGCCTAGGGCGCCTGGGCCGGAATCCGGAACCGCCCGCACCCAGGCCTAAGGTGCCTGGGTGCGTGAAGAAAATCCTCCAGAGGACAGACCTCGTGGTTAGGGCATCTCCCCCTTTTATATCCTCCCATCGACACCACGGCAGGTTCCCCGCCCTCGCCGTACCATCTCCGGAAAGGGACAAAAAGGGTAGCACTGTAATGGCAAATCTACCTTGAGCCTCCAGGTACCCCGCCACCCAGAGGCCAAGGAGATTATTACACCATCCGATCCTCCAAGAACACAAAGGATCCACTGTTCCCATACTTACACACCTGGGTGTCCCACCTAAATATAGAGACCCTGCTACATATATAATGTCAGTTAATCATATTCACAGTACTGCTATATATTGTTAGGAGGTTAAGAGAAATTTTTTTTTTTTTTTCTTATCTATTCTCCTCTGCTCCAGGCTTATTAAAGGGGTTGTAAAGGTTTGTTTTTTATTTTCTAAATGGGTTCCTTTAAGCTAGTGCATTGTTGGTTCACTTATCTTTTTCTTTGATTTACCTTCTAAATGTTTTTTTTTTTCTTTGTTTTCTTTGTCTGAATTTCTCACTTCCTGTTCCTCCTCAGTAAGCTGTTCAGTAAGCTGTTCTGGCTGACTCCACACCACTCGGATGATGATGTGAAGTTCAGTGAGGAGAAACAGGAAGTGAGAAATTCAGACAAAGAAAAAAAACATTTAGAAGGTAAATCAAAGGAAAAGGTAAGTGAACCAACAATGCACTAGCTTATAGAACCTATTTAGAAAATAAAAAACAAATCTTTACAACCCCTTTAAGTTCATATTTCTGCGCTTTTTGATCTTCCGACATGCACATCTACAGAAATCTTGAATTCCAAATTGGCCTGGTGCACCCGTTGTCGCTAGATTGACCCCACACCTGCTTACGTCGGTGACGGTTACACCATCTTTGGTGGGGCCCCCGGCCCGTACAGTAGGTTTAGGAATTTAGGTCCTACTGTTTTCCCTTTTGATTTTTTCGTGACAAGACATTCCCTGTCCCCATGTTTATACATTTCATTATTGCTTATTCATTTCTAACTGCCCATAGGGCTTACTTTAGAGTTTTATAAAATTTGGAAAACGCAAGGCGTTAAGTTTGTCACTTTTTAAGGTTCTCATTATCGATATTAAGGTTTGTTATGTCACGGAGATTATGTCATATGGTACATGCTATGTTATTTTCAGCTTCAATGTCATACAACTCACACTTTGGTTTAATTTCTCTCACTATTTAACATGTTCTCTTGACTACATTGTGATGTGGCTCTTGTTTCCCTATGCCTCTGTGGGAGGGGTTGCTCTAGCTCATAGCTTTACATATCCGAATTCTGTCTTAGGATTTTGTCACATAACGTCCAGGGTTTCAACTCTCCTCATAAAAGGAAAAAAGCTTTTCAACATTACAAAAGATTGGGAGCAGATATCGTTCTCCTACAGGAGACTCACTTTGCTGCCTCCAACTGCCCTAACTATTTCAACAAGTCCTTTAATCAATTTCACTACACCACATTTGAAAATAAAACACGCGGAGTGGCGGTCTTTGTACGCAACTAAGTCATTTTTGATATCCAAACAGTACATAAGGACTGTGACAGTAGATACATCATTCTCAAGGGCACCATAAATAACCGCGATGTCACGATCGCATCAGTATATGCCCCCAACACTTCCCAATCAACATTTTTCACGCAATTTTTTGAAACCCTGGACCGTTATAGTTCCCCCCACATCATTGTGGGTGGAGATTTTAATCTAGCTGCACACCCGGCGTTGGACAGAAGTAGGACCTCCCCCTCTTCTCAGGCCTTTCCAAAATCCATGAACCGATCCATCAATAGACTTCAACTTATGGATTCTTGGCGTGCACACAATATAGGCTTAAAGTCCTACACTCACTACTCCCACCCCCATGATTGTTACGCTAGACTCGATTACATTTTTTGTACCCCCATTATTCTAGCCAACTCCTCCTATGCTCTTATACACCCTTGCCCATGGTCCGATCACAACATCACCTCCCTTGAGACTTCATACATAGGCCTCCCCATCTCACCCTTCAATTGGCGGTTAAATGACTCCCTTCTCACTAATGCATCCATTACCCAAACAGTAAAGACTCACATTGAAAACAACTTTAATGAAAACACAAACAAAGAAACCCCCCCCCCACAACTCTATGGGTTGCCCATAAGGCGGTCCTTCGTGGTCACCTGATCAAATTAGCAGCCACTAGAAATAGAGAAAGATTAGCAGATATCGATCCCTTACAAAAGAATTGGATCATTTATACAACAAATTACAAATCTCCCCCTCTCAAGATACCACCCAACAGATACAGTCCAAAAGGAAAGCCCTAGACTTAATCCTCTCAGCGAATACAGAAAGATCCCTTAGGTTCTCCAAAGTGAAGTTTTTATTGCATAGTAATTCATCATCAACCATGTTCGCTAGAAAACTAAAACAAGACTGCAGACCCACTCATACATATTAGCTCCAAGACCAAAATGGAAATTTAGTCACTCACCCAAAAGAGGTTCTGAAAATTTTCACCTCCTTCTATAAAGACCTGCTATCAAGCCCCCGAAACCCCCCTGACCTTGCTTCTGTGTCTTGGTTAGACAACATACAGATCCCCTCCCTTAATCAACAACAATCTGAATCTCTAAAAGAACCATGTATTGAAGCGGAAATAATAGATATTATCAAATCACTTAAAAGCTCCACAGCCCCTGGTCCTGATGGCTACTCGTCCTCCTACTACAAAAAATTCTCATCTCTCCTAGCCCCCAACCTCACTAAACTTTTCAACTTCATTCTAGAAGGGGATCAATTCCCTGACGAGATGCTTCTAGCCAACATGTCTCTCATCCCCAAACCTCATAAGGACCACACCCTCCCTCAAAACTTCCGTCCCATTTCGGTACTGAATAATGACTTAAAGATATTCGGAAGGCTTCTTGCAGATAGACTAGCTAAGCTCATTTCTCCCCTAATACACCCAGACCAGACAGGATTTATTCCTGGGTGTCAGATAGTAGACAATATAAGATTAGTCATCAACATAATACAGGACGCCAATTTATTTAAACGCCAAGCCTGCCTTCTTTTTTTTTTTTTTTAAAACTTTATTTCTTTATTAGATTTTTTTTTCATAGTTTACAAACAATTAAGAAACAATGTTCCCCAGACTGTCCCACCCCTCCAACAACTTCCCCTCCACCGGTTCGATAGTCTATAAGTGCTAAATGTAGCCCCGGGGAGGAACCTGGTGAAGGGGGGACCCCTGAGGTTTACTTGTAAAAGCTGGCATTCTAATACTAAGATTCATACCCTTTCGCAACCTTCATTCTTCTCTATCAATCCTCAACTTCCACTCCCTTATCCAAGTTTTTCCCTTGGGCCATTGCTCATCCTTTTAGGTATTTTATCTTGCACTTGTTAAGAGTTAGATTCTGATCCCTCTTGCTTCCCACCAGGGTTTCCAAATCCTGTCATATGTTGTTAGAGCACCTTGCTTTATATAAACCGATTTCTCTTTAAGAATTACCCCGTTCATGCTATTCTGCCATTCCTCACTGGACGGGGGCAGTGTTGATTGCCATCTGCGGGCGATCAAGATCCTAGCTTGGAATAGTCTTGATATTCACAAGGCGTTCGATAGTGTGAGCTGGGCCTACCTGAACTATCTACTCCCAAAATTTGGAATCCCTGATAAATTCTTGCAAGGCTTTAACGCCCTATACCACCCCCCACAAACACGCATAAAAATCCCAGGAAACAATTCCCACTGGGTAGAGGCACGAGACAGGGTTGCCCTTTGTCCCCCCTTTTATTTTCACTAGCTTTAGAACCCCTGGCCCTATCCATTAGAAATAATAGTGACATCAAAGGATACCTCAAAATACAAGATGACTTTAGGATCAGTCTTTATGCGGACAATACATTAGTGTTCCTCACCGAACCCCCTATATCCATCCCCATACTCCTCAAATAATTAGACCTATTTCACAAAATCTCTGGTCTTAAGATAAATATAAATAAATGCTCAGCCCTCTCAATTAATCTACCTCAAGATCTTCAGACACTACTACAGAATAACTTCCCTTTTACCTGGTGCCCAACGTCCTTCAAATACCTGGGAGTCCATATCACATGCTCCCACAATCTTTTATACAAGACCAATTACACCCCTACTCTTTACACACATTACCTCACTACTTAAAACATGGTCCTCTTATCATATTTAATTTCTCGGTAGAATATGTGCGGTTAAAATGTCCATTATCCCAAAATTATTATACTACTTTAGAGCCCTTCCTATCAATATCCCCAAATCTAAACTAACCTTTATTCAAAGACTTCTAAATAAATTTATTTGGGCAGACAAAAAACCTAGATGCAGCAATGCATTACTTCACAGACCTCAACCCAAGGGCGGTATGGGCCTCCCAAACCTTTGGCTATATTTTATCGCCACTAGGCTTACCCAACTATGCCAATGGTATTCCCCAAGCGCAGACATACCTTGGAATAGGTTTGAGTCCTCATCTGTTTTCCCACTTCACCTCCAAGGTATCCTATGGTCCAAATCAATTCTATATCGTAACCTCCTTAACCACTTAAGCCCTGGACCATTTGGTAGCTAAAGGACCAGAGGTGAATTCAGAATTTTGCACTGCGCTGCTTTAACTGTAAATTGCGCGGACATGCAATGTTGTACCCAAACGAAATTTGTGTCCTTTTCTTCCCACAAATAGAGCTTTCTTTTAATGGTATTTGATTGCCTCTGCGATTTTTATTTTTTGCGATATAAACGGAAAAAGACCGAAAATTTTGAAAAAAAAATGATATTTTCTACTTTTTGTTATAAGAAAAATCGAATAAACTCAATTTTTGTCATACATTTAGGCCAAAATGTATTCAGCCACATGTCTTTAGTAAAGAAAATGTCAATAAGCGTATATTTATTGGTTTGCGCAAAAGTTATAGCGTTTACAAACTAGGGTACATTTTCTGGAATTTACACAGCTTTAAATTTATGACTGCCTATCTCATTTCTTGAGGTGCTAAAATGGCAGGGCAGTACAAAACCCCCCCAAATGACCCCATTTTAGAAAGTAGACACCCCAAGGAAATTGCTGAGAGGCATGTTGAGCCCATTGAATATTTTTTTTTGTCCCAAGTGAATAATGACAAAAAAAAAAAAAAAAATTACAAAAAGTTGTCACTAAATGATATATTGCTCACACATGCCATGGTTATATGTGGAATTGCACCCCAAAATACATTCTGCTGCTTCTCCTGAGTACGGGGATACCACATGTGTGGGACTTTTTAGGAGCCTAGCCACGTACGGAACCCCGGAACCCAAGCACCGCCTCAGGATTTCTAAGGGTGTACATTTTTGATTTCACTCCTCACTACCTATCACAGTTTTGAAGGCCATAAAATGCCAAAATAGCACAAAACCCCCCCAAATGACCCCATTTTAGAAAGTAGACACCCCAAGGAAATTGCTGAGAGGCCTGTTGAGCCCATTGAATATTTTTTTTTTGTCCCAAGTGATTGAATAATGACAAAAAAAAAAAAATACAAAAAGTTGTCACTAAATGATATATTGCTCACACATGCCATGGTTATATGTGGAATTGCACCCCAAAATAAATTTTGCTGCTTCTCCTGAGTACGGGGATACCACATGTGTGGGACTTTTTAGGAGCCTAGCCGCGTACGGGACCCCGAAAACCAATCACCGCCTTCAGGATTTCTAGGCACAAATTTTTGATTTGACTCCTCACTACATATCACAGTTTCGAAGGCCATAAAATGCCAAAATAGCACAAAACCCCCCCAAATGACCCCATTTTGGAAAGTAGACACCCCAAGCTGTTTGCTGAGAGGCTTGGTGAGTATTTTACAGCTCTCATTTGTTTTTGAAAATGAAGAAAGAACATTTTTTTTTTTTCATTTTTTTTTTCAATTTTCAAAACTTTGTGACAAAAAGCGAGATCTGCAAAATACTCACAATACCTCTCAGCAAATAGCTTGGGGTGTCTACTTTCCAAAATGGGGTCATTTGGGGGGGTTTGTGCCATCTGGGCATTCCATGGCCTCCGAAACTGTGATAGGCAGTGAGAAGTGAAATCAAAAATTTACACCCTTAGAAAGCCTGAAGGCGGTGATTGGTTTTTGGGGTCCCGTACGCGGCTAGGCTCCCAAAAAGTCTCACACATGTGGTATCCCCGTACTCAGGAGAAGCAACAGAATGTATTTTGGGGTGTAATTCCACATATGCCCATGGCATGTTTGAGCAATATATCATTTAGTGACAACTTTGTGAAAAAAAAATAAAAAAATAAAAAAATTGTCTTTTTTCCGCAACTTGTGTCAACATATAAAATATTCCATGGACTCGACATGCCTCTCAGTATATAGCTTGGGGTATCTACTTTCCAAAATGGGGTCATTTGGGGGGGTTTTGAACTGTTCTGGCATTTTTTACACAACATTAGGAAGCTTACATCCACTCTTCTAACCACTTGAAGACAAAGCCCTTTTTGACACTTTTTGTTTACATGAAAACATATTTTTTTTTGCAAGAAAATTATGTTGAACCCCCAAACATTATATATATTTTTAAAGCAAAGGCCCTACAGAATAAAATGGTGGGTGTTGCATTTTTTTTTTCTACACAGTATTTGCGCAGCGATTTTTCAAACGCATTTTTTGGGGAAAATATACACTTTTTTTAATTTTAATGCACTAAAACACACTATATTGCCCAAATGTTTGATGAAATAAAAAAGATGATCTTAGGCCGAGTACATAGATACCAAACACGACATGCTTTAAAATTTCGCACAAACGCGCATTGGCGACAAAGTACATACATTTTTAAAAGCCTTTACAGGTTACCCCGTTAGATTTACAGAGGAGGTCTACTGCTAAAATTACTGCCCTCGATCTGACCTTCGCGGTGATACTTCACATGCATGGTGCAATTGCTGTTTACATATGACGCCAGACTGACGCTTGCGTTCCGCATTGGGCAAGAGCAGGGCAGGACAGGGGTGCTTTTTTTTTTTTTTTTTTTTTTTTTTATTATTAATTTTGCTTTTTTATTTTATTTTTAAACTGTTGCTTCCATATTTTTTTTTTTTTATCATTTTTATTGTTATCTCAGGGAATGTAAATATCCCCTATGATAGCTATAGGTAATGACAGGTACTCTTTTTTGAAAAAACTGGGGTCTATTGGACCCTAGATCTTTCCTCTGCCCTCAAAGCATCTGACCACACCAAGATCGGTGTGATAAAATGCTTTTCCAATTTCCCAATGGCACTTTTTATATCCGGGGGGGGGGACATTCCCTCCCACTGCTTGTAAAAGCAGTCCAGAGGCTAATTAGCCACTAGGATTGCTTTTATATGAAAGCCGGCTGCTGGCTGAAAAGAATGATACCAAGATGATACCTAAACCCGCAGGCATCATTCTGGTATAAACATTCAAAGTCCAGCAACATACCAGTACGTTGCTGGTCCTTGTTGGACATGTATTGTAATCTTTTTTTTCATGCAGCCTGTTGGCTGAACGAAAAAAAAAGATTGATCGGTGGGTATGCCCACCATTAGAATACCGCCCTTCATCCACCCACTTCTAATGATGGGCATACACGCACCATTTATATATGCCGAAGCATGGGGGCATCTTCCCGCAAAAGTTATGCCACGTACACATGGTCAGACTTTTCCACGGGCAAGCCTCCGTCGGAATTTCGACCGTATGTACGCGGCATTAGGAGCAAAATTGCTCCTCCGCCCCTGCTGCCCCAATGCTTCGGCATATATGCTTTTTTTTTTTTTAACTGTGGTGACGAAATCACCTCCTACAGCACTGGAGTCGCAGGGATCAGGCCTGTCTCTGCGAACGCTGCAGTTATGTGTGTTGTGTTTTGCAAGTGACAGTGATCGATTGATACTGCACTTGGGTGGCCTGGGCTGGACGGAGGGGCAAAACGCAGGTGCTAGCATGTATCTGGGCTGATCCAGCTAACACTGCGTTTTTGGGAACCCTAAACTGCTGGGGACGCTAGTATAGATCTGATCAGATCAGATATTGATCTGTTCAGATACTATACCACTAAGGGGGGTGTATGCTTCATGCGTGGGTGTTAGCGTTACTGGCACTAACCTGACGCTGCCTGGGGTGTGACGCAGACCCTCTCTGACGCTAAAACCTAATTGATATCACCCGCCGGGCGATCAGGGGGTTAAACCTTTATTGGGTTATATACGGCGGGTGCCCTGACACTATAAAAAGCAAACTAACTAACCAGCGTCACCCGTAACACTTATATGATGATCACTGGTGAAAGGGTTAACTAGGGACAATTAGGGGGTTAAAACCTTTATTAGGTAATATATGGGGGTACCTGACGCTATATAAAAACCTGACGGCGAACCTAAAAAAAAATTACTGCCTACCGATCTGCATCACCGACACTAAGACAACGATCATAAAAACGATCGCTTAGCGACAGTGGTGATAGGGGGTGAAAGGGTTACCTGGGGGGCGATCAGGGGGTTAAACCTTTATTAGATAATATATGGGGGTACCTGACGCTATAAAAACCTGCGGCGAACCTAAAAAAAATTACTGGCTACCGATCTGCATCACCGACGCTAAGACAGCGATCAGAAAAATGATCGCTTAGCGACAGTGGTGATAGGGGGTGAAAGGGTTACCTGGGGGGTGATCAAGGGGGTTAAACCTTTATTAGGTAATATATTGGGGTACCTGACGCTATAAAAACCTGCGGCGAACCTAAAAAAAATTACTGGCTACCGATCTGCATCACCGACGCTAAGACAGCGATCAGAAAAATTATCGCTTAGTGACAGTGGTGATAGGGGGTGAAAGGGTTACCTGGGGGGCGATCAAGGGGGTTAAACCTTTATTAGGTAATATATGGGGGTACCCGATGCTATAAAAACCTGCGGCGAACCTAAAAAAAATTACTGGCTACCGATCAGCATCACCGACGCTAAGACATCGATCAGAAAAATGATCGCTTAGTGACGGCGGTGCTAGGGGGTGAAAGGGTTACCTGGGGGGGTGATCAAGGGGGTTAAACCTTTATTAGGTAATATATGGGGGTACCCGACGCTATAAAAACCTGCGGCGAACCTAAAAAAAATTACTGGCTACCGATCAGCATCGCCGACGCTAAAACATCGATCAGAAAAATTATCGCTTAGTGACAGTGGTGATAGGGGGTGAAAGAGTTACCTGGGGGGCGATCAAGGGGGTTAAACCTTTATTAGGTAATATATGGGGGTACCCGACGCTATAAAAACCTGCGGCGAACCTAAAAAAAATTACTGGCTACCGATCAGCATCACCGACGCTAAGACATCGATCAGAAAAATTATCGCTTAATGACGGCGGTGCTAGGGGGTGAAAGGGTTACCTGGGGGGTGATCAGGGGGTTAAACCTTTATTAGGGGGGGTTAGGGGGCTACACTGGACCTAAAGCTGAATGTACTGACACTTATACAGTCACAAATGTCACTGATTGCAGTGATCACTAAATAAATGGTCACTGCAATCAGTGACACTGTGACTGGGGGGTGATCTGGGGGGTGATCTGGGGGTGTCTGGGGGGCCTGGGGGGGGCGATTTATGTGCCTATGTGTCCTGGTGTCAGTGTAGTGTTGTGTGCACTAACCTGCATCTTCTCCTGTACGGCGCTCGGTATATGTGAGCGCCGCAGGAGAGATGACATCACTTCCTCTGCCTGTGTAAACAGTACACAGGCAGGGGAAGCTCTCATTCGCCGGGAGCGATCGAGAGGGGGTGGCCGGAATCGAACAGCCGTCCCCTCATGCCGGATCGCTCCCGAAGGTAAAACGACCGCTCACTGTAAAGAAGGGGGGTCCGATCGGACCCCCCAACTATACAAAGGCAATCACGTACATATACGTGATTCTGCCTGTCGGTGCCATTCTGCCGACGTATATTTACAGTGGGCGGTCGTTAAGTGGTTAAATATAACACCATAGTTTCACATTTCTATCAACTTTGGCTCAAAATTAAAGACATTTATTCCCTCTCATCTTGGCCTCCCCCTTTAGCATCTTACGTAGGTGACGTTAGATTCAGTCCAGCCTTCAGAGACAGATCATCCCTATCCCTCTGGATTTCAAACAACCTAACTACACTGAAATCCCTACAATCCAAATGGGAGTTCATATCATTTCCAGCCCTTCAAAAAAAATGTAACCTTCCCTCATCGGAACTGGCGCAATATGAACTAATTAAATCCTTCTTTCATAAATACTATTCACTAACATCAAACTCTATTAACACATTATTTGAAAGAATTTGTACATCTTCTCCCAGGGATAGGGGTTTAATCTCCAGATTTTATCAATACCTAAATAATTTAGCATTACAAGATAAATCTGGCCCAATGCTTCTCTGGGAATCTGAACTCAAAATCTCTCTCCCAGCGGAGGAATGGTGTTCTATGACTGACAACCTTCGCATTAGCAATAGAGCAATTGCATTCAGAGAAACTCCAATAAAACTTTTTACCAGATGGTACCTATCGCCATCTAAATTACATACCTTTTACCCTTCAGTTTCCCCCACATGTTTTAGAGGCTGCCCCAAACTGGGAACTATTTTACATACTTTTTTGGAGCTGCCCACACGTAGACAGAATATGGCGCATTGCTCTAGATAGGTTCGAGGAATCTTCAAATCATAGAATTATTCCCTCCCCTCAGGTTTGTCTATTATATGGTAAAGCTCCTAATGTTCCTAGACCCTGTCTGCGACTGTTCCACTCCCTATGCAGCTCCATTCAGTGGATGATTGCCCTCAATTGGAAATCTCAATCGTTACTCTGGCCTCAAGTCCTTGACAGGATGGAAATGCTTAAACTCTCTGAAAAAATATATCATACCCTAAATGACTCTATGCATCTATACAAGCTAAAATGGTCTTTTTGGGATATTCCTAGCCCAGATCTGGTACCCATACTATAGACGGCTGGGTTCCATTTATCCTCCCTTACTCCCCCAACGTTTTCAAATCCCTTATCCTCCTTCTTGGATGCAACCTACCTCCAAAATGTGATTATACTTTCTATGCTGTACCAATGTTAATAATTTCGAACATTTTATTTTGATTTCTGCTGACTGTTTGTTATAAAAGAACATCCATTACAATATGTAACTGCCTTACCTATTTTTCCAATAAACTTTTGTAAACAAGAAATTTTCATATTCACCAAATACTTATTTTCCACCATGATTTGCAAAAAAAACATCTTTCCAAATCAGACAATGTGATTGTCTGTCTGGATTTTTTTCCACATTTTGTCTCTCATAGTTGAGGTTTACCTATGATGACAATTACAGGCCTCTCTCATCTTTTTAAGTGGGAGAACTTGCACAATTGGTGGCTGACTAAATACTTTTTTGCTCCACTGTATATATATATATACACACCCAGGGAGAACACGTGTGAATGAGCCCTTTTTTATATTTTTATTTTACATTTTTAATCATTTGTAAAAAAAAAAAAATATTATTTGTTGCATTTTTTATATATTTTTTCACAATGCTTTATTTTTTATTTTATTATTTTTTTTTGGGGGGGGGGGGGCTTGGTGAAATATCAGGGTCTAAATGGACCCCTGAAGTCTCACGTTTGAGACAGAGAAAGGGACTAAGGAAACACATTCCCCAGTTCCTTTCTGCACCCTCAGCTGCACAGATGGGATGAACATGAAGAGCTCTGCACAGCCTTAATGCTCATTTATAACTGGAAGCCTAGTAAACACAATTATGAATGAACAGTCATTTAAAAAAGGAAGGTGTCCTTTTTCCCAGTCCCTTCCCCACTCTTCATTCTGAAGATCCCCCTGTGTGTGTGCAGCAGCTATCAGAAGAGGAGGGAAGCTGTCTGCCCTGGGGGGGGGGGGGTTCCTAATTCTGATGCACACAAGGTGAATGGGCGTGCCCAGGCACAGCCGGCACACCCCTTGCACATGCCTATGCAGATAATCAACACAAAGAAAATGCAAGTTCCACTTTGCCAGATGACCAGCAAAGCACATCTTAGTGAATGAATTTATCATTACAAATGTTTAAATCACAAATTTGCCATCTGTGGAACCATTGCAAAGATGCGCTATTTGACGACATGCGTTCCCGAGATCCTCATCCCTCCCTCTGCTTCTGTTACTGGCTTCTCACTTTTCTGGTTGCTTGTTGCACAAGTAATGGCATTCCAGGTGATGTGCTTAGTAGGGATGAGCTTGGGTTCAGTCCAAACCTGGAAGGGAACTGCCAGTGCCAGCCCAATCAATAGCAGCTGAGTAATTCCTTCTGTATAGAAAGAAATGGAGATGCTCGTGACATATAATAAATAGATGTGCTATCCCTTTAAATATGTGATACCAACTGTGTTCAATAAATGTTCAATCACAAACATATATGTAGCGGGGTCTCCTTTAAGGCCCCGAGACTACGTTACCCAGAACCCCGTTCGGCACCCAAGGTGCATTTAGCCACCGCAGAGACTCTTGGGAGGGGCTATATAAGAGAGGGGCGAGGCGGAGCTCGGCCTCTTTGGACACCGCGCTGCAATCAACAGGTCTTCCTGTGCGGATCTGCTGCAGTGCAGGGCCTGAAGCCTGGGGCCTTGCACGAACTTCCAGAGAGCCTTCCACCCCACTGCGGAGCCTGGGTGTGTTGTGGAGATTTTTATGGAGATGTATTTAATATGTATTGTCATAGTGTCACCCAGTGTTAGTACTTCCGCAACCCGCTCTAAAAGAGCTGATTGGGGTAGTCTGAGGCTGGTTGAATCCCGTCTGATAGGGGAAAACGTTTTGAGGTTGGAGTGTGATGTTTGCAGGGTGCGGATATGTCCGCCAACGGGGGCCCTCTGTGCATTAGCATGGACGATCGTTGAGGAGGGGTATCCTCACTCTGCAATGACATCATTGGTTATGGGCAAATGCGCGCTCTTGTCTCGGCTGTGCCTGATCAACATTGGTTGGAATTCGTAGCGTGCGTCTGCAGATAGCCTCCCTCCCCCATTCAATAATAGTATAATCTTATTATGCGTTATTCTATGGAATAGCGCAGAATAAGAATTCCTATCAGCGGTAACTTAAGCCATCTTACGTTATTATATTCATGTATGACATATCCTGTTGGAAGGAATGTCCAAGTGTTGTCATTTTCATGTGAGGGAACATCCTATGAGGTTCCCGCCCATGGGGAGGGGATTGGTTGCTGCAGCCAATCACCTCCTGTCTTGAGATCTTTTGAGTTTAATAAAAGCCTATGAGTAGGCGTCGGCTTAACGGAGTCTTTGCTGGAATGGCCTGATAAGAAGATAAGCTTTTGTGGTGCTGCCTGTCTTGAATGAATGGGGATGAACGGTGAGTGGACTTTAGCAAACTTAACTTAACCATAGCATTACTTCAAAAAGATTAAATCTGATGTGTGCTTAGATAGCACAGGAATTATAGGCTGTGTGCTCTGTAAACAGCAGCCTAAAATTCCACAACAGATGGCGGGCCAGGATTTTGGGAATAGATGGAGTCCCTTTGGACATCGGATCGAGATGGGGGGAAGTGTGGATCTACGTTCCGATGTGGGGGGCTCTACTCTTTAAAAGAAATTTTTTTGTCTTTTTGAAATAATGTTTCAAGTTTGCAGCGTGTGTATGTCTGCGAATCGCATGTGTGTGTGTGATTTTGTCATGGATCGTATGCCTGTGAATTTGATTGTGTGTGGGTATGCCTGCATGTGCCTGTGTGATTAGATTGTGCGATGTATTGAGCAGTTGGCTGCCAGCAATGGCTGCTGCATTGTCCTGGTCCTTGAGCCATGAGGTTTAGTGGGGGTGGGGCAGGAAGCATCTCAGTTACAAGGGTGAAAGTTGGTGACTTTCTGTAAATAGCATGTTTTGTAGTGGGAGGGCCCTGAGAGATGATCTGATGGAAACTGTGGGCTGTAAGAGTGTAACTAAGCGAGAAATATAGACTGTATATTGTGTATGAAATGAAGGTATAGATGTGGTATTTAGTGCACTGAGAAGTTTGTAAGTAGATTGTTTGTTTGGCTGCCATGTGCTTGAATGGGGGAAGGGCTTGCCCACTGTTTTGTGTTGCAGGGGCTGTGCCCTGAGGGAAAGACACTCTAAGCAGATGTACAAGCAACAATATACTGTATGTGTGTGGTGTTTGTGATTTCTATGAAAAATAGAAATGAATAGATTGTGATTTTTGCCTTTATAGGGGACAAAGACACATGTCCCCATAAGTGTAAAAATATTAAGTGTTTGGTTTTGAGTTGAAAGTTCCTGCCGAGTGGCCAGGCATTGTTGGAAGCCAGACAATAGTAGCTGTTTGGTGAAAGGAATACGCCCTTTGAATGGTTGCAGGCTGTTTTGGATGCTAGCATTGAGGAGTTATATTTCTCAATGGCTTGTTATGAAAGCTGATGCCACAGTGTGTATATGAACTTTATGTAGAGAAATGAATATGTTTTTAATATTGTTCATGTAACTAACATTTATTGAATGTGCTGTTTAGTTGGCCAAAGGGAAGCTAAGTCTGTAAGTGTACATGTGGTCCTTGTAGAGTGTAGCTGACACCTTTTCCAGTGGATTTTGATGATAATTTAGAAAAGTTTCAATTGTGTAGTCAGTCTTTGTGGAGAAAAGCATTTTTGATTTTCTTTTAAAGAGATGCTGGTTTTGGCGGGAAAAAGCAATGGCGCCATTCTTGGTTTTTGTTAGCCTTGCAGGTTTGTCTGCCATTTTGAGGCACAGTTTTTCTTGGCACCTTCCCTTATATGATACTCACAGGCTAGACACCTTTCTTTTGGGCACTATACCATGTGGCATTCGTCAGCTATGTTGCTGATAGAATTTCTCAGTTTTTGATGTTTAGTGCGAATTGGGTAGTGCGGCCTTTTTAACCTGCTGGAGGCCATTTGTGTTTGTCTTTGTGTGGGGGAACCCATGTGGTGTTCATTGTGACGCCCCATGCGGGTTATTGGCGGGAAAAAATTGCATGCGTCAATGGCGCAATTTTTGTTGTCCATGAGGTGCTGTGGTGGGTCATCCACCATTTTGTAGTCCTGGCTTGTCGGCCATTTTGAGAGACGTTTACAGTTTGAGATAGGAAGTTCCAGTTTGGCAAACACGACTCCTGAATATGCTGTATTGGCATTTGTTGATCGGCGCAGTTTTCTTATGTTTTATGCGTTTACAGTTTGACCTGTGCACTGCTGTGGAGAGTAGTGAGACACCAGTGTGACATTCTGAGAGGCTGTTTTTGTTTAATGTTGAATTCGCTGGTTAAAACTGTTTTAAACTATTTTTGTAAGCATCACCTTTTGAGGTGAGTTGAGAGGTATCTTAAAATAGCGCGGTCTTACCCTGAGGGGCCACGACGCGCTTGCGGACACACGCACATGCTGGGGCCTATTTATGGATAGGATCTGGCTGACCTACCAGCAGTTGGAGTGTGGGAGGAGGCCAACGCAGACACAGGGAGGACATGCAAACTCCATGCAGATGGTGTTAGGAGGGGGGATTTCTCTGTTTTCATTTAAGTGAATGTAAGCTATTGCAGGGTCAGCTGACTTTGCAGTATATGCGCGGCGTTTTTTTTGCATTGGATTTTGGTTTCAAGAAAAACTTCACTTTACACTGAATTTTGATGGATTGTAAGACTAACAGAGTTTTTGTACAATGATGTGTTTTTATGTTTAAATATTTCCTTCCCAGAAGGCAATTCATATGTTTTGAAGCTTGTATTGTATAGCCTGTAGAGGAGGAGTGGGGGTTTTGGTCGAAACCCCTAGAGCCATCTTTTTGCAGGAGTTTTGTATTTGAGTCAACTTGTGGTTTTGCTTGCAGGGGATGTTTGGGTCAGGACCCTCCCATTTGCAAAGGGGGGTTTTATTCCACCATCTTCTTGACAAGGTTTTAAATTGTTGAAATATATAATGTGTAGCCATGGATTTTTTTGGAGTCTTGATAGACACAGCAATGTGGCTGGGCTCCCCCCCTCCCCCTCCCTCTTCCTGAACAATTGATATGTAAATAAACCAGTTTGGGTTTTTTTAAGAGCTGAGCATAACCGGAAGTTTCTTTTCAGCATTTATATATCAGCAGAAAGTTAGTGGGAGGAGCTTGGGGTTTTTAAAGGTGAGAAATGAGATTTGTGTCTGGAAGGAAAATGGAAAGCATTTTGGCGTTTAAAAGTGTTTTATATTTTGTTCCAGTTTTGTGAAGTTTTGTACTGTAAATACAGTTTTGGGTAGAGAGAAAACCAGGGGGGCATCACCATTATTTTATCATCTAGATACAGAGAGAAGCCACATTGTTCTGCAGGTGGTAAACTGGCGTAAGTGTTCTGTGAGGTTTAGTCTGACAACGCAGTGTATGGGTGTATAGCGGAAAACGCTTGTGTATGCATACACTGTGAGGGGTAGAGGCCTAATTCGGGGGTTGATCTGTGGTTGTTGCTGTAGTTCCAAAAGTGTTGGGACAACAAGCCATAGAGTTGACGCCTCGGTTAGGGTTTCTAGTTGGAGGACTTGACCATATAGTGGTTGTAGTTCTGCAATTCACCGTATAAGAAGACACCGGGCGGTGATCTCCGAAATGGGTGCAACGGTTTAACCTGGACGCAGGTTTAAGACGATAAGCCGATTCGAATCGCCATGGACACAAGGAGGTCTGTGCAAAGGGAAGGAATGGAGGCTTCCCATAGTCGGATGGTCACACAGTGCACGAAGCCTAGTTTTGGGGCAAAGGCCTTTGAACCCCAAAAAGATTAACATAGGTGGTCCAAGGATACTATTTTGGGTATCCCTCTGGAATGGATGTAGTTGAGCTGCGGCTTCAGAAATCTGTAATGATGAGGAATGGTGGCTCATGCCCGTTTGTTTTGAACCTTGTATGGCTGGTCCATGCAAGCTTCTCGAGCTGCTCTCATATTCCCATTGTATTTTTTCCTATTGCTGAAAGAGTGAAGGTAGAATCCTGGCTGTTTTTGTTTTTTTCATTTGTGGTTTTGGAAACTGGGAAGTATTTACCCCACGTTTGTATCGGAATGTTTGTATGTAGTAACGTGAATATGTTCGAACTTACCGCGGCGATCCTTCAATGCGTCACGGCTGTTGTATGTTTGTAGGAACGGGAAAAGTAAGGGTTACAAAGGGTTTTGTTTGAATCGGTTTTGAAAGAATGTCATTGACAATTTACCAATGTACAGGAATGTCATTATTGTTTACCATTCTTTGCAGGTTAAATATGAAGAATAGAGTAATGATTTTGCTTATAAGTATTTTTCAGGTCCAAGGAGTTTGTACACAGAGAACAGGTGTATGTAGACAGCTGTACATATGGATAAATATGAGTCTAAGGCGGTAAAAGTATCACAGGCTATTTCATTGTTTCTTTTTTCCTGCACCACGCATTTCTTCCTTCAGTCTGTAATGAGGAAGAAAAGGGGGGAGAATGATAAATGTAAGAGTGACAGTTTTTTTTTCTGTCAAACTAATAATAACCTCTGTAATTCTAACCAAGTTTGTGCCAAGACTGTCTTTCTTTAATAGAATTTGAATCGGCAAGCAGCAGTCTGGTGAAGTAGGTTCCCATCCCAGAGGCTAAGAACCTTGTCAATGGTTCCAGGTATTGTAAGCCACGCACAGGTTATGCAGTGACCACAGTTCCGATGTCTGGGTTATTGTCATATGAGGGTTGTTTGGAGGTCAATCAAAATCAGGGTCGTACTTTCCTCATTAGCTGTCACTTATATTCTCGGCTGATGGGGGAGGTGCGATCGTTGTGACATGAACTTCAAAATGTCCACCAAAAGGTTTTCACGATTCCCTCCCGGACCCTGACTCAGTAATCAGTTTACATTCTTTCCAACCAGGTGACTGGGTCGTTGTAAAGAAGCTTGAGGGATGAGACCACGCCAGCCACTGCAAGAAGCGGCTCAACCACACCAAAGAATGAGGAGTATCTTTGTTTATTTATATTTTTGTTGTTTAGTAAATTTTAGCGAGGGTAACGGTGAAAAGCATCCCAAGTTATTATTTAAAGTGTATGTCCTGACTAGCTCAGAAAGCGAACAGGACCGATGGTCTGTTCTGAGTCTTCACCGAGTTTTAGTCCCCAGCGATGACAGAGGTACATGTCATTTATGATGTTATTATGGGTATGAGGAGTTTTAGTCCCCAGTGATGACAGAGGTACATGTCATTTATGATGTTATTATGGGTATGAGGAGTTTTAGTCCCCAGTGATGACAGAGGTACATGTCATTTATGATGTTATTATGGGTATGAGGAGTTTTAGTCCCCAGCGATGACAGCGGTACATGTCATTTATGATGTTATTATGGTATGAGGAGTTTTGACAAACTAGTGAAGACTCCAGACAGACACTTGTCAATGGAACCTAACGATGTATTTTTAGAGGGTAAAATTGGTTTTAGTTTTGATGGCTCTGTCTCTTGTCGGTTTGGGTATCTAGGCAGCCCACAAGTGTGTTTGAACTTTAGTTTGGTGTTTATGTGGATCTGCAGCTTATAAAGGTAATTCCCCCAAAGCAAGAGGTTCATGCGCGATGGTGAAGCTGTCCCAACATTTTAGGTCGCGGCCGATCGCGAGGATCTGATGGCGCAGGAAATTAAGAATGGCAGGGACAGCTAGTAGGGATTTGTTCACCAATCCCGACCAGGTCTGGGCATGGGGTCCTGCATGTACAAGGTGGGGGCGGCTCAGGCTTGGGATACAATTGAACAATTCTCATCCGTTAAGGATAGGGTTCTTCGTGTAATTGTTGAAGCCAGAGCTGTAGCTAAGTGAAGGTTGGGAGTCCTTTTTAAGGGTCTGGGAATCTTTGGGGATCTAATTTTTTATTTTACAGCGGATCGTGGTTAAAGGAAGTGGGAATATATATACTCATGTCGTTTTTATTTCTATTCTTTCTATGTCGTGACGAGGTGCTCCTGTTGCCTGATTTGACGCGTGACCAGAGTTTCCTTGATGAGACGCCCCGAAGCCGGACCCACATACAAGACAGAGAATCAGACGGATCGGCGATTACTACAGCTCACCATGTCGTGTCCTCCTTTATAAGTCATGCCCCTGAAGAGTAGAGTCTACATGTCAAGCCGTGTTTTCCTTTTTATGGACTAATAACTGATTCATTTCCGGGTATAAGAAGCATATCAAATTTCATTGATGGACATGGGGTGCATATGACAAAAAAGGGAGGACTGTTGTGGAGATTTTTATGGAGATGTATTTAATATGTATTGTCATAGTGTCACCCAGTGTTAGTACTTCCGCAACCCGCTCTAAAAGAGCTGATTGGGGTAGTCTGAGGCTGGTTGAATCCCGTCTGATAGGGGAAAACGTTTTGAGGTTGGAGTGTGATGTTTGCAGGGTGCGGATATGTCCGCCAACGGGGGCCCTCTGTGCATTAGCATGGACGATCGTTGAGGAGGGGTATCCTCACTCTGCAATGACATCATTGGTTATGGGCAAAATGCGCGCTCTTGTCTCGGCTGTGCCTGATCAACATTGGTTGGAATTCGTAGCGTGCGTCTGCAGATAGCCTCCCTCCCCCATTCAATAATAGTATAATCTTATTATGCGTTATTCTATGGAATAGCGCAGAATAAGAATTCCTATCAACGGTAACTTAAGCCATCTTACGTTATTATATTCATGTATGACATATCCTGTTGGAAGGAATGTCCAAGTGTTGTCATTTTCATGTGAGGGAACATCCTATGAGGTTCCCGCCCATGGGGAGGGGATTGGTTGCTGCAGCCAATCACCTCCTGTCTTGAGATCTTTTGAGTTTAATAAAAGCCTATGAGTAGGCGTCAGCTTAAGAGAGTCTTTGCTGGAATGGCCTGATAAGAAGATAAGCTTTTGTGGTGCTGCCTTTCTTGAATGAATGGGGATGAACGGTGAGTGGACTTTAGCAAACTTAACTTAACCATAGCATTACTTCAAAAAGATTAAATCTGATGTGTGCTTAGATAGCACAGGAATTATAGGCTGTGTGCTCTGTAAACAGCAGCCTAAAATTCCACAACAGGTGGCACCTGACTTGTCGAGTGTGGACATTAGTTGGACCGGGCACCCGGCCGTTGCGGAGACTGTGTACGGAGACACAGTAGGTGGAAGATCCGGACTGGGATCGCGTCCGGTGTGGTGAGCGAGCACTTGCTCATCCATATAGACTGTACCTGTTTAGGCCTATAGACTGCCTTGGCCCACCAATCATTTGTTTGATTGTTCCACTGGAGACCGGTAGCGGGACAGAGTTGAAGGGTCTTCAGTATAGTGTTCCTAGTGATTGCCAATTTGTGGATTACAAATACTGTTCATCAAGTGCACCACCGAAAGTTTTCATGCAAAGAAATCCCTATTCAAAAGACTGAGATTTATTCTATGTCAGGCCTGACCAGGGAGGGGAGATAGAATATTGTTTAGTGCGCCACAGGGCGCGTATACCATAATAGCTGCGTGTGGTGGATTACCGCACTACGCCATTATTGTGTGTTATACTGTTGCTGCAGGGCTCTGTAAGCAAGTTGTATGTGTTATATTCTGCCTATGCCTTTTAGAACAAAAGTAAAACCGTTATACTTGATCTCTCGCATTTGTGTGTTGTCTCACTGCAAAGAGGTTACCCTTGCAATACCATTTGATTGTGATATAAGTATAACCCGCCCCTAGACTAGCTATGCCAGAGTGGGTCGAATAGATTGCTGGGGGTTGGCGGTGCTGTACGCAGGGCCCGAAACTGGGGGTAGCGCTACATATAAAACTATATAAGCACCATATAGTCATTCAGTCAAAACATGACATAAAAAAAATGCATTATGTGAACCACAAGCACCAGCAATCCTCCAAAACTGATCCCTTTGCTTCTCCACCAAATGCAGTCTAAATCCACTTACCGGAGGTGAAGACCTCAAATTATAGGAGATAGCAATGTTTTAAGGCAAAGATGACAACCAGGTTACCCCACAGCTCAAACCACCAACATGGACCACCGGGTTTTCAATGTTCCACCACTTCTATGTATGGAGGATTAACTTACATCTCTCATTGCTCTCAGAGAGCGTATCAATACAAGGAGAAAGGAAGGGGGGAACAATAGCGCATTATCCCTATTAAAACAGCTCTTTATTGCAAACAAAAGGTACTCACAGAGATGAATGTATGTCAACTTTGGTAATGTACTTTGCATACCGCTACGCGTTTCGTCCATATAGACGTCCTCAGGAGAACAGGAGGTGCTTGTGACCTCATTGACTTAGCATGGCCACATAACCTTCTAAAGTCAATGGGGTTGATTTACTAAAGGAAAATGCACTGTGCAGTTACCCTCTGCAAGTGGAATTGCTCCAGAGCTTAGTAAATGAGGGAGAGCTCTGCTGAATTCTATCATCCAGTGGCGTCTCCAGCTTTCACATTTAGGGGGGGCACATGGGGGGACAGGGACAAAAGTAGGGGGGCCAACTATAAAATGCAAATATATATATATATATATATATATATCCTGGGGCCCTTTACTATGATCCCACAACGGGCACTTTCACATGTTCTGCAGTGAGCTCCCTTCCTACTATACTGGGGCCCCACCAGGGTGGCAGAAAACAAGAGATATATGTCACCAGCACACCAAGAAAATATAAGGGTCCAAAGCAGTGGGAGAACTATCAGGGTTGCAAAGGTTGTCTTGCCACTGGGCCCTGGTGTTCTGCCACTGTGAGGTTCCCCAGCTGTCCTGTCCCTGTTATTGACAGCGCTGGTCTGGCATCTGTCTCCTTGGCACCAGTGGCAGTCTAATAGGACCTAGTGCTGGTGACATTATAGGTGCATGTAGGGGAAGGCTGGCACTATTGGTTATAGAGACCCGAGCCCCCAGCTGGTCACCTAGAAGCAGTAATGCTGTATAACCTTCTCTGTTGACATGCTGATCGGGATGTGATCCTAGTGATGCTCCCAGTCAGATCTAATAAACACAGTAATTATTAGCATCAAGAGTACAACCACATATATATAATCAACCGTATGTTCAGCAGCCATGTGGGCTCTATGCCTGTAAAGTGTGGGCTTTGATCAATAAAATCACTGATATTTAACACTAGGATTTGACTAGGAGCATCATCTGGATTGCATCCCGATCAGCATGTCAGAGAAGGCTCCACTGCTGCTAAGCAACCTGCAGGGAGCTCAACTGTCTACAACCAATAGAGATGGGCTCGGGTGTGTTTGAAATCCCACATGCCCGATCCCACCAGGAAGCCGACACTCCACAGTGCTAATCACAGCCAGTGAGACATTTCCTGATCTGTACAGCTGCGGCCCGGGAAATGTCTCACTGCCTGTGATTAGTGCTGTGCAGTGTGGGCTTCCTGGCAGGCTCTGGCATGTGGAATTTTGAACATGCCCAGCCCATCTCTAACAACAAATTGTGCTGGCCCTCCTGTACATCAGCCCCATAAAGTAACCAGCACTGGGTTCTAATGTGCTGCCGCCGCTACCATGGAGACAGAGACCAGCGCTGTGAATAGCCGGGACAGGACAGCAACTCTGGTTGTTCCAGTACTGGTCCACACTGGGAACATTCCCCCATCCACCTATAATGTGTAGATGGGGGAATTGGATCATTTCTCTTTTTTTTTTCATTCAACCTAATAGTTGAATGAAAAAAAGTGATCAATGTATGGGCTGCCTAAGAGCTAAGACCAGCCATAGACGGTTTAAATCTCAGCTGGTTCAGCAAGAACTGGCTGAGATTTGATCCATTAATGAGCAGATTCTCTTATGATTATCACTAGTGGTTGCTATAGTCACTAGTGATAATCACTGTTTGTCGGGAGAATACAATTGCTGGGCAGGAGGGATATTCCCCTGTCACCACTGTCTGTGTTGATGGGGGAATTATGCAAGTTTCTTTCCTGCAATCTGTGGATGCAGGAAAGAAATGTGCACCGTATATTACCTGCCTAACTGAAAGTGAAAGTAAATTGTGAATGTCTTGAAAGAACAGGAGAGGGGGAGGGAGACAGATGGGGGAGAGAAGGGATGGAGATAATGCAGTTCAGTGATTACAGTGTACTGCAGTCTGCAGTGCACACACTTACCCACGGTCCAGGCTAGAATCTCAGGCATCATTCACACACAGCCAGGAATGCTGCTGATTTTCATATTTCCCGCCCACACATCCCCTCTCTTCAGATACAGCACGCCGGGATAGTGTGGGCGGGACTGGAAGGAGGAGGAGGAGCTGTATTCCTCCCTGCTCGTATGTGAGGAGAGTGAGGGGGGTGGCTGGACTCGCTGGGCAGTGAAAGAGTGTCATAGACTGACACTCGGCTCAGCTTGCAGTCACCACTCTCGGAATTTACAGGCTGGTTCTCCTGTCCTAAGGACGGGAGAAATCAGTCTGTTTTTTCAGTAACTGAGATGAAGGCTTGGGCACCCCTCCCCCCCTCCCACAGTGCTCGTGGAGTCCTTCCTGCAACTCGCTCTTCTCCATGCCAATGAGGATGTAGGGAAAGGAGCAGATCGAGTGGCTGTGGTTGTGTGAGCGCTCGCATTATGCAGTGTCAGTGAGCAGAGGGAGGGGGAGGAATCCCCCACAGGAGCTGACTGGGGACGCTCTCCCTCTCAGGAGAGACTGTTACCCCAGCAGCAGCCCGAGCAAAAATGTTTTTGTTTTTTTTTGGGGGGGGGGCACATGGTGGGGCACAGCATAATGTTGGGGGGGGCCAGGGCCCCCTCTGGTCCCCCCCTAGGGACGCCATTGCTATCATCCAATCATGTTCAAGCAAAAATGCTGTTTATTTTTTATTTTTTTTTCCTTGCATGTGATTGGCTATTCTTTGCACAGTGAAGCTTTACCTCATTTACTAAGATCTGGAGCAAAGTGCACAGTGTATTTGCCTTTGGTATATCAATCCCAATGAATCTATAGGTATATTGCACGCAAGAGGTGGGATGGTTCCAGGTCTAAAGGCAAGCACTTCTTATTACAGCACCAGGACCAGTTGTGAGGATTTTAGTAGGTTTGGCCAGGAAGATTTCAGATAAGGGCCCAGGCACGACCTATCTCAGTATCTACAGAACAGAAGCAGGTGCTGATTTGCAGTAAATCATAACAATCCTTACATACAAAAATCTTGTGTGCGAGCCACTCAGGCTAGGAAAGGATGCTAGTCCTGGTTCACTGCTGTTAGTTCTGGCTGAGAATGAAGCCTGTCCCAACTCCAAACGTCAATGTGTAGAAGTATGACTATCCCTTAAGCCACACATCGAAGCAAGCCCACTCGTGATGGTATGTGGCCACCTCAGCCTGGGTTACTGCTAGGCCATGCCTCCAACATGTTTCGCTCCGTGCTTCGGGGCTTAATCATGGGCCATTCCCATGATTAAAGTATAACTAAAGGCAAAACTTTTTATTTTAGATAGAGTGTAGAGGGATTAGAGTGCTTGCGAGTTTTTATTGCTGTCTGTGCCCCAATTAAGGAGATTCACCCTTTCTATTTGTCCAGCTTACAGTGGCGGCTGGTGCTCCATTTTTGGGGGGGACGGACCCCCCCCCCCCAGCTCACCAGCACCACACTTACCCCATCCGGTTCCCGGGCAGCTTTGGGTGCTTCCCGGCTTCTCCTCCTGCCCAAATCCGGTCGCTTCTCCTCCCTGCCAATCCGGTCTCAGAGCCCACTTCCTGTCCTGATTGGCCAGGAGGAGAAGTAGGAAGACAATAACGAATGTTGTTTCGCTATTGTCACAAGTGGGTGGGCTCAGGGCGCAGTGCTCTGCTCCCCAAGCTCACCCTTTTTAAAGCCAATTAGAGCCTCCAACTCTAATCATGTGCTTCACAAAAAAAAAAACCTGTAGAACTCTATGCGTCCGGCGCCCTGCATGGAGATTAGGTGTTGGGCACATAGAAATTAGGGGGGCGGCGCCCCTAATGGACGGGCCGCCACTGCCGGTTTACCATTATCATTATAAGTGAAAGTAAAGTGGGTTGTTCCCAGAAAAGTAATAGAGGGGAAATATTCCAATGGGGGCACCAGTTCTGGTGACCTGGGGGGGTCTCCAAGGGATTCTCTTAATTTGCAGGGATTTCCTCTCACTTCCTGTTGGGCTATGGGACAGAAAGTGAAGGAAAATCTCTGTAGTAGGACAAAAAAAATTTGACAGGGATTATAACCCCCCCTTACTCTTTCCAAAAGGAAAAAAAAATGTTTTGCCTATAGTTCTACTTTAAGTTCAGAGGGGCAGAGTGAAGCGCATTGGGGGTGTGACCTGGCAGGAGCCCAGGCTGAGATGGCCACATACCATCACAAGTGGGCTTGCTCTGATGTGTGGCTTAAGGGATATTCATAATCCTTGCATAACGCTGACTAGAAGGGGGTTGAGTTTCCCTTTAAACTGATGAAATGAGATACAGATTTGCAGGAGCTTCTACGTTAAACAAACCACATCGCCAGCATCCACCTTTAATCACCAGCTGTAAACTGCAGTCAGCCACCCCAAGGCGTGGTATGGGAACACTGCGATGTGCCATGGACGAGGAAATATTAGTCTAATAATATCTGCTGGTGCCCCGGCTTCTCTCTCCCGGTCTCCATCTGACATCTTCATCTTGCCGGTGCCATGGGCACTTCTCCCCGCATGAGGCTCCTGCTCTGCCCGCCCCACCAAACGGCCTCAAAGATATGATTGATACGCTGCGGCCTTGACAATAAGCAAAACCTTCAGCGGAGGAACCCGCTGAGTGATGGAGACTGTCAGAGGAAACACAAACATAACAAATGGGCTAAATAAAGACAGAACCGTCTGAAGATTGTAATTCTTTCCTGGGGATGCCGGGAAGTACGCAAGAGTCTGCCAGGAAAACTTCTCACCGTGATCTGGGACATTAAACTGCTAGAGACGATGATGAGATTCAGGTTCGGTTTTGAGCCCATTCGCTGTTCACAGACCTCTCAAAATATCATGGCCATTTGCCTGCCAAAACCTCCGGCACTGTGATAATGTAGAAAGGATCTCAGCTGATGTCGATGACCAAATATGCTCATGGCTAGTGATGAGTTAAAGGAGAAGTACAGGCAGTGGCGTAGCGTGGGGGGTGCGAGGGGGGCCGTGGCCCCGGGCGCAACATTTTAGGGGGCGCAATCCTGGCTCTGTCCCCCAAACTTTTTATTTCCTGTGTCCCTGCGGCCTGCGCTCCAGCCGCCATATTTTTTTTAACAATGAAATCCAGCCGCCATGTTTGGTCTCCGTCTGCCCCTGTGATTGGGCGAATGGGGTCATGTGCCTGTGCGTCTTTCCTCTTCCACGGCCTACCGCTCAGCGCGCGCTGACGTCATTTTAGTGCACCGGACACCTTCAGCTCGGCTCCCCTGATGGTAGACCGCGACACCCCGGGCCCGCTCGGACACCAGTTTGGCCTAGGCCGGCCGCCGTGGCTTTTCTAATCACAACGCCGGCCCCACATCCTCCCGCACCGCAGGTACCGTACCACGCACATACCCTCTACTAGACACGGCCGTGCGGCGTCTCTGCCCATAGCCTGGCTGCAGCCATCGGGTGCTAGTGCTACTCCTTCAGACAGGGATTCCGTCCTTCTCCCCAGCATGGTCACTGGTGCACTTCCATGCTACACCAGCGAACCTTCTGGATGTTGCTGCCTTGCTGGTTACCTCTCCATGCCTGTAGGCTTCCAGTTGTCAGTGTAGTGTAGTTGTGTTGTGTAGTTTGTGTTGTAGTGGTCAGTGTAGTGTAGTCTGTGTTGCAGTGGTCAGTGTAGTCTGTGTTGCAGTGGTCAGTGTAGTGTAGTCTGTGTTGCAGTGGTCAGTGTAGTGTAGTCTGTGTTGCAGTGGTCAGTGTAGTCTGTGTTGCAGTGGTCAGTGTAGTCTGTGTTGCAGTGGTCAGTGTAGTCTGTGTTGCAGTGGTCAGTGTAGTCTGTGTTGCAGTGGTCAGTGTAGTCTGTTTTGCAGTGGTCAGTGTAGTCTGTGTGTGTTGCAGTGGTCAGTGTAGTCTGTGTGTGTTGCAGTGGTCAGTGTAGTGTGTGTGTGTGTGTTGCAGTGGTCTGTGTAGTCTGTGTTGCAGTGGTCAGTGTAGTCTGTGTTGCAGTGGTCAGTGTAGTGTAGTCTGTGTTGCAGTGGTCAGTGTAGTGTAGTCTGTGTTGCAGTGGTCAGTGTAGTCTGTGTTGCAGTGGTCAGAGTAGTGTGTGTTGCAGTGGTCAGTGTAGTCTGTGTGTGTTGCAGTGGTCAGTGTAGTGTAGTCTGTGTTGCAGTGGTCAGTGTAGTGTAGTCTGTGTTGCAGTGGTCAGTGTAGTCTGTGTTGCAGTGGTCAGTGTAGTCTGTGTTGCAGTGGTCAGTGTAGTCTGTGTTGCAGTGGTCAGTGTAGTCTGTTTTGCAGTGGTCAGTGTAGTCTGTGTGTGTTGCAGTGGTCAGTGTAGTCTGTGTGTGTTGCAGTGGTCAGTGTAGTCTGTGTGTGTTGCAGTGGTCAGTGTAGTGTGTGTGTGTGTGTGTTGCAGTGGTCTGTGTAGTCTGTGTTGCAGTGGTCAGTGTAGTCTGTGTTGCAGTGGTCAGTGTAGTGTAGTCTGTGTTGCAGTGGTCAGTGTAGTGTAGTCTGTGTTGCAGTGGTCAGTGTAGTCTGTGTTGCAGTGGTCAGAGTAGTGTGTGTTGCAGTGGTCAGTGTAGTCTGTGTGTGTTGCAGTGGTCAGTGTAGTCTCTGTGTGTTGCAGTGGTCAGTGTAGTCTGTGTTGCAGTGGTCAGTGTAGTCTGTGTTGCAGTGGTCAGTGTAGTCTGTGTTGCAGTGGTCAGTGTAGTCTGTGTTGCAGTGGTCAGTGTAGTCTGTTTTGCAGTGGTCAGTGTAGTCTGTGTGTGTTGCAGTGGTCAGTGTAGTCTGTGTGTGTTGCAGTGGTCAGTGTAGTGTGTGTGTGTTGCAGTGGTCTGTGTAGTCTGTGTTGCAGTGGTCAGTGTAGTCTGTGTTGCAGTGGTCAGTGTAGTGTAGTCTGTGTTGCAGTGGTCAGTGTAGTGTAGTCTGTGTTGCAGTGGTCAGTGTAGTCTGTGTTGCAGTGGTCAGAGTAGTGTGTGTTGCAGTGGTCAGTGTAGTCTGTGTGTGTTGCAGTGGTCAGTGTAGTCTCTGTGTGTTGCAGTGGTCAGTGTAGTCTGTGTGTGTTGCAGTGGTCAGTGTAGTCTGTGTGTGTTGCAGTGGTCAGTGTAGTCTCTGTGTGTTGCAGTGGTCAGTGTAGTCTGTGTGTGTTGCAGTGGTCAGTGTAGTCTGTGTGTGTTGCAGTGGTCAGTGTGTGTGTTGCAGTGGTCAGTGTGTGTGTTGCAGTGGTCAGTGTAGTGTGTGTTGTAGTGGTCAGTTTAGTGTAGTGTGGACAGTGTAGTGCAATGGTCAGTATTGGAATCAGGTAGGTCAGTGTGGTGGACAGTTAGGTAAGTGTAGTGATCAGTCTAGGAATCACGTAGGTCAGTGTAGACTGTAGAGGTTAGTGTAGTGGTTAGTGTAGTGGTCAGGTAGGTTAGTGTAGTGGTCAGGTAGGTTAGTGTAGTGGTCAGGTAGGTTAGTGTAGGAATCAGGTAGGTTAGTGTAGTGGTCAGGTAGGTTAGTGTAGTGGTCATTGTAGGAATTTGGCTGGTCAGTACTATTGTAGGAAGGAAAGGGACTTAGGGAGTGCGAAAAGTCCATATGTTAGGGGGCGCAAATTTCTTGCTTGCCCCGGGCGCTGACAACCCACGCTACGCCACTGAGTACAGGGAAAGATTGCTTGGCTGTACTTCTCCTGAGGATCACAGGAGTGCAGCTTGTACTGCAATCCTGTGACCCATTTTCAGCAGACAGCGGGCTGAAGCCCACTGTCAGCTGAGGTCATAGAGCCGGTCCAGGCTCAGGAAAGATCGCAACCATATGGTTGGGATCCGTCCACATGCCTGGCCAGGCACCCGGCTCAGGCTCTTAGCGAGCTGCTGAGAGCCTGAGCCGGCCACTCCCACCCTCCTCCTCTATACCCTCTTCTAGCAGAAACCCCCCAAATCCCTTCTCCTAGCACACATTTTCTTCCCCCATTCCCCCTCTCAACACAAATCCCCCCAAATCACCATTCCTGAAACCCCTTTTATTTTCCCCTCCTAAAACAAATCTTATCCTCTGCCACCCTCCAACTTCCCCCTCCCAACACAAGTCCCCCCTCACATCTCCTCATGGTGCCCCCCGACCTCACATGATACCACAGTGCCCGGGGCAGCCGCCCCTTCTGCCCACCCCTTGTTCCACCCCTTGGTCCCATGGTTTGTTTAGTGTGCCACTCAGGCTCGATCACTATGGGGAGGAGTGTGGGTGATGCTGCATCCACTGCAGGAGTGCCAGCAAGGGATGGAGCTCATCCCAGCTCCTGTAATCACTGGAAGGAAGAGAGGAAAGATCCCTGGTGCCGCACATCCACTGAGTCTTATGGTGGTATGAGAGAGACAACCTCAGCCTGGGCTCCCGCCAGGCCACGCCCCCTATTATGGCCATTTTCCCACCAAAACCTCCGGCACTGCTGTAATGTAGAAAGGATCTCAGCTGATGTCGATGACCAAATATGCTCATGGCTAGTGATGAGTTAAAGGAGAAGTACAGGGAAAGATTGCTTGGCTGTACTTCTCCTGCTGATCACAGGAGTGCAGCTTGTACTGCACTCCTGTGACCCATTTTCAGCAGACAGCGGGCTGAAGCCCACTGTCAGCTGAGGTCATAGAGCCGGTCCAGGCTCGGGAAAGATCGCAACCATATGGTTGGGATCTGTTCACATGCCTGGCCAGGCACCCAGCTCAGGCTCTCAGCGAGCTGCTGAGAGCCTGAGCCGGTCACTCCCACCCTCCTCCTCTATACCCTCTTCTAGCACAACTCCCCCCAAATCCATTCTCCTAGCACACATTTTTTTCCCCCATTCCCCCTCCCAACACAAATCCACCCAAATCACCATTCCTGACACCCCCTCTATTTTCCCCTCCTAAAACAAATCTTATCTTCTGCCACCCTACAACTTCCCCCTCCCAACACAAGTCCCCCCTCCCATCTCCTCATGGTGCCCCCCCGACCTCACATGATACCACAGTGCCCGGGGCATCCGTCTCTTCTGCCCACCCCTTGTCCCAGTCCTTGGTCCCATGGTTTGTTTAGTGTGCCACTCAGGCTTGATCACTATGGGGAGGAGTGTGGGTGATGCTGCATCCATTGCAGGAGTGCCAGCAAGGGATGGAGCTCATCCCAGCTCCTGTAGTCACTAGAAGGAAGAGAGGAAAGATCCCTGGTGCCGCACATCCACCGAGTCCTATGGTGGTATGGGAGAGACAACCTCAGCCTGGGCTCCCGCCAGGCCACGCCCCCTATTATGTCCATTTTCCCACCAAAACCTCCAGCACTGCGGTAATGTAAAAAGGATCTCATCTGATGTCAACGACCTAATATGGTCATGACTACTGATGAGTTAAAGGAGAAGTACAGGGAAAGCTTGTTTGTCTGTACTTCTCCTGCAGATCACAGGAGTGCGGCTAATTCTGCACTCCTGTGACCTGTTTTCAGCAGACAGCGGGCTGCAGCCCACTGTCATGACGTCATAGAGCCGGTCCAGGCTCGGGAAAGATCGTGACCATATGGTCGGAATCCCCCCAAATGCCTGGACCGCCACCCGGCTCAGCCTCTCAGCGAGCTGCTTGAGAGCCTGAGCCGGCCACTACCACCCTCCTCCTCTATCACCTCTTCTAGCTCAAACCCCCCAAATCCTTTCTCCCAACACACATTTTCTTCCCCCATTCCCCCTCCCAACACAAATCCCCCCTCAAATAACCATTCCTGACACCCCTTCTATTTTCCCCTCCTAAAACAATACTTATTCTCTGCCACCCTCCAACTTCCCCCTCCCAAAACAAATCCCCCCTCCCATCTCCTCGTGGTGACCCCCCCACCTCACATGATACCACAGTTCCCAGGGCAGCCGTCCCTTCTGCCCACCCCTTGTCCAGGCCCTGGGTCCCATGGCTTGTTTAGTGTGCCGCTCAGGCTTGATCACTATTTTTGATTAATTGTTGAGTTGTCCAAGCCAACTCAATTTTAACAACTATGGGGAGGGGTGTGGGTGATGCTGCATCCACTGCAGGAGTGCCAACAATGGATGGAGCTCATCCCAGCTCCTATAGTCACTGGAAGGAAGAGAGGAAAGATCCCTGGTGCCGCACATACACAGAGTCTTATGGTGGTATGAGAGAGACAACCTCAGCCTGGGCTCCTGCCAGGCCATGCCCCCAGGGCATGGCCTGATGGGAGCCCAGGCTGAGGTTGTCTCTCTTATACCACCATAGGACCCGGTGGATGTGCGGCACCAGGGATCTTTCCTCTTTTCCTTCCTGGCCCTGGGTGTAAGGGAAGCCTTCTCATCAACTTGACCTTGACCATGTACGTGATGTTTCATAAATCCTTCCCCCTGCTGCTCCCCAATCTCCTCCCCGACACAAGAGCTATATGGATTATTTGCTGCAGCTGTGAATGGTAATCAACAGACAGACAGACAGAGAACCAGCACCTCTCTATGTTGTGCAATGCGCCACACACATTGCATTCATGGAGGATACACCACTGGAGCTCATTGACTTACCACTGGGTTTGGTGAACCTCCCATGAACCAAACCCGGGCAGGTTTACTTGTCCCAACCAACAGGACTCGTCAATGAACCAGCAATATCACGACTTATAGAATGCACAAAACCCAGTGCACTGTGTACCCTGCTGAGTCCGTCTTCACAATACCCCCTGCCTGGAAATCCTTGGCATATGTTTACAAAGGAAGCTCAGCAATAATTCTTCTTAACTGATGTGCATTTATGTTTTTTTATTGTAGAGTCATGTCATATTATAGCTGTTCTCCAGGCAAACTGCTAAATATACAGATGAAATACACTTATGGGAGCTGTTTTATCTGCCAAAGGATTAGTATTTTTTTTTCCATATTTTAAATCTTTTATTTTATCAAAAAATTCGATATCAACAGACATGTTATCACAACTACATTCCATCAAATATGTATATGTAGCGGCCTCACCCGCTTTCTCCCTTCTTCTTTTACGGCTGGCTGACTCGTCTAGGGGAACCAGGGAGAAGGGTGAGGTGCACCACCAGCTCACACCTCGTGTATGTGTAGAGGTTTGAGCTAAAATCTTTACCTTCAGGTCTTTGTCCCGGTTCGGAGCTTCCACTTCTCCGCTTGCAGGTGGATAGATGAATGTAGAACACTTTGCTCCCAGAAAAGTAAGCCCACTTCAGGTGACAGTACAACTTCTATATTTATTTCCGCAGAGATAAATATGCCTCTTTGCAAGCAGACAGGTTGATACAAACACAACTTGGTGGGGAGAGGGTTCAGGCACAATCCTTACGGATTAAATAAGCTGTTAGGAGTTCACAACAACTTTTGGCGCACGGTCGCTGCCACCGACTGTGAGGTTGGTCCCTGCCACAGACCGGGTGAACGATGAGGTCCCTGCCACAGACCTTTGGAAAGGTCTCTGCCACCGACCTGATTGTAGTTGGGTCTCTGCAAAGACCATAGAACGTGGACTACCTTCTAATGACTGCCCCTGTTAGGGAGTTGATCCATCCGGACGGTCCCCAGAGGCCTGCACTGTCACCAGCCAATGCTGCCCTGGATATTCAGGCCAGGTCACCTCCCTGGTTCTCCTCGCCCAAGACTCGGGTCCCCTCACTCGGTGGGCCCCTAGGTATCTTCTCCCATGTGGGACCCAGTCAAAGGTACTGGGCCCCAGGCCTTTGCTAGTACCTCACCCCAGGCTTAAGGTGCCTGGGATGGAACTCGAACTTCCCCGTGCCCAGGCCGAGGGCACCCGGGCGCAGACGAACAGAACAGCAGCCCCCAGGCTGAAGGTGCCTGGGGCTCGGACTTTGTGCGCAAGATGTCTGCCCCCTTTATACCCTCTCCCAGCAGGCACAGCGGGTTTCCCGCCCCGCTGCACTACTGCCGCGAGAGGACACAAAGGGCACTGGTTCAACCCCAGCCCAAGGCGACAGCGCCACCCAGGGGCCGCAGGGAACTGAACACCATTATTATCTTTCACGAACCAAAATGGCCATAAATCCCTAATAATTAGTGCATCTGGGCTATGCTACCGCCCAGATACTCCCCCTAAATGTTGACACCCACTACATATACATTTACATTTTCCCCCAACCTTAGTACATTTAGGTCGGCATGGCGATCCATAGTAGTTATACCTATAAACTCATTTTTATTTATTTATATTTCCCTCTTTCACCATTGTCATGCTGCTAAGGCCTTAAAATATTAATTGATGGTTTCTCTCTATTTTTCCCCTTTTCTTTTCTTTTCCTTTCCCTTCCCTTTTTCTACAAAAGAAAATTTCCCCCCTTGCCCCCAAAACAAAGACAAAAGAAAAAAAAGAAAAAAACAAATTAATTTAATTTCCCCACCCCAACCCCAAAAGAGATGGAGGGTTTTGTTTTCTATATTTCCCTATGCGCAGGTAAATACCACCCGTTGCAGGTACATGACTCCTATTGGGTACATCTCACTCCTCCGGTGCCTCATCTAGTAATCTCTTCCCCTCCTCCGAATACATAAATAAATTCCATCTCATCCATGTTTGGTTGTACTGTTCTCTCTTATTTTGGGCTGAGAGGACCAGGTCCTCCATGGCCCCTGTCTCTCTTACTCTATTGAGCCACTCTGCAATTGAAGGTGGTCTGGAGTCTCTCCAATGCAGAGTGACCCCCGCTTTGGTTGCGTTGATCATATGGCACAGCACCGACCTTTTATAAGTCTGCATCGAGATCTGTGTGCAATGAACAGGGGAGGGCTGGCGGCCTTAGGCCTGGGGGGCAAGTCCAGTCAAGTGGCCCATTGAACCGCCGAATCAGCTCACCATCCATGGCCCACCTGGTTTTTCAATGCAGCCTCACCAGTGCCAATCAGTGCAGCCAACTCCAGTGCCCATCAATGCAACCTGATCAGCAGGTTACATGGGGTGTATGGGGGGGGATGGGGGGTCAGCTAGGAGTGTCAGGGTCTCTCACCTCAGCGATTTCAGCTCAGCAGGTCCTTGCATGCCACGGTCTCCTGGGGGGGGGGGGTAACGCTCAGGATCCTTTGGTCAAGTTGCAGACAGCGCCCAGCCCTGCAGCCCTGCGTCCCGACTCCCTGGCATGCCCTGCCTCTGCCTGCTTCCAAGAATCCGGTCCCAGGGAGTTGTTTTCCACCCACCAGAAGCTTGAGTGCGGACTACAACTCCCGGAATGCAACAGCTAGTGGTCGGCCGCCATGGCCATGCCCCCGGCCCAAATTCCTAGACCAGAATAAAAAAGAAAATGGTAGCAGGCAGCAGCTGCCGGCCATTTTGAACATAAGATAGGGTGGCCTGGGAGACAATTGCCACCCTGTCCCCTGGCCCAGCCCTCCCCTGGCAATGAAGCAGTAGGAAGGCAGGGTCATCTGGTATCCGAAATTCTGTAAATTTTTGAGAGTTTCCTAAAATCTCTAACCGTAACCAGTATTGTCAAATTTTTTTACAGGACCAAAATATGTGTAACAGTGTCCCTCGCTCCTCCCCACATCTCCAGCAGCGGTCCGAGGTTTCCATAGAGAATTTATGGAGCCGTACTGGTGTATAATACCATTGCGTCAACAGTTTATAATTAGATTCCTGGGTCCATGTACAGACCGAGGAATTTAGGGCCAAATAAATAATCTGTTTACGTTGGATTTGGGTAAAGGTCCTAACTAAATCTCTCTCCCACTTGCTAATGCCCGGCATCTCAAAGTCCTCAGAGGGTGTATTTAGTAATCCGGACATCTTAGAAACCACCTGGGAGAGTGGTTCCTTCTCATCACAATATGATTCAAATGCAGTTAATTGACGTTGAAAATTTATTGGTAGCCCCAGGGATCTCAAAAAGTGGCTTACCTGTAACGCCTACCAAAAATTTATTTCAAAGGGCCCCCCCCCCCCCCCGGTTGCATCAGCAAGTTGATGGTTGGCCAAGTTTTGGTCTGAAGGAAATGTGACACCTGGTATAGGCCTTTCTCTTTAAGATTGTTATATGCAACTGCCTCCATATCTGGTGTAAAACTAGGATTTCCCAAAATGGGAAACAAGGGTGATTGTCTTGATGAAAATTTTGCATTTTGACATATCCTGGCAGTGATTCGCAAATTCGGTCCTATTGTAGGATGTTTCTTAAGGGAAGTTGGTAGTAGTGTATAGCACCACGGTGCTCTGTGCAAAGGTACTGGGCTAACTTTTTTTTTCCATGTGTAGCGCCCTGCTCCCAATGACTGGGCGCTATGTCAAATTTAGTGGGTGTCTGAGCTGGTAGTTAGCTTAGACTATGTAAATAATTATGCTAAATCAGCCTCTGTTCCGGCTATGGCTGTGTTGGAAGACTTCCCACTGTTTGCCTGTAGGTGACGTTACCACCTCAGGCCATGGTAGAAGACTGACAGGCCAAAGTGCATTGGGTATCTTTCCCCGGGAACAGCTCTGTGGGCGTGGTCTACCCACTGAGCATGCTGGGGAAGGGTACTTAAGGGGCAGACGCCATGTTTTGGGGTCCGTCCTTCGTCCCCTCGTGGCCCTCCTGGCGCGGGGAGTGTGTTGTGTGATTTTTTGGCCTCGGGACCATGTTGGTCCGAGGCTGCAACTCTACCAAGTAGGCCCAGTTATGCTGACTGGGGCCTACACCTTGAAGGTGATCCTGTGCTGTCCGTCCTGAGGGAGGAAGCCAGTCAATGGAGGAAACCAGGGGAGGACCTGTCCTGGAAAAGACAAAGCGGAAGGCTGGTGTCTTGAGGAGGGCCTTGTAATTCTATTGGAGGATGCACCATAGCTAAAGTTCACCTTGCAGTCTGTCGGGTCGGCTTATAGGCTCTTGACTGTTTGGCTGGAAGTTCGGGTGTTAAGTCCTGTGGCAGAGGATCCCGGATTATCCAATTTTGTGCACAACCAGTCTGTGGCAGAGACTGGTCCTGATCATTGTCCGTGCGTCATTCCGGCTGCTCGGCCAGGTGAGAGAGGCCTATCCGGGTGAGCAGTACCCACTCCAGGGAGAGTGGTGAATGACTGTATAGTTGAGGAGTTTTTCCCAGTGATCTGTAGTGTGTGCCTGAACCTACCCCTTCCCTTCAACCTTCTACTATTCTTCAAATGTTTTATGCAAAGGAAAATACAATCTAACAGCTTAAGGTTTTACATCTTGTGTGGACATTGGAGTTCTTACAGATTTTCTTCCCCTAGACAACGATGGGAATATGCTCCCTTTCCAATAGCGTCTGCCCCTTTTGTACCCTCTCCCGGCATGCACATCAGGTAGACCACACCCACCGCACGGCTGCCGAGAGAGGACACCAAATCACTGCCCCATTACCTGTGGTTCAACCCCGAGCACAAGTGACAGCGCTACCCATACTTCTAAGGGGAACTGCACACCAGGCAAAACAGCAGCAAGGCAGAGTCCAGCAAATTGAAAGATTCGAGCCAACTACCACTCGAATCACCCTTAAATTTGGTATAGCAATCCCTAAAATTGGGACCCCCGCTACACACTCCCCCTTCTTAAAGAGACACTGTCCCCAGTTTGTGGAGACAAATTTGCACACTCAATCCTGAGCAGGCTCAAACTTACCTTCAGAACTATGTACAAGAAAAAAAACACAACAAAAAAACTACCAGAGTGCCTGAATTAAAGAAGTGAATTTCCAGTAAAAGAAGAGAGACAGAAACATTTTTCACAAAAATAACATTCCCTCTCACCATCCTATTGCAACTAGATCCCACCCAATCTCCGGTGAGTTGCTTGATGGTCTCCTGCATGGGAAAGAAAACACATATCATACAATTAAATAACATTCTATCACTACTGTATGTACATGAATCAAACCACCTCTCCTAGAAGAGATAATTTGTTTCATCTAAATGACACACACTAAGCCTAGTGTATTTTTTAAATAGTAGTACTGGGTAAGTGCTTCAAAAGTTTTGCAAACCACTACCACCTAGTGGCAGCACACATATATTTCTCTTTAGCCTAAGTGCATACTAACGCACCACAATACAAGAATCCCCTTGTTGATCTCGGCGGCTTCCAGCTTGGCCCTGACTAGCTCTACCCCAAAGGTTTTTTTCTTTTCCTTAAAAAGGGAAGGGAACAACAAAAAAACAAAGTCCTTCAAAAAGTAAAAATCCCCGGGAATAGAGTCAACACAGCAGTTCAAGGCATTTGTCCCCGAAGCGGTAACAATAAAAGAAAAAACAAGTACCACTCAGAGGTAAAAGCGTGGATCAGGGAGAGTCAGAGACTTCCAGTCCTTATCCAAAGTCTCAATTGAATAAGTCACATCATCTTTGTCCTTACTGCAGATCACGACCCGATCCGCGTGTATGTGGCGACCAAGAGTCCAATCTTTTCGGCAGCCCTTGTATCTTCCAGCCATTACGGCCGAACATGAAAGGTACCTGTGGCCTTTCTTTACCTCCAAACGATCCCAGACAAAGTCACTGTACCATCGTTCCCCGGAGGCTTAGATTTCAAATAACAAGTTCTTTGGGACGTATGGGTACTAGCATCCATAGTCCGCGGCAACCTTCTGGTTCAAAAGCCGTTGCAGTCGGGCCAAAGGCGGCATGGTTGCCCAATCTCAAGTTCCTGGCAGGACGATGGCATCCGGAGATCTCCTAGGGTGCACAGGCTCCAACTGTGGCATAGGAGGCCTCAACGGTGAACGGGCCTCCGGTACAGCAGGCACGGGAGACACCGGAGCTTGCAACATAGGCACGGGGACAACTTCTCCAGCAAAAACAGGGGCTTCCACCCGGGGTGTAGTATCCCCAGAGTCCATGGGCGATCCCTTTACACTACGGGGAGAAGTTAGCGAAATCTTGTCCCATCCCTTAGGGACAAACAGTTCATCAATCTCCCCATCATCTCCCATATCAGAGGAAGAATCTATGTCCGAAGAGTCCCACATCTCTGCTGGCAGGCAAGCTCTCGTGGACACAGTATCAGCTTTCAAAAGTTCCTTTGGGTCAGGTACCCAAGCGTCCCTAATAGAACAGACACTGACCTAGGTTCCTTTCCCCGGCCGACCTCGACCTTTAACTATCATGGATCGTTCGGAAACTCCTCCAGCTGTACAATCGGAGTCAGGGGGGCGCTGGGGTGGGCCTCCACCGCGGCTGCGGGAAGCCTTTACGAGTCCTACCTTCCTTTTGGCAGGCGGAAGGGAGGGCTCCGATGTGACTGATGCAGCATCTGCTGGGTTCTCCGCCTCGAATTCCCCAAGGGCCGGAGCCCCAGTCTTTACCTCCACCACCTCTGCGGGACTGCGCTTGGGAATGGCGGTGATAGCACACACCTCCTCCTCAGGAGTAACAGCACCTGAGATCCAATTCACTCGGTAGACTTTTGGCTTCTCTGTTGGCTGCTCTACCTCGAACAGGAATTCCCCACAGCGGGTACATCTCCCGAAAGGCCGAAGATGCACAATCAGTCCCTGACACTTTACACAGATCATGCCCAAGGCCTCTGCATCTCTGCATGCATAAAGGGTGAAGCGGCCTCTGGGCTTCAGCCGGATTCCTGTGTCAGTCAAAGAGACAGCAATAGGGGTCACATCCATGGTTGGACCGGGCAAAAGAGTACAAGATCCCGGTGAAGCAGGTTTCCACGAAGGAGCGGACATGTCGCTTCATCAATAGTCCAACAGATAATGTCCCTTTTGGCGCCAAACGCACCGCGAGGAGCTCACACTTAGCGGGGCTCCTCCCCTTTCTTTTTCCTTCGCTGCACTTACTTCGCAGGCTTTACCAGACTTGCGACACGCCCACTAACTACGCAGCCAGAAATTGCCAGGCCTGAATCTTAATTTCTCTTACTTGTGGCGCAGATTGAATTTCACATAAACATGGCCGACCTCCACAGAGCCTCACAGGGAAATAAAGTCCAACTTTTTTTTTTTGGGGGGGGGGTACACACTACAAAAATCCCGGACTCTGAGCCCCCACGTTTAGCGCACCGGCCCTCCTTCTCCACTCTTTGGCTCGCTCACAGGAGAAGAAGGCACACAGTCTCCACCATGCCCGTACCCCCTGGGTTGCAGAGGTTAAGCACACTTGTTTTCACTTACGGGTCTTTGCAGCAGGGCTCCCCCTCAGTGTTGGTTTCCTTCCCTAGAATGTAGGGACAAAGTCTCTATACCCCAAGTAACTCCAAGGTCCACACCAGCGTCAACTCCAACATAGAGTTTATTTCTTTATGCATGAACATCCACAAAATGAGGAGAAGAGAAAAGTGTTAGGAAGACAGATCAATTCAGGCACGCTTCTTTCTTCGCCACTCGATCCCGAGTGGGTACAGCTCACCCGGATAGTCACCCGAAGGCACTTGCAGCCGGCGTGTAACTCGAACAGTCTATTAGATTCCCTAATGGATGCGTTCAGGAGATCCTCTGCCACAGAATCTATAGTGTCCCAAACCTCCTACTGGTCCTGTTGTTTAGATCCCTGTTTTCGGATGAATGACATCCCTCCAGTGAGTTACTGGGCCCCTTCCTTCACTGTGATCTCTCACCAGTCCTTCGGAACAGTCCTCCCCCAGCCTCCTCTTCTAGAAACGGGTCCCCTCGCAAGGCGGCACCTTGGGATTCCTCCTCCCGAAGTGGGCTCCAGCTAAAGGTGCTGGGCCCAAGGCTGAAGTTGCAGTCCCAGGACTATAGGTGCCTGGAACTGAAGTGCATGTGGCCCCATGGCCTGGAGGGCCACGCACTCGAACTTGGACAGTAGGTTCTCCCTCCGGGCATGGGCCCTGGGAATATGCTCCCTCTCCAATGGCGCCCACCCCTTTTGTACCCTCTCCCGGGATGCACAGCAGGTAGACCACACCCACTGCACGGCTGCCGAGAGAGGACACCCAATCACTGCCCTATTACCCGTAGTTCAACCCCGAGTACAAGTGACAGCGCCTCCCATACTTCTAAGGGGAACTGCACACCAGGCAAAACAGCAGCAAGGCAGAGTCCAGCAAATTGAAAGATTCGAGCCAACTACCACTCGAATCACCCCTAAATTTTGTATAGCAATCCCTAAATTTGGGACCCCCACTACATGTATACAATGATATTTTTGTACAAATAAATTTATATTTTTCTATATATTTTGTTATCTTTGCCAAACTAATCCCAATATTAGAGGTTTTTCACACAAATACTACCTCCCTCCTTTCTCTGTCCCTACTGTTACCCCTCTTCCCCCTGTTGTCTTCCTTCCCACCGATCTATCTCCATCCAGGGGCGTACCTAGAGCATTTGGCACCCGGGGCGGATCCAATATCTGGCACCCCCCCCACGGCAGGGGCAGATCCAGAGTCTTTTCTCGGGAGGGGCACTGCCAAAAAATGTTTTTTTTTGTGGGAAATTTATCGGGGAAATGGTCGGTGTTGGCGCTTCAATCATCCCGGCACCATGGTTGTTATGGTGTCAGGATGATTGAAGCGCATTATTTCTATTATTACATTGTAATATGAAATTAAATAGTTCAATTCAGAATCAGTGGGAGCCCCGAGTGTGTCACTTGCCACCGTCGCCTGCAATTAGTGGGAGCCCTGAGTGTGTCACTTGCCACACCTTGTCGATTGTCACTTGCCACATCACTTGCCACACCTTGTGGATTGTCACTAGCCACACCTTGCGGATTGTCACTTGCCACGTCACCTGCCACACCTTGCTGATTGTCACTTGCCTGCCACCCGATGCAGATTGTCTTTGCCACGTCACCTGACACAATTTACGGATTGTCACTTGCCACGTCGCCTGCCACACCTTGCGGATTGTCACTAGCCACACCTTGCGGATTGTCACTTGCCACGTCACCTGCCACACCTTGCGGATTGTCACTAGCCACACCTTGCGGATTGTCACTTGCCACGTCACCTGCCACACCTTGCGGATTGTCACTAGCCACACCTTGCGGATTGTCACTTGCCACGTCGCCTGCCACACCTTGCGGATTGTCACTAGCCACACCTTGCGGATTGTCACTTGCCACGTCACCTGCCACACCTTGCGGATTGTCACTTGCCACGTCACCTGCCACACCTTGCTGATTGTCACTTGCCTGCCACCCGATGCAGATTGTCATTTGCCACGTCACCTGACACAATTTGCGGATTGTCACTTGCCACGTCGCCTGCCACACCTTGCGGATTGTCACTAACTTGCCTGCCTTGCCCACGAACCACGCCGCCCCCTGACAACAAACCGCGCTGCAAGCGGAGCCGCGCGCTATCGCACCTGCCCGCAGAGTGGCCTGACGTGACCGTGACTCACTGACGTCACTCGTTGCTAGACGCCAAGCGGCCCAGGCGTTAGCATCGAGTGCAGGGAAGAGGCTCCACCCACCTCCTCCTCCGCTCCTGGTATCGTGTCAGTGCGCCACGTATCTACATTAGATGAGTCTCTCTCTCGGCGCCACTGATCGGCTGATGTGAGAAACTGAGAGAGAGACTCAAAGAGGCAGCAGCAGCCGCAGAACAAGTACTGTATATACTCGAGTATAAGCCGACCCGAATATAAGCAGAGGCACCTAATTTTACCCCAAAAAACTGGGAAAACGTATTGACTCAAGTATAAGCCTAGGGTGTCCATCACTGTGCCTCACTTTGCCTCACTGTGCCCATGCCTCACTGTGCCCATGACTAGACTGATGTTTAACATGGGAGTCTATGGAAGGAGTGGCCGGCTTTGAAAAATTGGTTCTCCCCGGTCCTAGGTTTCCCAGACACCAAACTTTTCAAACTTATAGAGGAGACATGGGGCTACATGTGAGCCAAGGTTGGGGTCCAGAAGACCTACGACCTGCCGGGTACCGTGGCGGTAAATTCACTAGAGAAATGACCGTTTAACATTGGAGTCTATGGAAGGGGTGCCCGGGTTTAAAAAATTAGTGCTCCCCGGCTGTAGATCTTCCAGACACCAAACTTTGCACACTTGTAGAGAAGACATGGAGCTACATGTGTGCCAAGATTGGGGTCTAAGGGACCTACGACCGGCCAGTACCGAGTCCGCAAAATCACCAGAGAAATGACCGTTTAACATTGGAGTCTATGGAAGGGGTGCCCGGGTTTAAAAAATCAGTGCTCCCCGGCCGTAGGTCCTCCAGACACCAAACTTTGCACACTTGTAGAGGACATGGGGCTACATGTGTGCCAAGTTTGGGGTCCAGGAGATCAATGGCCGGCCGGTACCGGGTCCCCAAATTTCGGGAGATCAGGCGCAAAAAAAAAAAAAAAAGAGCAAGCGAGTGTGACAGATGGTCTCGGGGGGGGGGGGGAATTGCCCTGTTGCCCCCCCCCTGGATCCGCCCCTGCCCCACGGTAAAATGTAAAAACACCCCACTGTGCCCCCTGCATCCTTCAATATCTTTGTCACTACTGTGTACCCCCTCTCCACAACTGCACCCCTGGACCCCTTTACATTACACAGCACCCTGCATCACTGGACCCCTTTACATTACACAGCACCCTGCATCTCTGGACCCCTTTACATTACACTGCACCTCTGGACCCCTTTACATTACACTGCACTCCTTTACATTAGACTGCACCTCTGGACCCCTTTACATTACACAGCCCTTGTACCTCTGGACCCCTTTACATGACACTGCACCCCTTTACATTAGACTGTACCTCTGGACCCCTTTACATTACACTGCACCTCTAAACCCCTTTACATTACACTGCACCTCTTTACATTAGACTGCACCTCTGGACCCCTTTACATTACACAGCACCCTGCACCACTGGACCCCTTTACATTACACAGCACCCTGCATTTCTGGACCCCTTTACATTACACATCACCTTGCACCCCTTTACATTACACAGCACCCTGCACCACTGGACCCCTTTACATTACACAGCACCTTGCATCACTAGACCCCTTTACATTACACAGCACCCTGCACCACTGGACCCCTTTACATTACACAGCACCCTGCATCACTAGACCCCTTTACATTACACAGCACCCTGCATCTCTGGACCCCTTTACATTACACTGCACCTCTGGACTTCTTTACATTACACTGCACTCCTTTACATTAGACTGCACCTCTGGACCCCTTTACATTACACAGCCCTTGTACCTCTGGACCCCTTTACATTACACTGCACCCCTTTACATTACACTGCACCTCTGGACCCCTTTACATTACACAGCCCTTGTACCTCTGGACCTCTTTACATTACAGAGCCCCCCACAGTTCTAGACACCTGTATGTTACACAGACAGCCCCCTAACAGTTCTGGACCCCCTGCATGTTACACAGACCCCCCTACAGTGCAGACCCCTCCCCCTACAGTGCAAACCCCCCTCCCCTACAATACAGACCCCCCTACAATATAGACCCCCCTACAATACAGAGCCCCCCTACAATACAGAGCCCCCCTACAATAGTGCAGACACCCCCCTACAATTCAGAACCCCCCATACAATACAGAACCCCCCCTACAATGGTGCAGACCCCCCCCCTACAATAGCGCAGACACCCCCCCTACAATACAGAACCCCCCCTACAATAGTGCAGACACCCCCCCTACAATACAGAACCCCCCGCCTACAATAGTGCAGACACCCCCCTACAATACAGAACCACCCCCCTACAATACAACCCCCCCCCCTACAATAGTGCAGACACCCCCCTACAATACAGAACCACCCCCCTACAATACAGAAACCCCCCCTACAATAGTGCAGACAACCCCCTACAATATAGAACCCACCTACAATAGTGCAGACCCCCCCTACAATAATGCAGACACCCCCCCTTCAGACCCGTAATGATCAGCGCGCCTCCTGCTGCACACACAGCACTTGTAGACTACACAGAGGAGGGGGAGGAGGCTTCGTTCACTCTGCTCGGCTGTGACTGTGAAACAGTCGAAGCCAAGACTTATCAGAGCCGCGGCGCGGCCACGAGAGAAGGGGATCGTTGCGGCCGTCTCCCGGGTGTGCCGACGGGTATCACTCGGGTGTGGCTCGTACCCCCCTGCCTACCTGTCACCGCACCATGCCGCCCGCTAAGTCCTCTTCGGTCGCGGAGGGGGGGCGCCGGCCTGACACCCCCCCCAGTGTGTGGCTAAGTCCTCTTCGGTCATGGAGGGGGGGCGCCGGCCTGACACCCCCCCCAGTGTGTGGCACCTGGTTCGGCACGCCCCCCCCCGCCCCTACTTAGTACGCCACTGTGTGTCCTATATAGTGTTATTCCTTAATTAATTCAATAAAATCTCTATTCACTTGTGTCCTCCACTGGGTAAGGAGGGAAAAACTCTTAGGAGGAGAAAACAGTCTATCTGAGCCCAGTCGTCATACATGAATTTCTCCAACAAGGGATGAATTGGGAAGGTATATGCAGCCTGTGGGGATTTCTGGGATCCCAAGGAGGAAACAGAGGACATGGTAGGTTCAGCAGAAGGCAAATTGTATGTGGTACGCACCATCTCTGTATAATATTGCACCTGCATCATAAGCGCCTGAGAGGTATAAGAGATGTTCTGCTCATCCTTTGAATCCTCAGACCGCTTCTGATTCCCATCCCCAGATAGGGATATCTCATCATCCGAATGTTCATCTGATAAGGAACCCAGAGCAGAGGAAGGGGATCTACCCCGCTTTCTGCCATTTTTTAAGGAAGTTGCGATTAATGTAACAATCCTTCCTTTAAACCCATCCAAAGCAGCTTTCATAGTGTCCTTATTGACATACACAAGAGCTGCAACATTAGGAAAGGCTGCAAAGCCTGACAGGGGCACAGACTCATCTTGTGAGGTTGTTACCAGTCTGTCAGGGGGAGGGGGGGGATGGTAATCTGCAGGCATGTCCAGAACCCCTAGCTCTAGGCGGGGATTTCTTAGTGCCTCTTTACCTGCCCCTGAAACCCTCTTACCGGGAGACATAGCCCTAAGCTATAAGCAGAGGTACTAGTACAAGTGCAACCACTGTTGTGCTCTAGTCTTACAATACATACATATATTAGCTTACTGCACAACCTGATGCCGAGTAGGTGTCTTAGGTATGCCTGGATCTGATCCACTGAGATGCTTACAGCCCACAGCTCTGTGTCCCACCGCTTACAGAAGGCTCAGGTGTGCTGGGTTTTTAAAAACATGCCGCTTTGACGCCTGCGCACTGATGCGCCGTGCACGAGCGTGCAGCCACGTCTCCCCCTGCATTTTCCTGTACACCTGAGCAGTCAAAAAGCGCGCCGAAGCGTGCGCACGCGTGACTGTCATGGCGGCGGCCAGGAGTGAGGGGGAGAGAGAAGACCACTGGAAGACTTCATGGAACCTGTGGACTATGTGGGGTCTCTCTATTATGAGTTGTGGCAGAGCCTGCAGCGGAGGAGCTGAGCGGTTTTTATATAGAGACCAACTTCACTGAGCGAGTTTCTGTAAGTATACACCAGATATGTTACTTACTCCCTCTGGTGGCGGAAGCCAGGTAAGACATACAACTACTCATAGAAGATAATACTTAAAAAATTATCTTTACTTATCTTATCCCCGCCGCAGGAAAACTGTTGAGAACAACAGATCCAGCCTTCACCCATCACGGCGGGTAATGTTGTGCCAACCTTCAGGGTTCTGGGTCACTATTTAAAGGAACCTCTTCCCTGGACCTGTAGAAGACTCTGCCGGGAGCTTTTTGTGCCACTTAGATTAGTACACCAAAGACTGGATCCCAGAGCCCAGACCTCCGAAGAGAGACATTACAGGCAAACCTCATTTCTTCTTTACACGAGGCCTGGGTACCATCCATTTTAGGCGTTTAGTAATAGCCAGAGGTATGGATCCGGTTGCATAGCTCCTAGGCCTACGCAGAGACCATCAAACAGACCTTTCTTCTTAGCACATGTTCAACGTGACCAACCACCTTAGACACTGGCGAAAAAACTCAGGAGATCTCCATATGGGAGGGGTTATATAGGGGAGGAACTTGTCTTGTAATTAGAGTTGCCAGTGTCCAATCACCTGATGGTGACTATCTAACCCACTAAGTAATTAAGTCTCTGTGTCCTGTGATGTTTGAACAAGAATTTCTTATAGAGGCAGGGGGAAGCAATCAATCTCCCAGCCTGTGAAGCCTGGAACAGACTAGACTAAACAATCACTGCTTCTTCTGATTACAGAGCAAGCCAAAAACTAAATTTACTAGGAGGGTGCTACATCTCTGAACATTTTGTAGCCATCTGTGGATGTTGCACAGCCTGCACCCCTCCTTCATCAGGAACTCAATGATGGCATGTTGCTTCTGCTTGGAATCCATTATTTACCTGCAAAGAAAAAGAAGAGAAAGAGTTACTATAGAGCAGTGGTTCTCAACCTGGGGGTCGGGACACCCTCGGGGGTCGAATGATGATTTGCCAGGGGTCACCAAATCCTGGGCTGTTCCTGAAGCCCACACCTCTCTCCCAGCCTTTTCTCTGCCACCCAGCTGGGCTGTTCCTGGAGCCTGCGGCCACCCACTCAGCCTCTTTGCAGCCGCCCATTCAGTCTCTTTGCAGCCCACCATTCTTTTTACGGTTTGGCTGGGGGGCAGAGACTAGAGGTCAGCTGACTGGTGAGGAATGTGAAGTAATTTCGGCATAGGTGTCACTGCTACAAAACACCACAAAGTCGGAGACAAAGTAAAGATGGAGACACAGTGAGTAACATTACCTGTGATTATAGGTTCCATTAAAAGTCCCCACTACAGTTCTCAGATCAGCAGATGACCTTGTTCAAGAGCACCTATGTTGGCCGATCAGAACTCCCCCCAGCATTGCCACTCATCCCATTCCCCCCACCAGCACTGCCACTCATCCCAACTCCCCGCCAGCACTGCCACTCATCCCAACTAAAAATAGAGAATACATGATAGGGAGAGGAAAAGAGGGGGAGGAACAAAGAAAAAGGGAGAGAAAGAATAGGAGAAAAAAATAAGAAAGATGGCTAGAGAAAGGGATGGGGGAAAAAAAAAACAAGAAATTAGGATAGAGAGAGATAAAATGGAAAGAAAGGAGAACAAAGAGAAAGAAGGGTACATCCTAAAATGTACCATAAGGGGTTTTAATACTGTACGAGTGGAAGGGACTCAGGGAGCGCTAAATGTCCGTGGGTTAGGGGCGCAAATTTCTTGTCTTGTCTTGGGTGCTGACAACCCACGCTATGAAAATAATTTTACTGTTAGGGGTCCCCACAACTTGGGAAATTTTATCAAGGGGTCACAGCACTAGAAAGGTTTAGAACCACTGCTATAGAGGAAGAGTTACTCTACCAACATGTGAAATTTAGTGATGAGCCGAACACCCCCGGGTTCGGTTCGCACCAGAACCCGCGAACGGACCGAAAGTTTGTACGAACATTAGAACCCTATTAAATACAATGGATGCGAACGTTCGAATTCTAAAGTGCTAATTATAACAACTATTATGCATGTTATTGTCCTAAAAAGGGTTTGGGAACCCGGGTTGTGCACCAGGGGACATGTATCAATGCAAAAAGAAGTTTTAAAAACGGTCGTTTTTCGGGAGCAGTCATTTTAATGATGCATAAAGTGAAAAAAAAAAAGTCAAATATTCCTTTAAATATCGTACCTGGGGGGTGTCTAAAGTATGCCTGTGAAGTGCCACGTGTTTCCCGTGTTTAGAACTGTCCCTGCACAAAATGACACTTCTAAAGGAAAAAAAAGCCATTTAAAACTGCTTGCGGCTTTAATGTAATGTCTGGTCCCGGTAATATGGATGAAAATCTTTAAGAAAAATGGCATAGCTACCCCATGACCCCCCCCCCCTACCCCAGCCCATTACCAGCCCCTTTGGGTCTTGTATGGATATTAAGGGGAACCCCGCACATAAAATAAAAAAAACCCTATATACTCTGAACAGCCGTATACAGGCGGTGCATACAAGACAGGGACTGTAGGTTTGTTCTTATGTAGAATGTGTTTGTAATTTTGAACAGGTACATTGTTGAAGTGTAGCTCCAGCCCAAAAATCTATTTTTAAACTTTTTGGAAAACATAGGTAAGGGTTATCACCCCTGTAACATTTGTTTTGCTGTCTGTGCCCCTGTTCAGAACATTTCACCTCACTTTCCGTCCCAATGACAACTGTTTTTGAAATGTGGTGTTTTTCTTGAAACAAGGATTGCTGATAAAGCATCAGTACAGAGGAGACACCTTTCTCCCATATTAATTCTTACAGGAGAGAATTTTCCTTCCTAGTGGTAGATTTCCTCTCACTTCCTGTTGTCTTCTTGCGTTTGCAAGTAGGAGTCGTTTGTAAGTTGGATGTTTGAAAGTAGGGACCTGCCGTATATACTCTGCAGAAATAGGCCCCTTAGTTGTTGGTGTTGGCACAACACTGTAAGCACTCACAGTTACTCTTGGTTGGTGCTGGAACGCCCTGCTGTCAACTATTATATCAGGAATTTTAATTACATATAATTGTTGAACAGTGGTAGTAAAAATTGGGCCTTTGATGGTGGTGCTGGTGCCACAACACTGTAAGCCCTGACAGTTACTCTTGGTGGGTGCAGCAATGGGCCCTGCTGTGAATTATTAGATCAAGAATTGTAATTGCATGCCCCTGTTGAACAGGGGCTGAAAAATTGGGCCTTAGGCACTGGTGGCACAACACTACAACCCCTCACAGATACTGTACTTGGAGCACAGCAATGAGCCCTGTTGCAAAGTATTGCTTCAAAAATTGTAATGACACGCCCCTGTTAAACAGGGGCTGAAAAATTGGGCCTTAGGCACTGGTGGCACAACACTACAACCCCTCACAGATACTGTACTTGGAGCACAGCAATGAGCCCTGTTGCAAAGTATTGCTTCAAAAATTGTAATGACACGCCCCTTTTAAACAGGGGCTGAAAAATTGGGCCTTAGGCACTGGTGCCACAACACTCCAACCCCTCACAGATACTGTACTTGGAGCACAGCAATGAGCCCTATGGCAAATTATTGCTAAAAAAATTGTAATTACACGCCCCTGTAAAACAGGGGCTGAAAAATTGGGCCTTAGCCACTGGTGGCGGCACCCATAAACAAAAATGATCTTCCAAGCTATCATCATCAATCGTATCATTGAGGACTCGGAGGAGGAGGATAGCCAGTCAACATAACAGCACAGGCACTCAGCATCAGCATCAGTCTTGAAGGGATGTGACATGTTAAAATCAATTAGTCTGTTATATCAGCATCAGGTGTGTGGTAGCTGGTGGTGATCCAAGACTGGTTCATCTTGATGAAAGTCAGTCGATCAACCGAGTCGGTGGACAGGCGCACCCTGTGATCCGTGACAAATCCTCCAGCAGCACTGAATGTGCTTTCCGAAAGAACGCTGGATGCAGGACAGGCCAGTAGCTCAATTGCATACTGTGCAAGCTCTGGCCAGTGATCCATCCTCAAGACCCAGTAAGCCAGAGGATTTTCGGTGGGGAAGGTGTCCAAGTCTGACCTTGCCCCTAGATATTCCTGCACCATGTTTATCAGACGCTGGCGATGGTTGCTGGAACCAGATCATACTTTGGGGCTGCGGACTAAAGAATTGTCTGAACGCATCGGTCAGACGGCCACCTTCCCCACCGCTCCTTCTTTGACTGGCCGAAGCCTCAGCAACTCGTTGTCCAGGACCAGGAGTTTGTAACCTCCCAGTCTCTGGGAACGCGTTGCACAGACCTTTCTGCAAGGCCTCCCGGAGTTGTCTCATCCTCTGCTCCCTCTGCGACGGTAACATAAGGTCCGCAACCTTACCCTTGTACCGTGGATCAAGGAGAGTGGCCAGCCAGTAATGGTCCCTCTCCTTGATCCGAAGAATACGAGGATCCTTCCGCAGACTTTGCAGGATCAGGGAGGCCATGCAGCGTAGGTTTGCTGAGGCATTCGCTCCGGAGTCCTCTGGGTCACTAAGGACGACATGATCCGCAGCCACCTCCTCCCAGCCACGTACAAGTCCACTGGTTTCTTGGGACTGTAAATCATCCCTAAAAGACTGCTGCTGATGATGCTGAGTGCCAGCCTCCACCTCCATGCTGACACAATCCTCCTCCTCCTCCTCCTCCTCCTCTTCCTGTGCGATGGGTGGGACAGAAGGAACACTGTCTGGGTAAAGGGGGCCTTGAGAGGCAAGGAAGTCCTCCTCTTCCTGCCTCTGTTCTGCCTCAAGTGCCCTGTCCATTATTCCACGCAACGTGTGCTCCAACAGGTGGACAAGAGGTACAGTGTCACTGATGCATGCACTGTCACTGCTCACCATCCTCGTGGCCTCCTCAAATGGTGCCAGGACAGTGCATGCATCCCTGATCATGCCCCACTGGCGTGGAGAAAAAAAAACAAGCTCCCCTGACCCTGTCCTGGTGCCGTAGTCGCACAGGTACTCATTGATGGCCCTCTGCTGCGTGTGCAGCCGCTGCAGCATGGCCAACGTTGAGTTCCACCTGGTGGGCATGTCACATATAAGGCGGTTCTTGGGCAGGTTCAACTCCTTTTGCAGCTCAGCCAGGCGAGCACTGGCATTATAAGATCTGCGGAAATGCACACAGACTTTCCTGGCCTGCCTCAGGACGTCCTGTAAGCCCGGGTACCTGCCCAAGAACCGCTGCACCACCAGGTTAAGGACGTGAGCCACACAGGGCACATGGGTCAGTTGTCCCTGTCGGAGGGCGGAGAGGAGGTTGGTGCCATTGTCGCAAACCACCATTCCTGGCTTAAGCTGGCGTGGCGTCAACCACCTCTCGGCCTGGCCCTGCAGAGCAGACAGGACCTCTGCCCCAGTGTGGCTTCTGTCCCCCAAACACACCAGCGCAAGCACGGCATGGCATCTTTTTGCCTGCGTACTTGCGTAGCCCCGTGAACGGCTACGGAGCACCGCTGGTTCATAGGACAAACCACAGGAAGAGGCCATGGAGGAAGAAGAAGAGGAGGGGGTGGAGGAGAGAGGTGTGTCACAACCAGTAGTAGCATTTTGGAGGCGTGGCGGTGGAACAACCTCCAACACTACTGCACCTTGTCCTGCATCCTTCCCAGCTGCCAAAAGAGTGACCCAATGGGCCGTGAAAGAAAGGTAACGTCCCTGTCCATGCCTGCTGGACCATGAGTCAGCGGTAATATGCACCTTACCGCTGACCGCCCTGTCCAGCGAGGCCAAGACATTGCCTTCCACATGCCGGTAGAGAGCCGGAATAGCCTTCCGTGAGAAAAAGTGGCGTTTGGGAACCTGCCACTGAGGAACCGCACATTGCACAAACTCACGGAAGGGGGCCGAGTCTACCAACTGAAAAGGCAGCAGTTGAAGCGCTAGCAATTTAGCCAAGCTAGCATTCAACCGCTGGGCATGTGGATGGCTGGGAGTGAACTTCTTTCGACGGTCCAGCAGCTGGGGCAGGGAAATTTGCCTGCTAGAATCGGACGTCGGTGTACTGCTAGCAGAGTGGCCGCAAGTACTTGGCTGTGACACACCTAATTCTACACCTTCATTCCTCTCAGTGCATGTTTCAGAGAGGACTGAAGTTATAGTGGGGTTGGAGATCCCAGCTGATGTGGTGCAAGGAGAGGTCCGCTTTGTTCTTTGGTGTGGGTCTTTGAGGTAGGCTTGCCAACGAGCTGCATGGCAGGTCAACATATGTCTGGTCAGGCATGTGGTACCCAAGCGGCTGATGTTTTGGCCACGCGATATACGCTTGAGACATATGTTGCAAACAGCAGCTGTGCGATCTGATGCACTAGCCTCAAAAAAGGCCCACACCAAGGAACTTTTTGAATGACGGGCAGAGGCAGCGCCCTGCACAGGCGGAGCTCTGCGGTGTGATTCCGTCAGTGTACTGCCCTTACGCTGGCCACCAAAGGGCATCCTGCCTCGTTGGAGATGTGCCTCCTCCTCATCCTCCTCCTCCTCCTCTCTCCTATTAGGCACCCACGTGGAGTCAGTGACCTCATCATCCCCTCCCTCCTCATCACTGGAGCCAATCTGGCAGTATGCTGCAGCTGCTGGAACATGACTGCCAGATTGGTGTCCTTCTTGAGCATCCCCTCTGTCTGCTCTCACGCTACTGCCTTCCTGTAGCTGGGTTTCATCATCAGACCCTTCGAAACGCTGGGCATCCTCCTGGAGCATGTACCCAACACTGTGCTCAAACAGTTCGGGGGACTCCTCAGGAGGAGGACATGGTGGGTCTAGGGAAGGAGTGACTGATGATGAGTCTGACATTGATACCAGGGAAGAGGACGCTTTGGCAGCTGCTTTGCCAGTACCCTGAGCCTGGGTGAGAGAGGATGAGGAGGAGGAGGGCTTGGTCATCCACTCTACCAAGTCTTCGGCATGATGTGGCTCAACATGTCCAGCTGCCGAAAAGAAGGACAAGCGTGTCCCATGGCCATGTGCTGATGACAATGCACCGCGTCCACGACCAGCACTGTTGCCCCCAGACACAGAGCCTGCTTGCCCTCTTTTATTGCCTCCTGACTGTCTGCCTCTCCTTGTTTGCCTTCCAGACATTCTAATAGATGGCCTGCAGGGAGATGGGAAAAAAGCAATAAGGGCTACCTTCAGGTGTCCTTCTCTGTCCCTTTACTTAAGGATTTCTAAATATGGTTGAGGATGATTGCTTTTGCACAGAATAGCACAACGACAATTTCCCTGACTGTCCAAAAAACAAGGATTTCAAAGATGGTTGATGAGGAATGCTTTAGCACACTATAGCACAAGGAGAATTCCCCTCACTTTCCTTCTTTGTCCCTAGAAACAAGGACTCGCACAGTGAAAGAAACTGACACTCTCCCTACCTAGAGTTTTCTGTCCCTAGAAAAAATGTTTTTTTAAAGCACACTATAGCACAAGGAGAATTCCCCTCACTTTCCTTCTTTGTCCCTAGAAACAAGGACTCGCACAGTGAAAGAAACTGACACTCTCCCTACCTAGAGTTTTCTGTCCCTAGAATTTTTTTTTTTTTAAAGCACACTATAGCACAAGGAGAATTCCCCTCACTTTCCTTCTTTTTTCCTAGAAACAAGGACTCGCACAGTGAAAGAAACTGACACTCTCCCTACCTAGAGTTTTCTGTCCCTAGAAATTTTTTTTTTTTAAAGCACACTATAGCACAAGGAGAATTCCCCTCACTTTCCTTCTTTTTTCCTAGAAACAAGGACTCGCACAGTGAAAGAAACTGACACTCTCCCTACCTAGAGTTTTCTGTCCCTAGAAAAAATGTTTTTTTAAAGCACACTATAGCACAAGGAGAATTCCCCTCACTTTCCTTCTTTGTCCCTAGAAACAAGGACTCGCACAGTGAAAGAAACTGACACTCTCCCTACCTAGAGTTTTCTGTCCCTAGAAAAAATGTTTTTTTAAAGCACACTATAGCACAAGGAGAATTCCCCTCACTTTCCTTCTTTTTTCCTAGAAACAAGGACTCGCACAGTGAAAGAAACTGACACTCTCCCTACCTAGAGTTTTCTGTCCCTAGAATTTTTTTTTTTTTTAAAGCACACTATAGCACAAGGAGAATTCCCCTCACTTTCCTTCTTTTTTCCTAGAAACAAGGACTCGCACAGTGAAAGAAACTGACACTCTCCCTACCTAGAGTTTTCTGTCCCTAGAAAAAATGTTTTTTTAAAGCACACTATAGCACAAGGAGAATTCCCCTCACTTTCCTTCTTTGTCCCTAGAAACAAGGACTCGCACAGTGAAAGAAACTGACACTCTCCCTACCTAGAGTTTTCTGTCCCTAGAAAAAATGTTTTTTTAAAGCACACTATAGCACAAGGAGAATTCCCCTCACTTTCCTTCTTTGTCCCTAGAAACAAGGACTCGCACAGTGAAAGAAACTGACACTCTCCCTACCTAGAGTTTTCTGTCCCTAGAATTTTTTTTTTTTTAAAGCACACTATAGCACAAGGAGAATTCCCCTCACTTTCCTTCTTTTTTCCTAGAAACAAGGACTCGCACAGTGAAAGAAACTGACCCTCTCCCTACCTAGAGTTTTCTGTCCCTAGAAATTTTTTTTTTTTAAAGCACACTATAGCACAAGGAGAATTCCCCTCACTTTCCTTCTTTTTTCCTAGAAACAAGGACTCGCACAGTGAAAGAAACTGACACTCTCCCTACCTAGAGTTTTCTGTCCCTAGAAATTTTTTTTTTTTTAAAGCACACTATAGCACAAGGAGAATTCCCCTCACTTTCCTTCTTTTTTCCTAGAAACAAGGACTCGCACAGTGAAAGAAACTGACACTCTCCCTACCTAGAGTTTTCTGTCCCTAGAAAAAATGTTTTTTTAAAGCACACTATAGCACAAGGAGAATTCCCCTCACTTTCCTTCTTTGTCCCTAGAAACAAGGACTCGCACAGTGAAAGAAACTGACACTCTCCCTACCTAGAGTTTTCTGTCCCTAGAAAAAATGTTTTTTTAAAGCACACTATAGCACAAGGAGAATTCCCCTCACTTTCCTTCTTTTTTCCTAGAAACAAGGACTCGCACAGTGAAAGAAACTGACACTCTCCCTACCTAGAGTTTTCTGTCCCTAGAAATTTTTTTTTTTTAAAGCACACTATAGCACAAGGAGAATTCCCCTCACTTTCCTTCTTTTTTCCTAGAAACAAGGACTCGCACAGTGAAAGAAACTGACACTCTCCCTACCTAGAGTTTTCTGTCCCTAGAAAAAATGTTTTTTTAAAGCACACTATAGCACAAGGAGAATTCCCCTCACTTTCCTTCTTTGTCCCTAGAAACAAGGACTCGCACAGTGAAAGAAACTGACACTCTCCCTACCTAGAGTTTTCTGTCCCTAGAAAAAATGTTTTTTTAAAGCACACTATAGCACAAGGAGAATTCCCCTCACTTTCCTTCTTTGTCCCTAGAAACAAGGACTCGCACAGTGAAAGAAACTGACACTCTCCCTACCTAGAGTTTTCTGTCCCTAGAATTTTTTTTTTTTTAAAGCACACTATAGCACAAGGAGAATTCCCCTCACTTTCCTTCTTTTTTCCTAGAAACAAGGACTCGCACAGTGAAAGAAACTGACCCTCTCCCTACCTAGAGTTTTCTGTCCCTAGAAAATTTTTTTTTTTAAAGCACACTATAGCACAAGGAGAATTCCCCTCACTTTCCTTCTTTTTTCCTAGAAACAAGGACTCGCACAGTGAAAGAAACTGACACTCTCCCTACCTAGAGTTTTCTGTCCCTAGAAAAAATGTTTTTTTAAAGCACACTATAGCACAAGGAGAATTCCCCTCACTTTCCTTCTTTGTCCCTAGAAACAAGGACTCGCACAGTGAAAGAAACTGACACTCTCCCTACCTAGAGTTTTCTGTCCCTAGAATTTTTTTTTTTTTAAAGCACACTATAGCACAAGGAGAATTCCCCTCACTTTCCTTCTTTTTTCCTAGAAACAAGGACTCGCACAGTGAAAGAAACTGACACTCTCCCTACCTAGAGTTTTCTGTCCCTAGAATTTTTTTTTTTTTAAAGCACACTATAGCACAAGGAGAATTCCCCTCACTTTCCTTCTTTTTTCCTAGAAACAAGGACTCGCACAGTGAAAGAAACTGACACTCTCCCTACCTAGAGTTTTCTGTCCCTAGAAAAAATGTTTTTTTAAAGCACACTATAGCACAAGGAGAATTCCCCTCACTTTCCTTCTTTGTCCCTAGAAACAAGGACTCGCACAGTGAAAGAAACTGACACTCTCCCTACCTAGAGTTTTCTGTCCCTAGAAAAAATGTTTTTTTAAAGCACACTATAGCACAAGGAGAATTCCCCTCACTTTCCTTCTTTGTCCCTAGAAACAAGGACTCGCACAGTGAAAGAAACTGACACTCTCCCTACCTAGAGTTTTCTGTCCCTAGAATTTTTTTTTTTTTAAAGCACACTATAGCACAAGGAGAATTCCCCTCACTTTCCTTCTTTTTTCCTAGAAACAAGGACTCGCACAGTGAAAGAAACTGACCCTCTCCCTACCTAGAGTTTTCTGTCCCTAGAAAATTTTTTTTTTTAAAGCACACTATAGCACAAGGAGAATTCCCCTCACTTTCCTTCTTTTTTCCTAGAAACAAGGACTCGCACAGTGAAAGAAACTGACACTCTCCCTACCTAGAGTTTTCTGTCCCTAGAAAAAATGTTTTTTTAAAGCACACTATAGCACAAGGAGAATTCCCCTCACTTTCCTTCTTTGTCCCTAGAAACAAGGACTCGCACAGTGAAAGAAACTGACAGTCTCCCTACCTAGAGTTTTCTGTCCCTAGAATTTTTTTTTTTTTAAAGCACACTATAGCACAAGGAGAATTCCCCTCACTTTCCTTCTTTTTTCCTAGAAACAAGGACTCGCACAGTGAAAGAAACTGACCCTCTCCCTACCTAGAGTTTTCTGTCCCTAGAAAAATTTTTTTTTTAAAGCACACTATAGCACAAGGAGAATTCCCCTCACTTTCCTTCTTTTTTCCTAGAAACAAGGACTCGCACAGTGAAAGAAACTGACACTCTCCCTACCTAGAGTTTTCTGTCCCTAGAAAAAATGTTTTTTTAAAGCACACTATAGCACAAGGAGAATTCCCCTCACTTTCCTTCTTTGTCCCTAGAAACAAGGACTCGCACAGTGAAAGAAACTGACACTCTCCCTACCTAGAGTTTTCTGTCCCTAGAAAAAATGTTTTTTTAAAGCACACTATAGCACAAGGAGAATTCCCCTCACTTTCCTTCTTTTTTCCTAGAAACAAGGACTCGCACAGTGAAAGAAACTGACACTCTCCCTACCTAGAGTTTTCTGTCCCTAGAATTTTTTTTTTTTTTAAAGCACACTATAGCACAAGGAGAATTCCCCTCACTTTCCTTCTTTTTTCCTAGAAACAAGGACTCGCACAGTGAAAGAAACTGACACTCTCCCTACCTAGAGTTTTCTGTCCCTAGAAAAAATGTTTTTTTAAAGCACACTATAGCACAAGGAGAATTCCCCTCACTTTCCTTCTTTTTTCCTAGAAACAAGGACTCGCACAGTGAAAGAAACTGACACTCTCCCTACCTAGAGTTTTCTGTCCCTAGAAATTTTTTTTTTTTAAAGCACACTATAACACAAGGAGAATTCCCCTCACTTTCCTTCTTTTTTCCTAGAAACAAGGACTCGCACAGTGAAAGAAACTGACACTCTCCCTACCTAGAGTTTTCTGTCCCTAGAATTTTTTTTTTTTAAAGCACACTATAGCACAAGGAGAATTCCCCTCACTTTCCTTCTTTTTTCCTAGAAACAAGGACTCGCACAGTGAAAGAAACTGACACTCTCCCTACCTAGAGTTTTCTGTCCCTATAAAAAATGTTTTTTTAAAGCACACTATAGCACAAGGAGAATTCCCCCTCACTTTCCTTCTTTGTCCCTAGAAACAAGGACTCGCACAGTGAAAGAAACTGACACTCTCCCTACCTATCCTTCTCTTTCCCTAAACTAAAGGAATCCAGGTTAAGCAAGAAATAAATAAATGTCACTGTCCCTGCCTATGCTTGTCTTTCCCTGCTCCGGAACACACTACACTAGGCCGCCGTGCTGGCGGCCTTTTATAGTGTTGGGCGTGTACTAAACACCCTCAGCAATAATTGGCCACAGGCATCCTGCCTGTGGCCAATCATTGCTCTCCTCGCTGCCGGCGCTGTGATTGGCCAAGCATGCGGGGTCACAGTGCATGCTTGGCCAATCACAGCGCCTGGATGACACTGCGATGGCGTAGTGCATTGTGGGCCGTTCGCGTCACTCGAATTTGGCGCGAACGGCCCAAATCGTTCGATCTTCGTCGAACGATCGAACAGCCGATGTTCGAGTCGAACGTATGTTCGACTCGAACACGAAGCTCATCCCTAGTGAAATTTTGACGACCTACTGCATATAAAGGTAGTAAACAGTTATGCCCAGTTTTCCATTACTTTTGGTACGGACCTTGCATGGTAATAAATTTTAAGTAGGTCTTATCCAAATTTTGCTGCAGAAGTGGAAATACTCTTTAAAGCCAATTCCTTGCATTAGGCAAAAAAAGGTTTTATAAGTTTCTGTCCTCGCCCTTCCCTGTGTGAAGGGGAAGAGAGGGAAGTAGAGGTCCAGTGCTGTACACAGGGACTCGGGCAGCAGGAGCCATTAGCTCCTGCTGCTTTCAATCAAATGGAAGGAAGCATGGGGCAGGGCTAAGCCCTGCTGACGTGTGTCTATGGAGCGTGGCTTAAGTTATAGTGGCTACAAACTATGGGATATTTTTATCTTTTATTTTTTTTTGTACTAGTAATGACGGTGATCGGTGACTTATAGCGGGATTGAGAGATTACGGTGGACAATCAGACACCTAATTGACACTTTTGACACTTTTTTGGGACCAGTGACACTAATACCTCTTCCGGACCGCCCACTGTATATATACGTCATTACTTTGAGGTTATACACCGTTGTTATGGCAGCAGCTAGCTGCCATAACCCCAGTAATTTTTTTATACAGCCAGCGATTCGGCGACCAATAAAAGTGGCCCTGGCGGCAGATTCGCCACAGGATTACTTTTATAGGCAGCGGGAGGGGTGACCCCCCTCCTGCCATTTCCTGGTCATTTTCCTGCTTCTCGGAGCTGTCAGTAAAGGGAGAAATGATCAGATCCCCCTGGAGGATGGGCAGGAAGTTGAGTGAGGGCAAGATGGCCCCCACTCGACTCTATGCCCTTGGAGGACCGGAGTGACGTCTGACGTCACTTCTGCCTAACGGCCCTTTTTTTTTTTTCTTTAGTAAATGTAAAATTAATTATTTTTTTGTTTTTGTTTTATGCTTTTAAGTGTAAATGTGAGAACTAAGGTCTTTTTGACCCCAGATCTTGCAATAAAAAGTACCTGTCATGCTTATTTCTATTACAAGGGATGCTTACCTTCCTTGTAATAAAAATAAAAGTGGTCAATAAAAAATAAAAAATAAAATAATTAAAGGGAGAGTTTAAAAATAAATGAATAAAAGTAAAAGAAATAAGAAAAAAGAAAAAAAGACATTTTAAAACGCCCCTGTCCCCTGTGTGTGGCGGCAACCAGGTGAGAAGTACAAAGACAAGTATGTCTTGCCTACAGTCAAGCATAGTGGTGGGAGTGTCATGGTCTGGGGCTGCATGAGTGCTGCCGGCACTGGGGAGCTACAGATCATTGAGGGAACCATGAAAGCCAACATGTACTTTGACATACTGAAGCAGAGCATGATCCCCTCCCTTCAGAGACTGGGCCCCAGGGCAGTATTCCAACATGATAACGACCCCAAACACCCCTCCAAGATCACCACTGCCTTGCTGAAGAAGCTGAGGGTAAAGGTGATGGACTGGCCAAGCTTGTCTCCAGACCTAAACCCTATTGAGCATCTGTGGGACATCCTCAAATGGAAGGTGGAGGAGCGCAAGGTCTCTCACATCCACCAGCTCTGTGATGTCGTCATGGAGGAGGGGAAGAGGGCTCCAGTGGCAACCTGTGAAGCTCTGGTGTCCTCCATGCCCAAGAGGGTTAAGGCAGTGCTGAAAATAATGGTGGCCACACAAAATATTGACACTTTGGGGCCCAATTTGGACATTTTCACTTAGGGGTGTACTCACCTTTGTTGCCAGCGGTTTAGACATTAATGGCTGTGTGTTGAGTTATTTTGAGGGGACAGCAAATTTACACCGTTATACAAGCTGTACACTGACTACTTTACATTGTAGCAAAGTGTAATTAGTTCAGTGTTGTCACATGAAAAGATAGAAGAAAATATTTACAAACATGTGATGGGGTGTACTTACTTTTGTAAGATACTGTAGATACGTGATCCTGCGCACAGCTGCCGCCCTGTAGCAGTAAAACTGCTATAGGTTGGTAGCTAAGTGGTTAAACATCATTGGTGTGGTGCATGTTGTCTCTCCAATTAAAACAACGACGTCTTTGGATTCATCTTAGAATTGATATGTAGATGTATTTAGGTTTAACTAAAATAGCGCAATGCTGCGAATGTCTTCTGGAAATGATTTAGAAATAACTCAGCTGGGGAACAAAATAAAAGGAAACTTTGCATGTAAAATGATATAATTACATGTGTTTCTATAGGAAGAAAGTTCCCTGAGAACACCTGGCTTGAGAAAGTTGTCATTATCCTCCATCGGGAGGAAAGACAAGGCGGATGTTTTGGTCTATGTGTTCTATGATTAGGTAGATCAAGTAGAACATTCCCATTGCACACATTTCTGGAGGTGGTTTGAAGCTGGTGGGTGCTGCAGCAGCAACTGCCAGCTGGGAACCGGTGTCAGCAGGGCCGCTGATCAGGGGGCAGCCCCGGCCCCCCTTGTACGGGGGCCCAGGCTCTATTTGCTCAAAAAGGGGCTCATATGTCTTTATGGCTGTTCACTAGATGAGTAGGGTGGTTTGTTTTACAAGGTGAGGGTTCACATGTAATTTAAATGGAAAAAAAAAATACATCAAAATTATTTTAACCCTTTCATGACTAAGCCTATTTCTGACATTTGGTGTTTACAAGTTAAAATCCGTATTTTTTGCTAGAAAATTACTTAGCACCCCCAAACATTATATAAACAGTGGGAACGAAAAGTATTCAGACCCCCTTAAATGTTTCACTCTTTGTTATATTGCAGCCATTTGCTAAAATCATTTAAGTTCATTTTTTTCCCTCATTAATGTACACACAGCCCCCCATAATGTACACACAGCACCCCATATTGACAGAAAAACACAGAATTGTTGTCATTTTTGCAGATTTATTAAAAAAAGAAAAACTGAAATATCACATGGTCCTAAGTATTCAGACCCTTTGCTGTGACACTCATATATATAACTCAGGTGCTGTCCATTTCCTCTGATCTGTCAAGGTCACCTGTGGCCAGGTGACAGATGCACACCGTAGGGGGACAGGAGTGCACCGCGAGGTAGTGAACCCTATGGCTGGCTTCTGCGGATAGGAAACTGGGTGGTTGTGGAAAGCGGGACCAGAGGAGCACAACCGGGATCCTAACGGAAGCTAGAGCCAAGATTCCCCAGGGCGCGGAGTCTAAGACCCAGCAGGTCTTCTCCAGGGCCTCTAGTGGTGAGGATGTTATGCTGCAGGCTGGGACCAGGTCGCGGCCCCTGGAGTTTCCTAGCTCACGCCCCGTAGGATAAGGGGAAAAGAGGGGAAGCAGCAGCACAAGATATGAGAGAACCGAATAACAAGCTGAAGGTCAGGGGCCACAAGCAGACAAGGATAACGAAAGAACGAACCGAAGGTCAAGGGTCACGAGCAGACAGGGATAGTCGGGAACAAGCCAATAACGTAACAGAGAGACAGACGTAGCACACGGCAGGCAGGAACCCAAACACACAATGCCTAACAAACACGTTGATCAGCAAAGCAGGCTTGCAGTGCACAGGTTAATATAGTGTTCTGTGATAGGGCCTGGGGTGGAGTCTGGCTGGGAGGAGATTATAAAGGAAGCCAGGTGAAAGGGCTCAGGCCTCTAAGATGAACACATGGGAAGGAAGGTAAGCTGACAGACAAACACTACTGCATATCCATGACAGTACCCTCCCTCTTATGGGCCCCCCCCCCCCCCTCGCCTGGACCAAGGCTTAAAGGGAAATCTCTGATGAAACCTTCTCAACAGATGAGGTGCAGCGACATCAGATGCAGCGATCCAAGACGCCTCCTCAGGACCAAAACCTCTCCAATGCACAAGGTACTGAAGAATGCCTCTGCAGAGCCGAGAATCCAGAACTTGTCTAACCTCGTACTTAAGATTATCCTCAGAGACCGAAAACGAGGTAGGGAGATGACAAGAAGATCTATTGAGGACCAAAGGCTCTCTAGGAATAAGCAAGGGCATGAGAGGATCAACAGGAATCTGAGGAGGGTCCCCTAGACCCTTAAAGGGGAACTGGTCATCTTGCACAGGACCATCAGACTGGGCAGATGTCAGTGGAACCCTGAAGTCAGGTTGGTTAGAAGGTGACATGTCGCCGGAGTCAAGCTGAATAGCTGAAGGACAAGCAGAATGTCCCGAACAAGAAAAAGTAGGAGGCTCACTGGGCATGGGCTGGACAGGCATAACTAGTACAGAGGCAGAGTGAATAGCTGAGTCAGGTGTAGCGACTACCTGAATCGCATCGCAAGACGTAGCGACTGCAGGACTTGTAGACAAGCTAGCCTGGCTGTGCGTCCAAGGGTGGTTAGGGACAGAGAAATGTAAATGGTTATGCAACCTGGAATGAATGACCGGCTCAGATTCACAGGGGGCAACCTTGGGTAGGCAGGACGAGGAACAGGAGGGACCCCAAGCCAGGATCTGTCCAGTAGTCCAGTCCACATGAGGAGAATGGAGCTGTAACCATGGGAGACCCAAAATTATAGGCGTTGAGGCCTTGGGTAAGATAAGGAAGGATATCCACTCCTGGCGGAGTGTCCCTACCGACATCTTAACAGGGAGGGTCTGGAAGCAGATAGGTCCCCCTGGGAGAACAGTACCATCAATCGCCAAGACCACCAATGGCGTGGTGAGGGGCAAAAGAGTAAGTCTCATGGACGATGCGATTTCCCAGTCCATGAAATTACCAGCGGCTCCGGAATCCAGATATGCTGAGACCGAATGAGAAGAAGCACCAACATGAAGGAACACAGAAAGCAGAAGACGAGAAGGGGAAGGTGGTATTTCTGGGTCCAATACTCCACTTTCCAGATGAAGTGGACCCGAACGTTTTTCTGGACAAAGAGAGCAAGTGTCACGAAAATGACCTTTGCCCCCACAGTAAAGACACAGACCAAGAGTTCTGCGCCTAGCACGTTCCTCGGGGGATAGCCTGGTCCGACCCAGCTGCATGGGTTCCTCAGCTGGTAGGAGATGTTCTACGGGTCGAAGAGAGGGGAGCTCAGGCTGACTAAGAACCAAGGAGTGCTGGCGTTGCTTTTCTAAGGTCCTCTCCTGAAAGCGAATATCGATCTGGTTACACAAGGAGATAACGCCGGCCAGATCAGTGGGGATGGTTCTTCCTGCTAATTCATCCTTCACTCTATCAGACAGGCCATGCAAAAAGGTTGCGACTAAGGCCTCATTGTTCCAGCTCAACTCAGCCGACAGTATGCGGAAATGAAGGGCATACTGTCCCACAGAAGCAGACTCTTGGCGGAGACGTAAAAGGGCGCTGGCCGCTGAAGAGACACGAGCCGGTTCTTCGAAGATATTCCGAAAAAGTTTCAAGAAGCCAGACAGGCTAGAAACCACTGGATCATTCAGTTCCCACAGAGGGGCTGCCCAGGCTAAAGCTTCACCAGAGAGGAGGGAAATGATATAGGCTACCTTAGCCCGATCAGACAGGAAGTTTTGGGGCTGGAGCTCAAAATGAATCGTGCATTGGCTAAGGAACCCCCTGCAAGCCTTGGAGTCCCCAGAGAAATGGGACGGAGCTGGCAGTTGTTTGGCGAGTGTGTGGCTGCGACTGGTGCAATAGGTGCAGCCGCTGATTGTATTTGAGGTTGCGGATTCAGGGTTCCCAAGGAGGCCTGAAGCTGCTCGAAGCGAGAAGCCAGATACTGGAGGAATCGCATCACCTGAGTCTGATTCGATTCCTGGGTTTCAAGTCTGCAAACTATGCCCTGCAATGGATCATCCGCGGGTAGCGGGATGTCAGCCGGGTTCATGGCTGATCAAACTGTCAAGGTCACCTGTGGCCAGGTGACAGATGCACACCGTAGGGGGACAGGAGTGCACCGCAAGGTAGTGAACCCTATGGCTGGCTTCTGCAGATAGGAAACTGGGTGGTTGTGGAAAGTGGGACCAGAGGAGCACAACCGGGATCCTAACGGAAGCTAGAGCCAAGATTCCCCAGGGCGCGGAGTCTAAGACCCAGCAGGTCTTCTCCAGGGCCTCTAGTGGTGAGGATGTTATGCTGCAGGCTGGGACCAGGTCGCGGCCCCTGGAGTTTCCTAGCTCACGCCCCGTAGGATAAGGGGAAAAGAGGGGAAGCAGCAGCACAAGATATGAGAGAACCGAATAACAAGCTGAAGGTCAGGGGCCACAAGCAGACAAGGATAACGAAAGAACGAGCCGAAGGTCAAGGGTCACGAGCAGACAGGGATAGTCGGGGACAAGCCAATAACGTAACAGAGAGACAGACGTAGCACACGGCAGGCAGGAACCCAAACACACAATGCCTAACAAACACGTTGATCAGCAAAGCAGGCTTGCAGTGCACAGGTTAATATAGTGTTCTGTGATAGGGCCTGGGGTGGAGTCTGGCTGGGAGGAGATTATAAAGGAAGCCAGGTGAAAGGGCTCAGGCCTCTAAGATGAACACATGGGAAGGAAGGTAAGCTGACAGACAAACACTACTGCATATCCATGACATGATCATCCTTGAGATGGTTCTACACCTTCATTTGAGTCCAGCTGTGTTTGATTCTACTGATTGGACTTGATTAGGAAAGCCACACACCTGTCTATATAAGACCTTACAGCTCACAGTGCATGTCAGAGCAAATGAGAATCATGAGGTCAAAGGAACTGCCTGAAGAGCTCAGAGACAGAATTGTGGCAAGGCACAGATCTGGCCAAGGTTACAAAAAATTTCTGCTGCACTTAAGGTTCCTAAGAGCACAGTGGCCTCCATAATCCTTAAATGGAAGACGTTTGGGACGACCAGAACCCTTCCTAGAGCTGGCCGTCCGGCCAAACTGAGCTATCGGGGGAGAAGAGCCTTGGTGAGAGAGGTAAAGAAGAACCCAAAGATCACTGTGGCTGAGCTCCAGAGATGCAGTCGGGAGATGGGAGAAAGTTGTAGAAAGTCAACCATCACTGCAGCCCTCCACCAGTCGGGGCTTTATGGCAGAGTGTCCAGACGGAAGCCTCTCCTCAGTGCAAAACACATCAAAGCCCGCATGGAGTTTGCTAATAAACACCTGAAGGACTCCAAGATGGTGAGAAATAAGATTCTCTGGTCTGATGAGACCAAGATAGAACTTTTTGGCCTTAATTCTAAGCGGTATGTGTGGAGAAAACCAGGCACTGCTCATCACCTGTCCAATACAGTCCCAACAGTGAAGCATGGTGGTGGCAGCATCATGCTGTGGGGGTGTTTTTCAGCTGCAGGGACAGGACGACTGGTTGCAATCGAGGGAAAGATGAATGCGGCCAAGTACAGGGATATCCTGGACGAAAACCTTCTCCAGAGTGCTCAGGACCTCAGACTGGGCCGAAGGTTTACCTTCCAACAAGACAATGACCCTAAGCACACAGCTAAAATAACGAAGGAGGGGCTTCACAACAACTCCATGACTGTTCTTGAATGGCCCAGCCAGAGCCCCGACTTAAACCCAATTGAGCATCTCTGGAGAGACCTAAAAATGGCCGTCCATCAACGTTTACCATCCAACCTGACAGAACTGGAGAGGATCTGCAAGGAGGAATGGCAGAGGATCCCCAAATCCAGGTGTGAAAAACTTGTTGCCTCTTTCCCAAAAAGACTCATCAAAAGGGTGCAAATACTAAATACTGAGCAAAGGGTCTGAATACTTAGGACCATGGGATATTTCAGTTTTTCTTTTTTAATAAATCTGCAAAAATGTCAACAATTCTGTGTTTTTCTGTCAATATGGGGTGCTGTGTGTACATTAATGAGGGAAAAAATGAACTTAAATGATTTTAGCAAATGGCTGCAATATAACAAAGAGTGAAAAATTTAAGGGGGTCTGAATACTTTCCGTACCCACTGTATATATATTTTAGCAAAGAATCTAGAGAATAAAATGGCGATTGTTGCAATATTTTATGTCACGCGGTATTTGTGCAGCGGTCTTTTTAAAGCAACTTTTTGGGGATAAAAGACACGTTCATAAATTAAAAAAAAAAAATGAAACAGTAAAGTTAGCCCATTTTTTTTTTTTGTATAATGTGAAAGATGATGTTACGCCAAGTAAATAGATACCAAACATGTCAGGCTTTAAAAAAAAATTAACGGTTACCAGGTTAGAGTTACAGAGGAGGTCTAGTGCTATAATTATTGCTCTCGCTCTGACGATCCCGGCAATACCTCACATGTGTGATTTGAACACCGTTTGCGTATGCGTTTTCTTTGCTGCGCGAGCTCGCGGGGACGGGGGCGCTTTAAAATTATTATTTTTTTTTCCTTATTTATTTCATTTGTTTTTATTTTTTTATTTTTTATTTTTTTACATTGTGTTTAAAAAAAAAAAAAAAAGATCACTTTTATTGCTGTCACAAGGAATGTAAACATCCCTTGCGACAGTAATTGGTGGTGACAGGTCTAAAAGACCTCCAATCCCTCCTTTGCACTTCATAGTATTCAGATCGCCAAAAACTGTGATTCTTAATACTGTATTTTTTTTTTAAAACGGCGCCTTTGGCCTCCGAGTAAACCGGAAGTAACGTTGTGACGTCGCTTCCGTGTTTACATACAGGAGACTGGAAAGAAGCCGTTTCCGGCTATTTTGTGTGCACTAAAATTCATTTTGGTGTATTTTTTTTCTAAAAATATTGCATTGGATGTACGGTGACAGCACATATATCATGTGACATAACAAAAATTGCCATAGCCACCTTTTTATTCTCTAGGGCAGTGATGGCGAACCTTGGCACCCCAGATGTTTTGGAACTACATTTCGCCATGAGGCTCATGGACTCTGCAATGTAATTGAGCACCATGGGAAATGTAGTTCCAAAACATCTGGGGTTCCCGAGGTTCTCCATCACTGCATTAGGGCCTCTGCTTTCAGAAAATATATAATTCTTGGGGATTCTAAGTAATTTTTTTTAGCAAAAAATGCTCATTTTAATGTGTGAAAAATCTATAAATTACCCCGGACAGCATGTGGTTTAAATAGATCGCATTGCTACAGTAAATAATGACGTTTTGGGGCCCCCGCGGGACCCCTTCAAACGCCTGTGTGCAGCCCCCCCCCCCGAAACATTGCAATAAACTGATGATTTTTGGATGCTAATTTGAAGATCCATGGTTTCCTAGAAATATTTTCTTTGACCTATGACCAGGGCCGCCATCAGAGGGGTACATGCAGTACACCTGTAAGGGGCCCGGAGGTCCCCAGGGGCCCGGATGCCAACCCCCCTTTTTTTTTAATTAAATTTTTTATTTCTTTTTTTTGTAAGGGGCCCAGGAGGTCCCCAGGGGCCCCGGATGGCAACCCCCCCTTTTTTTTTATAATTTTTTTTGTAAGGGGCCCAGAAGTCCCCAGAGGCCCGGAGGTCCCCAGGGCCCCAGATGAGAAGGCATCCCCCCTCCCTTTTTTTTATTTTTGTTCTTTTGTTTTTTTTGTTGTTCGTCAGCACCCAAAGCCCCCCCCCCCTGACCTCAATTTGTGGCACCCCCCGCTTCTCAATTCGCGGGCAGCCCCCCCCGCTTCTCAATTTGCGGCGGCAGCACCCCCCCCCCGGCTCTCCTCTGCTCCAGGGGGCCCATTCCTGAAGCTGTGTAAAGGGCCCCAAAATTCCTGATGGCGGCCCTGCCTATGACCTATGTTTAGATACAGCAAAGTGCATTGAGGAGCCACCTTGATCCCAACAAAAGGCCCATTACTGGGATGATGGAAGATGAAGCCGATTCCATTGTGTCCCCCTTCCAATAAGTATGAGGAGGCAGCACAATATCCACTGTAACAAGCCGGTCCGGGTCAATATTTGTTTAACTGTCTCATCCTTTAATCAGTTTTAAATTGAAGACAGTACAATAGCCAAATCCCCACTATTGATTATCGCTGTGAATTATTTAGTATCTCTTTCTCCGGTCATATTAATGTTCATCTATATGCAGATAGTCCCAGTGTTTATTAAAAGGAAAATCCATTTGTTGTTCAAACCTAACCCCCCGAGCATATTGACTCCACGGCCTCATTAACAAGCACAGCGCCTGCCGGGAATGACGCCCTGGGTAGGATATTAGCCGGGCTTTGCTATCCATCGACTGGGAAGAATAACTAAACATAAAAAAACTCATAAATACACCAACAACCCGACTCAATAAAAAAAAAAAAGAAAGAAAGAAGAGAGTAAAGATGTCTTAGGGGCAGATGTAAAACGTGGTAATAGGGGCGATCGGCAGGTCATCGATGGATTGTTCACTCTTAAATTCCCACCGGAAGATTTAACACATTTGCTGTCTGCAGTGCCGGGACAAGGTCATCCAGCGCCCAGAGCAAAAGATGCCAAACTGCGCCCTCCCCACCCTTTCTTTTAGGGTTAGGGTGCCCCATTCCCTTCAACAAACCATTGCGCACAGGGCAGCCGCCCCTCCTGGCCTCCCCCTGTCCCGGCCCGGCCCTGGCTGTCTGCATCCATCCAATTAAGACACATTCGTTCCTCCTCCTGGCGGCAGGGTCCATGGCTGACCACCGGTCCCGGCTCTCGACATTCATCTTGGTAATTACAGTGGGTATGGAAAGTATTACGACTCCCTTACATTTTTCACTCTTTGTTATATTGCAGCCATTTGCTAAAATCATTTAAGTTCATTTTTTTCCTCATTAATGTACACACAGCACCCCATATTGACAGAAAAACACAGAATTGTTGACATTTTTGCAGATTTATTAAAAAAGAAAAAGTGAAATATCACATGGTCATAAGTATTCAGACCCTTTGCTGTGACACTCATATATATAACTCAGGTGCTGTCCATTTCTTCTGATCATCCTTGAGATGGTTCTACACCTTCATTTGAGTCCAGCTGTGTTTGATTATACTGATTGGACTTGATTAGGAAAGCCACACACCTGTCTATATAAGACCTTACAGCTCACAGTGCATGTCAGAGCAAATGAGAATCATGAGGTCAAAGGAACTGCCTGAAGAGCTCAGAGACAGAATTGTGGCAAGGCACAGATCTGCCCAAGGTTACAAAAAAAATTCTGCTGCACTTATGGTTCCTAAGAGCACAGTGGCCTCCATAATCCTTAAATGGAAGACGTTTGGGACGACCAGAACCCTTCCTAGAGCTGGCCGTCCGGCCAAACTGAGCTATCGGGGGAGAAGAGCCTTGGTGAGAGAGGTAAAGAAGAACCCAAAGATCACTGTGGCTGAGCTCCAGAGATGCAGTCGGGAGATGGGAGAAAGTTGTAGAATGTCAACCATCACTGCAGCCCTCCACCAGTCGGGGCTTTATGGCAGAGGGGCCCGACGGAAACCTCTCCTCAGTGCAAGACACATGAAAGCCGCATGGAGTTTGCTAAAAAACACCTGAAGGACTCCAAGATGGTGAGAAATAAGATTCTCTGGTCTGATGAGACCAAGATAGAACTTTTTGGCCTTAATTCTAAGTGGTATGTGTGGAGAAAACCAGGCACTGCTCATCACCTGTCCAATACAGTCCCAACAGTGAAGCATGGTGGTGGCAGCATCATGCTGTGGGGGTATTTTTCCGCTGCAGGGACAGGACGACTGGTTGCAATCGAGGGAAAGATGAATGCGGCCAAGTACAGGGATATCCTGGAGGAAAACCTTCTCCAGAGTGCTCAGGACCTCAGACTGGGCTGAAGGTTTACCTTCCAACAAGACAATGACCCTAAGCACACAGCTAAAATAACGAAGGAGCGGCTTCACAACAACTCAGTGACTGTTCTCGAATGGCCCAGCCAGAGCCCTGACTTAAACCCAATTGAGCATCTCTGGAGAGACCTAAAAATGACCGTCCACCAACGTTTACCATCCAACCTGACAGAACTGGAGAGGATCTGCAAGGAGGAATGGCAGAGGATCCCCAAATCCAGGTGTGAAAAACTTGTTGCATATTTCCCAAAAAGACTCATCAAAAGGGTGCAAATACTAAATACTGAGCAAAGGGTCTGAATACTTAGGACCATGTGATAGTTCAGTTTTTCTTTTTTTATAAATCTGCAAAAATTTCAACAATTCTGTGTTTTTCTGTCACTATGGGGTGCTGTGTGTACATTATGGGGTGCTGTGTGTACATTAATGAGGAAAAAAATGAACTTAAATGATTTTAGCAAATGGCTGCAATATAACAGAGTGAAAATTTTAAGGGGGTCTGAATACTTTCCGTACCCACTGTATATGTATTTGGATTAATGTCACTAATAATGACTGTATATAAAATAGAACTATATGTATGCTTTTTTGTTGTTTGTTTTTTAAGAAGTTTCATTTATGTGTACATATTTCTTTATAGAATTTTTCCCCCTGAAGAAGACCTACACCACCACAAGGGTTAAACGCATCGGGGTCTTGCGCATAAGTTATTTATTATATTGTTGTATGAATTCATATTGGCTGTACCGATGTATACATGTTTTTAATCTATACCTTGGAGCCTATGTCCTGACTCCCTTTAGATGGTTTTCCTATTATGTACGTTTTTTTCATCAAATAAATTACATATACCGTATATACTCAAGTATAAGCCGAGTTTTTCAGCAAATTTTTTTGTGCTAAAAATGCCCCCCTCGGCTTATACTCGAGTCTGTTTCTGACTTCAACTTTGTGCGCCTGATCCCGGCCATCCGTAGGTCCCCTGGACCCCAAACTTAGCACACATGTAGCCCAACTCCTCCTCTATAAGTGTGCAAAGCTTGGTGTCCGGGGAACCTAGGGACGGGGAGCACCGATTTTTCAAAGCCTGGCACCCCCTCCATAGACTCCCATGTTAAACGTCAGTCTAGTCACAGTGAGGCATGGACACAGACAATAAATCACACACACACACACACAAAAAAAATAAAATTAAAAACAACATAAAATAAATTGACCTTAAAATGGCTCATGAGGGCTACAGAATATCCTTCCAACTAACCAGGATCAGCGCTTGTTCCAAAAAAAAACAGCCCCTCATTAGTGTTATTATTTAATTTTATTCTACAGTAAAAAAAAAAAAAAACACATTAAGTGGAAAAAAAAAAAAATGTAAGGGACAGTACACAAATGACAATAAATCACACACACACACACACACACATTAAAAACAGGGCTACAGAATATCCTTCCAACTAACCAGGACCAGCGCTTGTTCAAAAAAAAAAAAAAACATCCCCTCATCAAAGACACATTAAGGCCCCTTTCACACTGGAGCCTTTTTCATGCGGTTTAGCGCTAATATTAGCGCTATTATACCGCATGAAAAATTCCTGCCTGTAGCCTTCAATGTGAAAGCCCTGCTAGCCGCTTCTTTACAGCGGTGAAGGAGCGGTGTGAAGGAGCGGTGTGTTCACCGCTTCTTTACCGCGGCTGCCCATTGAAATCAATGGGACACCGCGGTAATACCGCCCGCAAACCGCGGCAATAGCCGCGGTTTGCAGGCGGCATTAACCCTTTTTCGGCCGCTAGTGGGGGTTAAATTCACCCCCCTAGCGGCCGCATACTGCGGTAAGAACGACGGTATAGCAGCGCTGAAAATCGCGCTGCTATACCGCCACCGCACCTGCCCGCCCCAGTGTGAAAGGGGCCTAAGGCTCCATGTACACAGAAGCTCAAAAACGGTCGTTTTTAAAGCAGCAGAAAAAGCTAGCTTTTATCAGCGCTTTTTTACTAGCTTTTATTAGCGTTTTTCAGTGTAGCGTTTTTTTTTTTTTTTTTTTTTTTTTCAATGGACCAAAAAACGCTTGCGGCCAGCGTTTTTGAGCGTTTATGAGCGTTTTTTGAAGTTTTGCGTTTTTTTGGCGGTTTTTTCTGCCGAAAAACGGCACTTTGAACGCAAATTTCTTGCGTTCAGAAAAAAGCCCATTAACTCCACTGCTCATTAAAGCTAAAAAACGTTATGTGTACATGAACACATAGGCTAACATAGAGTACAGTTAATGGGCTTTTTAAAAAAAACGCCAAAACGCCAATAAACTGCAGTTTATCAGCTTCTGTGTACATGGAGCCTAAGTGAAAAAAAATGTAAGGCACAGTACACAAATGACAATAAATCACACACACACACAAAAATAAAATTTAAAACAGCATGAAATAAATTGACCTGAATGCCAAAAACAAAAATCACACCCTTTAATTAAAGATAAAAAAGATCAGAATTTTTTTCAAGCAAAATTTGCTTTAGCAACTCAATAAATAAGAGTGAAAGTCTCTTGGAAGGAATTGAGATCACAGCAGAAATAACTCATTTTTGCAGGGAAATCATTCTACTTTCCCCACTCACCATTGATCCAGCCTCCACTGCTTTCAGTGGCTCAGCCAAGGACCAATTTAGGGCATAATTGATGAACTGGGAATAAAGGTTTTCTTGTAAAATCCTCATCTCCACATGCAGTAAAAAGGTGTATCTAGGGGCCAATTTTGGCAGATATTTGGCAAATGGCAAGGTGTGTTTGGTTTTAAATAGTTTTAGACACTGGCTGTATTACACATCCCTAAGAAAATGTCATCAAATGCATTGTTGTGTACAGCACCTGTAGAAGCTGCAGCTGTCAAAATCACTGGAAGATACAAAGTAACATTGTTTATAAACATTGAGCACTGAACTTATTCTCTCTGGAGAAGAGACGCTTGACAAATACCGTACTGGTGACCCCACAATAGGGATAAAACTTTTTCGCGGAAGGGAGTTTAATAAGAAACGTGGCCACTCATTAAAATGAGAAGAATAGAGATTTAACCTTAAACTGCGTAGAGGGTTCTTTACTGTAAGAGCGGCAAGGATGTGGAATTCCCTTCCACAGGTGGTGATCTCAGCTGGGAACATTGATGGTTTCAAGAAACTATTAGATAAGCACCTGAATGACCACAACATACCGGGATATACAATGTAATACTGATATATAATCACACACATAGGAGGGACTTAATGGACTTGTGTCTTTTTTCAACCTCACCTACTATGTAACTATGCAACTAGGATCAGACAGGAGATAGAGAAGTACAAAGTAACATTGTTTATAAACATTGATCAGACAGGAAATAGAGAAGTACAAAGTAACATTGTTTATACACATTGATCAGACAGAAGATAGAGAAGTACAAAGTAACATTGTTTATAAACATTGATCAGATGGGAGAGAGATACAAAGGGGTTGATTTACTAAAATTGGAGAGTGCAAAAATCTGGTGCAGCTGTGTATGGTAGCCAATCAGCTTCTAACTTCAGCTTGTTCGATTAAGCTTTGACAAAATAAACCTAGAAGCAGGGCTGGTGCTACCACTAGGCAAAATTGGCAGCCGTCTAGGGTGCACTGCTGCCTAGGGCGCCCGGCCACTGGTGTTCCTACTCTCATCTCTCTGCAGCAAGCAACTAAGTCTCAGCATCAGCAGGCAGCTGCAGCTTCATTCGCACTTAGTGTCAGAGGCTCAGCGGCAGCGGAGGACTCAGGACTGTGTCTCGAATCCCGAATGAATAGAAGCCAGCAAACATCCCCTGCTGCGCCGATGCGTGCCTCTGATCAGTCATCTCTGACCTGTGATTGCAGTCCATGACGTGACCAGAGCCAGCTCTGCCTCTCTGCCCATACGTAATTCCTAATCCTGTGTCCCCTGGCCCTGCCCCCCCCCCTCTCGTAGAGGCCGCTCTCCCTCCTGGCCTGTCCTGAACAACGCTGGCAGCATCAATCAAGTGCTATAGCGCCTGGCGGCGGCGCTCCGGGCATGGTGACAGGTGGAGCCTACCTGGAGGAGGCACTGAGGCAGGCAGAGTTTAAAATTGTTCCTCCCACACGCACTGGCAAAAATCCTTGCACCAACCCTGCCTGGAAGCTGATTGGTTTTTATGCAGAGCTGCACCAGATTGTGCGCGCTCCAAATTTAGTAAATCAGCCCAACAGCAACATTGTTACTTTTGTATCCACACTGTTTCATTCATCCAGATCAAAGAAAAAAAAAAAATCAATAACGTGTTCCTATTGAACCCCTTTATTAACCCTCTGTTTTCCCAAATGAGCTCCAATCAACTGCTTCTTACCCTTTCCCCCCCTAACCATTATTATTTAATCTTTTTGTTTTACATTTTGTTCATTATTTTTGTCACATAAAAAAAAAAGAAAAAAATATATTTAGTTATTTTGTTCCTTTGTAAATAACTTTGCAAGGCTTTGTACCAGAATTATTATTTTAGTGTCATTTTAAATGAGACATTTGATACAATGTATGTACATCACCAGTATTCTTTTAAACTAATACTGATCAGAGTACAAAAAAATACCTGTTTTGTTCAAGAATTGCATCAAAAATAAAATAACTTTTGCAAGACAATACCACCAAAAGAAAACATTGCTTGGACATAAAGA